>OZ017742.1:171764830-172129830 GCA_963969285.1 Odontomyia ornata
GCTACTCTTTTATTGATGTTTTATGGTGGAGCTATCTGCGTGTGACCTTTGGGCTTAGCCCTCAACGCTTCTTTAGCCTTCTGTTCTTCTTTGGCCTTTAACCAGCTCCTCCGATATTACCCTATGTGGTCTAAGAGCTCCTCGTGTTCAAAGAGCCCATTCTTTACTCCTTTGCTGATTTTTGGCGAAATGCATGCAGATTTTATACTTTTTAGAACATCTTCCGCTTTTTGGATTAGCCTTTCTCCTTTGTGTCGCTGGACGGCAATTGGATTTTGCGAGAGAGGTTGGGAGAGGTTATCGGCTTCCGTTTCCGAGTAAAGCATTTTCGGCGGTGGCGGTGAAATCACACAATGGCGCTTTATTTGTCTGGTCACTCTCTTTCATTTTCTGCCGTGATTACTTTGTGGACTTCAGAATGGTTCGATATTATTTCGGAATTTAAGACCCTTGCTTCGGTAGTGACCGTAGCAGTAACCATCATATACTCGATGTTCCTTATATTTTCCCCCACGGCTCAAACATCTGGCGCGTCCTGCAGAGTTTCCCGCCCTTTCTTTTTAGGACGTTCTGGCATTCGGATCATTTTTTTGCTGCTCCCGAATGCCGCAGGAATTTCAGTCTGGACAAGCCTCTCCATTTTCCTCCGTCTTTACTGTCGTTTTTGTCATCATTAGTACCGCTCCCGACGAGCTGTAAACATGGTGGCTGCAGACGCTGGTTGTGTTGTCGTTGTTATTTTTGCTTACTTTTTGGATTTTTTTTTTATCTGGTTTTAGGGTTTGTAGTTGAAGTTGCTCCAGTTTGATTTGGGCCCCCTCAGAGCCGCTATCTCCGTTCATGCGCGTAGTCGCCTTTTTGGTCCCTGGCTATCTTCGCAAAATAGGGAGGCCATGCGAGGGTTGGCACAAGCTCTTGTGGGGACGAGTGCCCAGAGCCAGACCAGCGTTAATGGAGAGTGTGCCTCAACCGAACCTACACCACCAACCCAATGGTGCGAACTTCGAACGTACTCCGAGGCCTGCCAAGATTTTACCGGGACGGAGACGGTATGATAGATTGAAGCCGTTCATGTACGAGTGTCACAGCCTCTAAGAGTACTCCTGTCGACCAGTTTCCCCCTGCGGGAATCGCCCATTGTAATACCGCAGTAAGAGAGAAGAGGTAGAAGAGTTGCATTTATAATGAGCTTTATTTCCAATCAAAATAAACGATTGTTTATTATAAAAATATTTATGAAAAATGAGAAAAATCAACCAACTATGTCACAAAGTTACATATGCGAAAAACAAAATTTATTTGATTTATTTGTATATCAATAAATATAACCTAATGTTACTTGAATTTTAGAGAATTAAACTAAATTCAAATAAAAAAATTTAACCATATCTCATATTTCAAAATTGGAGGACGCGGTCAATGGACGGAGACAGTTGGAGGCGCTTTTTGCAGGAAGCGAAGGCCCGAAAGGGGCCGTAGTGCTACGAAGGAGAAGAAGGTATCCCGTATTAATAGTGCTCCCCAGCATGCGAACTATTCACTGGTAATGCTGTATGACTCAGGTGATCGAAACAAAACCGGTAGTCCAATATTGCTAAACCCGTTGACTTTACAATTCAACACTACATGATGAAAATCTTTATTAATTTTGACAAACAATACGACAGCTATGTCAATATCAGAGCATCATCAAATTCGATGACTGCACTGAGGCTGATTTGAACGGCGTTTTGGCAGCCCTGAAGGATCCTGCCGTAACCTCGGCTACCGTGCTGAATTGTTCTCAGATTCCAGGGTCGCACTTCTGACCATTAAAAATAATAAAAATCGTAAAAAAGTAATTTTTGACATCTGGCAGGTCATCAACACCAAACTGAATGTCAAGTTCAACGTTCTATGGATCCCCGGGCATAAAGGGATAGAGGCAGCTGCAGAAGTTGATTATTATGCTAAAGAGGCTAAAAGAGGCTTTTTGGAATACACCCACTTTGCGTATGATGACATCATGGATATTATCGCTTCAAGTATTAAACGTGACTGGAGGAATCATAGCCTAGAAAAGGACTAGGGCTCATAAAGTGTATCTGGAAAAGAACCAGCATTTGTGAGGCGACAAACCATGGTCCCACACTCTGGCGATTAGCAGCCTGCAATGAAGCCCATTAATAGAATCCTGATCAACAGAAGTTAAAACTGCGTAGATTCAAATATGTGCAGGCATTGCTATGAACTGGATGACCTTGATCACAAATTTTTAGATGTGATACATACAAAACAATTAGAGTTGTTAGGTTTCTTTAAAGAATTCAAAGGGTCTGCCGGGGTAAGAGATACCCCGGAAATTGATATAAATTTGATCGTTGAGCTTGGAACCTATTTGGTATCAGCGCATAACAGAATCGAAAGATAAAGAGCTCATAAGTTTTGATTTTTTCCTGCGAAGAGAGAACCACTCCACACTGATCACATTACAGACAATCATTGGGAAGTATTTCCTTTTTTATCAGAAACAAGTCAACAAGTCACGGCAATGCGTAGAGACACAAAGGGTGTCCACTTCATAGGCTTTATAAGTGTATTGTCGCGTATTATGGTTCGTAGCCAATAATTTTAATGTTCCGGGAAAGTGAAAATGCAATGTCTTTTAAATTAAGTTAAACGATTTTATTTACTAAGAACGCACAATTATTAATTTCACTCTTTCACAAAAATTAATTAAAATGTTATTCACTAGTCTATAAATTTTTATTGCAACTGTCTTCACTAACAATCACTTCACTCTATTCACTTATCAATCAATATCGCCTTTACTTCGCGCTCCACTCTATCGCAGTTTTACTATCGCGGTTGTACTATCCCCCCCATTCATTCAGCTCGGCTTTATATAGGGCCTCTAGTCATTCAATCCATTTCTCGTACCTGGAATATTCGAGCAATTCTGAATGGAAGTAGTGACGTCACTATCAGATGTTGATCATGCTTGATCGATTCTTGTGCTTTCGAGTACATTCGTTTGTTGATCATGATGTCATTGATAGTTGCGACAGTAGCTCGCAGAAATGTTTGGACATGTAACACTGCCCCCACCTCAGTTCTTTTCGCCCCGAAAAGATGTGTCGCCAGTTGTAGTCAAGTCTCTCTGGATTTAATATGGGGCAAGACGGTCCACGTGTACGATTTTCATTTTAGCTCTCGGCTTACGGTGTTCCTGTATGCGATATACGACGTCATTGATTCGCTTTGTAACTCGGTATGGTCCCTCCCAATTATGGTGCAACTTTGGAAAACTACTCTTCCGCCGGTGTGGGTTATATAGCCACACCAAGTCATCTTGCTGGAAGCCAGTAGAATTTGCCTTTAGATCATACCTGGTCTTCATGCGGTCGGTAGCCGATTCGAGGTGTTTTCGCACTGTCCGATGTATCTGGTCCAACCGTTGCCTTAGCTCACTTGCGTGCTCCGAGATCGTTTGGGGTTTCTCAGGGGGTGTTCTGAACTTTATATCAGCCGGAAGACGAATAATCTTTCCAAAAATGACTTTGGCTGGGGCTTGGCCCGTCGATGCATGTTCGGCAGCTCTGTACGCCATCAAAAATAGTGGGATGTGTCAGTCCCAGTCCCTTTTGTTCTCGTCAACCATCTTAGCCAGGTGTTTATTGAGTATGCCCTTGAAATGCTCGACCATTCCATCGGATTGGGGATGCAGCGGTGTTGTCCTCTTTT
This sequence comes from Odontomyia ornata, assembly GCA_963969285.1. Lineage (NCBI taxonomy): Eukaryota > Metazoa > Arthropoda > Insecta > Diptera > Stratiomyidae > Odontomyia > Odontomyia ornata. The sequence continues at coordinate 171,768,554 of OZ017742.1, forward strand.
CCGTAATCCCAGTAGCTCGCACATTTCGCCAAAAACCAGTGACTCTAAAGTTTCGGCCTTGATCCGAATGTAGTTCACAAGGCACGCCGTATCTACTGACCCAATTTAACACTAGCTGTTCGGCTACGGTAGTTGCTTCCTGGTTGGGAATGGGGTAAACCTCGGGCCACTTGCTGAAATAATCGGCCACAACCAGCGTGTATCGATTTCCCCATTCGGATTCAGGAAAGGATCCTGCGATGTCAACAGCAATCCTTTTAAACAGTACACCCACGTTGTAGGTCTGCATTTGTCCTCTCAGTCGTCGCTTTGGACCATTGACGGAAGCAGTCCTCTACGTCTTGTCGAGTGTGGAGCCAAGAGAACTTTTCCCGCAATTTCGCTAAGGTCTTGTTAACACCAAGGTGGCCTCCCGAAAATCCTTCATGCATTTCCTTAACCACATCGTGGATTCGGCTTTTAGGAAGTATAGTTTGCATCCTATAGGAGTTGCCATTCGCCGCTTCCCATTTCCGCTTGAGTACGCCACCCTCCACCTGAAGGGAGTTCCATTGTGCCCAATAGCTTTTCAGGGTTGCGCCATGCATTGAAAAGTCATTCCACTCAGTTCGCCCAGTTGTCTCCTTCCATACGAGCAATGGTCCGATGTCTTCATCGGCTAGCTGGGCGTTTCAAATCTCCTCCTATGACCAAGCTTCATCAAATTCGGCCGTTATCACTCGCAGATTAACGATCGGCTCCTTTTCCTCAATCCGTCGGCAATGCTTGCAGTTAGCTGGACATAGATGACGAGATAGGGCGTCAGTATCTCCATGAACTCTGCCCTTGTGAAGTAGCTGGGGCCTCATTTGGTCTGATCGGATAGTCGATCGGGTTGCACCAGTGTCGCTTGTTATGGTGCAATGTTCTTCGTCAACTTGACCCGGAAGGCATAAGTCTGCTTCTCCACGATGTAGTCTTGATACGGTGATGGAATTGCTGGGGATGTCGATCCTCCTAGCCAACGTCCGCCTCACGAAGTTGGCCCCTGCATTTTGATGGGCTTCCATTCTAGGCTCCTGACTCGGTCTGGATCTCCACCATCCTGGACAATAGCTCCGTTTTCTTCGCTTCTTGCAGTCTCTTTGCAGGTGCCCCTTCTCTCCGCAATTCCAGCATCTAGGCGCACCATTTAACTGCGGTTCTCGCTCATTTTCCACGCGCTCACACCTGCACTCGTCTGCCACTACCTCGCAAACCCGGGCAGTGGTACGAGCCACATTTTTCGCTGCCTCAAAGTTCAGACTATAGGCCAATGCGTCCTTAACCGTTTGCTTTTGAGCTAAACGCACGGCGTTTCCTGGTCCTTTAATGCGCTGATGAATGCTTCTGTTGCTGCGTCATCTCGATGTTCTGGGTGTCATACGCTGGGTGAGCCAAAAGTGTCAGTCGCTCAATGTCTTGGGCTAGCTGCTGTAAGGTTTCGCCAGACTTCTGGATCCGATGCAGTAGCTGTGGCCGATAAATCTGCTTCAGATGATCGCCTCCATAACGCATGTCGAGCGCATCCAATATAGCAGCCGGGTTTGAGTGTAACTCAACGGGGATAGTCTGCAAAAGCTCGACAGCTGGGCCTCTAAGAGCAAGAATTAATGCAGTTGCTCGTTCCTGCTCATTCCAGTGATTTATCCTAGCGGCTGCTTCAAAGTGGATTTTGTAAATACTCCAGACCGTTTGCCCGTCGAATATTGGTGCTTGCACATTTCTGGATGAGCTTTGCGCTGCGGTTGTAAGCGGGGCTGGTGAGGTGGTTACTACTGCCTTCGTTGCTTCTAATTCCTTTTTCACTTTTTCCATCTCATGGTTTATTCTCTCCGCGACCTGGCAGACCTTTTCCTCAACCTGGGAAACCTTTTCTTCGGCCTGGTCAACCTTTTCCTAGACGCCTTTAATTTGTTTGTTCAGGCTACCGAGCTCCGCTTTTATTTCGGTTGATTGTTTCTTCAGCTTCTGTGTGATGTCTGCCTTGATTTGATCGCTTGTTGGTCCAGCTTCACTGATTGTTCATTTAGCTTCGCTGATTGTTTATTTAGCTTCGCAGTTAAACTGGAGAACTGTTGTCGCTCGTCTTGCTGCATCAGCATTAACGTTTGCATCAGCGCATTTGATTTTGGTGTTTCTACTTCCCCACCTTCTGCGCCTTTTTCCGCATCTGAAGGCTCACCCGAATCCGGATTCACGCCTTCCGACTCGATCGCATCACGCAAGCGTGCAATCAGTATAGCCTTTGTACCTTGTGTGGACAGATTTCGCTGTTCCAACTCCTCCTTGAATTCCGATATTGTCAATTCATTAATTTGTAGATGTAAGCTTCGTGGTATTTTTATTGTTTCGACTATTTTTCCACCAGTTTCCACGTTACATTTCACTATTGTGCATTTTTTTTTAAATGTTTTTAAGTTTACACTTTCAAAATTTTAATCTCACTTCTCGACACCACTGTCGCGTGTTATGATTCGCGGGCAATAATTTTAATGTTCCGGGAAACTGAAAACGCAATGTCTTTTAAATTAAGTTAAAAGATTTTATTTACTAAGAATCCACAATTAGTAATTTCACTTTTTCACAAAAATTAATTAAAATGTTATTCACTAGTCTATAAATTTTAATTACAACTGTCTTCACCAACAATTACTTCACTCACTTCACTTATCAATCAATATCGCCTTTACTTCGCGCTCCACTCTATCGCAGTTTTACTATCGCGGTTTTTACTATCGCGGTTATACTATCCCCCCCATTCATTCAGCTCGGCTTTATGTAGGGTCTCTAGTCATTCAATCCATTTCTCGTACATTGGCGAACTACCTGGAATATTCGAGCAATTCTGAATGGAAGCAATGACGTCACTTTCAGATGTTGATCATGATGTCATTGATAGTTGCGATAGTAGCTCGCAGAAATGTTTGGACATGCAACAGTATTTATTTCACAATATGTTTTTACACGGTTCGCCACATAACGTTTATACTAGCTTACGATACTATGGCTCAGCCTTTTAGTATGAATTTCACTCTGGTATTTCGCCTTAAAAATTATGTTTATTTTAAATCTTATACACACTCAAAAGAGGGTCACGGTCTTTCCTTTGTCTGGACCTCAAACTGTTATATTAACATCAACCAAGCCTCACCATTACTACTAACAAGCTTTTGTATGCCCGTGTTTGGGCTCAGTCCGGACAAAGTATCGAATCCACTGGCCAGTACCTTTTACTTAGCCCAGGCCATTTCTTTGGCCGAATCATTATCTGGTCTACCATACAATTAAAAAAAAATAATGATCTGCACGCACTGGCGTAATCATAGTATAGCACCGTTTTTGAGTGCTCATTCTGAAATCTTACTAAACTTCTTAATAACGATATCAAAGGTCTGAAGTATAGATTATAATTAAGATGATTCGTAAACAAAGGTAAAAGGAATATTTTGAATGTAGAATACTAATTTAACTAAAATATGGAAATAATGCATTTCTATTTTTTTCAGATTCGCACGAAAATTAAGATCGAAGGTGAAAAACGTAAAAAGCACGGTTCGTCGTCGGAATCAGAAGAATCGTCGGATAGTGAAGGTTCGTTACCCACTTTTACGGCTACAACGCGTTTAACACTTTCGGAAAGATTCGGTAAAATGGCTCAGTGGAGCATCGATCGTAGTAATATGGAAAATATGCGTATCACAAAAGACTCAGCGGGCGGCGCGTTGAAAGTAATGATTGAGGAAGGTTTAGAATCACCACCGCGGCGGTATTCATATTCACCGGCACCGGCTGGTCATTTCCCCGAAGAGTTGGCTACCACCGCTCCTTCAGGTATGCTGTCTTGGGATGATGTACGCGTTCGGTATGAATATTATAAAAGTCGCGGTTATTTACGCGATTTGGATCTAAAGGTAAAAATGTCACATAAGTATAATTGTAACTCAAAATATTAATTTATTATTGGATCAACTTATTCAACTTTTGTAAATTCACTAATTTCATCCTAGGATTATATCAAATGGGAAGAATGGTGGTATAGGTACCAGGAATGGTTAAAACAAGAACGTTATTATGAATTTTGGGAAAGGCAACAGATGCATCGACGTCGAAGGAAGAAGGTTCCCATTGCGCAGAGATTAAATTAGATTAAGTTGTTTTAATTAGAATTCAAATGCTTTATTTAATTAACAATTTTTATGCTCATATATACATAAATGTACCGTTTTAAGTTGTTTACTTTTTTAAAAGTGTCAATGATTTAATAATTCAATAGCCTCATTTATTCTATGAAATACAATTATAAAAATGTATATTATGCTGCATATTATTAAAATATAGAAAATTACAATAAACAAGGACCATAGCAACCTTGATTTTAAACGTTAAGTGGTGGTATTAAAAGACAAGTCAAATGGAGTTTTTTTTAATTATAAAGGCTTTGGGGCACAATCTAGAAATAAATAAACAAAACTCTCTTCTATCTTTCCTCCTTGCGATACAACGAAATTTCCCATTTTAAGAGTTCTCACCTAGTTCGAATATTCTGGATAAAATAACAAAGTAACATACTATGTACCTTATTTACAGCAGCCACTCTTAAACCTTTAAAAATGTTTGAACTTAAATTTGAGCTTTTAATTAAAAAAATTTTTTTAAAATTCTCTTCGTTAAAGTCCAGGTAAAACAGCGAGATTTCGAAAATTATTTATTCATTCATTATACACATACTCAAAAAAGTCTGCGTACATCTCATTAGTACAAACTGAATTACATACAGAGGTGGCCAAAAGTGATCGGACAATACAAGAAACAAGCAATAAAATACTTTTACGAGCATAAGCTTTGAAATGAAATAAAAATTTTTCCCTTATATAAAAGTTACTTGTATTCTCAATTAATTGCACAAAAAAATAAAACAGAAATAAAAAGATTTTCACAAGAAAATTAACAACTAATTCAAATTCACATTGCATCAAGTGGACAAAAGTAATCGGACATTTTGAAAAGTGTGAAATTAGTCATTGAAGTTTGGAGCAATTCTTTTCTTTTCATTTCCGAGTTTAAAAGGGAATTCCCCTAATTATATATTGATATGTGTTTTTCTGATATCAGTCATTTACTTGTCAGTTTTAAGTGAAGAAAGTTAAACATGGCTAAGAATCGAAAAGAAACCTGTATACATGAAAGAAAAGTTATAATAAAGTTGTATAAAGAGAATAAATCCTTTTCTGAAATATCAAAAATAATTGTAAGAAGTCGTTCGACAGTTTTCGATATCGTGAAACGGTTCAGAAGAAAAAATCAGGTGGAAAACGAAATTAGGAGTGGTCGACCATGTAAACTAACAGACAGACGCACGAAAAATCTTAAGAATTGTTAAAAAGAATCCGACTACAACGTCCAGAAGTATTAGGGATCAATGAAAATAAGTTCTCCTACACCGTTGGCAGCCATGCAACCCCAGACTATTACACAGCCACCTCCGTGTTTTACTGTATGTTGAATGTTTTTGGGATGAAGCTCACTATTTTGAGTTCTCCACACCAACAACCTGCCGTCGGAGTGGTAGATATTAAACTTACTCTCATCAGAGGATATTATACGAGTCCAAAAGTCGAGCGGCTTGCTTTTAAATTCTTTTGCAAAGCATAATCTTTTCTTCTTATTAACTTTGCTAATTAGTGGTTTCTTTCGAGGTACTCTCGCTTGATAACCAGCACGGCTGAGAGCTCTACGAATAGTCCGGGCACTAACATTGGTACCATTTACATCTGCTAATTGATCCCTAATACTTCTGGACGTTGTAGTCGGATTCTTTTTAACAATTCTTAAGATTTTTCGTGCGTCTGTCTCTGTTAGTTTACATGGTCGACCACTCCTTATTTCGTTTTCCACCTGATTTTTTTTTCTGAACCGTTTCACGATATCGAAAACTGTCGAACGACTTCTTCCGATTATTTTTGATATTTCAGAAAAGGATTTATTCTCTTTATACAACTTTATTATAACTTTTCTTTCATGTATACAGGTTTCTTTTCGATTCTTAGCCATGTTTAACTTTCTTCACTTAAAACTGACAAGTAAATGACTGATATCAGAAAAACACATATCAACATATAATTAGGGGAATTCCCTTTTAAACTCGGAAATGAAAAGAAAAGAATTGCTCCAAACTTCAATGACTAATTTCACACTTTTCAAAATGTCCGATTACTTTTGTCCACTTGATGCAATGTGAATTTGAATTAGTTGTTAATTTTCTTGTGAAAATCTTTTTATTTCTGTTTTATTTTTTTGTGCAATTAATTGAGAATACAAGTAACTTTTATATAAGGGAAAAATTTTTATTTCATTTCAAAGCTTATGCTCGTAAAAGTATTTTATTGCTTGTTTCTTGTATTGTCCGATCACTTTTGGCCACCTCTGTATGTTGGAATCGTATGAATCAATAATGTGATCTTGATTTAATCATTTCGATAAAAGAGCCTAAACTGCAAGAAATGTATTGGAACAGGTTTGTTTAAAAAATTCCCAAAATTATCGAACATATAGTAATTTCAATACTTGGAAGTCTGTGAGCAGCCCCAAAAAAGTCTGCATAAACACGAAATTTGGGGATTCCCCGAAATGTGCAATGTTGATGCCTTCATTTTTTCATTGTTATGCGTGACAGTACTTCATTGGAAAATTGTCTGTGTGTTTTGCTTGAATCAAAGACTATTCTTTAATATGGAAGTAAAAAATAAGGAAATTAGTGTTAGTGAGCGTAAAGTCATATTAAAATTGCGTGAAAACGGGAGAAGTTTTCGTGAAATCGCAAAACTAGTTAGGAGAACCCATTCCTCGGTCCAAAGGGTTGTTGCTAATTACAAAAAAAGCGGTTTGATTAGTTCACGGCATCGGTCAGGACGTCCTCCCAAACATACAGCACGTGAACGTAGGAGTATTATTAATGCTGTGGGACAAAATCCCCGATTAACCGCGTTTCAAATTGCGCAGGATATAAGAAAGAAATACAATAAAACAATAAGCGATGAAACAGTGCGCATAATTCTCAGAAAAGGCGGTTACCATGGTCGAGTCGCACGTAAAAAGCCGTTCATATCGGAACGGAATCGCCGAAAGAGAGTGGAATTCGCCAAAAATTATGTAAATATGCGAAAAGAATTTTGGAAAAGCGTTCTTTTTCGGACGAAAGTAAGTTTTGTATATTTGGGATAAAAGGACGCAAATTAGTATGGAGAAAACGCTCGACAGAATTCAATAAAGAAAATTTGATTCCCACTGTAAAGCATGGTGGCGGCGATGTGATAGTTTGGGGGTGTATGGCAGCCAGTGGAGTGGGGCAACTCGTTTTCATAGAATCTACAATGGATAAATACGGGTACCTTAATATTTAAAAAAATAATATTAAGCAAAGTGCCGAGAAATTGCGGCTGGGGAACGCATTTTTCTTTCAGCACGATAATGACCCCAAACATACAGCTGAAATAAATAGGCTTTGGTTGGCCTACAACATCCCAAAACTCTTAGGTACACCTCCTCAATCACCAGATTTAAACCCAATTGAGCATTTGTGGGAGTTACTTGAAAGAAAAATTCGAGAGCATGACATAACTAGCAAAGAGTCATTAAAAAATGTTATTTTGAACGAGTGGAACAAAATAACGGCCGAAGAAACATCAAAACTGTTCAATCCATGCAAAATAGGCTAAAGGAAGTCATTTATAGGTAAGGCTATGCTACTAGATATTAAGGTTCAAAATCTGAAAGCTAATATAGTGGTTTTCAAATAAAATGAATAAATTTTTTCAGGTGTACGCAGACTTTTTTGGATGGATTTTCATGACTTTTTGGAAGAAACTTTTTTTTTTGGTTATTCTAAACAGCGAACAAGTAATCAGTTACATATTTATGTACCATATAGTTTAATGAATATAATAAAGAAAAGATTTTAAGTTATAAACAAATGGCAAAGGTTTTTATATTGATCTATTTGCTACGACTAGCAAGTGTACGCAGACTTTTTTGAGTATGTGAATATAAATTAAAAATAAGCCCTGGCCGAAAAGTATCTGAACTAATATCTCCGCGCGTCACATTCCTGGCATCAGCCCGACGCGTCAGGGGCGCGGACTCAGTGAAAATCGGTTCATATTAGTTCTTAGTAATTTATTTGCCCCAAAAATCGACGCGAAAACATGCAGAAGATAGTTAATTTCAAGCTTGAAATTAACTATCTTCTGCGTTTTATCGCGTTTTTAGATTTCAACTCGACTCTGACAAGTTATACACTCTTATAGTATGAATTCATTGATCATTAACGCCACTTTCTTAAATTAATTTGATAAGTTCCTGCAATATATACAGTGAGCGTCAAAAGAAAGTAAACACCTTAGATACTTGTATTAAGAATTTTATTAAAACAAGGTAATTAACACAAAATCAAAAATGTGTATAAGGAATCAAAGACATATTTAATAAGAACTGAACACAACATAAACATTAAACAAAAGTAATACACAACAAAGAAAAATTCACTTTAACCAAAAAAAGACCAAATTTCACGTCAAAAAAAGTAAACAGCAAACAGAACATAACAGAACTTCAATAGAAAAAGGCGATTTTTTTTAAATTTTCAATATTTCGTTTGTTTTCCTTTGGACTTAAGCACCTCATTTAGTCTTCTAGGCATCGACGCGACAAGTTTTTTTGTAACATAGGGAGAGATTTGGCTCCATTCTTCCTTTATAACCTTCTTTAAGTCGGCTTTGCTTGAAATGACCCTTTTTGTCACTTTTCTGTCATAGGTTCCCACAGATGCTCGATCGGACTAAGATCTGGGGACTGTGGCGGATGATCAAGTGTCTTAGGAGTCCGGTACAGTAGCCACTCTTTCACAATTTTGGACGTATGCTTTGGATCGTTGTCCTGTTGAAAGATCCAATTTCCAGACAAGCCTAATTTTTCGACGCTAGGGCCAACAAAATGGCTAAATAATCCATTTTTCCATTGTTGAGTAAACAAAAACAAGATTACCAACACAAGTTGCCGCCACACACCCCATACAATAACTGAACCGCCAACGTGCCTAACAGTGTTGGTAACACACTTTTCTTTGAAGGCTTCATTCTTAGAACGCCATATTTTTGGGGGCCCGAAAATTTCGAATTTGCTCTCATCTGTATAATACGTTTTCCCGAAAAGATGGAGCTTCGTTTTTGTATTCTTTAGCGAAGTCCATACGCTTGATCTGATTCGCCTTGGATTTGTATGTTTTTTTCCGTGGTATTCTTCCATGTAGACCATTTTTATGAAGCGCTCTCCTGACTGTACTCGCACTTATTGGTTTGCCTGATGCCTGCGTTATGTCTTCTGACAATTTAACTGCACTTGAGGCTGGATATGCCATTACTTCTCTCACTACAGCTCTAACTTCAGTACCACTAAGCCGCTTTGGGGGTCCAGATCTCGGTAAATCTTCAACGAGATTATGTTTGGCATACTTATCAATAATTTTTTTTTTACTGTGCAGTAGTTTCCGCCCACGATTTCGCCAATTTCACGCAAGGATTTACCTTTTTCTTTTAAGTCTATTATAATTTTCCAAGTATCAGGCGATGTTTGCTTTCCCATAGTGAAACTATTTTCTTTTACGTCTTTATTTTTAATATTAATTAGAACAAATGTACTTAAAACGACATTTGGTGAAGTAAAGTTAAGTTAAGGTGCTTCCCCGAAATATAAAAGAAGCGAAGTAAGTGTTACCACTGTTTACTTTTTTTTGACGCGTAAAATCTGATGCATTTCCACTTTGGTGAGATTTGTGCAATGTCGCCACTTGTTTTGATTTCGTGTTTAATAGTAATCAATCTCTAAATGGTTTAGTAGTAAACTCATTAATATTACTTTTTATCGCAAGTCAACAATAGCTTTGTAATGTAACAATTTAAAGATGAAAAGTTGGTGTTTACTTTCTTTTGACGCTCACAGTAGATTATTCCCAATTCAGATTTAGTTCCAGTACAATCGGCATACAACAATCATTCTACAATATGAATGCAAGGAAATGATAAAATTTTAAAGCATCCTGCTAACTTATCGGTGAAATTTGAATAGTGCAAGGTTTATTTAATAAAGTTGATGTAGGCTACTATTTTCGCGTGATTAAAATTAAGTTCGTACAGCTAAGGCGCTCCTAAACCACAATGATACTCGTTGCTGCCTGATCAGACAGTCAAATGTATTCCTATTGATGATCACAATGTCAGCTTTTCCGATACAGAGGAAATACTCGGTCACAAGGATGAAGCATCGGAAATTGAATTTGCGCTTGCCGATCGGAAAAACAACAATGAAATTCGTCATGTTGAGAACGAATTAAGCCGCTGGACTGTCCTTGTGCACTCTTTGACGGGAATCGAATTCACTCCAGAGTTTTATAATAAATGTTAGCGGTTCTGCGAGGGCATTTAGTTCGACGCTTGATGCACTCCAAGGATTATTTCCACTGTGGATATGGATTTCTCGTTGGAAGAACCCATCTATAAAGTTTCGAGGAAGCAAGGAACTATTAAGTTGCGCAGTAATGGAGACTTCTTTATTTCCAATGAAATATGTTAAAACGGTCAATTTATATTGACGGTGTGCCTTTGTTGCAAGGCAACAAATCACGGCTTAACAATAACTGTTGTGTAGGCATGATCTTCATCTACTTTGAAAGGCATGAATTTTATTGATTTTTCTATTTCGGATAGCTGACCTCAGATATGTTTTCTGAGTAAATTACGATCTCATCAATGCGATTCGGCATAAGGGTGCCAAGACTACTGTGCCCCTGAATTAAATTCCGTACTTCAAGTTGTCATAATTCTTTTGTCATATGCCTCGTTACATAATAATATAATTGAAATTTATGCACATTCTTTTTTAAACTTACCATATAATTGTTAATTTCATGTTTCGGATGTTTGCAGTTTTTCAAAAAAATAAGTAGGAAAAAATCGGTCCCGTTCTCGGGTTGAATTTAATTTTCTGTAAATCAGGCAGCTGTTTCGAGGCTTATCCAGCCTCTTCTCTAGTGATCTATCTAATAAAATACATTGAGAGAATAATCCTAATCTTTCAAAAAACTCTTCCCTCGCCAATACAATTCACTTGAGGAACATCAAGAAATTCAAAGTAATGATATCTCCTGAGGATTGACAATGCAGTATCTTAGGGCATTTAGACCCTGCGTCTTATTATATATTTTTTTATCTCTGAAAACTTCATAAATTTAGATAGGCTAGCAAGGAAGGAGTGTTTTACTGCTCGTTTCGCTGCTTGGTTCCTCGACTATTAGGTCTAGATGCTCCTGGCCGAGTGCTCCTTCGACTTGGATCTGCGTTATTGTGAAAAAAAAATGATTGAAAACTTAAAAAATAAAGCAAATTATTTCAATGTCGAGTTTACATACCCATGTTCCTCTTGGGTTCTCATTTTCATCTTGTTCATCAGCAGTGTTTTGTCTGCCACTACAGGTTCCTCCAGCAAGTCGCATGCGAGTACTACATTCTGTGGGTCGTGCAACTTCTTGTTCGGTATCAGTCTCTATAGCTGCTCTCCGGGGCCCTGATGTTCGAGATTTCACAGGCAATTTTTCACCCGAATGATGATCGGTTCTCATGTATCACCGGCGGTATACGTTGTCCTTTTTGCCTGCTTATTTTGTCACTGCGAATATCTGATGCATCACTCGCATCTTCTGACAACTCTGGCGATATTTTAGCCAGTTTTCTTCTTTTTTGCTTTCGGTCTACTTGAATTTTCATCCGATTGTGAGTTTCTACCTCGTTTTGCTGTACTTGCTGTAGGAAAATTGTTTCGAGCAGGTTTTCTTGTCTTTGCTCTGAGTGTTATTTAGATACTTGAGTTGGCCATACAGTTGAGGGTGTTTCAGACATCGCTAGTACCAATTTTTTCCTCTTCCACTTTGAAATAACGATATGAGTTTCTCTATAAACTTTAATTTTCAATAAATGAGGTACTGATATCAGTTTGCTTTTAACTTGTTCTAGATTTTGAGCCAAACAGGAAATTTGTTCGCTTGCTAGATTTGATTGTACTTATTTGGAATTTGAAAATCATATATGTACATGCACTCCCGATTCCAATAATGTTTTCCCGGCATTAACTATTCAAATGATGAGCTTATTCATTTGTCTTTGATTTCGAAGCCTAGCATGTATTTGTATTTTGCCTTGGTAATACATTAATGTATGAAGAAATTATATAAAATAGACCCTTACAGACACTAATCAAGTGCAACAACTTAAACATATACTCGTAAAAACAGCTTTGTGCAGCTGGAAAATAAACTAAGAAAAACGAATTCCGTATTTTAAAGCATTTAATTTAATTGATGATTAATGATATCCTCAATTGAATTACACTTTCTTGTTTATAATAAAATTGTTAAATGTACTTTTAACAAATTTGTCATCATTGTAATAGTATTGAACATCTGACTGGATCGTTTCAATATATTTTCTTATTTAAAAATTAGAAAACTACATTTTAAGACTTTGAGCTTTGGCAATAATTTTCCGCACACGACCTCTACTGCTGATACAAATGTAGTGAAATAGGTATGTTAAATGTCCGTGCAGGACTGCAGCGATGGTCTGCTGCCTCAACGGAAGAGGATAGTAGTATCCGCCGAGGTTTGGCCTTGTGTAGGGACGCGTGAATGCATTGGCAGGCTAGCGTTGCGGTGTCGTGGGGCGGGTTCTTTTCTCCAGCACAAGACCCACTACAAAAACATTTTTTCGCATCCACGAATTTTGAAAAGGTTATATCATTATCGACTGGAGTCGAGAAAAGAGGTAACCTGCTAAGGACTATGAACTTGCTGGTTCAGAGGGAAAATAGGGCCTTGAGAAAACGGACGAACTTAGAGGGACTTCGTCATTACCAACGATACTTATGGCCCAAAAATAAGAGTGGGGCATCCAGGTGGAAGCAGTGCCCCCTCGCACCCTCCCAACCGGATCAAGATCCAAATGTAGACGTGGCCATATATTTCTCATTTGAGTGAAAAACTCATACAAACATAATTTGCATGAATTTTTCCATCAAATTAGGAATAAAAACGTGGCCAATTTATGTTATAGTACTATGCGATGGAATCACATAACACTACCATAAAAAGGCACGTGAGGGGAAGGCAATTCTACCCGGGCAAGAGCACCTGCAACGCAATAAAAGGGGAGAGCTCACCCGATAGCTAGCTGTTTTTAGTTGAGTGGCCTGCCATCGTTGCGGGTCCCATACCCGGTCAGTATTTCAAGGAAAGTGGAAAGACCGAGTTTTCACTTCAAGCACACATTTTTATTTCTTTTCGAATCACGTTTATAATTTCTTTTACCTGGTTATCTTTTGATTTTTATTGAAATTTCTCCAAACACTATTTTTGGTGTAAGTGTGTAAGTTGCAGAGAGACTTAAACATATTTCATTTGTACGGTTCCTAATACTGTGATAATGGAAGGATTGTGTAAAAATTAACATAAGTACTAAACATCATAAAATCGTTTGATAAAAAAAGAAATCAAATAACCGAAAATATTGGAAAGCAATCATTTCAAAACATAAACAAAATTTACTATTTAGCGTTTTAGCCTACAAATGTTTCTCTATAAAGAACGTGTCGAAACAATTTATTTTTGACCTCACTATTTTGATTCTACTATTATGTTAAGTTATCATTATTTTATGCATAATTTTGGGGCAAAAATTAACTTTGGGTCATGTCAGTTGCTTTGGGTAATAAATATTACACAAGTTAATAATTATTTTGCAACATGTATTAAATTAATCGAGAGGTTCAATTACATTCATCATGTGAGTTTTACTCGATGACTCGTGTAAGGGGTACAGTAGAAAAAATACTAGAGAGTAAGTGTGCGGTTTTGTGATTACCCACGATTTCTGGTTTTGAATAAAATTTCTCTTATTCTATTAAATTTGTCAATGATAATATTGGATAAAATTAAAAAGTAATTAACGCATTTGCTGACCAATTTTTTATGTTTCCATTTATAGAGAAGTTTATACCTTATAAACAAAAATATGAAGTGTATGTAGGTAGAAAACGCACGAAATATTCAAAAATTGTATATTTTACATGTCGATTTTATCATTACTAGAGTAAGAACGATCGACAGCATTTACTCTAAATTTTATTTTTAAATTTTTTTGATTTTTCCAAAAAAAGGAATTTTTCAAGTCTTTGGACTTCGCTGACTACCACCCAAAAGACTAAATTTCAACCTAATGCACATTTTACATATTGCTATACAATTGTCTTATGTAGTCTTTATAAATAAGGCTAGCCTGATCCAATGACTGATGATGTGATCGTATCAACAGGAAAGAATGAATCAAAATGTCCATATTCAAATCCGAGCCTTTATTGATGTTGTCCTGGTCTCGATCGTATGCTTTTATGTATTTAGAAAAGCCTTATCTTCTTGTAAAGGGTGGTCCAACCAAAACGCACGATGTAAATTGTAAATAAAACAAAAAGTTTCCAGAGAATTATGTTAATATTTTTTATTATAATGGAAGGATCTATGACAATTATGTGTAAAACAAATATTGCTCAAATGCTCGCTACAGCTACGGTGTCATACTTTTATCCGATGATACATATTTTCAATAACGCTGAGACATAATTGAAGCTCAATGCCGTTAATGTGCTGAATTATCTCATCCTTTAGCTCTTAAATTGTTCTTGGCTTGTTGACGTACACTTTTTCTTTTAAATATCCCCAGAGAAAAAGTCCAACGGTGTCAAATCACATTATCATTGCGGCGAATTAACATCGCCACAATGTGAGATAACATGGCCATTGAATTTCTCGCGCAAAAAAGCCATTGTTTCGTTGGCTGTGTGGCAAGTGGCACCATCCTGTTGGAACCACATGTCGCCCAGGTCCATAACCACAATTTCTGGCCACAAGAAGTCCGTTATCATCTCGCAATAGCGAACACCACTCACGGTAACTGCTTGGCCACCCTCATTTTCGAAGAAGTACGGCCCGATGACGCCGCCAGCCTATAAACCGCACCAAACAGTCACTCTGTGGATGCATCGGCTTTTCAATAATCATCGTGGATTCTGCTTGTGAACGAATCCACTGAGGTGAAAGTGTGCCTCGTCGCTGAAGATGATTTTCTTTGTAAAGTCACCATTCCCTTCTGTCTGTTTGAACCAACCATTCGGCGTATTGCCGACGCTTGAAATGGTCAGTAGGCTTTAGATCTTGAGTCAATTGATTGAACTTTGTAAGCGTGTAACGACGAGTCGAGGTTGACGGCTCTTCTGTCATACTATCGCGAACAACAGCAATGTTTTCCGCAGAACGAGCTGGGCGAGTATGCACAGGTGATTTCACATTTCCTGCAGACTCAGTTTGCTGAAATATGTGAACAATTCTCCCGATTGTGGACACATTTGGTCGATTATGCTGAACAAAAAAAATCACGAAGTGTACGAAATGCATTTTGATTTGAACGCTCATTTTTGTTAAAGGCTTCAACAGCCTTAACGTACAGCTCAATTGTGTACCTCTCCATTGTTAAATTTTCAAAACTCTGAAAAAAAGAAATGTCCAATTAAATTGGAAGAAAAACTTGACGTTAAAGTGCGACTCACAATTAACATCGTGCCTTATGGTTGGACCACACTTTATAAGTACGTTACATGCATTTGTATAAGCATTTGCAATACCTGCACTTCTAATTATAATTTCTTACGCTCCGCATTTCTAAAACATTCATCCAATGTGACCGATAGCTTGCTGAGTTTATCATATCGTAATAACAACTGTTGACCACATTTCCAAGCCAGTAAAATTGCATTTTTTTAATATCCTTTAAAACCGGCTGTAGCTCATTGTAATACGTTTGCATTAATAAATACCCCATGCCTCTACACGGCGGCTAAGTTTGTAGATTCGAAGTTCCATTCCAGCGTACAAAAATTATTTTTTTTCTATAGAATCTTTTCGAACGACTCTCATATCTTCATTTGGGAAATATGAATTGCTCAACATGTTGTTGATCAATATGCAATAATTCCTAATAGCAACCTCAGGCAAATGTCAGAGAACTATGTTTGGAACACCATCAATACCACATGATTTCTTGTTTATCTTGCCAAAAATGTAACAATAGTCTTTATAGCCGACAAAACAATCAATAACATTCAAACTCGGTATGAGGTCAGAAGTTTCATAGAAATGACGAGGAGATTCGTCGCTCAGGCTTGATTCGAAACTTTTGCTTCAACGAGCCCTGAAGGTATTTGATTCCCCCTCAAGATCTGATAGATGAAGCAATTCAAAATAAGTTACAATCAGGGGAAGTTTATGCAAACCATCACATATAATCCTATTTCCAACTGTGTTTTGTGGTACTAATACCCCTCAGTTTTTAGGCCCATTGTTTGCTGACTTCACTCCTGAAGTATGAACGGATTAAATTCCGGACATTTTGCAGGTGTAATTTCAACAAAAGTGAGGATAAATATTCGTTGGCGTTGGCACGTTTGAGATATTTCATATTCATCTTTTTAACCTTGTAATGGTTGGTGTTTCATATCCTTCCATATTGTTTCGATGTTTAATCTTGGGATCTATTTTCTTGATCGTTTCCAACGTAAGTTTCTCTAATTTCGACAAATAGCGATCTATTTCATCATTAGTTCGATTCCTGTCACTAGGAACCATTGAGCAAGCGTTGCCATCATCAGGACATTGTTTCTGGTAATCCCGGTTAAACTTCTTTTGAAACTTTCCCCGATCCTGGAATGAGGAAGACATCATCCCTTTGATGATGGATTTCCATTAAGATTGCGTTATGGTCACTATCGTAAGGAAATACCTGTGGTTTCCGGTGAATAGAGGCCTAAGCCTTCACATTTAAGATTTCTTATTGGGCATTGATTCCTACTATTTCACAGCAAATGCATAAAAAATCTACAAATCCAGCTTTATTAAAGCAAACCATTGTTACCAAATATTACATGCAATTTAAAAAAAAAATAGAAACAACACCACGTAACTTCCGACTTCACTTTATAAGGTAATTGAATCAATTGCTAACCAAAAAGTATCAATCTGGCTAAGTTTTCATCAAGATTTTTCACCTTCTGAACACATTTCCTTTGGAAAAGACGTCGTAATCTATCGCTGTAGCTGCGCTCCCGCATAGCATTCTTGAATATACTAAAATCATCACTGGTGCTACGACCACCCTTCCTACACCTCATTGCATTTTGACTAATCCTCCCAGTGGTAATGTCATTGGAGTAATTGAGCTGCTCTTTAAACCGCGCTGGACTGATCATGACTTTCTGATCGACAATTGCTGGAATTTTTTTGATCCCCACAAGCAAATCACCGTAGCAGCCTTGAGTGCTCACTTCTCGTCGGTGGAAACTTTGGAAAAGGGAATCATGACGCTTTAACAATCCGGGCGAAAGCACCGATTCTCGATATTTTTGAACACTTCTTGAATATGTTCGGCGCGGCGTCAGGAAGGATTTTGGTTTCATATTTTCAGTATCGAGTATATGACATGATTGTGTTCCAGTTTTTCGACGAGAAAGAACATTTGATTCTACCTTCCGACTGGATTTCGATTGTAAGTGGTTTAGTTTCACTACTTTTAGGCCCTTTTTTACAAGGGTAGGCGAGGTGGCGATATTCAACTTCGCCTTTGCACCAGGAACAGCTACGTTAGATATTACTTTCACTTTGAAAGGGGCGTTAGAATTTCTGATTCGCAAGAGCCGGCCGTTTAACAACAAACAGTTAGCAGCCGCTGTGGATTTGTAGTTCTCATTCCCAATTTGCTTGGTAATCAGTTTATGCACTTGCGCTCGAAATCCTGTCACAAACCTCGATGACTGAAGCATATTTTTGATAAATAATCGAACACACATCCAAATTCATGAATACGACAATTACTACTTAAACTGCGCCTAACTTACACTTTTAAATATTTTCAGTTGCGACCAACGAGGCAGAAGTTTTTGATGGAAAGGTTAAGTGCGAATCCGATGCAAAGGCAGAGTTCGAAGCTCACGTAAGATAGGAAGCCATATGGCAGCAGCGCTTACTACGGCACACATGACCGCTAGTTGGCCGACTGTGCTCGCTAGCGAACATGGCGGTATATGAAGAATAGTGGAAGTGCCAACGAAAATTCGAGGTTTTGAGACGGATTTTTACAGTGAAATCCAGATGATCCGCGAAGAACACACTAGCGCTCTTACTGAAGTAAAAATTGTTTCAGTACTTATACCCGTTTAGTTTTTATCGCCTTCCAAAGTGAATAAATAGGAGTTTGTTTACGTCTCAAAGCTTAGCTATCAGTGGAAGGTGCAAAACATGCGCTTCATTTGCTCGCCTTGAAAGGTGTAGGAGTGCGGTGGACAGTGCAAGGTGAATTTCAAGCATACACGAAAGACGTTTCGTACGCTTTTATTCGGAAAATAATACATATTACAAGATGTAAGCATCCGCTTATGTCGCAGTTTGGTGACAGCTCACGGAAGCTTGTCCAATAGTAGGCCGACTAATGCATATGCAAATAACTACAATATGGCTTCCTATCTTACGTGAGCCTTGGCAGAGCCTCGATAAGGGGGCGTCCATAAATTACGTGAGGTGTTTTTTTTAATTTTCTGTCCCTCCCATTTTATTCAACCCCCTCCCCCAATCTCACGTGAGATTTTTCAAAATGTGGGTTTCTTACGTAAACGCGTTGGATTGTTATTGTACAAAGAAAAAAAAATTTGCTTCGTGCTTTTTTTTACGACTAGTTAAGACTAA
The DNA here is from genome assembly GCA_963969285.1 of Odontomyia ornata. Taxonomy (NCBI): domain Eukaryota; kingdom Metazoa; phylum Arthropoda; class Insecta; order Diptera; family Stratiomyidae; genus Odontomyia; species Odontomyia ornata. Next base: position 171,787,458 of record OZ017742.1, read on the forward strand.
TAATCAATATTGCTGAGAGTTATAAGTGTAATAAAAATTTAACAATAGAATACTTAAATCGTGACTACTGTGATTAAAAAAAAGAATATCTACTCTAATTCAGTCCATAGGAAATCATGCGCGGTCTCAAGAGAGACTATTGGAACCAACATGTCCATATGATTTTCAGTAAAATCATCTGCTTCTTCAACTTCGTTCTGATCTAGCCACTCTAAGCCGTTGGCGCTTGCGCACAGTAACTCATTAGCTCGTCTTGTGACAATCCGTGAGGGTCGCACTTTGCGGAACATACGCGCTTGCTTAGCTGGTGCAATGTGGGCGACTCGCCTGTGCTCTGCAGCTCTTGTGATAGATGCAAAGTAAATACCGCATGTACTGCAGCATCTTTTCTCTAAATCATCACGTACACTTGGGCAATAGAGATCATAAGGCGTGCTGATGAAGGCATTCAGCGGTTGAATCGGTAGGCAGTGGCGTATTAGAAATGGAGCAAATGACTTTCCGTCATGCTCTTTAAAGTCCGGAATTGTCAAATGTCCATCCACCTGAGTGATAGGGTATGGAGGTGGCAGAAAACGGTGGTGAAGAATCATGTGCAGATCACTCCGGCGTGGGCTGCAGCACTTCTGGTCATCGCATTTCACAACCTTAAAAAAAAATTAAAAACAATTTCCTTTTGTAACTTATAACAAAAATTTGTTGACATTCGTGCTCGTTAAAAAATTAAAAAAAAAAAATAAAATAGGCACGCATAAAAGTTTGATATGAACCAACTGCATTGTACCTGGAGTAAATATTGGCTCTCTCTAACGTGCTCAGTGTACCATTCTTCGGCTGGAAGGTCTGGAACGCTGAAAGTGTCATTATTAGGGTCTATATATTTAGCGACTACTTCGTGTTTGTCAATGCACACTGCAGACCATATTTCAGCCAAAATATCCCCTGCCTTATTCTTCGGCTGGCAGGTCTGGAACGCTGAAAGTGTCATTATTAGGGTCTATATATTTAGCGACTACTTCGTGTTTGTCAATGCACACTGCAGACCATATTTCAGCCAAAATATTCCCTGCCTTATTGAAATTATCCTTTTCCAAACTTTCGTCTAATGTTCTGCCGCTGGAGTCAAGATGTGTCCCAAAAGAATCATGGGGAAGAACGACGCCTGTTAGTTCTCGACCGAGTGGAGCCATGCGTCTCTCTACTCTGTTGAATGCGCTCCTGCCAGGGGCATTAGACACAATAAATACTGCGTCCAAATCATATTGTTTAAAATGCTCTATGGCGTGTGCGATCACTTTGCGATATCGTGGATTCTCGTCAGGCCCATCGTCACTTGAAATTATAAGAACAGGTTTAACTTTGCTGTCTATATTCTTTATAAATTTGGCAAAAGGCTCAATTGTCAAAAGAGTGCAAGTCTTGAGCGTGACTAGTTGCAGTTGACGAAGAGTGCTTGCCACTTCATATCGCTATGTAAGTTGGTCCACTATATGAAACAGCTTCTGGTCATCCTATCTCATTGGGTTTCACTTCACACAAAGCATAAGCGCCTGGAATTAATTTGTGCCCCGAAGCAATCACAAAGTCGTGATCTGGTAACGACACTTTATATTCAACGTGCATTAATAATGGCGCCTGCTTGTTTGCCGCTGTCACGCCGATGGGAACGCGGGCTTTGTCATCCTGAGATAAAAAAATTACGGAGTCAGGACCAAGTACTGAGGCTATCGTTTCCAGTGACCTTATGGAGGCCACAGAAAAGTATTGGTCTTGGTGTGCCTTATGATGGTCAGCTTCAGGACGACTCAGCTTCACCGGCACAGTCACTACATGGTGCTTAGCTTCTCGTGTATTTGCCTGTCTAGGCAACAGTCGAATATAAGTAGCACTTCGTGAAATATTAAATCCCAGCTCGCTTAGTTTATTTGTAAGTTCTGAAAGCGTATGGACCATGCGAACTATCTCACAACAACGTCGCTCTTCAGCAGAAGCACCAAACAGGGCTAAATCACTTATTGTTTTTAGCAATTCAGACTGTTCTTCTTCTAAACGTGGGCGTCCAGGGCCAGCACGAGGCGTCAATGACTTAGCTGCATCGGGATTCTTTGAACATAACTCAATTGTTTTTTGTTTTTTATTTTTTCTGTGCGTCATAGAATACACTCTCTGTTTTTCTTTAAGCTTGAGCTTCTTCTCACAAATGTCAATTTCTCATCACAAATTACATGCTTTATCAAATTCAGTGCCGTCAGCTACTAGAGACTCTATGCGCCTTACCGTTAAGTCAAGCTCCATATGCAGCTTAGCAATCTTTTTCTTCATAGTATCTTGTGCTGGAGTGGGACGTACGTTGGATGGTGTAGTGTTTGACATAGCTTCATCCTCATCATGGCTGATTTTCGAAGCGCCTGTGAAATGCAGAAGACTTTTATTTAGAATAGGAGAAAATGAAGAAAACGTCACCTATAGAAAGGAAGACGAATACTAACTTGCCGGTTGAGGGCCAACGTCCAAATCTTGATCTCTTGACTGCTGGTCATTAATCTCATCCTGAACCGCAGATCCTGCGTGTTGAATATTATGATCGTTGATCTGAACCTGACCTGCACATTCCACGTTTGGAACACTCTCAGTGCGTGTCCCAGCCTGAATCGAAGAATTGTTAGAGATCTTAGTGTTAGTCTGAAATCAAAGCATCATAATAAAGTCAAAGCATCGGCCATTACGGACAGGACCAGCAGTCCCAGGTTCATCATTGATCTCCAAAATCTCTGCAAGTCTTTGCCACAACATCCTAGGCAAGTTCTATGTATAATATTTTTTTAGAAAAGCAATTGATTTTATGCAAATAACTCATTTACTATCAACAAGATAATAACACATTTAAATATTATTAGTATTTTTTTTATAAAAACTAGGTAGTTATAATCAATAATATGAAAGGTTTTGTAATGTATAAAATTTAGTATTTCACTCACGTGATTGGTGACGCCGGTCTCACAGACCGGGTTGTCACCAAAACTCTAGGATGTGCGCCCGTGACAAGGTCACAGCCTTAATTTGGCGGGAAGGGGATGCGTAATAAGACAGCTATTCGAAATCTTAGTGCAAATCGATCACGTACAAAAAAGTTATTACACTTTTTTGTATCACCCCGTCTCACAGACATACACGTCACCGACGGCGGGATTAATTGTAACAATAAAGTTTACAAAAAAAAGTATTTTCTTAAAAAAATATATTTAACCTACCTTTTGAAGGAATGTTAAAGTAGACCGAACTTTTCTCTCAGTGGCTTCCCTGAGAAGCCGTTCAATCTCATGTTGAATGTGATGCATTAACTCTTCTTTCTTCGGGAATTTTTGCTTCGCTGTATTTCATAATTTTATCACATCGTCCTGGCAGGACTTCTTCGTCTTATAGACGTATCTTTTGACGTATGCGTTATAAAAATCTTGATAACTCATTTTAAATTAGTAAGAGCATGCACTGAGTTGAGTGAAACATTTACAAGAATAAACAAAGCAACTTGTCCGTGTGTCGCTGCCACTCAGCTCGTACGCTCTCGTTCATCGAGTCGCGCGTTCGTCTGGCAGTAGCGCGAAAACAAAGAACGGGCTACACTGTACCGTAAATTCAGATTAAATTGAGCTATTTAGTATAAAACAAATATGGTAGTTTGACAGTCAGTAGTTGTGTAACGTCGAAGTATGAATGAAATTATTTTCTTTCGAACAAATTAGTGAATGATCGCTTCAGATTAAATCTTAAGCATGTACAATCGGGATTAAATGGACCAAAATAGTATAATTTTTTTTGTTTCAATCAGAAAAAAATTGCATGATATTTGTCGAGATCCCTTGTCTCTCCAACGTAAGATTAGATGAGATTCGACTCGACCCCCTCCTCCTCTTAAACATCTCACGTAATTTATGGACGCCCTCTAAGGGATTACCAGAATGTCGGGAATCCATATACGTAGATGAAATAATTTAAAGCTTTCATGTGCAATAGTCCCGAGGTGAAATTCATTCAAAAGTTGTAGAAACTTAGCTACTTACAAAAAATAACAAATAGGTGGAGATCAAATAGCAAAAATTAATTCTTTGTGTTATTTGTTAATTTATAATGCAAAAAAGTGTTAATAAAAATTGTTTTGGATGTGTAGGTTTCATTTTCCTTATTCAATTTGCTTAAAAACATTAATTTTTCTACAATAACCAAAAAAAATAGTACTTCATTAAAATGATATCAGTGCCTCTTTTGGGTTTATACACGTATTTAGCCTATTTCCAATTCGCTCATGGAATTCAACATCCAGAAGAGCGGAAAGAGCGTAATTGTGCCAGGAACTCTTTGATTTGAAAAACAGTTAATGGCGTTTATTTGAAAATTTGACTTTTATGAAAACTATGTTTTGTTTTGCTTCTAAAGTATCTGAAAAAAGTTAATTAAAATGGTGAATCCAGACTAAAATGGTCCAGAAGGGGATCCAGACTAAAACTGGTTAGTTTTAGTTGTGATTTATATTTTTGTAGAGATAACATGTAGATATACGTTTTGCAGGGATAACAAAAGCGAATTAAGTTCAACTGAAATTAAAAATAAAATCAATGCAAAATGTAAATATGTTCTTCATGAATGCGCGATTTCAATAGAACTTATATGAATTATTTCATAAAAATAAAGAATTTTGTCCTGATGTGTTTGAATTACAACGACATAAGAAAAAGTTGGGGTTTTATTTCACAATTGAGTGAATATATAATTTAGTAGGCAATAATATTGTCTAGAATAAAAACAAATACTCTTTTCTTACTATTTATTATAGATTTCCTTCAAACGAGAATCTCAAAAGCGAGTGGGTTGAACATATTGATGCAGCGCCCCTCATTTGCCACAATAGGGTTTGCTCTATGCATATCAAACCATCAGACATACTGAAAGCTGTGGGAAAATTATTTCAAAGGTTGATACACAGTTTAGAAGAAAGCATTAAAATTTATGAATATGATTAACTATTAAAAATACGATAACATACATTTTCAGAATGGGCATTAAAATTGTGAACCTGCATTTTGGAAGATGGGGTGAAAACACTTGGACGATAGTTAATTTCAAGCTTGAAATCTACTTCATACGAAATTTGAACAAGATCGAATGGCGGTGAAGTGTTGTACCAGAAGGAATGTGAGAAGTAGCAGGAGCCGGTGTGATTTACACACTGAGTCGACGTCCGCAACGCGTAGGGCCTATGCCAGGAAAGTGCCGTCACCCCTGGAAGAATACTTGTTTCGAGAATAATTCCGTAGATATCTTCTTCTAGTACATTTTATTCTTAAAATTAATTTTTATTTTCAACAATGGTTTGTTTATCAAAATAAACTTTGTCAAAATATTGGCAAAATATACGAGAAAAACGTAAGGTTTGCATCGCAATGAAAGCTTTTCTTCACTGCCTGAATCACACTCCAGTAAACTACTAGAAATGTGTTAAACTAACCTTAAATATATTGCTAGCGTAGTACTAGAATATATCTTTGAAATTATAAATCTGGCAGCATCACCAGAGGAAAGAATTAAGGCTTTGTTTGACGTTGAAAATACAACTGTATTTTATTTCTCAACTGCTTAAGTTCATATATACAAACTTTTCTTAATCTAAATTGCTTCCTTTAATTAATTCGTGGCAATAATTTGTCATTCCCATGGGAACGAAAAATGCAACTCAAGATACTATTTAATATTATAGTTTTTCGAAACAGTAAGAAATTCTAAACTTCACATAACTCTGCGGAGTTCAGACGAGTGAAACTTTCTCATGAAAATGAAAATTGCGCTGAAGTTGCAATTTATGCTCGCGAATAGTGAGTAACCTAATATTCACGAAGAAAAATGAATTTCATATATTTTAACGTGGAATCTTTGCTGTTGTAAGCAATCAACGTAAATAATGATAAAAAGATCAACAAATAGAAAAACCATCGTAGAAATCAGCTATAAAATAACTTGGCAATACTATAAAAACTTTTAATTGCATTGAACGTGCCAAATCAGTTATTATTACATCAGCTTGAATTCTGTGATGTTAAACTATATGTCTTAAAATCTTTTGGATTGACTTTTCTTTGTATATCTGCAACGATTTTCAAGTTGTATCAAAGAGTGTGGTGCTTCTAATATGTTATGTGAAAACTAAAATGTATCAAGTAAATTCATAAATCGAATTTTTCTTCACCACACCGGTTTTTAAATCAAAAAATATAAAATAATATTTTCAACCCGGTCGGTCGAGCGGTAACAGTTCGAAAAAACAGTGCTCAAAGTCAAAAGCGCTTTCATGTTCTTCTTCTTTTCAGCTCTACAGCCCCTTTCGGGCCTTCACTCCCTGCAAACAGCGCCTTCAACTGTCTCGGTCCATTAATCGCGTCTTCCGATTCCGAAATCCGAGCAGCGATGAACTGGGTTCGTCAACCGAGTCAGACCAGCGTTTCCTCAGTTTCCCCACTGGTCTCCGGCCTTCAGTTCTCCAACGAATATCTTCTTGGGTATCCGTTGTTCGTCCATACGATTCATGTGACTAGCACATTGCAGCTTCCGCAGTCTTACAATCCTTGATACCTCCGGTTTGTCAAAAATTTCATACAGCTCATGGTTGTATCGAATTCACCATTGGTCCCTGTCAAGCTTCGCTCCGATTATTTGCCTCAGGACCCATCGCTCAAAGGCGTTCAATATATTGACGGATGCTTGGGTTAGGGTCCATGTTTCACACCCATAGCATAACACAGGTCTTATCACAGATTTGCATACTGTTGTAATGATATCCATGTAATGATATTCATTCATTCATTAAAAATAATCGGATGATATTCATTACATTAATACTCAATCAACTCAACGTGGGGCCCGAAAAGCCCGGCTGTATCATCAGTCGTGAGCACGAGACAGTCCATCGTCTCTAGGTGTCCCCACAAGGTGTTAATATTTTTGGCGGGTAGATAACTCCCGAGGGTTTTTGCACTGATCGTGCCCCAGCAACTTAATAACTTTCGGACATGTGTTGTCTTTGGACATCAATATCGTTTGGTCCTGCTTTTGATTTATACTTTGGTGGTTTACCACCATTGTATAACTAGTAAGGCCAAATGATATTAGAGTCCCTTGTTGTGTTCGGAAGTTATTATCCCAACAACTGTTTTGCGGAGGATTCTGATTCGCTCCCCAAACCAGCGGTGCCTATGTGTCTTAAATTACATGGATTTTGATTTCATGTGACTGGCTGATTAGCTAATCCATGACTATCCATGACAAGACACGCGCTGCTTGTGGATTAGAATCCAACCCTGGGCTGACAAGTTGTAACTTGAGAAAATTTGCGGATGAGGGATCACTTCTGAACCCTGCTTTTCATGGTGCCACAAGAGAATGTCCCTGAAACGCTAGAGAAGGATTGTGCTATGGTGTCCATACTTGGGAGGAAGGACGGAAAGGAAAGACCGGTTATTTTTTTTGATATTTCGATCGTCAATTAAACCTTTTTCATACCTTTTTTTTTGTGAGGATCATTTATAGTTCGCCACTGACGGCCACTTCAAGAATTTCATACTTTACATTTGTTTGCATATTTTTTTATCTATATATATATAATATATACATATATTTATTTAGATATATTTTTTTTTTCTTTATATATTTATAGTTCTGTTTTTTTTTTGCTAATCAACATTGTAACAGGAATGCCCACCAAAAGAACCCCAGAGAGGAGGAAGTTGAGGTCAGATGCCGGACCAGCGCTCTTGTGCTCCATATGTCATGAGGACATGGATGAACTCACCAGTCAGAGGTTGCAGTGCGGACACAGGCTACACCAGCTGTGTTTGGTTCAACTGCGGCAAACCTCATCCACATGCCCGCTCTGTCGTCAGCCTCTAGAAACCGCCCAGCCAGCAACAGAACGACCTCAGTCCTCCAGCGCAAGTGGAGCTGTGCCCAAAAACGGACCCCTTCCATCCACGACAATGAGTGCACGAGAGGAAGGCTACCGAGCCGAAGCAGTTCCGCCTGCGGAAGAGGCGAGACCCACTGTGGCTGTGGAGGCGACAGTTTTACAAGACTTAATGGTGCTCATGCAGGACCTGTCCACATGGGTAGCTTCACTGGAAAGCCAGAAGGAGAATCCAGTACCACCTCGGCCAAGAACGCCTCCGATGTGGGATTCGGACCCAAATCCGTGGGATTTTCCGATAGACTCGCGGCGCGATCACGAACGAATCCGGCCCGGTGCGGCAATGAATCCGTTGGCTCCAGTGTACCGGCCCCGATTGAGTCAAGCACTGCCACCAAATCAGGCTCCAGTGATTCTGCCGGACCAACGCATCCAGCCACACGCTACGTATCGGCTGAAGCCGACGCAGATCCCCAGCATCATCCTGGGATGGAATCTGCATTTCAGCGGGGAACCCAATACTATAACGGTGGAAGTCTTCATTAGTCGGGTGGAGTCGCTGATTGAGCAGATGCTAGCAGGAGACCACACGGCGCTCGCAGGGTACTTGCCAATGCTGCTTAGGGGAGCAGCACTTGAGTCATATTGGCGAATACATTCGGCCCCACCATCAATACGCTGGTCACGGTTGAAGGAGGTACTCCGCATGGAATACCCTACGGTAGACATGGACGAATTAGTCCTGGACAAGATGAATGCTAGATGGCAGCGTCCGGACGAGTCCTTCCATCAATATCGAGCAGATATCCTTCGGCTGAATGACCAGTTGTCAGAGCCATTGTCTTCTACCCAATTACTGCACCTGCTAAAGCGCAATCTAAGGCCCGAGATTCGTCGCCATATCGTGAACTCCGATCCACAGAGTATGGAGGCACTGCTGAGAACTGTGCGTCGTATAGAAGGGTTTGAGGAAGATCTCCGGGACCGGCCATACTTACTAGCTAGGACGGGTCCTCGACGAGGAATCGCGGAATTGGCCCCAGATTATACCACCATGGATCTGGAGGAAGATTTGGACCAGGACCAGCTTGCTGTAGCGGCAGTGGGGAGTCTTACGACCTGCTGGAATTGCCATCAAACCGGACACCGGTTCATTTCATGCCGAGCAGAGCGTAAGGTTTTCTGCTACGGTTGCGGCAAGCCGGACACTTACTTCCCGGACTGTTCTGAATGTGCCGCGCGAAAAAACGGCCAAAAGAGTACCCGACCACCTCAGCGGTACTCGAAGCCCCCGCAGTAGCTCCTCAGCCAGCTGCTCACCCCAACAAACCTGACGTTAACCCACCAGCCATGACCACTACGACTGCGGATGTTCACTCTCTTCCGGAGACCTCGCCAACGACAATATTGAAGCGACCATCGCAGTCACTGCTAAAAGAACCCCGGCAGCCTCAAATACGCACTCTGAAACCTTATCATGTTCGACTGCAGGAATATCGGGTGGCTCGAGAGCGAATATTTGCTTCCGAAGTAGTCACTTCCCGCCCGCGCACGACAAAATGGTCAACCCGTCGTTGGCGGAATTTCCGCAAGAGAGTGCGCACCTGCCGTCAAACCTTACACTCTTGTAACATCTCGGAGGTTGCTGAGAATGAGATCAGACCTTATCATCCAATTAAAGTGTTGGGCGAGACCGTGTTTGCATTGATCGACACGGGTGCCAGTATCAGTTGTCTTGCCTCGAGCTTTGGCTCGAAGGTGCTCCAAGACTATCCGAACTTGATTAAATCCTGGCGCACTGAAATCAGTACAGCGGATGGCACCAAACACCCTATACGAGATAAACTAACCACACCCGTGACGTTCAGGGGTCAGACGAAGGATATTACTTTCTACATTATTCCGTCTTTGACTCAGAATGTGTACCTTGGCGTCGATTTTGTCCTTCGCTTTGGACTGGCCTCAGATTTATTCACCGATTTGTCTTTAAAAACCAGAAATGTCAATGAAATCACTTCTACTCCCGATAGGCATGAGCTGACGCCTAACCAACGACAACGCCTAGAAGCATCCATCGCTGCTTTCCCATCTTACGCTACCCAAGGTCTTGGCCGCACCACCCTAGTCTCACACGCCATCGACGTTGGCGACAGTAAACCGATTAAACAGAGACACTACGCCATCTCACCGGCCATGGAGAAATTGGTGTATGCGAAGCTGGATAGGATGCTCGAGTTGGGGGTCATAGAGGAGTCCCAAAGTGCCTGGTCATCACCGGTAACCTTGGTGGTGAAGCCAGGTAAAGTCCGCCTCTATCTTGATGCCCGTAAGGTAAACGCGGTTACCATCAAGGACGCGTACCCTCTTCCACTCATCGATGGAATACTAGGGAGACTGCCGAAAGCCAATTATATCACCAGTCTCGACCTAAAAGACGCCTTCTGGCAAATTCCACTCGATGAGGGGTCGAGGGACAAGACCGCCTTCACAGTGGCTGGACGACCATTATATCAGTTCGTCACAATGCCCTTTGGCCTGTGTAATGCGCCGCAAACGATGACTCGGTTGATGGATAAGGTCATCCCACCTCACCTGAAACACCAAGTGTTCGTGTACCTTGATGATCTGTTACTCATCACGGAAACGTTCGATCAACACCTCCTACTTCTACAAGAAGTAGCCCTGCACATCAGTAAGGCGGGACTCACCATCAACGTACAGAAAAGTAAGTTTGTCATGAAAGAAGTCCGATACCTAGGACATGTCATAGGACATGGCACTATCAAAACGGATCCAGACAAAACTCGTGCGATTGATGAGTTCCCCTTACCAAAAACAGTGAAGCAGCTACGACGTTTCCTTGGTGTGTGCGGTTGGTATCGAAGGTTTGTTCGGAATTATGCAACAGTTTCAGCGCCCCTGTCAGACATGTTGCGGAAAGGGAAGTTCGTTTGGACCGAACTCAGCCGAAAGGCGTTTGAAGAGCTAAAACAAGCCCTCACATCAGCTCCTGTCTTGCACAGCCCCGACTTCACGAAGCCCTTCTCCATTCATTGTGACGCAAGTCAACATGGAGTAGGAGCCATGCTGGTGCAATTGACCGACGAAGGAGAGGAAGCTCCCATCGCCTTCATGTCCAATAAGCTGAATTCGGCCCAAAGAAACTATACTGTGTCCGAGCAAGAATGTTTGGCAGCGGTAATGGCTGTGAAGAAATTCCGAGCTTATATCGAGGGCCACCAATTCGAGATCATCACGGACCACGCGTCACTACAATGGTTGATGAACCAGGCAGATTTAAATGGACGCCTAGCCAGATGGGCTCTTAAACTGCAAGGGTTCAAGTTTTCCATCAAACATCGGAAAGGGACCCAGAATATCGTACCCGACACTCTTTCACGGATGTTTTCCCCCGAGGGAGCCGAATTGACAATAAATGACGAGGACCCCATCGAAATAGATTTGGACAGCCCACATTTCAAATCAGACAGCTACAAAGAGTTGAGGCAAACCATAGCGACCCAACAACCACAGCTGCCTGATTTGAAGGTGGTAGACGGCTAGTGTATAGACGAAATGAATACGCCACTGGTGATCCATGGCAGGAAGAAGGGTCTTGGAAGCTCTGGGTACCGGAGGAAATGACACAACATCTGATCCTCCGCGCACATGACCATCCGTTAAGTGCCCACGGAGGTTACGGTCGAACGTTACGGTGACTCAAGAAATACTTCTTTTGGCCTAAAATGGCATCCCAGGTCAAAGACTACGTGAGCGCCTGTGAGACCTGTAAAGGCACCAAAGCGCCCAACCAGCCTCTTCGACCTCCTATGGGTCAACTCAACGTCCCAGAACGCGTATTCCAACGTCTATACATCGATCTACTCGGTCCATATCCTCGGTCTTCCATGGGACACATCGGAGCTATAGTCGTTCTAGATCAGCTCTCAAAATTCCCAATGGTGGAACCTATCCGTAAATTCACAACTCCATCGATCGTGAAATTCTTAGAGAACCGGGTATTCCATGTGTTCGGGGTTCCAGAGAGTGTGTACTCAGACAACGGAGTACAGTTCCGGTCTCGGCAGTTTAAGGGCCTACTTGAGCAGTATGGCGTTGAACACCAACTGACGCCCATATACTCTCCTCAGTCCAACGCATCAGAACGGTTGAACCGCACCCTATTGGCCACGATCCGTTCCTACGTCCACCCATCTCAAAAGGATTGGGATCGGCGATTGTCTGCCATCACATGCGCCCTGCGATCCTCGTATCATTCCGTCACCGGTTTCGCCCCTTACTTTGCCGCCTTTGGACAGCACATGATTTGCCACGGTAAATCATACCGGCTGTTACGGCGATTAAAGTGTTTGGGAGACCCCGTCGTTGCGCTGGAGCCCCAGGAATGTTTAGGAGACCTCCGCCAAAAAATCGGACGGAAGATTAAGGCCGCAGGCAGTGCAAATGAAGCGCAGTACAATCTCCGGTCACGATCTGCTAATTTCAAAGAAGGAGATAAAGTTTTCCGGCGAAATTTCCGCCAAAGTGACGCCGCGGGGCATTACAACGCCAAGCTGGACAGGCGATTCTTGAAAAGCCGCATAAAGAAGGTAATGGGACCTAACCGTTACCTGATAACGGATCCAGCGGGAAAAGAAGTTGGGATATACCACGCGAAAGACCTGCGCCGATAGATAATTAGTCACGTCTGTTTGTCTGTCCGCATATATTTTCAAAAACGCGCAAGGGTTGTATACTTCCGGCAAACATAAACATATGTCTGTCTGTCTGTCAATTGTGTTTTTCTTTTATTGTCCGTCATCTCTAGTCCCGACGCCGAAGCCAACCCATGATACACAGAAAGATCCTTCAGCTCCTTTTTCGCAATCCGCATGGCCTTAGGATTGCGAGAAAATTAGCTGCCCTGTAGTAATCGAGGAGTAGGGCTCTAAAAGCCAGCGCTGCCACAGGCACACAGCACAAACTCAAACTCAATTTAACAATGAGTAACCATTCAGTCACCTTCCCCATCGCAACACTCGCTCCTTTTTTTTTCGCATGAAAAATAAGTCAAGAAAATTTCTTTTGTACTTAACTCCCGGGAAACAAAATTCTAAAACTGTTTAATATTTTTTATGTGTAGTGATTTTATTACAATATCTTTTGAATATAATTTAACGAATTGCGGTGTAACGCGGTATACAAATGCTTAGAACGAAACGGTTAACCCCTTAAATTATATGAACGATAAAATCATTGTATCATTTAAACCCCCCAAAATTTGTCAAATTTTACCCATTCCAACCATAATATTAATTAAAAATTGTTTTGTTTGTCGGTAATTAACGCGTGCCTGTCTAATTCTTCCGATTTTTTTTTTCCACTTAATTACGCCTAATCATTATAAACGAAAATTGCTTTCAATTGATAACTTAATCGAATCTACAAAAGACGACGTAAATTTTAAAAACAACCGAAACGAGTGTGCATTATCACCATCGCGGATCCACCATAGTACGCATCATCGATCGACAAATCGTCGAAGTGCATCGTCTAGTTCAGATCTATTACAGACGAAGCTATGAAAATTGCTCAATGCGGATGCAAAGGGCTATGCGGTCCCTGAAATTCCCAGATGTAAATATGATACTGTTCAAAAGTATGATACAGTTAGTAAATATCAAACGGTGAAAGATATTCAGGAGCTCTCGGTAAACGCAGCAAACAGGGGAGTCGGTTCTTTCTTCGTGAAGGGAGAAGAAGCAGATTTAGGTTGTAGGCGGAAAGTTGAATATATATTGAAATTGCTAATTGTGTCTTCGTTTTTTCGTTCTGGTTCTTTATTCCACCACTTTCCGGAAGTAGTTTTTGTGTGAAAAGTGGATTAAGCGAAAGTTCGAATAGTGTGTAGATAGGAATTGTGCTACATTAATTTTCGAATTTCCTAAAATATTTTTCTTTTCATTTGATTTTACCCCATAGTCTGTGTGAAATATTGTTGAAGAGAGAAAAAAGAAAAAAACCAATTCCATTTGAGAAGAAATCAAGTTCGTGAGTTTAAAGTGCCTTTAAACGAAACTTTGAACCTTAGCGAGAAATATTCAGTGAAAGAAGTGACAAATATCGTGAACGCGGTCGCAGGCGGTCAAATTACATTTCGTGTATGCATCTAGTTGAAGAAAAAGTACTGTTATTGGAGCCAACCGATGACGAAGCTCCTAATTTGCGATCGATTTCGCGACTCGAGTGCGGACGCCGAGAAAAAGAAATGAGAAGCGCGCTTGATTGAGTTAGCCGTGCCACGTTTCACGTACATCGGGGATGTGCATCGTGGGTTGAATCGAAAGAGTCTCCGGGTATAGTCTTGAGGTCGAAAGTTAAAACTTTTCAATGTATCACCGAATGTTCGGATTGCTAAAGGAACGCATATAAAGTGCAGTGTTCGGAGAATAATGCAAGAATGGTGCTTTGTGATCGATTCCTAGATGGAACTTTAGATGGGGGGCAAAACAAAAGGCGTGATTCGATGTGATATTGATTAAGATAAAAGGAAAACATGAGGAATCTCGAGGAAAACGGGGAAGAAAATTTGATTGTTCGTGGATACAAAGTAAAGAACGTTCTGCTACATTCTGAATGAAACGAATAAGAAAGAAAAAATTCTTTGTGTGGTGGTGATGGTGACGATGACATCCACAACTAATTGTATTGAGTGCCGGTAATAATTCGAAGAAAGAGCAAAGATACAGGATGGAGCTGTATTTTGCAACGGAGTAGTAAACTCATCGTGAAAAGAAAACGCAAAATCATAAAGTGGATTAGGTACGGCAGGTTGTTATTGACAACAAATTAACCTATGCGATAACGGTTATCAAAGGAAAAGTCGAGGACGTGGAAATGCCAGATGGAGATAAATTTTGGGATTTAGATGAAAAACAATTTCTAAATGTTATCGTTTAACTCAAAACTAAGTGAATTATTTTTCTTTGGATTGTCTAATTTCGGGACTGGAAGATATTCCCATTTCATAAAAGGAGTCGGTTTATTGATGAAACAATGTATTCATTACACCTATGACTACTACTTGTTATGTCTGGAACGGAGTTTAAACAACGATGTATGGCGTGAAAAATTTAATATAACATTCGATGAATTCATACTCATATTCTGTCAGTCACTTTATAAGTTTGTTCAGTTCGGAATATCACAGTTTTTTTTCAATTCATTCCATAAGGCTACACTTTGTACAATATGTTACTACACGAATGTTGGATTTCTGAAGAATTTTTGTAATAGATCATTTACAGGCATCATCCCCATCAGCAGCGGGCGCCCGGTGAGGATGCGGAGGGTGAGTACCCTTTTGGTTTTTTTGTTGCATGTAAATTTTTTTTTACCTATATTTTTGCTCATCATTTTTTTATATTTATTTTGGGTTTCGTTGGGTATGAATTTTTATATAGATTCCTAATAAATATAACCCAACCAAACAACGGATATATAATCCTTCGAATATTGGGTATCGTGTATTTGCTCGTAACACGAATGAATTGAAAACAATAAATATCGTAAACTCTGCATCACGTTAAATGAAGTAAACTATATATCTTTTTAAATTTTTTGTTGATCAGTTGTCCGTAATTATTATGATCATTGTACATATTTTAAGATAACAGGTGAACTGGAATCGCCATAAGACAAGAATAAAAAAAAAAGGGAAAGGAAAAATAAAAATGAATAGATAAAGAGAAGAATTACATTCGGTCTTTCCTTTCTTCAACTTCCAACCGGGTATAGGACCCGGTACGGTGGCAGGCTTCCACCTCAAAACATGAGCCAGCCACCGGGTACTTACTAATTCCTTTTTCTGTTTCAGGTGACTTTTTGGGTTGAGTGGCCCAAGCAGAGTGCCTTTTTATGGCATAGAGTTATGCAATCAAATTGTATAATTCTATGGCATAAATTGGTCACCAGGGTACTCCCCTTCTGATGGGAAAGTTCATACAATTCAAGTTGTATGCGTTTTCCACTCAGAAGAGGAATACCTGGCCACTTCAACAAAGATATCTATGGATTTATTCCGGTTGGGTGGGTATGAAGGGGCTCCACCACCACCCGGTTGCCCCTCTTTCATTTGTGGGCCATGCATTTATTTGGGTAATGGCGAGGTCACCCCAAGTTCGCCTTTCTTTTCAGGTTTCACTTGTTCTAGTAACAAGATCCATTCCCCTCTGTGAGGTTATCTACAATTTTTGCGACTTCGGTCGCCTTTTGAGCTTTAGTCCAATTCGTGAATGCGAAATTTTTTGTAGTGGGTCCTCGTGCTGGGAAAATGAACCCGCCCCACGACACCGCAATGCTAGCCTGCCAGCGCATTCACGCGTCTCCAGACGAGGGCATTCTCGGCAGATACCGACACCTTCCTCTGCCGAGGCAGCAGAACATCGCTGCAGTCCTTCACGGACCTTTTGAACATTACTATTTCACTACATATCACCCAGAACTAAATGAAAATCATGACGATACATTTCACTTGACCTCAACGAACATCAAGTCAAAATAAATACAATAAATTTCACTTGACTTCAAAGAGTATCAAGTGAACATAAATATAGAAGAATGAAACACATGTCAACAACGTAACATGAATCTCATATAAAAGATCACCATAGAAATGCATTCACACTTAACGTGTGAATGAAATCTCGTGTTCCCTTTGGCACACGACGCATGAGCATACGGTCAAGTAAGACACTTAACGTGTGAATTAAATCACGTGTTCCCTTTGGCACACGACGCTTGAGCGTATGGTCAAGTAAGAATGATTCACGTAAATTACTTAAGGTGTGAACTGAAATGTTGTGTTCCCTTTTGACACGTGATACTTGAGTATATGGCCAAGTAAGAATGATTCATGTAAGTCCATGTGTGTGATATTTTTGTATAGTTAAGTGTTTTGTCGTTATGAGTAATAAATTAAGAATTGGGTCATTTTTGAAATAATGTATGACCAATAAATTTTATATTTTATGCTTAGCTTGTAAGAATTGAAAAGTATATAAATCGATGTAGGTAAGAAAAATACAGACAGTTTTTTGATCATACACGTACGACGAGTTTTAGTAAAGAAACGCTGCGAGTTTGTAGCGACTTTGATTTTAATTTTCTTTGCTGCTAATTGTAGCAAATTAAATTATAAACTTAGTAACCATGGCGTTTGTGGAATACAAGATTCCTCGCCAGAACTCTCTGCGGCCTAGCCACTTGGTTAAGTAGGTATTTCTCCAATTCTGGTTTTATAATAAATTTCATATTTTGTTCTAGAGAGGAACAGAATAAACACCTGGTAAAACTAGAATTATTTTATGTGGCGATCCTGCTTTCCCGGATCAGGAATTTTCTGAGGATGAAGATACAGTTCACATGGGATTAAGCAACGAAGACAAATTATACATCAACGAGGCGTTTGAAAAATTATTCAAACAGGCAGAGGAATATGTACCTGTGCCAATACGGGAATTAAACCAACCACCACCACCTTATGTACCAGTGGAGATAGGTACACCAGACCTGCGAGGACCCAAACCGCGTAATATAGAGCGATATCTAAAGAAACCGAAACAACAGGACATCGAAACGACAATCCCCAAGAAGCGTCGACCAAGAGGAGGTCGAAGGACGAAGTTAAAGCGTCAACGGGCAGAACTGCATAGGATCATCAGGATCTCGATTGGAGTTCAAAAAAGGCAGTTGCAACAACAATTATTGGACCTCAAACCGAAGTAGAGATTTTGGAACAAAGATGGGGAATAAATGCTCGGTAGAGAACACTTTTGTAGAGCAATACCAACAATCATTGGTAACAACCGGCGTATTTGTAGCAGCAGTAGTTTTATTTTACTTTTATAATAAGCATAGTAAAAGTTATGTAGTAAAAAGAATCAATAGGAATATGAATGTATAATTCAAAAAAGAAAATATATAAGATAAATTAATATGAAATTAACCTCACTTTTATCCTTCACATATTAACTTTAATTGGGTTGAGATTATTTTTTTCGTGTATTGATTTATGGAGCTATTGGAACAAATTGTGACTGAAAACGAAAGGGGTTTGTGCAATCTAAAGAAAAGTTCAAAGAGTTTGTATACGTTTGAGACTCTTCGTGCAAAATTAGAGGAATTAAAAATTAGGAGAGAAAAATTCAAGAATGCACTTAAATGCTGTAGTGAGGAAGACTCTAGGGTTTTAGATCTTAAATTAAAGTTCAGGGCACAAGCATCAATTTTAGAAGGAGAACTTTGGTTACAACTGAACAAACAAGGATTCCACATAGAAACCTACAAACAGGAATCAATTAGTTAGGATTTAGAGTCGAGTTTACCATTTCTTGAAGAAAACTTTACCATGGCTGAATTTAACCTAGAAACGGCTATGAAGTTGATCCCTGTTTTTGAGGGCAAACATAAGGAATTAGGTCCATTCCTTAAAATTTTAGAAATTTTGCATACAACCTTGTCAGCTAATGCGAAAACTAGCTTGATCGACTTTGTTGTAAATGTAAAACTCAGTGCCACGGTCAGACTTTCTTTAGCCAATGCTTCTATTTCAACTTTTGCCTCTTTAAAATCAGAGTTGCGGAACCGTTTCAAAAGTAGCAAGACTGTACCTCAGATCCATACACTTCTGAGCGGTACTTACCAGAAAAAATCTTCTGTAAGCTCGTACAAGGACAAAATTCTGAATTTGGTTGATGAACTTAATCAGCTACAAATTCAAGAATTAGGAAGTCAAGTTTCCACTAATGAAAAGAAGATAATAACGCAGTTGAATGATACATATGCGTTAACCATCTTTAAAAATGGATTGAATGATCAGCTAAGAAACACCATCTTCTCAGCAAGACCGAAGAGCTTTGCTGAAGCCGTGTCTCTTGCACAAGAGTTGGAAAACACAGAAACGCAAGCCACGAATAGCGTGATGCATTACAATAGTAATTCGAGTAAAAAGGGTAGAAAACAAGGTAACCGCAATAGAAAAAACAATGGTTTCAGGAATAACTCGGACAATAATGACTCGAACAGATATAATAGCAATCATAATAACGGCAGTAGCAATAATAACAACGGTAATGTTACGAACACTCGTTACCGTAATAACCAAAGCAATGGCAATAATCGAAGCCGTAGACGTAATGATAGAAGAAACAACCGTAGTAATAACTATAATAATAACTATAAAAATAACTTTAATGACGACAACGGCTATGGAAATTACAATACTGGACGAAGAAACGTACATGTAGTTACCGATCAGGGAAACGTGCAGAGTTCCGGAGAGGATCTTCAGAACCTCCCGGACCAAAGAAGTATACAATAGAAAGAAAAATATATAGGATTACTGAAAATTGCACTAATTTTGTAAGAATTTATAATTGTAATTCAGGTAGATATCTTTTATTTTTGATCGACACCGGAGCAGATGTGTCAATTTGTAAGGAAAACATTTACTATAATTTAGAGAACTCAATAGAAACTAGTAATAGAATTAAACTAACGGGTACAACTAAAGAAGTAACCACATCCTTAGGCACAGCTTATCTAGATCTACTAATTGGGAATCATAGGTTAAGAGAATCTTTCCATATTGTGGAAGGCAATTTCCCGATAAGCACGGATGGAATCATCGGTAGAGACTTAATGGTCCATTACTTATGTAAAATCGATTACGAGACGCTTACAATAACTTTCAATGTAGACGATGAAGACATCTTACTACCAATGGACACTCGAAGACAGGAACATTCGCAGATAAATATTTCGGCCAGAACTGAGATGATTATCCCAGTTAACATAGAAGTTTCTGAGGATAGTATTGTCCTTAATACAGAAATTGAGAAGGGCGTATTTGTAGGAAATACTATCATACCTGCAAAAGGTGTTCGACACGTAAAAATATTGAACACTAATGACGAAGATATTGTCATAAGGAACTTTAACGTTGAAGTAGAACCGTTGAAGCACTATGACATTTTCAAATGGGAAAAACAAAAACACACCAAAGACCGATTCAAAAAACTTCTGGAAGTTATGAACAAAGACATTCTAGACAAACCCGCAATGCATGATTTACTTGACATAACAGAAAACTTTCAAGATGTATTTCATTTGGATGGAGAAAAGCTCGAAACCAACAATTTCTACAAACAGAGGCTACAAACCGTAGACAAGAATGCGGTTTATATTAAAAATTATAGATTGCCACAATCCCAGAATGAAGAGATCCTGCAACAAGTTAAGGAAATTCAAACAAATGGCATCATAGAACGGTCGATAAGCCCCTACAACTCACCTCTTTTGGTTGTCCCAAAAAAGAGTGCAGATGGAAAAGCTAAATGGCGACTGGTTGTAGATTTCAGACGACTTAATGACAAGATAGTCAGCGACAAGTTTCTTTTGACGAGGCTTGAAGACGTCTTGGATAAGTTAGGCAGAGCAAAATATTTTTCCACGCTGGATATGACTAGCTCTTTTCATCAAATTGAACTTGAGAAAGAATCTAGACCGTTGACAGCATTCTCTACCAGTGATGGACATTATCAATTTAAAAGATTACCATTTGGATTGAAAATTTCATCAAACAGCTTTCAAAGGATGTTGACTATAGCTCTTAGTGGCTTAAGTCACGAAGCATTCCTGTATGTTGATGACATTATAGTATTCGGTTGCAGCATCAAACATCATAATGACAACCTTCGTAAAGTATTACAAAGACTGCGTCAGCACAATTTAAAATTAAATCCTGAAAAATGTCAGTTCTTGAGATCAGAGGTAGTGTACCTAGGTCATTTAATAACCAATGAAGGGATCAAGACTGATCCAGCTAAAAATGATACCATCAGGAACTACCCAGTCCCGAGGAATGCAGATGAAGTACGCAAATTTGTAGCGTTCTGCAATTATTACAGGCATTTTATTCCTAAATTTGCTGAAACGGCGAAGTGTTTGAATGCTTTACTAAAGAAGAATGTAACATTTAACTGGACTGAAGAATGTCAGAATGCATACGAAACTTTGAAGAGAAAATAGATAGAACCTCCAATCCTTTAATATCCAAATTTTAACAAACCATTCATATTAACGACTGACGCTTCTAACTACGCTTTAGGCGCAGTCCTATCTCAAGGAGAAATTGGAGAAGATTTACCAATTTCTTATGCAAGTAAATCTTTGGCTAAACACGATATTAATAAACCTACTATCGAAAAGGAACTTTTAGCCATACATTGGGGCATAAATTTTTTTAGACCCTACCTCTACGGAAGGAAATTTGTGGTTGTGACTGATCACAAACCACTGGTATCTTTGTTTACACATAAAAATTCTTCGTCAAAACTTACTAGAATTCGTGTAGACCTGTCTGATTACAATTTTTCCATTGTGTATAAGAAAGGTAGTATGAAAACTAATGCTGATGCATTGTCAAGGATCGAGCTAGACTCTGATACCTTAAAAGCGATGATACCTCCAGAAAACGATGAAACCGCGAAGAAAAAAATATTAGCTATTACCAGGCAAATGACCTCTAAAGAAGAAAAACAAAAGAAGATAGTCGACAACGAGAGCACCCAGACATCGATAGAACTTGATCAACTCTATTGTTGGGATTGCACGAGTTTGTCAGACATCACCGGTATCATGAAATTAAAATTTGTTCTGCCCAGAGAAAATAAAGTTTCTATTATACGTACAGATAATATTATAGAAGTGCACTATAGCGATATATCTGATGCGAAATCCGTTTCCATCAATGATAAGCTAACAATGAAAGATGCTACCACAAGGAACAAATATAATGAGACAATTGGCGATAATCCATATCCGAAACTCGTTTCGATTTTGGAGAAGCTAATGAGATTCGCGAATCAAGAATGTATAAATGAACACTCAATATCTTTTGAAGACATTATTTTTGAGTCTATAGGCAAAGTAATGTTTAAAAGAATATTTAATATGTTGCAACATAAAACAAGTACGCAAAAGGAACTCCGAATCATGATATACAAGCCACCAACCAAAGTAATAGATAAATCAAACCAAAAGAAGCTAATAGAAGAGTATCACAACTCACCGCATGGAGGACATCTTGGAGTTCGCAAAACATTGCTGAAACTAAAACAACGCTATTGTTGGAAAAAAAAGAACAAAATGGTTAAGATTCACATAAGAAACTGTACAGCATGTCAGACTAACAAACAAGTAAGACATACGAAAGAAAGAATGATTGAAACTGACACTCAATCAACAAGTTTTGAGACAGTACAAATAGACACCGTAGGTCCATTAAGAATCTCTAATAACTACCGATACGTACTAACATTACAATGCGAATTAACGAAATTTGTAGTTGCTTTCCCTGTAGAAAATAAGGAGTCCAAAATAATAGCTAAAGGACTAGTAGAAGAATTCATATTAAAATATGGACATTTTAAAATACTGAAATCTGATTTAGGGACCGAGTTTACAAATAAACTAATGGGCGATATATGTGATTTGCTAAAAATAAAGCAAATTTTTTCTACCCAATACCATCACCAGACGTTGGGTTCGGTTGAAAGAAACCATCGCGTACTAAACGAGTATATGTACTCTTTTGCTGATGACCAGCAATGGGACACATGGATTCCATACTACATCTTTGCGTATAATACTACACCACATGTAGACACCAATTATACACCGTATGAACTAGTTTTTGGAAAACTCCCTTACCTTCCGAATGATTTAATTGAGAATAGGGATAAGGTTTACAATCTTGATGATTATTCTAAAGAACTGAAGGTTAGATTAAGAACTTCTATAACAAAGGCTAGGAACATAATACGGAATGTCAAGTCCAAAAGAGTTCAAAATCAAACTCATACAAACCCTATACATATAACTATTGGAGATTTAGTATTAATCAGAAATGAAAACAGAAAGAAACATCACCCTCCTTACAAAGGTCCTTTTGAAGTCGTAAACATTGAAAATAGTAATATAATAATTAACATTAATGGGCTCCACAAATCAATACATGAGGATAGGGTAAAAGCATGTAACGTTATGTCGTAATTCAATCATTATTAATCATAAAGAATTATTATATGTAAAGAATTATCATAGTTTTATTCTTGAACTAAAATAAATGTGCATATGTATAATAAATATATACAAAAAAAAAGGTAAAGTAAGAATATAAATATACATGGATATACATGTAAATAGAATTTCTTTTTAGATTCGTATTAAGGTATAGAACTAAGCTCAATATATTAACACTCATCTTGAGGTTAAGGGCGTAATGATATCCATGTAATGATATTCATTCATTCATTAAAACTAATCGGATGATATTCATTACATGAATACTAGATCAATGTAATGAATATCACCCAGAACTAAATGAAAATCATGACGATACATTTCACTTGACCTCAACAAACATCAAGTCAAAATAAATACAATAAATTTCACTTGACTTCAAAGAGTATCAAGTGAACATAAATATAGAAGAATGAAACACATGTCAACAACGTAACATGAATCTCATATAAAAGACTCATCATAGAAATGCATTCACACTTAACGACGCATGAGCATACGGTCAAGTAAGACACTTAACGTGTGAATTAAATCTCGTGTTCCCTTTGGCACACGACGCTTGAGCGTATGGTCAAGTAAGAATGATTCACGTAAATTACTTAAGGTGTGAACTGAAATGTTGTGTTCCCTTTTGACACGTGATACTTGAGTATATGGCCAAGTAAGAATGATTCATGTAAGTCCATGTGTGTGATATTTTTGTATAGTTAAGTGTTTTGTCGTTATGAGTAATAAATTAAGAATTGGGTCATTTTTGAAATAATGTATGACCAATAAATTTTATATTTTATGCTTAGCTTGTAAGAATTGAAAAGTATATAAATCGATGTAGGTAAGAAAAATACAGACAGTTTTTTGATCATACACGTACGACGAGTTTTAGTAAAGAAACGCTGCGAGTTTGTAGCGACTTTGATTTTAATTTTCTTTGCTGCTAATTGTAGCAAATTAAATTATAAACTTAGTAACCATGGCGTTTGTGGAATACAAGATTCCTCGCCAGAACTCTCTGCGGCCTAGCCGCTTGGTTAAGTAGGTATTTCTCCAATTCTGGTTTTATAATAAATTTCATATTTTGTTCTAGAGAGGAACAGAATAAACACCTGGTAGAACTAGAATTATTATTCTGTGTATGCAGCTGGTCTTCAAGATCGTCAAAACTGAATAAAATATTTTATTTGCGAGCTGTATTCTTCGGCGTATTTCGTTTCTTTCATTGCCCGTTTTCGTTATTTTGGTGCCTTAATACACAAATTCGCTAACATTTTTGATACTGTGTTCGCCAAGTGTGATATTTTGGGAATTTGGGGTATTTTTCCTTGACTGCGTCATGAGTTTTGTTTTGTGTTCGTTGCTTTGTAGCCCTACAAGTTTTGCTTCGCTGTCGAGTTTCAGAAAGAGTTCTGTGGCAGTTGTAAGTGACCGTGACAGAATGTTGATGTCGTCCGTATAGGCCACTACCTGGCTCGACTTGTATAGTAATGTACCTCACGTATCGACAGGTAGCTTCCGTAGCTTTATTCAATTCTAATTGGAATTGATTTTCAAAGCACACAAAGCAAACTTCAAACAATAAATATTAAAAACTAAATTTATACATAATTTGTCAATTACATGTGATTAAACAACAATATAAATTTCAATTTTATTGAATTTAGTACATATTTTATGATTCAATTAAAAAATGGAGAAAAGCCAAAAAATATCTTGCGAAAATTATTTATAGTTCTAGCTTAACAGTGCACTTTTATCATACTCCTAATATGTTAGAGCCTAATTCTAACAAAATTCAATCAATGACCTTACCTCATACTAATACAATGCTATCATCATGCTCTCACCTCAACGTTAAACTTTATCTCTAAGCCTAACATAATAAACATAACATATACCTATCCCAAAATGTAGCAATAATGAGCTGAAACTCAAATCTAAGTAACGAAATCACAAAAAACAGAAAATAAACACGAATAATTTAGACGCCATTCAGCCACCAATATCTAGATTGTTCCGTCCCAGCTCGCCTGTCCCCAATGAATCTAGCAAATGAGTCGTGTACAATCGAGGACCAGAATGCTAGATCTGTAACTGTGAGCAAAAATCTTTGGATTTCACAGCTTATGACTGTAGGCTTTGACTTTAGGGCTCTCAGGGAGTGAATTTCAGTTAACACTAGTTCATAAGTTATAGACATCCTGGACTAAACTAAATAGGACAAATTGATTTTACTGGGCCGAGTTGACAAAACACTGAAAGCTTTTCGATGCCCTTTTAATTGTCAATCTGTACAAGCAGTTTAAAATTAGTCGGCATATCTTCGTGTCGTTGTAATTACACTCACAAAATTTATAATGAACCAACACTTCCCAGTTGGAACACCTCTAATAACCACAACATAGCCAGCAGTGAATTTGACTGGAATATCGCTACTAAAGTCTTTATCATGATACAATGCTGGATGCAATAGCCATGGGCTGGGTAGCATTGAGTGATGTTACTTTCTTTACATATTTCCTGATTTTGAATGATGTCGTCCAGTTTCAAACGGTATTTATAAGTGCGATAAGAGCGATCATTGATGGATATAAAAAAACTTGTCTCGGCCACATGCAAAACATATCTTAAATTCTTGACAAGGGATACATGAATTAGGAAATTTCGGATAAAAAAGGTTCTCAGTTATTTCTTTTGAGCTCCAAACCATACTTTTGGGTGTTTCGAGTTGTCATTTAAGCTTTAAAGTCTACGCCTAATGGCATTGCTATCATTTTCTTATCTCTCATTTCTCACTGGATTACAGGCCTGCAAGCTGATCGATGAGTAAAAACCTTTAAACAAAATGATTAGCTTATTTTGTTGACTTATTGTCTGCAATTCCAGCAACAATAATCGAATCACTAAATTGAGGTGGGCAATGTAAATTACCGAAAAATATGAAAAATTCTCTCCCTTTTCTTCCCCTATTGTGACAGAAATATCTATCAGTAACGATAGATTCTCTTGCTTGCTTGGGGAGAATTTACGCTCCACAGAATATAAATCAAATTTCAATGCCTTCGTCATCTCTTCGTCGTGTGGTTACAAAATTTTTGCCAATCATTAGCGATTCTGAACTCGGACTCTGTGAAAGAGATTCCAATGCTAAGTATTTCATTACATATGAAGGGATAGTTCTTCGTTTCATCGTAAAGGTATCTATAAATTTGTGTAGTGTATGGTTGCCTGAAGAAATTGAAAAGAATACCACTTATTTGCCCTCCTCATCCATGCCCTTCAAATCAACCGTGTACTTCTCAATGAATGGCACATGAGAAATAATACCCGACTGGTGTTCCTTGCTTGGGAATGCATATCGAAATTGCCTTCTTAACTTTCACCATTTCCTGCAGCGTGGCCAACTATTTTATATAAGTATTTCCTGAAAAATATCAAAAACTTAACAACTGAATGAACAAATATTTAATTTCTTACCTGCAATGATCTGATGCTCCAAATCGTCACTTTTCATTTCCTTATTCTCAGCAAATGTTTTCCCTAACAAATTAAAGGAAGCCCTTTATTAGAAGTTCTTGTAACTTCGTCTTTAGCCTAAAAATAATGAAGTTTTAAGCTAAAAATTTAGCAAATCAAGTCAAATAAAAAGCTTAAACTATATATGAATGAAAAAAATATATTTTCTTTGCTCTTGGTTAACTTCTATTGCTTTTGATGGCTTCTTTCTTTCATAACTTCACTTTGAAAACATCATTTTTCATGTGATTGGGTTTGTAAATTTCTACAGCCTTACTACAGCTTAACAAGCCATGTACCGAAAAGCCCTACTACCGCTTACATAACCACATCAGACCATATTTACTAAATAGCAGCTGTAATTAGAACAAATTGTATTTCTTATGGTACTTATAGAGTAAAGAGAATTGGACTAAGTGGATATGTATGGTTAACTATTGTGACTGGGTGATGAAAGTGACTAGTTGGTATGATGAGACAATATATTTTTTTTTTTTGCGGCAGGGAGGTGAAGGCATTTACGCCCGCCGAGTCTGGCAGTGTGGGACTCCCATGGAGGATACCCTCGGACTACCCACTAAACACCTCCCCTGTCAATCTGAGAACCTAGCCTGGAACCGTTTGACACATTACTTCGGGCCAGGTCTCGTTTTGTTACGCCGTGGGGCGCCTTCAAGCTGGGGAGTCCCTTTCCTAGCGGGAGGGGAGAGGGGAAGAGGAAATGCCAGAAGAGCGATCCCCCAGCCCCAGCGCCCCCGGCTGCTGTGAGTCCCTTTTATATTTTAAGGACTGCCCGAGCATAATGTGCCACCTGGTTCCATTTGTCAACCGATTCGAGCATCACTGCAACTATATTATCCGGGGTGAGCTCTCCCGTCTCCCTGTAGAGTTCCCTTCACAGCCTGACCCATTTGGTACACGCAAAAAATGTGTGACAGGCATTGTCCTCTTCTCCTGGGCAAAACCGACAATCGGGAGACCGTGACTTACCGATCTTGTGCAGGTAAGACTGAAAACACCCATGCCCGCTCAAAAGCTGGGTCAGATAGAAGTCAGTCTCACCATGCCTTCGATTCAGCCACGGTCTCACATCCGGGATGAGGCGCGCAGTCCACCTTCCCTTCGTGCAATCCACCCAAGACCGCTGCCAATCGTTGAGCGAGCGTTGTCTCTCCTCGCGGACAACCATCTCCCTCGCATCCTCGTTTCGGCGCAGGTAAATAGCGCGGCGCTCTCTAGCAAGGAGGGCGACAGGTATCACGCCTGCAATCACTCTCACCGCCGAGTCGGAGACTGTTGGATACGAAGATGCAATTCTCAGTGTTCCTCTTCTCTGTACCTGTGCCAATCGTTTTCGGTATACCTCCTTGCTGAGAGCGTCGCCCCACACCTCTGCTCCGTACAGTAATACCGACCCTACACCACTCATCAAGAGGCGTCTTCTTGATGGGCTGGGTCCCCCTACGTTGGCCATAAATCGACTCAGAGCCGATATTCCCGAAGCAGCCTTCTCAGCCATTGCCCTGATTTGCTCAGAGAAACTCATCTTCGAGTCGATCAGTAGCCCCAGGTACTTCACCGCTGGCTTCGATTCGATTTGTATATCTGCAATACTGATCATCCTTACTCTAGGGATTCTGTTTTTTGTCAAGATGACCACTTCGGTTTTCTCCAGTGCTAAACTGAGCCCGCGAGCAGTCATCCAGTCCCTCACTCGGCGCATTAGCATACCTAGCCTAAGTTCCGCTTGTTCAACGGTGCGTCCGGCGACCAGAGCCGCAACATCATCCGCATAGCCAACCAAGCGTGACTCATCTGGCATCTCAAGTCTCAGTAGCCCGTCGTAAGACACGTTCCACAGGTCCGGACCAAGGATAGATCCCTGGGCAACACCCGATGTAATTTCCATCCTTCGTTGGCCCTGTCTCGTGTCGTAGAGCAGGCTTCGGTCCTTTAGGTAGTTCCTCAAAAGCCGCATTAGATATTCTGGAACTTGAAAAGAGTTTTCCAGCGTATCCAGAATATCCACCCATCTAGCGGAGTTGAAGGCATTCCTGACGTTGAGTGTCACCAACAGGACGATCCGTCGCTTGGTGCGACTAAATGCCTCTGCCTTTTGGACCGCTTTCATCACCTCTGCAATCGCATCAATATTAGAACGTCCTGCTCTAAAGCCGTACTGCCGAGGAGATAGGTCCCCAGCAGCACAAATCGCGTTGGTGAGTCTTCCCTTGATGAGTTTCTCTAGCACTTTCCCAGCCGTGTCTAGCATGCATAACGGGCGGTATGCAGACGGCGATTCGGGATTTCCCTTCCCCTTGCTGACCAGCACGAGCCTCGCCACCTTCCATCGTACCGGGAAAACCCCGTCCCGTAGGCAAGCGTTGAATGTGCTGAGCAGCAAGTCAGGACAATGGTGATAGACGAGCCGCAAAACCTCAGCTGGAACACCATCTGGACCTGGAGCCTTCAAGGAGAGGACTGCCTCCTCCAGTTCCAGCTGCGTGAAGAGTGGGCACTCTACTGATGTTTCACCATGGACAGCGTCAACACGGACGGGATGGGCGGGGAAGAGTCCCCACACTATCGCATCCATCTTTTCCGTGTCATGTATACAAGGCTTCCGTAGGCCACCAAGTTTCCCCATGACCAGCTTGTAGCCAAGGCCCCACGGACCCTTGTTCACATTGTCCACTAGGTCTTGCCAGCAGCAAGCCTTGCTACCACCTGGTTGCTTGCCTCGCCACGGTTCCGCACTCGTTGAGCCTCACACCGAAGCTTGTGACACTCCCTCCACTTTTCAGCGGTTTCAGTAGACCACCAGTACACTGGGGGCTTGCCGTGCCGGGGTCTTCGACGGGGCATAGAAGCGCAGCAAGCAGTCGTGATTATGCTCATAGTAGAATTCACCACGTCTTGAGCTGCCAGTTCTTCCGTCCCCTCCGGAACTCCCTGTAGCGGCTCACCTGCTGTGAGAACCTTGACGAACCTCTCGACGTCCATTCTTCCAATGTTCCATCCAGTTGTAGAAGGCCGAGAGCACGGACGTCGGGAGATAGCATCACTTATCTCAAGCAGAATGCACTGGTGATCACTGGCTGAGTAGTCCTCTAATACTTTCCAGTTGTGTATCCTCCGTACTAAGGACTCCGAGGCGAATGTCACGTCCGGTATGGTTCGCTTACAGCCAATACGGCGGAAAGTCGGCGTATTTCCGGTGTTTAGTATGACGAGGGCCGTCCTGGCCGCCATTTGCAGGATTCGTTTTCCCCGCGGATCCACCTGAGGCATGCCCCATTCGATTGCTTTAACGTTAAAGTCGCCCCCAACGAGCACTTTGCCTTCTGCGTTCGAGACAGCGCCCTCCAAAGCATTAAGCTTGGCTTGGAAAGATGATATCGACTCGTTAGGCGCTAGGTATACACTAAAGAGGGTGATCCCTGAGCACCGAACCCACACGAAACCATCCCCCCGTCCACAACTCTCCGCTTGAAAGTCACTGTTCCGAACCCAGATGGCGGCTGTACCAGTTTCATCAGAGTACCATAATGCAGGACTTTTATTATGGTGTTGCTCACTCAGCAGCAAGAAGTCGGCTTTCCTGTCCCTCGCAAACTGGTCAAGCAGATTTTGGGCGGTTGAACTGCGGTGTAGGTTTAGCTGCAGGATGATGATGAGATAATAATAATACACACGTTAATTGATACATATTTGTATTGAACACAATAGACATGTTACATCGGGAAAGGCCGATACGAGACTGACTGTCAAAGGAACGGCACATAGAAAATAACGATTCACAATAGTCTCCCCCACTTAATTAAAACTTATAGAAATATAATTTTAATTCTATTATTCGGTGACATAGTCTTTCAAGAAGTTTGGAGGACATCGTTGACGAGCAGATCTGCGTGGTGGTAGCGTCGGGTTGTTTGTGTTCCCGTCTGCTGGTGTCTGTTGGTCAGGAGTGCCAGTAAGTGTTTCTGGCTGATTGCCACCTGGCGCAGTCAATGGCGTAGGCTGTGTGTCCATTGATGGTAACTCATCAGCTGGCATGTGTCGATATGGAACACCTGGGCTTGGGGCTGGTCTTTGCTGAGATGAAAAGGTGACTTGTTTCTTCGGGACCATTGTTGAAATTAGTTGGTCGATGTGCCTTTTTATAGTTCGGCCTGAGTCTAAGTCAATGATATAATGGTACTGACCCAGTTTTTGTTCGACAGTCCCAAATTGCCAGCTATTTTGATTGTTCAGGTGCACTCTTGCCTGAACTCTCTCTCCCATTTGGAATGAGCGGACGTGACAGCTGCTTCGGCTCGTTGGCATTACTGCTTTTCTGTTAGGCAGGAGAGCATCAAGGCGTATTCTAATTTTCCTTTTCAGGTAAAGTTCTGCTGGTGACCGTCCGGAGGCTAATGGTGTGGCACGGTATTGAAAAAGGATATTTTGTACTTTTGTGGCTATTGGTGATGAGTCTTCAGCTGCAGCTTTCAATCTTCTTTTCAGGGTTTGTATATTTCTTTCTGCAAGGCCATTAGTTGATGAGTAACCTGGCGCAATAAACTTCTGAAACATTCCCCTTTCTTTACAGTGTGTCTGGAACTCTTCACTTTTAAATATGGCAGCATTATCTGATACTAGGACAGATGGGTAGCCATGCACAGAGAATATGGTTTCTAGGAGTGTGATAGTTGATGCTGATGATGGTGCTTCTTTGAGTGTTCGAACTTCACCCCACTTGGATTTTGCATCGACACACATTAAGAAATAATGGTTGTCAAGGCGGCCTGCATAGTCAATACGTACCCTCTCCCAGTTGTCATCTGGTGGGTCCCATGGATGAATAGTGGCTTTCTGTGGATTATGCCGGACTTGGGCACAGGATTCACAGGTTTTAACAATTTGCTCGATGTCCTTGTCTAAACGTTCCCAATATACATATCGTCTGGAGAGTTGTTTCATTTTTGTAATGCCCAAGTGTGAGGCATGCAGTTCTTCCAGGATTTGGCGTTGAAGAAATTTTGGTATGACTAGGCGGTCCAATCTGAAAAGCATACCGTTAAACATGGTGAATGGTTCATCCCTTTAACTGGTTCTGAGGCTGGTCATCACGGTTTGAAGGTTTTCATCTTTGGCTGTTTCTTCAATAATAGTTTCTGAAGTTATAGCTGGGCTGGAGATTTGAAGTATAGTTTCAGCATACAACGCATTGACTTCTTCATTCATTGATATTTCAGATGTTCTGAGCAGTTGGGGAATTGGAGCCCAAGAAAGGCAATCTACGTTCTCGTTGTCTTTTCCTTTTTTACAGCATACCGTGAAGTCCAATCCACTTAGAAAGGAGGCATAGCGTAAAAGACGGGCAGATGTCATCTGAGGTAATGCTCGATGTGGATGAAAGTTACGAGACAGCGGCTCGTTATCGGTGACAAGGGTGAAGTTTCTGGCATAAACATTGTTGTAGAAGTGTGTGGCTGCGTAAATGATAGCCAAGGCTTCTCTATCAAGTTGACTGTAATTGCATTCAGCTTGGGTCAAAGCTCGAGAGGCATAAGCATTTGGCTTTTCATGACCTTCCACTTCATGACTCAAACCAGCTGCAATACCGGTCGGGCTGGCGTCTGTTGTGAGGATCAAGGGTTTTGCTGGATCAAAAGGTGTTAATACCCTTTCGCTACACAATTCCGACTTTAGGTTTAAGAAAGCAGCTTCAGTGGAGGCTGACCAAACGAATTTTCCATCTATTTGAGTAGGCGTCGTAGATGAAAAGATTTTATGGAGAAATCAGGAATGAATTTTGCATAATATGTCACCATACCCAAGAATCGTCTTAATTCCTCTACATTTTTAGGACGTGGCATGTTGAAGACGGCTTGAATTTTCACAGGTGACATTTCAATTTTATTAAATGAGACTAGATAGCTGATACTTTCTTTGAAGAAGGAACACTTATTTTTATTTAGATGGAGATCGTTTTCCTTGAGTCGTTCTAAACAAGCAATCAGGTTTCTTGTACATTCTTCCATTGATGAGCCATGGCAGATAATGTCATCAAAATATGCTTCAACGTTTGATAGGCCATTGAGAATTTGTGAGGGTATTCTATTGAATTAAGATGGTGCTGTTTTGATACCAAAACTGAGACGATTCATTTGAAATGTGCCCTTGTGTGTCGTGATTGTTTGGATTTTCTGTCCTTCCGCATCCACTTTGAAGTGTAAATATGCCTTGTACAGGTCGAGTTTGCAGAAGTACTTTGAATTTCTGAGGCTGTGCAAGACTTCATCAATGCGAGAATTGGATGATTAGCTGAGACTAATTTTGCGTTGACCCCACATTTGTAATCAACACATAAACGATCCCCTCCATCAGGTTTAGGTATCACGACGAGTGGTGATCCCCAGTCGCTTGAGGATACTGGAGTAATAATACCTTGTGACTCAAGAGTTGCAAGTTCTTCCTAACTCGCTGGCGCAGTGCAAAAGGGACATCGCGTTCGCTAGTAAAGATGGGTTTTACTCCTTCCCTGAGCTGAAGTTTTATTTCTAGGTTTGGCACACAACCTATGCGTTCTTCGAAAATAGTTGCGTATTGTCTGAGTATGTCTTCAAGAGGAGTGACAGCGTTGATTGTAACTACATGTTCAGAAGTGAGCCGTTCTTTATCGATTTCTTTGAGATCAATTCCGAGAGTGCGAATCCATATTCGACCCAGAAGTGCATCAAATCCTGCAGGACCAATGAATAGGTCCGCATCAATTTCTCTATTTTTATATTTTACCGACTGTAAGACTTTCCCTAAGGGCTTCATTATATGAGCTGAGTAAGAGCGGAATGATACCTGTAATGGTTGTAGTGTAGCATTGAGACCAAGACGTTTGAATGCTGTCTCTGATAGAAGTGAGAATTTGGCTCCTGAATCGACTTCAAATGCCTGTGGCTTGCCATTGAGAAACACTTTGACGATAAATTTATCAGAACCTGGGCTGAGCTCGTATAAGTCGTCAGTGCAGTGAATGTGACCAATACCATATTCTGAGTCAGAGTTTTGATCATTCTGAGAAGATTGTGTTGCGATGGCATGTGTCTTTGAATTTCGAAGAATGGTGGTGATACAGACCTTGGACACATGACCAATTTTCTTGCAGGAAATGCATTTAAGCCCGTTGCGGTCGAATTTGCATTGATTTGCCTTGTGGTTTGCCCTACCACATTTGAGACAGAGTCCATCAACGCCCAAAGAACGATAGTCAACCCGTGTCATGTGTTGGGACTGTGAGCGTTGGTGTGAACTAGGACTTGCATTTCGGCTTTGATTGGGTTGTGATTTCCTATGTGACCTGTTGACCCTTGAGACATTGTTTGTGTCACTACTGAGATTGGTGAAATCATCTGGGGTTTTGGTAAACTGGTTGCTTTCAAAATGTGATGCTTCCAATGCTGTGGATTTGTTGAGCAGCTCATCGAAATTTTTGAACGTATAGTGTTTTAAGAGTTGTTCTCGAATCCAGTTATCTTTTACTCCTCTAACAAATTGGGCACATAAAAAGGTGTCAGCAATGGAAATCACTGATTTGCATTTACATTCAACATAAAAATTACAATCTTTCGATTTCTCCTTTAGGGATGCAACGAATTCTGAGATTGAGTAACATTTAGGAAATAATGCTAAGCGACTACAGTTGAGACAGGCGGTGACAACATATTTTTGAAAAGTTTGATTAGCTCAACTAATGGAATGTCTTTCATGGGTTTCTCAGGACCCAATAATGCAGCTAAGTTGTTATAATGCGTAGAGCCAATTGATGCACACAACAATTGAGACATTGTGATAGGGGAATCCACATTTTTGAGACTACAGTAATTGTCGAAACGTTCTAAATAAGAAGTAAATCTTTCCTTCTTGGCGTCATATGATTCGAATGGTGAGACTTGGGGAGCTGAATCGGATCCACTTGTCCCCAATGCGGCAGTGAAGACTGAGAGAAATTGTTCGAATTGTTGTTGATCCATTTTCCCAGCTGGAGCTGTCTCGGAAACGACACGAAAATAATGGCGGCTGAAAACGTGGCGGCTACGCGGCGGAATCTAACTGTTTCACTGTGTCACACTGGTTTTCACTGGCAGTTGCAAACGTTTTAATCCTCGTCGCCAACTTATTGTGACTGGGTGATGAAAGTGACTAGTTGGTATGATGAGACAATAATAATACACATGTTAATTGATACATATTTGTATTGAACACAATAGACATGTTACATCGGGAAAGGCCGATACGAGACTGACTGTCAAAGGAATGGCACATAGAAAATAACGATTCACAATATTAACAAAAACTTAAATTTTGAAACAATTGGACCAACATATGGTAGAATTTAATTTATCTTTTACCCGTTTGTTTGCCTCTCCATTCATTACGACGGCTCCTCGATTGTGGGTGTTAGTTAGTATATATGCTCTGATCGCACGTAGGCTGACTTTGCTTGCTAGTTTATTTGAGGGTATATGGTGAAATCTGGAAGTACCGACAAAAATTCAAGGTTTTGTATGGTTTCAAAACGGATTACAATAATGACATACTGATAGTCCGCGGAGAACATCGTAGCGTTCCTTCTGAAGTGAATTTTGTTTCAGTTCATACATCCTGTAATGACTTAGCCCTACGCCCCTGACGCCGATCTATGTACACTACGATTTTGACGTCGATGGTTCGGGAGTGACCTTTTAACTACTCGCTGCCACTGAGCCGCGATTTGACATGTGTCAAAAAAGAAAAAGGGTCGGAGATGACGTCCGGTTCACGCGGATTGTGAGTCCACATTGCGAAAACCTTAGCGGTGGTGATCCCGACTTAAAAAAAAAAAAGAAAAACGTTAGTGTCAGTGGCAGCCGCCTTATATTTGGATATTTCCCGGACATCATTCCGGATTTTGAATGACTGCGCCTCCACCTACACCATCTGCAGTTTCCCACGGCAAGCGAAGCCCTTTTAACGTGACCAGTAAGTTCTATTGCAGATTTTTTTATACAGCGTCTAATGTTTCCAAACACAGTGTCAGTGGCATGGAGCTCTCGCCAACGGCAGCTCCCCAACGAGAAGGAAGCGCAGTAGCTGCCACCGTCAGGACGGGCCTACAGCATCTTCATCTAGTCTAACTGGAAGTCCGCGTGGCAGTCCGAAATCAGGAGCGCGCAGCAAACGCCCAGCGGTGCTAACAAGAGGACATCACAATTCAATTCCTACTATCTTTCGAAGCTTTCTACTGTACTTGGATATGAAATGAATCAGAGACACCTTCAATACAATCCCGTTGAATGAAAACTTTGGTACAATTTGACCGGAAGGCAGAAACTCTGGAACTTCCCTCTGTAGGTAAAAAATGTTGGTTTTCCGACTCTTGAGCAGAATCTCCATTTCCCTGCATTATGGGCCTCGACGACTGCCCACCATCTTGCTATAGCCCATTCACGTCATTGTCAGGTTTCAGATTTGTTCTGTGAGTACCAAATTCGTCGGATAATTTGGGGTTAGGTTATATTGATTTGCATGCACTTTTCTGTTGCTTATACGAGTAAGTATGTAGCTGATAGTGACTATTGCACAAAATTGAGGCTGCCACCTTGCACAAATAAATCAGTAACTGATCCAGTTGCATGCCACCCTGCATTCAATCAAAGGAAATTGATCGAATTTAATAAACAATTTGATATAGTCATCACTGCGTATTCGCTACTGGCTATATATCTGGCTGACAAGAAGCCAGCATCCCCATCTGTCGAGAAATAGATAGTGATTGCTGAGAAATAGAAGGAAACACTGTCGTTAATAGCTCTGAGATATGTGGTTCATATTGGATATGGACCTTCCAACATGCAAGATTGATGTTCAGAAATAAACTTTCAGTTTCGCTATCTTTAATCTTCATACCTCAATTTGCACATTTGAGTGATCGCTGCAGACTTCCACGTTTTAAAATAATTTTCTCCTACCTTGGTACGATTCTTTTTTTTTCGGGTTCAGTAATAAAGGAGCTAAACGGATTTTTTTTATTTTCGGCAATCGAAAGAATGGTGGTAGCATGGATAATTGATTTAGTTCAAGATGCGAAAATTAGTGGGAGACGTTACGTCAAATTTATTTGAAATTCGAATCAACAGCTGATAACGCTACATCATAAAGTGCTTCAATTCTCGCCATGCATTTCGTATCCATTCTCTGTAACATCTATGGTACCTCCACAATTCTTCATCTCAGATCAGTGAGTAATTAAATAATACTGGAGTGGACAGCCATGTGACAATATGGTTGCAACAACCCCTGCGACCACTTTTCCTACTGCTACGCTTTTGTTTACGACCTTAGAGAGAGAGCCAAATTGCACAAGCAGACATGGCTGCTGCTCAATGTAACAAATTTTCATACTATACCAAAAATTTGC
Organism: Odontomyia ornata; assembly: GCA_963969285.1. Taxonomy (NCBI): domain Eukaryota; kingdom Metazoa; phylum Arthropoda; class Insecta; order Diptera; family Stratiomyidae; genus Odontomyia; species Odontomyia ornata. Next base: position 171,824,498 of record OZ017742.1, read on the forward strand.
TTTCTATTTGAAAAACCTTCAGCATTGTATGAAAAACATGCCAAACATTAATATATTAACTACTCACTTGTGGAAGGAAACACCTACAGATCCTTTTCCACTATGATTTTTTCACGAAGGCACTACACATTTCATTTTAAAATTCTAAATTAATTTCACAGTGTCACACGTTAAAGTTACTTGAATCACAAACTGCAATCGAATGTTTAAACACTTGGAACGAATTTAGATCGCGAACACTTTCCACAGTTTTATTATTGGACAAAATTCGCGACGAAACTTGCAAATTGGCCAATTTGGCGTCCAATTTGCATCAGTCAACTTGGCAGTCAGTTCACACCTAGACAGCTTTTGGAACAAGAAAGTGACCAGCAAGAGGCAGACGGGGAGGAAATGACAGACTGTTTGCTTGGAAGAGAGCAGAAACCGGTCGCATGCTCTCTCATGCATTTTATATGAGCTTAGCCCATCCAGTTCTTATTAATCTTAGTCTCAGATGAATAAGAACTGGATGGGCTAAGCTCATATAAAATGGATAGGAGAACATGCGACCAGTTTCTGCTCTCTTCCAAGGGATCTGTCTGTCATTTCCTCTGCCTCTTACCGCTCACTTTCTTGTTGCAGAAGCTCATTCAATTGGATCTGCCTGTCAAGTTGACTGATCCAAATTGAACGCCAAAATGGCAAATTGCAAGTTTCGTCGCGAATTTAATCCGATATTAAAACTTTGAAAAATGTTTGCGATCTGAACTCATTCCAAGTGTTTAAATTGTGTCTATTGTGCTTTTTGATCCGAATAACTTTAACGTGTGTCACTGTGCAATTACTTTGTAATTTCAAAGTGACATATGTAGTACCTTCGTGCAAAAATTATAGTCGAAAAGGCTTTGTAGGTGTTTCCTTTCACAGATATGCAGTTAATATGTTAATATTTTGCATGTTTTCCTCATAATGGTGAAAGTTTTTCATACAGAAAGCAAGTTTTTAGGCTTGTATGAAAATTTGTTTTCATTGAGCAAGAGCCATGTTTGCTAGTGCAATTTGGCTCTCTCTTAGATTTTAAAAAAGAGCGTAGCAGTAGGAAAAGTGTTGTTGCGACCAAATGGTCACGTGGTTGTCCACTCTAGTATTATTTAATTACTCAATGTTCTTCATATACCGCATGCCTATGAGGAACTGAACAAATGGAGACTCTATGCTCATATAAACTCAGATGAATAAGAACTGGATGGGCTAAGCTCATATGAAATGCATGAGAGAGCATGCGACCGGTTTCTGCTCTAGTAAGTAAGTAAACTTTATTGAGCCTTTTTGTAGCTTGACATTACAGAGTACGCTTAATGACTATGTGACATTTGACAGTATATGGATGTCAAATAAACTTTGACGGTTAGAAAATATGTATATTTATTTTACATCAGTGTTTTTAAGATATATAGACTTTGCCATTTGCTCATATGGATTACGACTTGAGTAGTTTGACAAATAAATACGTTAAAACTTAATCTAAATCTAACCCTAATATAACTTAAATCTATTCCTACATCTAACCTAAAACTATAAGCTGCTTAGTACAGCACTCGAATTTATTTACATTTATGTATATTTATCTTGTGGTTTTATTTTATTACACTTATGCTCTAACTAAATTTGCAAGTATTTTGTTTAACCACGGTATGTGTTCGGTTCAGGTGAAACGTAAAACGCCGGTTTATTGGCAGTTACGGAATCAATGGGATCGTGGTGGTATTGGTCAAGAATTTTAAAGGGACATAGGTAGTAGGGATTATTATTTGTGGTGGTAGGCTCGAAAAGTGCGTGAATACATTGAAGGGGGTGCTCCCGCCACTTCTCTAGGCATTTTTTAGACATTGCCAACATGTAATGGAGAATCGGTTCTATCTCCGTATCTTCGTAAAGGATAGAATTCCTGTAGTACTTCTTATTAGGCCGTCTGTATTTGGATAGGCATTTCCGAAGGATCTTCCTCTCGAAGATTTGGATTTCTTCGGCCGCAGTAGGCGAGATTGTTAGCCATGCCGGAAACGCGTAGGTAATGATCGGCCTAATAAGAGTTTTGTACATTAATACCTTAACTTTTGGGCAGACTGATTTCGAAGAAAGGAGAGACGAAATAATTGCGGACGCTGCTTTCGCTTTATTGAGAATTTTCCTTGCGTGTCCATTCACCTGAAGTCGATTGTTAAAATGGACTCCAAGGTATTTGATATTTTCCTTGAGAGGGATGATTTCACCAGCAATATGTGCTTGCACATTCCTACTTTGAGACACGGCAAGACGGTGCCCTCTCCCGCTGGCATTTCTGAAGATGATCAGTTCCGATTGGCTGGCATTTATTTCGAGCCCCCAGTACTTCAGATATTGAAAAATGTTGAGGACAGAGCGCTGCAGCTTTATTTGGGCCATCTCTGGGAGGCTATGGGTGACCGTGAGGAGGATATCGTCTGCATACATTGCTATATCGATAGTCGAGCAGTTTGGACGTGGGATATCATGAAGGAAAAAGTTTAACAGGGCGGGACCGAGGATAGAGCCTTGTGGGACTCCCGAGTTGATAGGGATAGGATTTGAAATGAGGTTCCCCAGTTTAATTTGGGATGTTCTATCCGAAAGGAAGCTGTATAGGATTCTGAGGATTGCGACCGGACAGGATGCCATTTTCAATTTGTATTTGAGCCCGTTAATCCAAACTGAGTCGAACGCTTTTTTCAGGTCTAGAGCACAGGCCACTGTGCACTCTTTCCGCCGAAGATTGCGGGTGACTCTATTGTGCAATAGCATTATTGCATGCTCCGTGGACCGTTCACGTTCAAATCCAAACTGAAAATCGGGGATCAGGGGACTAGTAAATTCGTTCAAGTTTCGCAGAATAACTTTTTCAAGGGGTTTACCCATGTCAGGCAAAAGGGAAATTGGCCGGAAATTATTAATGCTACCTTCGCAGCCTGGTTTTGGTATTGGTATTAGTTTGCTAACTTTCCAAGGTTTTGGAAAGTATCCATTATTAATACAATTATTGTATAATATCGTCAAGAAGGAGGAGATGGTCTTTCTGCACTTCTTGAGTATTCTGCTCGGGATACCATCAAGGCCGTGAGATAGCTTGCTATTTAAAGCATTTAGGAGGTCTTCTACTTCCATTTTCGAGGTGAAAAATCAGGCGAAGATTGGTTGTTGTGGAGAGGATGCTTTATTATAACTAGAGAATATAGATAAATATGATCCTTCGTACCCTTCCGTCGTTAGTAGAACCTCTGCTTTAACGTTGTTGTTCAAAGCTACGTTGGATGACTCACGGCGACAATATAGTTGTTTGAAGTATTCCTCACATGCAACGATCTTTTCAGATTGTGCAGTGAAGACTTCGTTCCCTCGCTTTATAGGGTCTTTCTCAATGTTGAATTTGGAACTTTTACGGCCCGTGAATTGATTTATCGTTTCAAAAACATCTGAAGATGGTCGCAGTGAAATCAGTCTGCTTTTATAGAAGTTGTTGACTTCTGATCTGATGCGTTTTTGGATTTCACGGGAAATGCTCGTTTAAGCCGTTGGAGCATATGCTTCCGAGTTTCTTAATTGAAGAGTCTCCTGAGTTAGACATCTATAAAGCGGGCTGCGTGGTTTCTGGAAAGGGGCATGCTGGTCAAGACAGTGTATAATGGCAGATGTTAGTGCTGATATATGCGAGTCTATTTCTGCGTTCGAGAGAATGATATTTTCCGGTGGGAGGTTCGGAAGGAGGTCTTTGAGGTCTTTTCTGAAGTTTGGCCAGTCTATGGAATTAAAATGTCTATAGTGAGGTGGGCAAGTAGGAACAGGTATGTGTGACTAAGGGTTATATTGAGATGGAGGCCATGATGGTCCGATAATGATGTAAATGTGGAGCAAGTGAAGGGAATTGTGGGATCGTTGAGGTCAGAGGATATAATGAAGTTGTCTAAAAATGAGTTCCCTCTGGGAAATATTGGGACCCCAGCATTTGCTATGGATGCTGAGAGGAGGGCGTCCACATGGAGCCATTCAAATAGATAGTTCCCGTTGGTATTTCTTGTGGAGTCCCCCCAGTGTTGGTGTCTGGCATTTGTAATGATTTAAAGTCTTCGTGCGAACGCGGCACCGACCTCTCATTGGTTCTAGACGTTAAGTCTGAGTAGTGCCAACGGATGGTACCAACCGGTCAACCAATCCGTGCACCGTAACCCATTCACGCGGCGGCTGCTTGTCGGCCAGCTAGATCGGAGAGGATTTCGGTCGCGGGTCTCCGAATGGGTTACGCTCATTACAATATTCAGCCACCTATACCTGCCCGTTTTCAAACGCGTTACAAAACAAAATCATACGGAGAGGAATCCTACTTTACGTTACTCCGTATTTCTTCCTATAACCAGTCAAAAAAAAACAAAGATCTAACTTTTACTTCGCGTTCCCGAATTTCCGACGCGGTACCGAAAAATACACTACGTTGACGTAATTCCGAAAAAAGCTACGCTAAAGAAAAATCAAAATCAACTAAGGTACCGCGTACCGCGCGCAACGCGAAACCAACCTCAGCGGATTTTCTCAAACCCTACCCTCGCGACGGCATACCTACCCTGCACCTCACTTCCCGCTGAAAAGAAGAACCACTGGAAAGGAAAGTCGTTATTAAAGTTTAATAATTCATGTTGTTATCTTTATTGATGCTTTTTCAGAACTAGACCTCATCAAATTTTACAATAATTTTCAAACAGATCAAAATTAAATTTTGTTTTGTTCAGTGATAAAATCATCTAAATACTTTATCGCTAAATAATAGTTTACCGCTTATGTTTTATATCTTTTTGTTATTTTTAGAAAAATGTTAGAAAAGGCGCTAGATTAGATTACAAAAAAAAAACCAACAACCTACAAAAATTCTCTCGTCTAGGACCTTTTTAAAGGCATGAAACATAATTGCTGTTTTTAATTCGGCATTTTATGTAATTTACTCTCTTCTTACTGCGTAATTTATTACTACTTTATGTCACGACCTAAAAATAATTTATACACGTTTTCCTGCAAAATTTAGGTCCATGATTATAATTTCAGACATTTAAGTATATTTCTATAATAAAATTAACCGACTTTGGTAACACGTATATTAATTAACTAGTTCCCTCTCGTGACCTTTTAACTGGTACTCTAGTTTATAAGGCAGCTGGATATGATAGCACCAACGTAGAGATGTAGAGGAAAAGAAAATTAGAACGTTCCGAAATTAGTTTTAGTATGATTATCGGTGTATCATATGTTTTATAGCAAGTCTTTGTCGTAATTAGGATTATTTACTTTTCACGTTTGCCCTAATTGTAGTCGAAGTTATGAACATTCCTATTTCTCTTATTTTTTCTTTGTACTTTGTTTACCCATGCATGTTTGTGCCGTTTTAATACAATGATTTTTATAACCACGCAAGACTAAATAACATGCACTACTTGTACGCTTTCCAATTCAAATTTAAGGTGGTAATAGTAAACACACTTTCGCTTAGCCATGTTGTGAGCACAATTTTGTTCTACAGGTAACAAAAATTAAACCTAACCTAAAGTATAGAGAGTATTGAAATTTAATTGAACAATAATCAACGATTGCTACTATTGTAAATTAACCTGCTATCGTTACTTCTATCCATAATACTCATAAAAAGCAAACAATTTCTCTTATAACTTTAACTGGCATTATCGGTAATAATTAAATTTAGTAATTATTTTCTTCCTTATCGCGTCTCCTCTCATTTGATTTCTACAATTAAAAATAACACTCTCATTCATTTTATTCCTTTTTGAATGGGCTTACAGAATATGAAACGAGAAGACTAATAGACGAACACTTTTCTATAAACTATCAAAACGGGTTCTACAGCAATAAATGGGTTTAAATGTTAACGATATAAAGAAGAGAAAAGTAGAGGAATAGAAAAGAATGTCTTTCTCTTCGCGCAAGAAAAGTAATTTTAGATTGTAAAATGGAATTGGAAACCCAGTTGAGAGCAATTGTAGGATAATATAAACATTATAGCTGCCTTCTTATATATAGTTTTGAAGAGTAACTTGAATATTTGGGAAGTGTACCTAGTGATTGTACATAGTTATATTACGCTTATATCCTTTTGCCACACAAATATCGTTTTTGATTTGTTTTTTTTTTTGTTTTTGCAAATTGGCTTTTCTACCTAATGGTTGACTCACCAACCCCCTGCGTAAAACGTCAGAAGTACCTGAATGAGTTGGTGATGTTCACGGAAGCACCACGATCCGATTACTGAGGACTGCTGTTAATTTTTTTGTAGGTGGAAGATCTACGCGTCGCTGTTACCGGAGAGCATGATCCAGTTGTGCTAATATTTCCAATCAGCTTAGAATTCGGCACTTCACTGCCATGCATGTCTGATTTTATGTGATAAATGTTCCCCGATATCTATTCTGCAGTCCAAATTTAAATTTTTCCGCAAGATGCAAATCTTATATTTCCGCTGTTAGCGATGTGACCACTTCGTATTTGGGCACCGTTCGTTGTCGGCCAAAACTCCTTATGCGTGGCGGCCACTCCTTCCACATACATGCAGCTTGCGACGATGGCGACTTTGTGTCCGCGTACACACTTCCTGCTTCTGGGGTGGCTGCTTAACTAAATCGGCTGCGTAAATTAAGTTCGCCGGTTTTCACAATTTGAGTAAATAGCAGCCGCGCGACTCACAACACACACTCTGCTACCATGTGGCTGTCCATTTTTCCTTTTGACATCCCACGACAAAATTGACGTGGGATGTGCAACCGTCACAACCGACATGAGATGCCAAGCCACTTGGTGGCAAGGTGTGTTAGTAGTGAGTCGCCAGCGGCGTCACAAGATTCATTACAGGGCAATGTCCACGATGCCTACCAGGCATGGGGAGACTGAAGGAAACGCTGCTTGGCCCTATGATGTTTTTCTTTTTTTTCTTTTTCTCTCAGCGTCGTAGGTCTTTGGCATGGTAGACTCCCAGCTCCTTTCCGCACATGTCCGCAATGAGGTACCGCGTGGGACTTAAAACTTGTAAGACTCTACACTTCACGAACTTCTTATCTAGTTTGGCAGTGTAATGCCGACTTGCTTCACTTTGTCTAAAATTCCGTCGGTAGATTTCGTCGCCTGCCTTGAAGCCAGAAGGATGGGATCGCAGATTGTACCGCTCCTCCCCCACCCGTCTACTGTCTTCAATCCTCTACCGGATTTTTTCTCGTAGAATTTGGAGTTTCTCGTGCGGCTCCAGCACCACTATTGGGTCTTCCAACCCTTTCAACAGCCGCACTAGCCGGTACGAGTTTCCATGGCAAATCATATGCTGGCCGAACACGGCAAAGTATGGGGAGATGCCTGTGTTGGAGTGATAAGACGAACGCAGGGCACAGGTGATGGCGGAAATCCTGCGGTCCCAATCCTTCTGATCCGGTTGGACGTAGGCCCGATAGGCGGCTATGAGGGTGCGGTTCAATCGCTCGGACGCATTGGCTTGCGGAGAATAAACGGCAGTCCGCTGATGCATAATGCCATACTTCTCCATTAATTCTCGAAATCTAGACGAGGTGAACTGAACTCCGTTGTCGGAGACCAGCTTCCCCGGTACTTCAAATATATGGAAAACGCGATTTTCCAGAAAACTGACTATGGGGCCGGTGTGCAGGTTTCGAAGAGGTTCCACAATCGGAAATTTGGACAAGTGGTCCAGGGCCACGACAGCTCCCGTGTATCCCGAAGTCGAGCGAGGGTACGGACCGATGAGATCTATATACAGGCGCTGGAACACCCGCTCCGGTAGTTCGAATTTTCCCATCGGGGGCCGAAGAACAGTATTGGGCGCTTTAGTGCATTTGCACAGCTCACAAGCGGCAACGTACTTTTTCACTTGCTGCGCCATCTTAGGCCAAAAGAAGGAAGTCTTCAGTCACCGAAGCTTACGACCATAACCGCCGTGTGTACTCAATGGGTGGTCATGAGCCCGCTTAATCAATTCGCATGTCAGTTCTTTGGGCACCCATAACTTCCCCTGTTCCTCTTCTTGAATGGGGTCTCCGGAGGCGTGTCTCGTCCGCTTGTATATAAATCCCTCCGTCACCCGTAGTTCTGGCAGCTGTGGCAACTGGTCCTGAATCGTATTCACCAGCTGGGTATAACATGCTGACTTGAAGGCGGAATGATCCAAGTCGATCCATAGGGGGCTGTCGTCCTCCTGGGCCAACTCGGCTCCTTCAGGGGCGAACATCCTTGATAGTGTGTCCGGTACCACGTGCTGACTTCCTTTGCGGTGTCTTATCGTGAACGCCTGTAATTTTAAGGCCCATCTGGCCAAGCGGCCGTGGAGATCAGTTTGGCTCATCAGCCATTTCAGTGACGCATGATCAGTGACGATTTCAAAAGCATGTCCTTCAACATATGCTCGAAAACGTTTCACTGCCAGCACAGCCGCTAAGCATTCCTGCTCCGAGACCGTGTAGTTCCGCTGGGCCTGGTTCAGCTTGTGGGACATGAGAGCTATAGGTCTCTCCTCGCCGTCTTGTGCAACCTGGACTAAGACTGCTCCCACCCCATGTTGACTCGTGCCAAAATGGATTGAGAACGGTTTGTCAAAGTCCGGGCTGTGCAGTACGGGGGCTGTTGTCAGACTCTTCTTTAGCACTTCGGAGGCTCGCAAGCTGGGCCCTTCCCAGACGAACTTACGTCCCTTACGCAGCATGTCGGTCAAAGGAGTGGTAATGGTGGCATAGTCACGTACGAAACGCTGGTACCATCCGCATAAGCCTAGGAATCGGCGTAACTGCTTGGTAGTCTTGGATAATGGAAAAACGTCAATTGCTTGAGTCTTGTTCGGGTCGGTTTTGATATTGCCATGCCCAATGATGTGACCTAAATACTTAACCTCCGTCATCACGAACTGACTCTTCTGTATGTTAATGGTTAACCCTGCCCTCCGGTTGTGTAGAGCCACCTCCTGAAGCAGGTCGATGTGTTCGTTAAAGGTCTCGGTTATAAGCAGCAGATCGTCCAAGTACACGAAAACTTGGTGCCGTAAATGAGGTGGTATCACCTTATCCATAAGGCGCGTTATTGTTTGAGGGGCATTGCACAATCCGAATGGCATGGTCACGAATTGGTACAGGGGCCGACCTGGGACTGTGAAGGCTGTTTTCTCCTTTGAGCCCGGGTCTAAAGGAATTTGCCAGAAGGCGTCCTTGAGGTCTAAGCTCGTGATGAAATGGGCTTTAGGCAACCGTCTCAAAATGCCTTCAATCAACGGTAGAGGGTATGCGTCCATGACAGTGACGGCGTTCAAGCGTCTGGCATCTAAGCATAGCCGGACCTTGTTCGGCTTGACAACTAAGGTGACTGGGGAAGCCCACGCGCTCTGCGATTCTTCGATCACGCCTAATGCTAGCATTCGATCAATTTCGGCATATAACAACTTCTCCTTCGCCGGAGATATGGCAAAATGTCTCTGTTTTATGGGTTTAGCATCCCCCACATCTATTGTGTGTAACACCAGCGCCGTCCGCCGGAGACCTTCCTTCTCATGCGATGGAAAAGCCGATATAGCCAAGTCAAGTCGCAGTTGCTGATTCACATCCAGTGTATGTCGTAATAAGTGAGTGGTTTGAATTTGGTCAGGAACCGTGGTGACGGACTCCAGGGTCGTACTGGAAAACAGTGCCAGGGCCAAGTTAAATTTTCGAACGAAATCCACTCTTAGATAAGGATTCTGGGTTAATTGAGGAATGATGTAAAATTCCAGAGGCTTAGTTACTCCCTTAAAGGTGACATCCGTCGTAATTTTTCCCACTACAGAGTGACGAGTTCCGTCTGCCGTGCTTAACCAGATGGTAAAATGGTGGATTTGGTCCGCATGCCTTGCCAGTACCTCCCCTGCAAAATCGGCTGATATGCAATTCACACTGGCTCCCGTATCGACTAAACCTGACAATCGTTTTTGCAGGAGGTGTACTGACGCATATGGTCGAACGTCATCCCTCAATAATTCGTCTAAGTGAATGTCCTTCAGCACCTTCCTCGACTGCCTGGCCCTTCTCCAGAAGCTCCGCATCCGACGCGTGGCTCGCTTCCTTCGCGGTGGGACAGTTGTAGCCAACTCCTCATGGAAGATGCGCTGTCGAGTAGCCAAATAATCCCGCAGTCTGACGTGGAAAGGTTTGACATGCCAAGGAACCTTCGCCTCGCTACCATTTCCCTGCGCGTCCGCCTCGACAAAGGATGGCGTCGTTTGTGGAACTTCGGGAGAACTGTATTTGGCGGTGCGAGTCAGCAGAATTGGAGTCATGTCTGGGGCTTGGTCATAGCTAGTGATGGGGTCAGCCTTGGTTCGTCCGGGTTTAAGGAGTGCCGACGGGTGGTCGCGGCACTCGCTGGCAAGTTTTTACGCAATTTGCAATTTGCGCAATCAGGTGCGTAAGTGTCGGCCTTCCCGCAGCGGTAACAGAAGAGCGTCGGCTCCGCTGGACATGCATACCGATACCCCGTTTGTCGGCAGTTCCAACAGACCGTCGGGCTTGTAATTGCTTCAAGGGAGGGTCGATCAATCATTGCTGGGTCCTCAAGCTCCTGTGGTGCTCCGCTCCTCGGTACAGGTACTGGGTCAGCAAGTAGGTGGTCCGCTGCCATCAACTCCGCGGTGTGATGATTTCGGGGATTTGGTCCCGTTATGCGAGGTTGTGGACGGAAGGTACTTCGCCGCTCATCCAGTTGTTCTTGCCTACGGGCATGGAGGCGCAATCCCTGTATTGTGTTGATGAGAAAATGCAGAACGCTGCTCTGAAGCTCCCAACGCATGTTCTCTCTGATAATTTCTACCAGTTCGTCCTCGGGCATGGTTGTTCGCAAGCGAATGCTCAATCTCACTATACTTGTGTAGTACTGGTCGAACGGTTCGTGAGCGCCTTGTTTCCGTTTCTTTATCTGTTCCCTTAGTTCTCTCTCAGTGAAGCCATCATCAAATCGATTGTGGAAGGCTGCACTGAAAGAATTCCAAGTGGGACGTGGCGTCGACTCCTTAAAACTCCAGTACCAGTCGGCAGCATCTCCGCTGAACAAAAGATGTGCATACCGGAGGAAGGCCGAGAAATCACCTCCCAGGGTGCTGGATACTAACGCCTGAATCCTGAAAAGGAACCGGTCCGCTGATATCATAGCGTTGAAGCCCGTGAAGTTCAGGCGCCAACTCTCCATGATACGAGGCGTCGGGTCTCGGAAAGGTGTCCATGCGTTCCCGGGGGGGTTCGCATCTTCGATTTACCTGTTGTAAGGGACTGCCTCGGGGACTGGAGATACCAACGGAGGTGCGGTGCTGTGTCGTGGTCTATACTCGGGAGCTCTGGGATCCATTCCCGAGTTCCTTGGAGGTAGGGCCCATTGATCAGATGGTCGAGAGTGGGGCATAGCCACACTGGGATTGGGCTCCCAGCCAAGCGGAGTTCTCACGCGGCTGGGTGGTTGGCTCATGGGGAGATTCTGGAGCCTTCCCTCCAAGTTGCCAATCCTCTCAGACATATCTCGCATTAACGCCACGAGGGTGTCAATGGAGTGGGTGGAAGGCGCGGGTGGAACCTCGGCCGCGACAACTGCAGCAGGAACTTCACCGCCCATGGTTCCTTGCAAGTCCATCAGTGATTGGGGCGGTTCGGCATCTGGGACCCCTTTCGCTACTGCTCCACGCGTGGGGACGGGCGTTCCGAGGGGGACGTCTACGGCGGTCCGCTCTATGGGTCGACGGCATAGTGGGCAAAGCTCGGATGTGAGGAGGAGCTGTTGGACACAGGCACGATGGAAAAGGTGTCCGCACTCCAATCGCACGCTGTGTACGCCCTCCGCTACGTCTTCAAAACAGATCCCGCAGTTAGCTGGTTGGACCGTTTTAGATCTGGTCCAACGCTTGCCTGGGGCCCGCTTAGTCGCCATTGTGTGGGTTTCCTATGAGTGTTTGGTAGTAGTTATTACTAAAAAAAATATATAAAATATGATAACTCCTACTATAACCCTAATATATAAATGCAAAAAGCTTAATACTAATTTAGTGGCCGATAGTGGCGAGCTGTTGCGGTAAAATGGGGAAAAAAAGATATTTTTAATACACACTTTCCCTTCCAGCAGTCGACTCCTCCAAAGGGAAATGAGAGTGCGTGGTAGTCTGCCGAAGAAAGGGTGCTTTCGGTCAATTTACATTAATTAACCCCATACCCACATACATTACAAAAACCGTCTCTAAACTACGTTAAATGACTCGACGAGACAAGTGGTAGAGCTACCGTAACAGCTTAGTACGCGGTCAAAATTCCCGACGCGTGGAAGCATTCCGGGCTTCGCAACTCCAGCATACTGTAATGTGACGCCTACGCCCGGGAATCGAAGTGATTCCGATCCCGAACCCTTGCATCTGGAAATGCCCCTCCACCGTGGCCATCGAAAAACTATGCCACTGGCGACAAATGGAGAGGCACATTGCCGCCATGTGGCGTGCCATTCCACATACATCTGTTTTGTCGGATGTGACAACCGGTGGGGTTTGACAGCCACATGGAGAGGAAGTGCAAGTGGACAGTTTCTTGAATGTTCGGTTAATTGTGAGGATTGCCTGATTTAAATTTTGTCTAGTTTGATTCTTCAACTATTTGCTAGGTTGTTATTGCAAAACTGTGCGCGTAGCTAGCGAGTGATTCGACATAAAGCGTTTTTCTTCTACGTCGTTCGGAGCGTGTCATGGTGTGGTGTCGGTGGCGACTTGGCGCGGTCCTAGATTTGGTTGGAACTATTAAGAGGTAATTTTTTTCGTTCGGTTTACATCAACAAAAGTGTAGATCAATTGGTTTTGGTTTTCCTAACAGTGCCCACATACAATCACTTTTTCGATTTCAATTCATCAATGAGGTTGACATCGCTAATCAGTTGTCAGCAGTGGTCTTTCTACCAGATCCAAATATCGGTTTTGCTAATCTCATCGCTACATCATTGGGTTTATTGCTATTACCGAATGGACCACTTGGCTGTTTTCTAGAGTATATCTCAACCTTAAACGTTCATATCATTTTTAAATTCACTAACGCAAGCAGTTTTGTTGGTATATATTGCCGAAACGGGCATTTTCTGCGAAATTTCATCTATGGTGACATTTTCACTAGGGCAATAACTCTAATGGCAATTCGTAACGAAATTTTGAAAGACTTCTTGAATGGGAGCATGTCGATCAAAAGCGAACCCAAACGGGATAGCTGTGCCTATTAGAACGGCCGCGCTCGGCGAAGGGTTAAGGGCATCCGCTATGACTTTTTCGCAAAGATTGATTAGAGTAGTTTCACACGGTCCAATGAATCGATGTATAGACAATGGGATAGACAGGTCATGATTTTAACAGAGATTTGCAGAGTACTTTTAACAAAACCCTCAACCCTCACTGCTGCTTGTAAAAGAAAAGATTTCGAAAAAGGAATGAAATCTTCTGAACGAAGAAAGTTGATTACGAACTTGTAAAAAAGTTGCTAGCAATGTTATTTTATAATACTTTTATTTACACAAATTTTTGTTTCCTTAAGCTTAATCATCGTAGAACTTTTAGTTTAGTAATTTTTAACAACGCTTATTTGGTATCAGTAGAATTGGCCAAAAAGAGTACAAAAGCTGTTAAAAGGTATTTTGTTTTTGAATCGACGCTTAAAGATCTTTCTTGTCCGTTTGCTTTACACCGGACAGCATGTTCAATTGCCTGCAATGTGAATATGAAAAGTTATATGCAGTATCTACTCTGCCTCAATCTTTCGATGAATACCTCATTGTAATTGATTTAACCTATTGATTTATATCATATGTAATATGTTTCTGTTAAATTTCAAATGATATCTTGGTGAATAGGTTTTTAAAGATTGAAATGATTTCGGGATGATCAAAATTTCTTTGAATGACCCCTTAACAACTGTTTCTTCATCTTTAATTTTATTCAAATCAATTTTATTCTATCGGTATCAAACAAAACAGTTCTATTTCAATCTTTAACAACCTCTACAATCACTCAAAGACAGGTATATTTATTCAGATATAAATATAGACAATAGCGAAAGAAATTATTTACAGAGATACCTCATCCACAACTCACATAAATGCAATAGAACGGTTTTCTTTTTATTATATACATATTATAACAAATCAAATTATTTACATACACGCATCCCCCATCCACCCACACCCACTGCAATAGAATGGATTTTTTTAAATATACTTTATATACACCATACCCATATCCAAACAAATTACACACAATCCACACTTACAATAGACCAATTAATGCAATAGCCAGGATTTTTTTTGTTAAATAGAAGATTTGTTATAATATTAACTCCATTTAAAAATTGTATACAAACACAACAATAGCCACAATATTCAGCCCAAATATACCTCAAAACATTTTCGATTGCTATTAAACATTTAAAAATTAAAATGGAATTTTCAAAAGCAAATATCTTAAAACACTTTTACCTCTGATAAAAGTTAACATAAATAAGAAATAGACATGTTTGTTGTCTACTTCGTGTAATTAAAAATATATACTGTCTTTTCTTTTGTCTTTTCTCTGCCTTTTACTGCATTGAACTATGTTGCAGAAACATGCATCTCAATTTTTGTTTTTTTGATGCATTAATCCTAAGCATTAAATATCGTAAAATCTAGACGTAAAAGCTCATATTAAGTTTACTTAGCTCGTAGTATTTTGATATACAGGAAGAATAAAGTCGTAGATCAATGATCAGAAAAATTAAAAATAAGTCATGTGACGTTGTAAATAAAATTTTCAATTTTGATGTAAAGAATACTAGAAACGAAGATCGCGAAAATTTCAAATTCTTTTTCTATGATTGCCTTTTGTGCGATTTCCATCGATATTCTTTTGTTCATTTTTACATAGAACTAATATACATATATAAATAGATATAGTACATCCCGTTTATAAATTAACTATACAATTTAGGTATAAATTAAATTAATTCAAGAGAAAAAAGATCAAAAACATACAAAATCAAGTAAACGCGATATTTATATGATTTTTTTCTGATGCTTTATAAATCACAACCACACGATAGAGCATGTAACGTTAAAAGTTGAGCTGAAATCATATTGAACGGTGAGAAAAAGTAAAATCAGTAATTCGCAAAAGTATAGAATGTTTTATGAAGTAGAAAGAAAAAAATCCTTACAAAAAGTGTAAACCCGAAACAAACAAAGATCAATTCGTAATTAATTCAAATAAAAAGGATTTAATCAATTTTAAATAAATATAATCACAAAAAAAAATATAATGTATTAAATAGCTAATAATTTTTTTTGATATTTATTATTACAATAATATGTAAAAGGTAAGAAAGACTACATTAAAGTAAACGGAAAAGAGAAATTACAATTTAATAATAGACAACACTATTAACATAGCTGTTATAAATAATAACCAAAACAGAAGAATACAAAAAAAAAATGACAAAATAAAATTTGTTCGCATTAATAGGAAGAAAATGAAACAAAGAGAAAGAGGTACCCAAAACGATTTTGGTTTCTTCATATCATGCATTTTTACGTCGATTCCGTGCTAATGATCTGTACACATTTCTTAAGACGAACTAACACAATCTTTATGATTTCTAAATATTTTGTTGTTTTTTTTTTATATTATTAAATAATTAAATGAGAAAATTGCATAATCGAAATTCAATCTAATTAACGTTGATATATGTAATATATTTTCTGGAATTAAAATAGAAATAGACCTTTACATTTAATTTTTGACTAAATTATAATGAATAAAGCCATGAATTGCTAAATAACCCAAGACTTTCCTTTTCAGTGGCTCATTCTTTTTCAGTGGGAAGAGAGAGTGTAGGGTAGGTATGCCGTCGCGAGGGTAGGGTTTCGACAAATCCGCTGAGGTCGGTTTCGCGTCGCGCGCGGTACGCGGTACCTTTGATTGTTTCGTCGTTTCATTAGAGTAGTTTTCGTCGGTTTAATTTCGAGTAGCATATTTTTCGGTACCGCGTCGGTGATTCGGTAACGCGCCTATGGGATTTTGTAGCGTTTTTGATTTGAGATCTGTGGAGAGATCACATCCAGAATTAACGTAACGTAGGTTTCCCGTTCTGGATGAGTAATTGTTGACGCGTTTGGAAATCGGGCATGTTCAGGTGGCTGAAATATTGTAATTGAGCGTAACCCATTCGGAGACCCGCGACCGAAATCCTCTCCGAACTAGCTGGCCGACAAGCAGCCACCGTGTGAATGGGTTACGGTGCACGGATTGGTTGACCTGTTGGTACCATCCGTTGGCACTACTCAGACTTAACGTCTAGAACCGATGAGAGGTCGGTTCCGCGTTCGAACTTGAGAAGGTAAAATCATTACAATACGCCACCGAACGTTGAACCGATACTACTCGTCTATCACGCATACGAAATAAGTAGAATCCTTCCGCGACATAAAGGCAAGGTAGCCTTCTATTTTCTTGAGAGTCCAGGCCGACAGGAGAAACCCCATCTGGCTGACAGTTCCATCAAGAAAATAGAAGGTCCTTACAGGGGTTAACCTGGGACAACACATCGGAAGGATTCTGTCGCGAAAAAAATTCAAACAAAGGAGAGCGGAAGCTACAACTCACGTGAAGCGACTGCTAGTGTGTATCACACAACTCCACTGCTCCTGTTTGTGAGGCTCAAGTACCAAAGTACCTTACATCCTCCGTAAAGGACCAACTCGTCAGAAGACGCGAATCGTTTATCCCCTTAGGATGTTTTGAGCCCCAATTTGGGCACCATTTGTAATGATTTAAAGTCTACGTGCGAACGCGGAACCGACCTCTCATTCTCATTGGTTCTAGTTCCGAAATTAGTTTTAGTATGATTATCGGTGTATCGTATGTTTTATAGCAAGTCTTTGTCGTAATTAGGATTATTTACTTTTCACGTTTGCCCTAATTGTAGTCGAAGTTATGAACATTCCTATTTCTCTTATTTTTTCTTTGTACTTTGTTTACCCATGCATGTTTGTGCCGTTTTAATACAATGATTTTTATAACCACGCAAGACTAAATAACATGCACTACTTGTACGCTTTCCAATTCAAATTTAAGGTGGTAATAGTAAACACACTTTCGCTTAGCCATGTTGTGAGCACAATTTTGTTCTACAGGTAACAAAATTAAACCTAACCTAAAGTATAGAGAGTATTGAAATTTAATTGAACAATAATCAACGATTGCTACTATTGTAAATTAACCTGCTATCGTTACTTCTATCCATAATGCTCATAAAAAGCAAACAATTTCTCTTATAACTTTAACTGGCATTATCGGTAATAATTAAATTTAATAATTTTTTTCTTCCTTATCGCGTCTCCTCTCATTTGATTTCTACAATTAAAAGTAACACTCTCATTCATTTTATTCCGTTTTTAATGGGCTTACAGAATATGAAACGAGAAGACTAATAGACGAACACTTTTCTATAAACTATCAAAACGGGTTCTACAGCAATAAATGGGTTTAAATGTTAACGATATAAAGAAGAGAAAAGTAGAGGAATAGAAAAGAATGTCTTTCTCTTCGCGCAAGAAAAGTAATTTTAGATTGTAAAATGGAATTGGAAACCCAGTTGAGAGCAATTGTAGGATAATATAAACATTATAGCTGCCTTCTTATACATAGTTTTGAAGAGTAACTTGAATATTTGGGAAGTGTACCTAGTGATTGTACATAGTTATATTACGCTTATAACCTTTTGCCATACAAATATCGTTTTTGATTTGTTTTTTTTTTGTTTTTGCAAATTGGCTTTTCTACCTAATGGTTGACTCACCAACCCCCTGCGTAAAACGTCAGAAGTACCTGAATGAGTTGGTGATGTTCACGGAAGCACCACGATCCGATTACTGAGGACTGCTGTTAATTTTTTTATAGGTGGAAGATCTACGCGTCGCTGTTACCGGAGAGCATGATCCAGTTGTGTTAATACTTCCAGTCAGCTTAGAATTCGGCGCTTTACTGCCATGCATGTCTGATTTTATGTGATAAATGTTCCCCAATATCTATTCTGCAGTCCAAATTTAAATTTTTCCGCAAGATGCAAATCTTATATTTCCGCTGTTAGCGATGTGACCACTTCGTATTTGGGCACCGTTCGTTGTCGGCCAAAACTCCTTATGCGTGGCGGCCACTCCTTCCACATACATGCAGCTTGCGACGATGGCGACTTTGTGTCCGCGTACACACTTCCTGCTTCTGGGGTCATTGTTTGAGGGGCATTGCACAATCCGAATGGTATGGTCACGAATTGGTACAGGGGCCGACCTGGGACTGTGAAGGCTGTTTTCTCCTTTGAGCCCTTGTCTAAAGGAATTTGCCAGAAGGCGTCCTTGAGGTCTAAGCTCGTGATGAAATGGGCTTTAGGCAACCGTCTCAAAATGCCTTCAATCAACGGTAGAGGGTATGCGTCCATGACAGTGACGGCGTTCAAGCGTCTGGCATCTAAGCATAGCCGGACCTTGTTCGGCTTGACAACTAAGGTGACTGGGGAAGCCCACGCGCTCTGCGATTCTTCGATCACGCCTAATGCTAGCATTCGATCAATTTCGGCATATAACAACTTCTCCTTCGCCGGAGATATGGCAAAATGTCTCTGTTTTATGGGTTTAGCATCCCCCACATCTATTGTGTGTAACACCAGCGCCGTCCGCCGGAGACCTTCCTTCTCATGCGATGGAAAAGCCGATATAGCCAAGTCAAGTCGCAGTTGCTGATTCACATCCAGTGTATGTCGTAATAAGTGAGTGGTTTGAATTTGGTCAGGAACCGTGGTGACGGACTCCAGGGTCGTACTGGAAAACAGTGCCAGGGCCAAGTTAAATTTTCGAACGAAATCCACTCCTAGATAAGGATTCTGGGTTAATTGAGGTATGATGTAAAATTCCAGAGGCTTAGTTACTCCCTTAAAGGTGACATCCGTCGTAATTTTTCCCACTACAGAGTGACGAGTTCCGTCTGCCGTGCTTAACCAGGTGGTAAAATGGTGGATTTGGTCCGCATGCCTTGCCAGTACCTCCCCTGCAAAATCGGCTGATATGCAATTCACACTGGCTCCCGTATCGACTAAACCTGACAATCGTTTTTGCAGGAGGTGTACTGACGCATATAGTCGAACGTCATCCCTCAATAATTCGTCTAAGTGAATGTCCTTCAGCACCTTCCTCGACTGCCTGGCCCTTCTCCAGAAGCTCCGCATCCGACGCGTGGCTCGCTTTCTTCGCGGTGGGACAGTTGTAGCCAACTCCTCATGGAAGATGCGCTGTCGAGTAGCCAAATAATCCCGCAGTCTGACGTGGAAAGGTTTGACATGCCAAGGAACCTTCGCCTCGCTACCATTTCCCTGCGCGTCCACCTCGACAAAGGATGGCGTCGTTTGTGGAGCTTCGGGAGAACTGTATTTGGCGGTGCGAGTCAGCAGAATTGGAGTCATGTCTGGGGCTTGGTCATAGCTAGTGATGGGGTCAGCCTTGGTTCGTCCGGGTTTAAGGAGTGCCGACGGGTGGTCGCGGCACTCGCTGGCAAGTTTTTACGCAATTTGCAATTTGCGCAATTAGGTGCGTAAGTGTCGGCCTTCCCGCAGCGGTAACAGAAGAGCGTCGGTTCCGCTGGACATGCATACCGATACCCCGTTTGTCGGCAGTTCCAACAGACCGTCGGGCTTGTAATTGCTTCAAGGGAGGGTCGATCAATCATTGCTGGGTCCTCAAGCTCCGGTGGTGCTCCGCTCCTCGGTACAGGTACTGGGTCAGCAGGTAGGTGGTCCGCTGCCATCAACTCCGCGGGGTGATGATTTCGGGGATTTGGTCCCGTTATGCGAGGTTGTGGACGGAAGGTACTTCGCCGCTCATCCAGTTGTTCTTGCCTACGGGCATGGAGGCGCAATCCCTGTATGGTGTTGATGAGAAAATGCAGAACGCGGCTCTGAAGCTCCCAACGCATGTTCTCTCTGATAATTTCTACCAGTTCGTCCTCGGGCATGGTTGTTCGCAAGCGAATGCTCAATCTCACTATACTTGTGTAGTACTGGTCGAACGGTTCGTGAGCGCCTTGTTTCCGTTTCTTTATCTGTTCCCTTAGTTCTCTCTCAGTGAAGCCATCATCAAATCGATTGCGGAAGGCTGCACTGAAAGAATTCCAAGTGGGACGTGGCGTCGACTCCTTAAAACTCCAGTACCAGTCGGCAGCATCTCCGCTGAACAAAAGATGTGCATACCGGAGGAAGGCCGAGAAATCACCTCCCAGGGTGCTGGATACTAACGCCTGAATCCTGAAAAGGAACCGGTCCGCTGATATCATAGCGTTGAAGCCCGTGAAGTTCAGGCGCCAACTCTCCATGATACGAGGCGTCGGGTCTCGGAAAGGTGTCCATGCGTTCCCGGGGGGGATCGCATCTTCGATTGACCTGTTGTAAGGGACTGCCTCGGGGACTGGAGGTACCAACGGAGGTGCGGTGCTGTGTCGTGGTCTATACTCGGGAGCTCTGGGATCCATTCCCGAGTTCCTTGGAGGTAGGGCCCATTGATCAGATGGTCGAGAGTGGGGCATAGCCACACTGGGATTGGGCTCCCAGCCAAGCGGAGTTCTCACGCGGCTGGGTGGTTGGCTCATGGGGAGATTCTGGAGCCTTCCCTCCAAGTTGCCAATCCTCTCAGACATATCTCGCATTAACGCCACGAGGGTGTCAATGGAGTGGGTGGAAGGCGCGGGTGGAACCTCGGCCGCGACAACTGCAGCAGGAACTTCACCGCCCACGGTTCCTTGCAAGTCCATCAGTGATTGGGGCGGTTCGGCATCTGGGACCCCTTTCGCTACTGCTCCACGCGTGGGGACGGGCGTTCCGAGGGGGACGTCTACGGCGGTCCGCTCTATGGGTCGACGGCATAGTGGGCAAAGCTCGGATGTGAGGAGGAGCTGTTGGACACAGGCACGATGGAAAAGGTGTCCGCACTCCAATCGCACGCTGTGTACGCCCTCCACTACGTCTTCAAAACAGATCCCGCAGTTAGCTGGTTGGACCGTTTTAGATCTGGTCCAACGCTTGCCTGGGGCCCGCTTAGTCGCCATTGTGTGGGTTTCCTATGAGTGTTTGGTACTAGTTATTACTAAAAAAAATATATAAAATATGATAACTCCTACTATAACCCTAATATATAAATGCAAAAAGCTTAATACTAATTTAGTGGCCGATAGTGGCGAGCTATTGCGGTAAAATGGGGAAAAAGAAGATATTTTTAATACACACTTTCCCTTCCAGCAGTCGACTCCTCCAAAGGGAAATGAGAGTGCGTGGTAGTCTGCCGAAGAAAGGGTGCTTTCGGTCAATTTACATTAATTAACCCCATACCCACATACATTACAAAAACCGTCTCTAAACTACGTTAAATGACTCGACGAGACAAGTGGTAGAGCTACCGTAACAGCTTAGTACGCGGTCAAAATTCCCGACGCGTGGAAGCATTCCGGGCTTCGCAACTCCAGCATACGCCACCGAACGTTGAACCGATACTACTCGTCTATCACGCATACGAAATAAGTAGAATCCTTCCGCGACATAAAGGCAAGGTAGCCTTCTATTTCCTTGAGAGTCCAGGCCGACAGGAGAAACTCCATCTGGCTGACAGTTCCACCAAGAAAATAGAAAGTCCTTACAGGGGTTAACCTGGGACAACACATCGGAAGGATTCTGTCGCGAAAAAAATTCAAACAAAGGAGAGCGGAAGCTACAACTCACGTGAAGCGACTGCTAGTGTGTATCACACAACTCCACTGCTCCTGTTTGTGAGGCTCAAGTACCAAAGTACCTTACATCCTCCGTAAAGGACCAACTCGTCAGAAGACGCGAATCGTTTATCCCCTTAGGATGTTTTGAGCCCCAATTTGGGCACCATTTGTAATGATTTAAAGTCTACGTGCGAACGCGGAACCGACCTCTCATTCTTATTGGTTCTAGTTCCGAAATTAGTTTTAGTATGATTATCGGTGTATCGTATGTTTTATAGCAAATCTTTGTCGTAATTAGGATTATTTACTTTTCACGTTTGCCCTAATTGTAGTCGAAGTTATGAACATTCCTATTTCTCTTATTTTTTCTTTGTACTTTGTTTACCCATGCATGTTTGTGCCGTTTTAATACAATGATTTTTATAACCACGCAAGACTAAATAGCATGCACTACTTGTACGCTTTCCAATTCAAATTTAAGGTGGTAATAGTAAACACACTTTCGCTTAGCCATGTTGTGAGCACAATTTTGTTCTACAGGTAACAAAAATTAAACCTAACCTAAAGTATAGAGAGTATTGAAATTTAATTGAACAATAATCAACGATTGCTACTATTGTAAATTAACCTGCTATCGTTACTTCTATCCATAATGCTCATAAAAAGCAAACAATTTCTCTTATAACTTTAACTGGCATTATCGGTAATAATTAAATTTAATAATTTTTTTCTTCCTTATCGCGTCTCCTCTCATTTGATTTCTACAATTAAAAGTAACACTCTCATTCATTTTATTCCGTTTTTAATGGGCTTACAGAATATGAAACGAGAAGACTAATAGACGAACACTTTTCTATAAACTATCAAAACGGGTTCTACAGCAATAAATGGGTTTAAATGTTAACGATATAAAGAAGAGAAAAGTAGAGGAATAGAAAAGAATGTCTTTCTCTTCGCGCAAGAAAAGTAATTTTAGATTGTAAAATGGAATTGGAAACCCAGTTGAGAGCAATTGTAGGATAATATAAACATTATAGCTGCCTTCTTATACATAGTTTTGAAGAGTAACTTGAATATTTGGGAAGTGTACCTAGTGATTGTACATAGTTATATTACGCTTATAACCTTTTGCCATACAAATATCGTTTTTGATTTGTTTTTTTTTTTGTTTTTGCAAATTGGCTTTTCTACCTAATGGTTGACTCACCAACCCCCTGCGTAAAACGTCAGAAGTACCTGAATGAGTTGGTGATGTTCACGGAAGCACCACGATCCGATTACTGAGGACTGCTGTTAATTTTTTTATAGGTGGAAGATCTACGCGTCGCTGTTACCGGAGAGCATGATCCAGTTGTGTTAATACTTCCAGTCAGCTTAGAATTCGGCGCTTTACTGCCATGCATGTCTGATTTTATGTGATAAATGTTCCCCAATATCTATTCTGCAGTCCAAATTTAAATTTTTCCGCAAGATGCAAATCTTATATTTCCGCTGTTAGCGATGTGACGACTTCGTATTTGGGCACCGTTCGTTGTCGGCCAAAACTCCTTATGCGTGGCGGCCACTCCTTCCACATACATGCAGCTTGTGACGATGGCGACTTTGTGTCCGCGTACACACTTCCTGCTTCTGGGGTGGCTGCTTAACTAAATCGGCTGCGTAAATTAAGTTCGCCGGTTTTCACAATTTGAGTAAATAGCAGCCGCGCGACTCACAACACACACTCTGCCACCATGTGGCTGTCCATTTTTCCTTTTGACATCCCACGACAAAATTGACGTGGGATGTGCAACCGTCACAACCGACATGAGATGCCAAGCCACTTGGTGGCAAGGTGTGTTAGTAGTGAGTCGCCAGTGGCGTCACAAGATTCATTACAAAGCAATGTCCACGATGCCTACCAGGCATGGGGAGACTGAAGGAAACGCTGCTTGGCCCTATGATGTTTTTCTTTTTTTTCTTTTTCTCTCAGCGTCGTAGGTCTTTGGCATGGTAGACTCCCAGCTCCTTTCCGCACATGTCCGCAATGAGGTACCGCGTGGGACTTTAAACTTGTAGGACTCTACACTTCACGAACTTCTTATCTAGTTTGGCATTGGAATGCCGACTTGCTTCACTTTGTCTAAAATTCCGTCGGTAGATTTCATCGCCTGCCTTGAAGCCAGAAGGATGGGATCGCAGATTGTACCGCTCCTCCCCCACCCGTCTACTGTCTTCAATCCTCTCCCGGATTTTTTTCTCGTAGAATTTGGAGTTTCTCGTGCGGCTCCAGCACCACTATTGGGTCTTCCAACCCTTTCAACTGCCGCACTAGCCGGTACGAGTTTCCGTGGCAAATCATATGCTGGCCGAACACGGCAAAGTATGGGGAGATGCCTGTGGTGAAGTGATAAGACGAACGCAGGGCACAGGTGATGGCGGAAATCCTGCGGTCCTGTGCCAATCGTTTTCGTTATACCTCCTTGCTGAGAGCGTCACCCCATACCTCTGCTCCGTACAGTAGCACTGACCCTACAGCATTCATCAAGAGGCGTCTTCTTGATGGGCTGGGTCCCCCTACGTTGGCCATAAGTCGACTCAGGGCCGATATTCCCGAAGCAGCCTTCTCAGCCGTTGCCCTGATTTGCTCAGAGAAACTCATCTTCGAGTCGATCAGTAGCCCCAGGTACTTCACCGCTGGCTTCGATTCGACCTGTATATCTCAAATACTGATCATCCTTACTCTAGGGATTCTGTTTTTTGTCAAGATGACCACTTCGGTTTTCTCCAGTGCTAAACTGAGCCCGCGAGCAGTCATCCAGTCCCTCACTCGGCGCATTAGCATACCTAGCCTAAGTTGCGCTTGTTCAACGGTGCGTCCGGCGACCAGAGCCGCAACATCATCCGCATAGCCGACCAAGCGCAACTCATCTGGCATCTCAAGTCTCAGTAGCCCGTCGTAAGACACATTCCACAGGTCCGGACCAAGGATAGATCCCTGGGCAACACCCGATGTAATTTCCATCCTTCGTTGGCCCTGTGTCGTGTCGTAGAGCAGGCTTCGGTCTTTTAGGTAGTTCCTCAAAAGCCGCATTAGATATTCTGGAACTTGAAAAGAGTTTTCCAGCGTGTCCAGAATATCCACCCATCTAGCGGAGTTGAAGGCATTCCTGACGTCGAGTGTCACCAACAGGACGATCCGTCGCTTGGTGCGACTACATGCCTCTGCCTTTTGGGCCACGTTCACCACCTCTGCAATCGCATCAATGGTAGAACGTCCTGCTCTAAAGCCGTACTGCCGAGGAGATGGGTCCCCAGCAGCACGAATCGCGTCAGTGAGTCTTCCCTTGATGAGTTTCTCTAGCACTTTCCCAGCCGTGTCTAGCATGCATAACGGGCGGTATGCAGACGGCGATTCGGGATTTCCCTTCCCCTTGCTGATCAGCACGAGCCTCGCCACCTTCCATCTTACCGGGAAAACCCCGTCCCGTAGGCAAGCGTTGAATGTGCTGAGCAGCAAGTCAGCACAATGGTGATAGATGAGCCGCAAAACCTCAGCTGGAACACCATCTGGACCTGGAGCCTTCCTCGCTTTCAGGGAAAGGACTGCCTCCTCCAGTTCCAGCTGTGTGAAGAGTGGACACTCAACCGCTGTTTCACCACGGACAGCGTCAACACGGACGGGGTGGGCGGGGAAGAGTCCCCGCACTATCGCGTCCATCTTTTCCGCGTCATGTATGCAAGGCTTCCATAGGGCACCAAGTTTCCCCATGACCAGCTTGTAGCCAAGGCCCCACGGATCCCTATTTACATCATCCACGAGGTCTTGCCAGCATCGGCCCTTGCTCTTGTTAATAAGCCTGCGAAGATATTTCCTGCCGGACCTGTATGCTGCTAGCCTAGTGTCTGCCTCCTCCCGTGTTCGCGCCCGCTGGGCCTCTCGCCGAAGTTTGTGACACTCGCTTCTTTGTTCGGCGATCTCGTTTGACCACCAGTATACTGGAGGCTTACCGTGTCGGGGTCTCCGACGGGGCATGGAAGACTCGCAAGCAGCTATGATGGTACTCATAGTTGAGTTCACCAAGTCCTTGGCTGTGGGCCCTCCACTCCCTGGCGGAGCTCGCAGCAATGGTGCGCCTGCCATAAGCGCGTCAGCAAACCTCTCAACGTCCATCCTCCCAGTCCTCCATCCGAGGATTGAAGTTTGGGCATATGCACGCAGAGTGGCACCGTCGTGAATCTCAACCGCTATATACTGGTGATCACTAGCCGAGTAGTCCTCTAGTACTCGCCAGTTGTGTACTCTAGGTACCAGGGACTTCGAAGCGAGTGTCACATCGGGTATGGATTCCTACGCAACCCCATCGGCGGAAAGTAGGGGTGTTACCAGTATTTAGGACAAAAAGCGCTGTTCTGGCCGCCATGTCCAATATTTGCTTTCCCCTTGGGTCGGATTGTGGCATACCCCATTCGATGGCTCTAGCGTTGAAGTCTCCCCCGACCAGCATGTGGCCCTCTGTGTTCGAGACAGCGTCCTCCAGGGCATCGAGTTTGGTTCGAAAAGATCGCATTGCCTCGTTACGCGTCAGATAAACACTGAAATATGTTATCCCTGAACACCGCACCCACACAAAACCATCCCCGCGTCCATGGCCCTGCACCTGAAGGCGGGCGCTGTCCCGAACCAAGATGGCCGAGGTACTAGATTTGTCAGGGTACCACGCTTGCGAGTCCTTGTTATGATGTTGCTCGCTCAGCAACAGGAGGTCAGCTTTCTTATCCCTCGCAAACTGCTCAAGTAGGTCCTGGGCGTTTGTGCTTCGGTGCAAATTGACCTGCAGGATACGGATCATTTGAGTATCGATTTGGCTTTAGTGAGGGCCTCCTTGAAAACCCAGCATCTCCCTGTCCCCGGCTCATGTTTGAGGTCGCCGGGTGCTAGCTTAGCATCCTTGCAAAGAATGCATTTTGCCTCGTTCGTGCACTCCTTCCTTTTGTGCCCCGTTTCACCACATTTGTAGCACAGAGATCTCCTGTCGGGTCCCCTACAGCCATACGCGGTGTGTCCGTATTCGAAGCATCTGAAGCAGCGGATAGGGATCGCTCTTCTCCGTATCCTGCAGATCACCCAACCTATCTTAATTTTGCCCTTCGCCAGGATTTGCTGGGCGTCTTTATCAGCTAGTTCGACAATAGCCATGCATTGCCCCCTTGTGTTTTCACGTGTCAATCTTGCCTTGACTTCACTTAAGCTGGGGAACTCCCTCCTGATGGCGTCCTCTACTTCAGCTTTGTCCGTGACGCAGTCGAGGTCCCTGATTTCCAGGGTGGCCATTGGTTCGAGCGAGGCAACCGTTGCCGCATCTCCAAGAACCTTTTGAACCGCGTCACGGAATGCATCTTTGTTTGTGGCCTCTGGCCCGAATTCCACCAGCAGGCCACCGGTCCGGGTTGGTCGAATTGCTTTGATGGCAGTTTTGGTGTTGTCTGGCTTGACCGCTCCTTTAATTTCACGGAGGACATCTGCGTAGGTTCGGCCCTTAGTGGGTTTTATAAGCAGTGCCTCTCGCAAGGGTTTGCGCCACGGTTTGCTTTTTGTTTTCTGCGGTATATCGGGGGGTTCTTTGTTCATTTCGTGGTTGAGCTCTTTGTCTGTTTTTTCTAGGAGTAGCTTTTTGGCCGCTTTTTTCGCTGCCTTGTTTCGCACCACATGAAACTCCTCGCCTGGAGTGTCAACTTCGTTTATGGTCTCGTCCTTCCTCCTTTTCTCACGGTCGCCTTCAATTGGGCTACCGGCCATTCTTTTGCTGCTGCTAGGACCCACTGATGCCTCGAGGGATAGCGTGTCTTTTTGGTGCTTTTCGGTTGCAAGCCACCTCCGCCTGTAGTGCGTTATGCGGTCAAGAAGCTCCTCCAGTTCAAGAATGCCATTCTTGACACTCTTGCCTATGTTTTTCTGCATTTCGCAGGCAGCCCTCAGTTGTTTGACGATAGTCCCCGCTTTCCGAGTAAGCCGCTCCTCTTCGGCGCGGTCAAGGGCGATTGTGTTATTTGGCGCCACCTCTTGGGAGAGGCCCCCGTTTCCTAGCCCTTTTGCTTCTACCGCTTGGGTCACGTTTGAAGTGGCGTCGGCCAACGGCAAAACTTCTCCCTCCCCCAGTCTTACACTGGCCTCTGTTGGTGTCGCAGCTTGATCCGGATTGTGTACGTCTTGCACTGGACGCTCCAGGGTGCGCGTAGTCCTTCGCTCGGACGCATTGGCTTGCGGAGAATAAACGGCAGTCCGCTGATGCGTAATGCCATACTTCTCCATTAATTCTCGAAATCTAGACGAGGTGAACTGAACTCCGTTGTCGGAGACCAGCTTCCCCGGTACTCCAAATATATGGAAAACGTGATTTTCCAGAAAACTGACTATGGGGCCGGTGTGTAGGTTTCGAAGAGGTTCCACAATCGGAAATTTGGACAAGTGGTCCAGGGCCACGACAGCTCCCGTGTATCCCGAAGTCGAGTGAGGGTACGGACCGATGAGATCTATATACAGGCGCTGGAACACCCGCTCCGGTAGTTCGAATTTTCCCATCGGGGGCCGAAGAACAGTATTGGGCGCTTTAGTGCATTTGCACAGCTCACAAGCGGCAACATACTTTT
This sequence comes from Odontomyia ornata, assembly GCA_963969285.1. Classification (NCBI taxonomy): domain Eukaryota; kingdom Metazoa; phylum Arthropoda; class Insecta; order Diptera; family Stratiomyidae; genus Odontomyia; species Odontomyia ornata. The sequence continues at coordinate 171,852,978 of OZ017742.1, forward strand.
TCACTTGCTGCGCCATCTTAGGCCAAAAGAAGTAAGTCTTTAGTCACCGAAGCGTACGACCATAACCGCTGTGTGCACTCAATGGGTGGTCATGAGCCCGCTTAATCAATTCGCATGTCAGTTCTTCGGGCACCCATAACTTCCACTGTTCCTCTTCTTGAATGGGGTCTCCGGAGGCGTGTCTCGTCCGCTTGTATATAAATCCCTTCGTCACCCGTAGTTCTGGCAGCTGTGGCAACTGGTCCTGAATCGTATTCACCAGCTGGGTATAACATGCTGACTTGAAGGCGGAATGATCCAAGTCGATCCATAGGGGGCTGTCGTCCTCCTGGGCCAACTCGGCTCCTTCAGGGGCGAACATCCTTGATAGTGTGTCCGGTACCACGTGCTGACTTCCTTTGCGGTGTCTTATCGTGAACGCCTGTAATTTTAAGGCCCATCTGGCCAAGCGGCCGTGGAGATCAGTTTGGCTCATCAGCCATTTCAGTGACGCATGATCAGTGACGATTTCAAAAGCACTCTTTAGCACTTCGGAGGCTCGCAAGCTGGGCCCTTCCCAGACGAACTTACGTCCCTTACGCAGCATGTCGGTCAAAGGAGTGGTAATGGTGGCATAGTCACGTACGAAACGCTGGTACCATCCGCATAAGCCTAGGAATCGGCGTAACTGCTTGGTAGTCTTGGATAATGGAAAAACGTCAATTGCTTGAGTCTTGTTCGGGTCGGTTTTGATATTGCCATGCCCAATGATGTGACCTAAATACTTAACCTCCGTCATCACGAACTGACTCTTCTGTATGTTAATGGTTAACCCTGCCCTCCGGATGTGTAGAGCCACCTCCTGAAGCAGGTCGATGTGTTCGTTAAAGGTCTCGGTTATAAGCAGCAGATCGTCCAAGTACACGAAAACTTGGTGCCGTAAATGAGGTGGTATCACCTTATCCATAAGGCGCGTCATTGTTTGAAGGGCATTGCACAATCCGAATGGCATGGTCACGAATTGGTACAGGGGCCGACCTGGGACTGTGAAGGCTGTTTTCTCCTTTGAGCCCGGGTCTAAAGGAATTTGCCAGAAGGCGTCCTTGAGGTCTAAGCTCGTGATGAAATGGGCTTTAGGCAACCGTCTCAAAATGCCTTCAATCAACGGCAGAGGGTATGCGTCCATGACAGTGACGGCGTTCAAGCGTCTGGCATCTAAGCATAGCCGGACCTTGTTCGGCTTGACAACTAAGGTGACTGGGGAAGCCCACGCGCTCTGCGATTCTTCGATCACGCCTAATGCTAGCATTCGATCAACTTCGGCATATAACAACTTCTCCTTCGCCGGAGATATGGCAAAATGTCTCTGTTTTATGGGTTTAGCATCCCCCACATCTATTGTGTGTAACACCAGCGCCGTCCGCCCGAGACCTTCCTTCTCATGCGATGGAAAAGCCGATATAGCCAAGTCAAGTCGCAGTTGCTGATTCACATCCAGTGTATGTCGTAATAAGTGAGTGGTTTGAATTTGGTCAGGAACCGTGGTGACGGACTCCAGGGTCGTACTGGAAAACAGTGCCAGGGCGAAGTTAAATTTTCGAACGAAATCCACTCCTAGATAAGGATTCTGGGTTAATTGAGGTATGATGTAAAATTCCAGAGGCTTAGTTACTCCCTTAAAGGTGACATCCGTCGTAATTTTTCCCACTACAGAGTGACGAGTTTCGTCTGCCGTGCTTAACCAGGTGGCAAAATGGTGGATTCGGTCCGCATGCCTTGCCAGTACCTCCCCTGCAAAATCGGCTGATATGCAATTCACACTGGCTCCCGTATCGACTAAACCTGACAATCGTTTTTGCAGGAGGTGTACTGACGCATATGGTCGAACGTCATCCCTCAATAATTCGTCTAAGTGAATGTCCTTCAGCACCTTCCTCGACTGCCTGGCCCTTCTCCAGAAGCTCCGCATCCGACGCGTGGCTCGCTTCCTTCGCGGTGGGACAGTTGTAGCCAACTCCTCATGGAAGATGCGCTGTCGAGTAGCCAAATAATCCCGCAGTCTGACGTGGAAAGGTTTGACATGCCAAGGAACCTTCGCCTCGCTACCATTCCCCTGCGCGTCCGCCTCGACAACGGATGGCGTCGGTTGTGGAACTTCGGGAGAACTGTATTTGGCGGTGCGAGTCAGCAGAATTGGAGTCATGTCTGGGGCTTGGTCATAGCTAGTGATGGGGTCAGCCTTGGTTCGTCCGGGTTTTAGGAGTGCCGACGGGTGGTCGCGGCACTCGCTGGCAAGTTTTTACGCAATTTGCAATTTGCGCAATCAAGTGCGTAAGTGTCGGCCTTCCCGCAGCGGCAACACAAGAGCGTCGGTTCCGCTGGACATGCATAGAACCGATGCCCCGTTTGTCGGCAGTTCCAACAGACCGTCGGGCTTGTAATTGCTTCAAGGGAGGGTCGATCAATCATTGCTGGGTCCTCAAGCTCCTGTGGTGCTCCGCTCCTCGGTACTGGTACTGGGTCAGCAAGTAGGTGGACCGCTGCCTTCAACTCCGCGGGGTGATGATTTCGGGGATTTGGTCCCGTTATGCGAGGTTGTGGACGGAAGGTACCTCGCCGCTCATCCAGTTGTTCTTGCCTACGGGCATGGAGGCGCAATCCCTGTATTGTGTTGATGAGAAAATGCAGAACGCGGCTCTGAAGCTCCCAACGCATGTTCTCTCTGATAATTTCTACCAGTTCGTCCTCGGGCATGGTTGTTCGCAAGCGAATGCTCAATCTCACTATACTTGTGTAATACTGGTCGAACGGTTCATGAGCGCCTTGTTCCCGTTTCTTTATCTGTTCCCTTAGTTCTCTCTCAGTGAAGCCATCATCAAATCGATTGCGGAAGGCTGCACTGAAAGAATTCCAAGTGGGACGTGGCGTCGACTCCTTAAAACTCCAGTACCAGTCAGCAGCATCTCCGCTGAACAAAAGATGTGCATGCCGGAGGAAGGCCGAGAAATCACCTCCCAGGGTGCTGGATACTAACGCCTGAATCCTGAAAAGGAACCAGTCCGCTGATATCATAGCGTTGAAGCCCGTGAAGTTCAGTCGCCAACTCTCCATGATACGAGGCGTCGGGTCTCGGAAAGGTGTCCATGCGTTCCCGGGGGGGATCGCATCTTCGATTGACCTGTTGTAAGAGACTGCCTCGGGGACTGGAGGTACCAACGGAGGTGCGGTGCTGTATCGTGGTCTATACTCAGGAGCTCTGGGATCCATTCCCGAGTTCCTTGGAGGTAGGGCCCATTGATCAGATGGTCGAGAGTGGGGCATAGCCACACCGGGATTGGGCTCCCATCCAAGCGGAGTTCTCACGCGGCTGGGTGGTTGGCTCATGGGGAGATTCTGGAGCCTTCCCTCCAAGTTGCCAATCCTCTCAGACATATCTCGCATTAACGCCACGAGGGTGTCAATGGAGTGGGTGGAAGGCGCGGGTGGAACCTCGGCCGCGACAACTGCAGCAGGAACTTCACCGCCCACGGTTCCTTGCAAGTCCATCAGTGATTGGGGCGGTTCGGCATCTGGGACCCCTTTCGCTACTGCTCCACGCGTGGGGACGGGCGTTCCGAGGGGGACGTCTACGGCGGTCCGCTCTATGGGTCGACGGCATAGTGGGCAAAGCTCGGATGTGAGGAGGAGCTGTTGGACACAGGCACGATGGAAAAGGTGTCCGCACTCCAATCGCACGCTGTGTACGCCCTCCACTACGTCTTCAAAACAGATCCCGCAGTTAGCTGGTTGGACCGTTTTAGATCTGGTCCAACGCTTGCCTGGGGCCCGCTTAGTCGCCATTGTGTGGGTTTCCTATGAGTGTTTGGTACTAGTTATTACTAAAAAAAATATATAAAATATGATAACTCCTACTATAACCCTAATATATAAATGCAAAAAGCTTAATACTAATTTAGTGGCCGATAGTGGCGAGCTATTGCGGTAAAATGGGGAAAAAAAAGATATTTTTAATACACACTTTCCCTTCCAGCAGTCGACTCCTCCAAAGGGAAATGAGAGTGCGTGGTAGTCTGCCGAAGAAAGGGTGCTTTCTTTCAATTTACATTAATTAACCCCATACCCACATACATTACAAAAACCGTCTCTAAACTACGTTAAATGACTCGACGAGACAAGTGGTAGAGCTACCGTAACAGCTTAGTACGCGGTCGAAATTCCCGACGCGTGGAAGCATTCCGGGCTTCGCAACTCCAGCATACGCCACCGAACGTTGAACCGATACCACTCGTCTATCACGCATACGAAAGAAGTAGAATCCTTCCGCGACATAAAGGTAAGGTAGCCTTCTATTTTCTTGAGCGTCCAGGCCGACAGGAGAAACCCCATCTGGCTGACAGTTCCACCAAGAAAATAGAAGGTCCTTACAGGGGTTAACCTGGGACAACACATCGGAAGGATTCTGTCGCGAAAAAAATTCAAACAAAGGAGAGCGGAAGCTACAACTCACGTGAAGCGACTGCTAGTGTGTATCACACAACTCCACTGCTCCTGTTTGTGAGGCTCAAGTACCAAAGTACCTTACATCCTCCGTAAAGGACCAACTCGTCAGAAGACGTGAATCGTTTATCCCCTTAGGATGTTTTGAGCCCCACGTTGGGCGCCATTTGTAATGATTTAAAGTCTACGTGCGAACGCGGAACGGATGGTACCAACCGGTCAACCAATCCGTGCACCGTAACCCATTCACGCGGCGGCTGCTTGTCGGCCAGCTAGATCGGAGAGGATTTCGGTCGCGGGTCTCCGAATGGGTTACGCTCATTACAATATTCAGCCACCTATACCTGCCCGTTTTCAAACGCGTTACAAAACAAAATCATACGGAGAGGAATCCTACTTTACGTTACTCCGTATTTCTTCCTATAACCAGTCAAAAAAAACAAAGATCTAACTTTTACTTCGCGTTCCCGAATTTCCGACGCGGTACCGAAAAATACACTACGTTGACGTAATTCCGAAAAAAGCTACGCTAAAGAAAAATCAAAATCAACTAAGGTACCGCGTACCGCGCGCAACGCGAAACCGACCTCAGCGGATTTTCTCAAACCCTATCCTCGCGACGGCATACCTACCCTGCACCTCACTTCCCGCTGAAAAGAAGAACCACTGGAAAGGAAAGTCGTTATTAAAGTTTAATAATTCATGTTGTTATATTTATTGATGCTTTTTCAGAACTAGACCTCATCAAATTTTACAATAATTTTCAAACAGATCAAAATTAAATTTTGTTTTGTTCAGTGATAAAATCATCTAAATACTTTATCGCTAAATAATAGTTTACCGCTTATGTTTTATATCTTTTTGTTATTTTTAGAAAAATGTTAGGAAAGGCGCTAGATTAGATTACAAAAAAAAACCAACAACCTACAAAAATTCTCTCGTCTAGGACCTTTTTAAAGGCATGAAAATAATTGCTGTTTTTAATTCGGCATTTTATGTAATTTACTCTCTTCTTACTGCGTAATTTATTACTACTTTATGTCACGACCTAAAAATAATTTATACACGTTTTCCTGCAAAATTTAGGTCCATGATTATAATTTCAGACATTTAAGTATATTTCTATAATAAAATTAACCGACTTTGGTAACACGTATATTAATTAACTAGTTCCCTCTCGTGACCTTTTAACTGGTACTCTAGTTTATAAGGCAATAAGTTTTCTTTTAATGAGAATTAACGGGATCAGCTGGATATGATAGCACCAACCTAGAGATGTAGAGGAAAAGAAAATTAGAACGTTCCGAAATTAGTTTTAGTATGATTATCGGTGTATCGTATGTTTTATAGCAAGTCTTTGTCGTAATTAGGATTATTTACTTTTCACGTTTGCCCTAATTGTAGTCGAAGTTATGAACATTCCTATTTCTCTTATTTTTTCTTTGTACTTTGTTTACCCATGCATGTTTGTGCCGTTTTAATACAATGATTTTTATAACCACGCAAGACTAAATAGCATGCACTACTTGTACGCTTTCCAATTCAAATTTAAGGTGATAATAGTAAACACACTTTCGCTTAGCCATGTTGTGAGCACAATTTTGTTCTACAGGTAACAAAAATTAAACCTAACCTAAAGTATAGAGAGTATTGAAATTTAATTGAACAATAATCAACGATTGCTACTATCGTAAATTAACCTGCTATCGTTACTTCTATCCATAATACTCATAAAAAGCAAACAATTTCTCTTATAACTTTAACTGGCATTATCGGTAATAATTAAATTTAATAATTTTTTTCTTCCTTATCGCGTCTCCTTTCATTTGATTTCTACAATTAAAAGTAACACTCTCATTCATTTTATTCCGTTTTTAATGGGCTTACAGAATATGAAACGAGAAGACTAATAGACGAACACTTTTCTATAAACTATCAAAACGGGTTCTACAGCAATAAATGGGTTAAAATGTTAACGATATAAAGAAGAGAAAAGTAGAGGAATAGAAAAGAATGTCTTTCTCTTCGCGCAAGAAAAGTAATTTTAGATTGTAAAATGGAATTGGAAACCCAGTTGAGAGCAATTGTAGGATAATATAAACATTATAGCTGCCTTCTTATACATAGTTTTGAAGAGTAACTTGAATATTTGGGAAGTGTACCTAGTGATTGTACATAGTTATATTACGCTTATTTATTTTTGTTTTTGCAAATTGGCTTTTGTACCTTATGGTTGACTCACCAACCCCCCTGCGTAAAATGTCAGAAGTACCTGAGTGAGTTGGTGATGTTCATGGAAGCACCACGATCCGATTACTGAGGACTGCTGTTAATTTTTTTGTAGGTGGAAGATCTTCGCGTCGCTGTTACCGGAGAGCATGATCCAGTTGTGCTAATACTTCCAGTCAGCTTAGAATTCGGCACCTCACTGCCATGCATGTCTGATTTTATGTGATAAATGTTCCCCGATATCTATTCTGCAGTCCAAATTTAAATTTTTCCGCAAGATGCAAATCTTATATTTCCGCTGTTAGCGATGTGACCCCTTCGTATTTGGGCAACGTTCGTTGTCGGCCAAAACGATGGCGACTTTGTGTCCGCGTACACACTTCCTGCTTCTGGGGTGGCTGCTTAACTAAATCGGCTGCGTAAATTAAGTTCGCCGGTTTTCACAATTTGAGTAAATAGCAGCCGCGCGACTCACAACACACACTCTGCCACTATGTGGCTGTCCATTTTTCCTTTTGACATCCTACGACAAAATTGACGTGGGATGTGCAACCGTCACAACCGACATGAGATGCCAAGCCACTTGGTGGCAAGGTGTGTTAGTAGTGAGTCGCCAGCGGCGTCACAAGATTCATTACACATTAAGGTCTCCTCCTAGTATAAATGAGTCGACGGATGAGGCTGTTGCGAGGATTTGGTTAAGTGTGAATGGGATCTGGGGACCTAGATTGCACGGGAGGTATAGGGAGCCAATAAGGGTTTTGGCTGGGTTTCCATTTGGTCGCCTGGTGTTGAGCGTTGCTAACGTACATGAGGAATTATTTTGTTCAAAAGGGATTTGATGGATATCTAGATCATCCCGAAACAGTATCGCGGTACCTCTGCCACTGTCATTTCTAAGCACATGGTAGTTCTCCAAGCGGACTTTGTGGTGATGGTTAAGAACTGTTTCGTTCAGAAGAAGGATGTCAGGTTGGGAGGATTTGACCAAATCAGCAATTTAAAGCCTCTTATCATGTGAGATTAGGGAGTTTATATTAAGGAATATAATGGTTAGTCTATTTGCAACCATAAAGGTTGAAATATAAATTGAGGAGCACCATTGGCTTCTCTTGGTCAGGAGTGGTGTCAAAGTATGGGAGGAAAGCCCTCACCTTGGACAGGAGTTCACTGGGAGAGACTCCCAGCCACTCCACGGTTATTTGTTGTAAGCGTTCGACGGGATTAGGAGTTGGTGAAATAAAGTTATGGGTCGGAGTTCCACTCCTTAGAACCTCTGAATATGAGGTCCGATTGGAGGGAGGGGCAAAGTGGTGTGGGGTTGGTGTAGTATTTGGGTAGCTGGGGAGCGGTGAGAATCTTTTCTGAGGTGCCATCCGTTTGGCTTTATTTTCGATTGCCCTGTCTATCAATCCTTTCCGTTCGGGACAGCCGGAAAAATTGGCTGGATGCCCATGGGTCTTGCACATGGTGCAGACTGGCGCGGTTTCCGGTTTGTCCATATTTTTTCTGGGGCAGCTTTCGGAATTATGCTCCTCACCACATGCTATACATCTCATGTGGAATCCACAATTGGTGGGTACGTGCCCGAATCTTTGACACCGATAGCATTGCACCAGATCACTCCTTTTGGGGCGTTTCCATACGGCTCTCTGGTTCAAAATGTAGCGCAGCTTTATCATCTCGTTCTTATCAGCTTGCGATCCCACAGTAATTCTAAATAAATCTAGGTCGATTTTGTTCGCTCTCGATCATGCAGTTGTAAGTGGACTGACAGTCTGGAGGCCTAAGTTCGGGATTTGTCTGGCTATGTCCTCTCGAACAGCCTCCACTCCAAATTCAGAACTAATACCCCTTAGAATAACGACACATCTTTTCTTTTCTTTTGGAGTGAATGAATATCCCACTGCTTCCGTGTTTTTAAGCAGGTTCATAATGTAGTCGTGCGCTTCGAGTCTTTCCACTATGACTTTAAGTCGGGAGTTCGACAATTTAGTGATTCGGTACTCTACACGGGTACCATCTGTAAGGGTGTACCTGTCCATGATACCTTTAAGTACCGTTGCTTTTAAATTTTCAATGAATATTGGTGGGCACCATACCTTCTTTACGCGTTTGAGTTATTATTATCGTTCGCCAGTGCGCTGAAAGGGTTAGTATTAGGTGTGGGTGGGATTGGTATAGAAACCGGGGTTTTGCGTTTGGTAACTAATCTACCCTTTGCTACTTTAACTTCATTTACCTTACAGTTAATGAGGCTAATATCTTCGTTGAAACTTGAATTCTTTGCTGTTGTATCGTCCGCATCCATCATGTCCGAAGGCATTTCCTTGCGGGCGGCTTTGGTCTTTGGTTGTTCTGCCATCGTGTTCGCTTGCTCCGCTGTCGTGTTCGCTTGATTCGCCATCGTGTTTGCTTGTTGACAATAACTACTCCATTTTGCCTCCTTGGTAATACTAGCCACGGTGTATTTTATGGGCGCTCGCCCAAGATGAAGTTTCTGCTTTCTTTCGGTCTTCAACCTTCAAACTTTATGTATATGATCTTGTGTGATGAAATATACTTATAAATGTACGTTTTCTAATACGTTTTTTTTATAATTTCGATATTGACCAATTCACACGCGTGTTGACCGTTTCAACTTCCAAACGTCAATCCCGGTTTCTGCTCTCTTCCAAGCGATCTGTCTGTCATTTCCTCCCCGTCTGCCTCTTGTTAGTCACTTTCTTGTTCCAAAAGCTAACTAGATGCGACTTGTCTGTCAAGTTGACATGCAAATTGGACGCCAAATTGGCCAATTTGCAAGTTTCGTCGCGAATTTTATCCGATAATAAAACTGTGGAAAGTGTTCGCGATCTAAATTCATTCCAAGGGTTTAAAGGTTCGATTGTGGTTTGTGATTCAAGTAACTTTAACGTGTGACACTGTGAAATTACTTTACTATTTCAAAGTGAAATGTGTAGTGCCTTCGTGAAAAAATTATAGTCGAAAAGGATCTGTAGATGCTTGCTTTCACAGCCAAGTTAAGTATATGTTAATATTTTGCATGTTTTCCTCATAATGGTGAAGGTTTTTCAAATAGAAAACAAATTTTTAGGATAGCATGAAAATTTGTTTGCATTGAGCAGCAGCCATGTTTGCTTGTGCAATTTGGCTCTCTCTAACTTTGTAAACAAGAGCGTAGCAGCAGGAAAAATGGTCGCAGGGGTTGTTGCGACCACATTGTGTCGTGGTTGTCCACTTCAGTATTATTTAATAACTCAATGCATATAAACTCCATAGGAAATTATATGACCACCTTCTGAGCCTGATTGTCATTTCATTTCCAATAATTTCCAATTTTTTCTCTCGTTAGTCCTATTGTCAATTTGACGACTTAACATGGACGCGAAATTTACCTGGCATGTGAGATACGATTCGGAATTTAGTCGTTTTATCGGTTCGAGAACGTGTCTGAAGGTATATATTGACTGTAGTGAAAGTAATATTACACCTGGCTTAGGCGTAACAACATATTAAGGAGTGACATTGTAAATCGGAGCGAGAAACTCAATTAAAAGTGTAATGTGCGTTATTGCTAGAAAACGATGGGTTATTGATACGAAAGTGTTTTCTATCCGAAGTAGCCATAACGTTTTATATGTATTCAATGCTACTTTCTGGTTTTGTGAAGTGTTATTTGCAATAAAATCATATCTACGAGTGCAAAAGCGTTTGTTTACTTTCTTGAGACAACCCATTGGGTTCCCCTTAACCAGCTTTAGAATCACGGTAGCAGGGGTAGGTGCAAAAAGACACGTAGTTAGGTAGGCGGTTGCAGGGGTTGTTGCGACAACGTTTACGTATGGATGTCCACTCCGGTTTTATCTTGTTCCTCAAAGCCGCATACCGACATGCTTTGTGGAACAAAATATGTTCCGTTCCGTTCCTCAAAGGTCAAAAGTAGTTAAAACTCCTGAAATAAATAAGAACTGGATTGGCGAAGCTCATATAAAACGCATAGTGGAGCAGGTGACCGGTTTCTCGTCTCTTCCAAGGGATCTGTCTGTCATTACCTTTCCGGCTGCCTCTTGCCGCTCACTTTCTTGTTCTAGATGCTCACTAGATTGGATCTGTCTGTCAAGTTGACGGATCCAAATTGGACATCAAAATGGCCATATTGTAGGTTTCGTCGCGAATTTAATCCGATATTAAACCTGTGAAAAGTGTTCGCGATCTGAATTCATTCCAAGTGTTTAAGCATTCTATTGTGAAATTATCAAAAAATGAAATATAACGCTTCCTTTAATATTCATTGAATGTTTATTAATTTTTGCAAACACCGCGGGTTTCAGAATAAACACCTATTCCATCCTCAGTGCAAACTAATAATTCTTATTTCCTAACCTACCTATTTATACACATTTATTTAATTCATATTTTTCCAAACAATAATGAAGTACTTAATCCTAGATAATTACCTACGCACACCTTTTCCCACCATAAAAGTTAATCCTCCGATTCGCCGTTAATTGCCTCGTTCGCTTCTTCGCCTTCGTTGCCCGCACCATTCACATCATCGCTTACGTTATCTGGGTTTCGTTTCCTATTGATTTTGTTCAGGATGACCATTAACGGGGAATATCCGTTACCTAAATCGTGATTTAAGCGTGCATCAGCTGGTTCCCTTGATATTATCAAGCTCTCGTATGCGTCCAGTTTGTACCATTTCGTGATTTCCTTAACCAATTCTACATCGCTTTCTCCTATGCTGTGACTTTCCTCCAAAATATGCTTCGCTACCGTTGATTTGACCAGCACTTTGCTCCTGTTGTTCCTTAATATTATTTCTGCCTCCCTCACGTGTTCATTCAATCTTGTGGTAATCAATCTTCTTGTTCGCCCTATATAGGTTTTTGGGCACTCTGGGCATGTTATTTTGTAAATCCCGCTTACTTCATTTTTCGTTTTTTTATCTTTTACGGCTCCCAATAATGATTCAAGTTGAAGATGTCTACTGGATGTAACCACTTGAATATTGTAGCTTTTTCATATTTTCGCAATTACCGCCGATAGTGGTGAGTGTGGAAAAGATTGCCTGATGCTTACTTCATTGTTTCTATTTTGCATGAACAATGTCGTATATTGATCCTTCGATAATTTTCTCGAGGTTTTTGAGATGATATGCCCAATTATCTTAGTTGGGAACCCATTTTTTGTCGCCGTATCTAGTATATATGCTCGTTCTTTGGCAAACTCATCTTCGCTCATCGGAATTGTTAACAATCTGTGTGCCATCGAGTGGTACGCCGCCATTTTTTGTTGGTATGAGTGCTCAGAATCGTAGGTGATCGTCCTTTGTGTGCTCGTCGTTTTCCGATAAATTCCAAATTCCACCTTATTGTCGCGTCTTTTAATCAGGATATCCAAAAATGGTAGTTCCGAGTTTGCTTCTACTTCGCACGTGAATTGTATGTTTTTGTGGATTGTGTTTAGTTTGTCTCTGGTTTGTTCAATTTCTGCTTCTTTTATCACCGCTACCACGTCATCTACGTACAATATTCAAGTGGTTACATCCAGTAGACATCTTCAACTTAAATCATTATTGGGAGCCGTAAAAGATAAAAAAACGAAAAATGAAGTAAGCGGGATTTACAAAGTAGCATGCCCAGAGTGCCCAAAAACCTATATAGGGCGAACAAGAAGATTGATTACCACAAGATTGAATGAACACGTGAGGGAAGCAGAAATAATATTAAGGAACAACAGGAGCAAAGTACTGGTCAAATCAACGGTAGCGAAGCATATTTTGGAGGAAAGTCACAGCATAGGAGAAAGCGATGTAGAATTGGTTAAGGAAATCACGAAATGGTACAAACTGGACGCATACGAGAGCTTGATAATATCAAGGGAACCAGCTGATGCACGCTTAAATCACGATTTAGGTAACGGATATTCCCCGTTAATGGACATCCTGAACAAAATCAATAGGAAACGAAACCCAGGTAACGTAAGCGATGATGTGAATGGTACGGGCAACGAAGGCGAAGAAGCGAACGAGGCAATTAACGGCGAATCGGAGGATTAACTTTTATGGTGGGAAAAGGTGTGCGTAGGTAATTATCTAAGATTAAGTACTTCATTATTGTTTGGAAAAATATGAATTAAATAAATGTGTATAAATAGGAAGGTTAGGAAATAAGAATTGTTAGTTTGCACTGAGGATGGAATAGGTGTTTATTCCGAAACCCGCGGTGTTTGTAAAAATTAATAAACATTCAACGAATATTAAAGGAAGCGTTATATTTCATTTTTTGATATTTGAAGAAGTTCGTTGAAACGTGACTAGGATTATTCATTCTATTGTGCTTTGTGATTCGAATATCTTTAACGTGTGACACTGTGAAATGACTTTACAATTTCAAAGTGAAATGTGTAGTGTCTTCTTGTAAAAATTATAGTTGAAATGGATCTGTAGGTGCTTCCTTTCACAGATAAGTAGTTAATATGTTATTGTTTTGGGTTGAAGCACTGTTTTATCGATTGGTTGCCGTGGCACCGATTGCGTTCAAATTTTGTATTCTGGAGTACTTTTTAATTCTACACCCGATAAGGTGAGGAAAAATCCGATTCAAAACCTTTTTCAATATAATTTTATTAATTTTAGTATCGAACTGACAGATGAGAAGCACCACATTTATTCTTCAATTGACAACCCACACGTTTATTCAATTATGATCAGATGTTGTCATATAACACAATTGAAGAAAATAACTGGATGGGAATTGTATTTCAACTAAATTTTGGTGGAATTTAAGGCATTAAATTATAATATTTGAAATGGCAGATCCCCGATGCTGCTGCAATATATTGTGCAAGGACGGGTTCTAGAAGAAAAGCCTTCGATTCCCTAGAAGGGCACCCTTCTATTCTTTAGAGGAGCACCCTTCTATTATATAGGTGTGTATTCTATAGAAGGGCATCTTTCTATTCTCTAGGGAAGCATTCTTGTATTCTTCCTTCTACTCTATAGAGGGGTACCTTTCTATCTTTCATGATACTCTTCTTTTCATTTGAAGAGTACCCTTCTATAGAATAGAAAGGTGCTCCTCTTGAGAATAGAAATGTGCCGTTTGATTCTTTAGAACGGTACCCTTCTATTCTTTGGAAGGCCACCCTTCTATTCTTTGAAATTGCATCCTTCTATTCTTAACAGGGGCACCTCTCTAGTTTTTTGAAGTTATATTCTTCAATTGTGTTATATGACAACATCTGATCATAATTGAATAAATGTGTAGGTTGTCAATTGACGAATAAATGTAGTACTTCTCATTGGTCAGTTCGATACTAAAATTAATAAAATTTTATTGAAAAAGGTTTTGGATCAGATTTTTCCTCACCTTATAGGTTTTAGAATTAAAAGTGCTCCGGAATACAAAATTTGAACGCAATCGGTGCAGCGGTAACCATTCGGTAAAAGAGTGCTCTAACCAATGTTTTGCTTGTTTTCCTCATCATGCTGAGGTTTTTCAAATAGAAAACAAATTTTTAGTATTGTATGAAAATTTATTTTCATTGAACAGCAGCCATGTTTGCTTGTGCAATTTGGCTCTTTGGTAGGTTGTAAACAAGAGCATAGCAGTAGCAAAAGCGGTCGCAGGGGTTGTTGTGACCGCATGGTCACGTGGTTGTCCACTCCAGTAATATATTTACTCTATGTAAAAAGATCCTAGCTGGTTGTTCCGCTCTTTGAGGAGTTGTTCCTTGTTCCTCAAAGGTTCCGCTCCTTTGAGGAACAAGATAAAACCGGAGTGGACATCCATGTGTACACATTGTCGCAACTACCCCTGCGACCGCCTGCCTAACTACGTGTCTTTTTGCACCTACCCCTGCGACCGTGATTCTAAAGCTAGCTAAGAGGAACCCAATGGGTTGTCACAAGAAAGTAAGCAAACGCTTATGCACTCGTAAAAATGGTTTTATTGCAAATAACACTTCAGAGAACAAGAAAATAGCATTGAATACAAATAAAGCATTATGGCCACTTAGGATAGAAAACACTGTCGTATCGATAACCCATCGTTTTCTAGCAATAACGCACATTACACTTTTAATTGAGTTCCTCGCTCCGATTTACAATGTCACTCCTTAAAATGTAGTTATCCCTAAACCAGGTGTAATATTTCTTTCACTACAGTCAAAATGTACCTTCGGACACGTTCTCGAACCGAAAAAACGACTAAATTCCGAATCGTATCGCACGCGCCAGGTAAATTTCGCGTTCATGTTAAGTCGTCAAATTGACAATCTGGCTCTCGAGAGGAGAAATTGTGGAAATTATTGGAAATGAAATGACAATCATGCTCAGAAGGTGGTCGTATCATTTTCTATGGAGCTTATATGAGCATAGCCTCTCCATTTGTTCCGTTCCTCAAAGGTGGTCGTATCATTTTCCTAAGCTTTGAGGAACGGAACAAATGGAGAGGCTATGCTCATATAAGCTCCATAGAAAATGATGCGACCACCTTCTGAGCATATATGAGCATAGCCTCTCCATTTGTTCCGTTCCTCAAAGGTGGTCGTATCATTTTCCCTTTGAGGAACGGAACAAATGGAGTGGCTATGCTCATATAAGCTCCATAGAAAATGATGCGACCACCTTCTGAGCATGATTGTCATTTCATTTCCAATAATTTCCACAATTTCTCCTCTCGAGAGCCAGATTGTCAATTTGACGACTAAACATGGACGCGAAATTTACCTGGCGCGTGAGATACAATTCGGAATTTAGTCGTTTTTTCGGTTCGAGAACGTGTCCGGAGGTACATATTGGCTGTAGTGAAAGTAATATTACACCCGGTTTAGGGATAACAACATTTTAAGGAGTGACATTGTAAATCGGAGCGAGGAACTCAATTAAAAGTGTAATGTGCGTTATTGCTAGAAAACGATGGGTTATCGATACGAAAGTGTTTTCTATCCTAAGTGGCCATAATGCTTTATTTGTATTTAATGCTATTTTCTTGTTCTGTGAAGTGTTATTTGCAATAAAACCATATTTACGAGTGCATAAGCGTTTGTTTACTTTCTTGTGACAATCCATTGGGTTCCCCTTAACTAGCTTTAGAATCACGGTCGCAGGGGTAGGTGCAAAAAGACACGTAGTTAGGCAGGCGGTCGCAGGGGTAGTTGCGACAACGTGTACACATGGATGTCCACTCCGGTTTTATCTTGTTCCTCAAAGCATTTTCCTAAGCTTTGAGGAACGGAACAAATGGAGAGGCTATGCTCATATAAGCTCCATAGAAAATGATGCGACCACCTTCTGAGCATGATTGTCATTTCATTTCCAATAATTTCTACAATTTCTCCTCTCGAGAGCCAGATTGTCAATTTGACGACTAAACATGGACGCGAAATTTACCTGGCGCGTGAGATACGATTCGGAATTTAGTCGTTTTTTCGGTTCGAGAACGTGTTCGGAGGTACATATTGACTGTAGTGAAAGTAATATTACACCTGGTTTAGGGATAACAACATTTTAAGGAGTGACATTGTAAATCGGAGCGAGGAACTCAATTAAAAGTGTAATGTGCGTTATTGATAGAAAACGATGGGTTATCGATACGACAGTGTTTTCTATCCTAAGTGGCCATAATGCTTTATTTGTATTCAATGCTATTTTCTTGTTCTGTGAAGTGTTATTTGCAATAAAACCGTATTTACGAGTGCATAAGCGTTTGTTTACTTTCTTGTGACAACCCATTGGGTTCCCCTTAACTAGCTTTAGAATCACGGTCGCAGGGGTAGGTGAAAAAGACACGTAGTTAGGTAGGCGGTCGCAGGGGTAGTTGCGACAACGTGTACACATGGATGTCCACTCCGGTTTTATCTTGTTCCTCAAAGTTCCTAAGATTAATAAGAACTGGATGGGCTAAGCTCATATAAAATGCATGAGAGAGCATGCGACCGGTTTCTGTTCTCTTCAAAGTGAACAGTCTGTCATTTCCTCCCCGTCTGCCTCTTGCTGGTCACTTTCTTGTTCCAAAAGCTGACTAGGTGTGAACTGACTGTCAAGTTGACTGATACGATTGGACGCCAAATTGGCCAATTTGCAAGTTTCGTCGCGAATTTTATCCGATATTAAAACTATGGAAAGTGTTCGCGATCTAAATTCGTACCAAGTGTTTAAACATTCGATTGGAGTTTGTGATTTAAGTTATTTTAACGTGTGACACTGTGTAATTAAGTTAGAATTTCAAAATGAAATATGTAGTGCCTTCGTGAAAAAATCATAGTGGAAAAGGATCTGTAGGTGTTTCCTTTCACAAGTGAGTAGTTATTATATTAATGTTTTGCATGTTTTTCATACAATGCTGAAGGTTTTTCAAATAGAAAGCAAATTTTTGGTATTGTATGAAAATTTGTTTACATTGAGCAGCAGCCATGTTTGCTTGTGCAATTTGGCTCTCTCTAAGGTTGTAAACAAGAGCGTAGCAGTAGGAAAAGTGGTCGCAGGGGTTGTTGCAACCATATTGTCACGTGGTTGTCCACTCCAGTATTATTTAATTACTCAATGTCATTTTCTATGGAGCTTATATGAGCATAGCCTCTCCATTTGTTCCGTTCCTCAAAGTTCCGCTCTCCTTGTTCCGCCAACAAACGTCAAATTTGTTGCGAATCGTTTCATGCCAGATGTTCCGTCACCATTTTATTTGAATGTCACCGTTATAGTGAAACATCTTAGGAATTATTTGATCTCCACTGGCCCCTTCTTTCAAAAATAGAAACAAAACCGCATGAAGGTTGTTGCTCTTAATGCAGTAAATGATGTTTAGCATCAATGGGGACTCGAAATTTTGTATGAAGTCAGTACTCTTCCTGTATTTGAGGCTGGTGAGTAACAAAATCGTTATTTTGCAGATAGAAGTCTCCTCATCAATTATGGAAGGACAATTACTTAGATCGACAGACAGAGCAATTGCCCAGGATATGAAGATGTCGAATTATGAACAGTTCATAAGTTTGGTTCGGATGCATCTTTCTTTCGAACTAGATTTGAATACCGATGAGTTAGTATCAACATATTTCATAAGACCTCTTTTCATTATTTATACCAACAGATTCGACTTACCATGTCATGAAGTTATTTATTATGAAAAAGGAAAAGTAAAAAAGTGGAGCCGACTATCGAAAAAGATCAAAGGGTGTACAGCTGGGACGAAAACATATAGCCCCTCGGAAGAGATTACATTGTCTTTGACACCAGATTTGATAAGTCAACTGCGGGTGCTGAAGGATTTTCTGATGCGAAGTGAAAGTAAGTTTATGTAATCTGTGCGTCCATGGCGTACCTCTTGAATGCTGGGCCTTGAAAGATGGTTGGATTCGGAATAGATTGCTTCGTTTACAGCTATCGCCCAAAGAAATTAGGGATAGTGAACGTAATCAAAATTGAAATTTTATTGGGTTGTTCTATAATTAATGCCGTTTTTTTCATGTTTTTTTTTTTTCAAAGTAAATTTATTTATATTAACAACAAATATTAATCAATGATATTTTGACCATATTGTTGTATGACCTTATGCCACCTTTCGGTAAGTTGAAAAATTCCTAGTTCGAAGAAGCTTTGGTTTTTAGAAGCGAAGAACTGGACCAACTCATTTTTAACAGCCTGATCGAAATTAAAACTCTTGCCATTCAAATGGTATGATGGTGTTAAGTAAAAGCTATAGGGTGGACGTGGCATCAATTCGCAGTTGAGCTCTATAATTTTTACGGGTTATCAAAGAGGTGTGGGGTCTGGCGCTATCATGATGGAACATCACGCCTTTGCGATTGGCCAGTTCAGGGTGTTTTTCTGCGTTCAATTTTGATAGTTGACGACAGTATACCTTCGGATCAATAGTTTGGTTTCTTGGAAGCAGCTCAAAATAGACGATTCCCTTGTAATCTCACCACACAGAAAGTATCATCTTGTTTTGGTGAATATTGGCTTTGGATGTCGATTGGGGGGGCCTATTTTGCTTGGTCCAACATCGTTTTCAGACTACGTTATCGTAAATAATTTTCTTTTATGAAATGGATCGTTTTGGCTACGATTCAGCAAAGAGTCCCAAATGTTAATGCATTTGGTGAGGTGGATTTCCTTTAATTCATGAGGAACTCAAACTTCCAGTATATATAACCAAGCTGTTGTAAGTGCAAGTAAACGGTTGAATTCGATATGTTGAGCTTCTCTGCTATCTCTCGAGTTGTCATAAGCTGGTAAGTTTCGATTAACGCCTTTATTTTGTCGTCATCAGTAGTGGTTGGACGACCAGTATGCATCTTGCTCATTAGAATTTTCAAAACGAAAGCGAGCAAACCAACGCTGGCACTAGTTCAGTATAGCAGTCCTCACCATAAACTTCGCACAATTTCTTTCGAGTTTGCACCGCATTTTTGCCCTTTCAAGAATAAAACAAAATATGCCAATAATGCTCTCTTTGATTGTTCATTTTCAAGTTTCTATTTTACCAACTTGTTGTTTACAAGTGACGCTCGGTTTTCGACTGAAGATAGTCTAAAGTCTAATCTTTAAAATAGTACGTAATAATATAAGCCACGGAATCACTACTACATGAAATATGCAGTTCACAACATGAAATATGCAGTTCACACCATGAATTATCGAACAACCCAATATATACTCGGTTTAGTTACATTTTTTTTTCATCCATTTTGAATACTAAATCTATTCAAAGGCAAAGTAATAGGGAAACATGCTAAAGAAAAAGAACGGCAGATAAGTGAAGACATTTGAATATATATGTAAATATCGCAAAACTTACTAACAAGTTCATTAGTAATGTAGCTCATAACTATTTAAGAAAGAAAATCACACCAAGATCTATTTGAAATTTATTTTGCTAAGAGAATATAGATTGTATAACCCCGCAGTATACCAGAAGCTCTGGTATTTCATCTGCAAATCAGCAGAAGCTGCACTCGCCATTCTACTTGTGATCCATTTTCTTAAGATTTCACCTAAGTTTATGTTGCCCCATGAGAATGCCTGTCGGGATCCTACGTTGAATCTTGCCTTGATTGATGCACGATTCAAATCGTTTTTCAATAAAGCCCCAAAGAAATGTTTTGATCTTTTAAGCCCTAGATAACATCTCCAAAGTTTGTTACGTTCCCTGCACCTAGAGGAGTCTCCGGAAAAAAGTGCTTTTTGGTCACAGTGAAAGATTTAGGATTGAAGCATACCGCCCTTAATCTTTCTACGCTAAGAAGGCTGCTTGTTCCTTATCCACCACTACTGCGTGGTCTGGCATCGAGTACTGAGTAACCTTGTTCTAACCCCGCTGATTGAGTTTTGTGCAACGTTCTTGAATCATCTTCGATGTTATCGTTGATGATTCTAGGCTGTAATAGCTGCTGGGCTCTCAGTTAGTTAGTAGGAGTAGTTAGTCGTTTTTCTCTTGCATTCTTTGTCTATGCAGTGTTGCACACTGCAATTGCATAGACCTCCACCAAGAAGATGATTTGTATCATTCTAAGTGGTTCATAGTGTTTAGGGCTTCCTCTGCCGTGTCCGCGTGTGTACAGTGGTTGGGAGGTGAATGCCATTTACGCACAGAGTGTGGGACTCCCATGCTCGCAAGAAGGCGACTGGACTACCCACTAAACACGTCCCCTGTCAACCTGAGAACCCAGCCTGGAACCGTTTGACACATTACTTCGGGCCAGGTCTCGTTTTGTTACGCCGTGAGGCGCCTTCAAGCTGGGGATCCATTTCCTAGCGGGAGGGGAGAAGGGATGAGGAAGCGCCAAACATGCGACCCCCCAGCCCCAACACCCCCGGCTTCTGCGAGTCCCTTTTATCTTTTAGGACTGCCCAAACATAGTGTGC
This sequence comes from Odontomyia ornata, assembly GCA_963969285.1. Taxonomy (NCBI): domain Eukaryota; kingdom Metazoa; phylum Arthropoda; class Insecta; order Diptera; family Stratiomyidae; genus Odontomyia; species Odontomyia ornata. The sequence goes on from OZ017742.1 coordinate 171,873,562, forward strand.
CACTTGGTTCCATTTGTCAACCGAGTCGAGCATCACCGCGACTATATTATCCGGGGTGAGCTCTCCCGTCTCCCTGTAGAGGGCCCTTCGCAGCCATCTCATTTTATGCGCGCAAAAAATGTGTGGCAGGCATTGTCTTACTCTCCTGGGCAATACCGACAAGCGGGGGACCGTGACTTACCAATCTTGTGCAAGTAAGGCTGAAAACACCCATGCTCGCACAAAAGCTGGGTCAGATAGAAGTCAGTCTCACCATGCCTTCAATTTAGCCATGGTCTCACATCCGGGATGAGGCGCCCAGCCGACCTTCCCTCCGTGCAATTCACCCAAGACTGCTGCCAATCGTTGAGTGAGCGCTGTCTCTTCGCGGATAACCACCTCCCTCGCATCTTCGTTTCGGCGCAGATAAATAGAGCGGCGCTCTCTAGCAAGGAGGCCGATAGGTATTACGCTTGCAATGACTTTCACCGCCGAATCAGAGACTGTCGGATACGAAGATGCAATCCTCAGTGCTCCTCTTCTTTGCACCTGTGCCAGGCGTTGCGGTATACCTCCTTACTGAGAACGTCGCCCCATACCTCTGTTCCGTACAGTAGCACACACACTCATCCAGAGGCGTCTTCTTGATGGGCTGGGTCCCCCTACGTTGGCCATAAGTCGACTCAGAGCCGATACCCCCAAAGCAGCCTTCTCAGCCGTTGCCCTGATTTGCTCAGAGAAATTCATCTTCGAGTCGATCAGTAGCCCCAGATACTTCACCGCTGGTTTCGATTCGATTCGTATGTCTCCAATAATGATCATTCTTACTCTAGGAATTCTCTTTTTTTTCAAGATGACAAACTTGTCCACTTGTCCATAAATTTCTATCGCAATTGTCTTTTAAAATCACTTCACTATTACTTGATCGCTTTTCAATTCGCACTCCACACACTATCGCAGTTTTTACTATCGCGGTTGAATGAATCATCCCCCCATTCATTCAGCTCGCCTTTATACAGGGTTTCTACCTATTCAACCCATTTTTCGTACATTGGCGAATGTTCTGCCGAGAGGTACCTGGTATATTCGAGCAGCTTAATGAATGGAGTGACGTCACTTTTAGATGTCGATCATGCTTGGTGGGTTCTCTTGGTTTCGAGTAAATTCATTTTGTTGATGTTCTTAATGGTTGTGAAAACAATTGCGACAGTAGCTCGCAGAATTCTTTGTACATGTAACAATATATATATGTATATATATACATACATATATATATATATATATATATATATATATATATATATATATATATATGTATATATATACATATATATATGTATATATATATGTATATATATATATATATATATATATATATATATATATAGACATATATATATATATATATATATATATATATATATATATATATATATATATATATATATATATATATATATATATATATATATATATATATATATATATATATTGTTACATGTACAAAGAATTCTGCGAGCTACTGTCGCAATTGTTTTCACATGTACTCTTCAGTGCTGCTCTTCTTTGTACCTGTGCCAGGCGTTTTGGGTATACCTCCTTACTGAGAGCATCACCCCCCTACGTTGGCCATAAGTCGACACAGAGCCGATACTCCGAAAGCAGCCTTCCCTGCCGTTGTCCTGATTTTCTCAGAGAAACTCATCTTCGAGTCGATCAGTTAGCTCCAGGTACTTCACCGCTAGCTTCGATTCGATTAGTTAGTGCCTAATTTGTGCTTGTTCAACGGTGAGTCCAGCGACTAGAGCCGCAACATCATCCGCATAGCCGATCAAGCGCGACTCATCTGGCATCTCCAGTCTCAATGGCCCGTCTTAAGACATGTTCAGGTAGTCTCTCAGAGGAATTTATATATTGGCTGCCCAGCTGAAGTCAATGAAAAGGTAATTTCTTGCGTTTTTCTGGAGTTGAGGCAAAGTCGATGGCTTTGCAATCATTTATTGATTTGCATTATAGTTATTTCTGCTTCATGTTTTGTTTCGTTTCAATTTGTTGACGAAACTAAAAGTGCCTTTTCATCAGCAAAAGCCACTATCTTGCATTTTCTACCCAAATTTATGTTGCAAAAGTATTTTACGTAAATAAAATTTCTTGTTGAAATACTTCCACCAGTTTATCTAAATAATATTTTATACTTAAATAGTTAAATATGAATAATTATATATAAATAATCAAGTTACTTACTTTAATTAAATATAAATAATTAATAGTTAGTACATAAATAATAGGCATTGTTTAATAATTATAATTTCCAAGTAAATAATTGACTTTATAACGTACTGATAACCATAACTCACGCTTGACCTTGCATTAGGCCGTATATGACTGTACGATGTGCACTCTTCGCGCTCTACCTTCAAAACGGTTGGTCGTATGAAAAAAAAGTTTAAACAAAAGTTGTAGGGAATTTTATAGCCTACAACTTTTATAATAAATGCAAATCTCATTTAACCGATAGGAAGCCAGATATTCGCGAAAAACCGATTTTTGTGACCTTTGACCTTGAATATCTTGAGACGCGGACACGATAACGATTGTGACTTTTGAGACAACATTTAGAATGACAAAACAAAGGTTCATACCAATTTGCAGCTTATTATCTTTCATTCCGAGGTGAAAGCCCTAATATGACTGGGCTAATATTGCTGTTATGAAATGATATCGTTTTCTGACAAGTACTTCATCAGTCGGTTTTTACGCATCTTTCAAAGATTTTTAATATTACTGTCAAAAGTGATATCGGCCGATAGTTGTTAATTTGGAGTTTATCTCCATTTTTGTAAATAATTATAATTGCTTATATAAATTCAATCGGGAAGATTCCTCCTTCGCTACATTTGTTGAATAGTATGGTGAGAGGCTTACTGATTTCATTTTGTATCATTTTTAATGTTACACAAGTCACTTCATCCCAGCCTGGAGACTCGCCCGTTTTTAAAGAATTAATGATAGGTTTACATCTTGCATTTTGTACAAATGAATATTTGATAATAAAACGGTATCTTGGCTTTCGTCACCTACTTCATTCTGTGGTAAATTTGATACTCCATTACCAATGTCTAAAAAAGTGCTATTGAATATATTACGGTTTGCATGTCAGCAATGGAGCCTTCGTTTATTCGCCTCGTATGGTTTAACATTTTATGAAGTTCGTGTTTGTTTTCCTGAAGATCGGTGTTATTTTTAATAGGTTCCCAAAGTTTTTTTGTTACTTTTATTAGCCGTTTCAATTTGGTATTGGTAGAAATTTATTTTCGCCTGTTTTTTAACCTCGTTTGGTTTATTTCTATATTTTTTTGTCATATAAAGCTAATTGAGTGTTAAACGGTTCCTTGTTCAATTTTCGCTTGATAGTGTCTCTCTTCCGAATTGATTTAATAATTCCTTGGGATACTTAGGGCCTAATAGGTTTAAGATTGTTGAGAACATATACTTTTGACAAAGAGTCAGGTATATTTTCTTTTAATATGGTTGAGAATTTATTTGCGGATATGTTTGCATTGTCGTGCGGGCAGATAATTTGGCCCCACTCTATCTTAGATAACTGATTCTTTAGTCTTGCATAAGAAATTTTAGTGATTACTTTATTACTTTGTTTCACTTTTTGATTTACTAGATTATCAATATTATTGTAATATTGATCAATATGGTATAATTGATCAGTTATCGTGTTTTGTAAAATTACCGGAACTACTGCAAGTCTATCATTGGTTTTTCGTCTGACAAGAACATGGTCAAGACACGACTTTTAATTTTTTCAACACGAGTATATTTGTTTATAATGGAAAAACCTAAACTGCCTGTAGATATTATTAGATACTCATTTTTAATTTGGTTTTGGTTGAGCATGTCTATATTTATATTTCCTATCATAATTTCGTAATTATTACGTAGATTACTACCTAGGATAGCATGAATTTTCCTAATAAATTCTTCATCGTTCAACGAAGGTGATTTATTGAATTGCATATATTGTCAATGTCTTCTTATTCTGCAAATAAATACTAATTTTTAATTCCGTTAATTCATTCCACGTATCTTCGCATCGAGTGCTAAAAATTTGTTTAACAAATCCTACAACCTCATCGTTTTTGTTACGGCATTTCTTCGCATTGAGTGTTAAAAAATTGTTTTAAAAAGACTACAACCCCATCGTTTTTGTTACGGCATTGCTTTGTATAAAACATATTAAAATCAGGCCATTGAAGAGTAGGGGCTACATTGTAGCGACCGTGAAGTGTCTCACATAGAGCAATTACATCAATATTGCAATTTAATTTAATTAATAAAATTACCAGTTCATCAAAATTCTTTTTTATACTCCTATCTGTAGAATCTTCAAGTTTCTATTACGAGTCCATAATACCTGTCTAAGAACTTTTTGCATGAAAATATTGTGTTGGCTCAAAAGACTGTTGCTCCCGAAAATCTATTAATTCAATTGGATTAAATGATTCGAACATTTATTATATTCTTATTCTTCTTCCTCGTAGCGCTACACCCCTCTCGGGCCTTCCCTTTCTGCAAGTAGCGCCTCCAACTGTCTCGGTCCATTGACCGCTTCCTCCAAATTTTGAAATTCGAGCAGCGATGAACTGCCTTCGTCGACCGAGTTGGACCAGCGTGTCCTTGGCTTCCCCACTGGTCTCCGCCCTTCAGTTCTCCGTCCATACGATTCATGTGGTCAGCCCATTGCAGCGTCCGGAGTCTTGACAATCGTTGAGACCTCCGGCTCGTCAAAAATTGCATACAGCTAGCTAATGATTGTATCAAATTCGCCATTGGTCCCCCTCTAGCTTCGCTCCAATTATTCGCCTCAGGACCCGTGCGGATGCTTGGTTTAGTGTCCATGTTTCACACCCATAGCATAACACAGGTCTTATCCCATATTTGTATATTTGGAGCTTTGTTTTCCTGTGTATGCAACTGGTTTTCAAGATCGTCAAAACTGAAAAATATATATTTTATTTCACTCCATGCGGCTTTCGTTATTTTGGCGCCTAAGCACATGTTCATTATGTAAACTTAAGTCAGATACCAATTGATTTAAATATTCAACTTAGTCAGATATTGTTTGGTTAAAAGAATCTGATGTTAAACCAGATTGCTAAAATAATAAATGATACTCGCTTTGCTTAACTATTACCAAAGAAGCCAGTTTATTTTCATTTCAGATTCTTAAATACTAAATAACAACTTATGTAGCAAAATTTTTTAACAATTTCTTCGCAGCATTTTGCATGCGATCAATATGCTAGCGTAAGCTAAGGTACTCGCACAAGCATTTTCTTGCATTTATGGAAAACGCATTGTGGTAATAAAAATTTGATGCCTCTACATTGTATCATAAGAAAAGAAGGTATGAACGATTTGATTTATTGTTGATTCGGAAAGAAGTTTGAAATGAAATTTATAATTATGGATCTAATTTCGATTGACTGAATTTTCTTCATAAGCTTTTACAGAAATTGAATTAGAGTTATTGTTACAATAAGATTTGCAAACTATTTTATACTAATGAATGTATATAATTTACTTCATGACAAATTTCAAACTCTACAATACACAAATTCGCTCACATTTTCGATACTGTATATGTTATTTTGTGTATTTGACGTATTTTTCGTCGACTTCGTCATGACCTTTGTTTTATTTTTATTGATTTGTAGCCCTCCTATTTTTGCTTCCCTGTCGAGTTTCAGGAAGAGTTCTTTGGCAGTTGTTAACGACCGTGACAAAATGTCGATGGCGCGTAGGCTACTACTTGGCTCGATTTATATAGTAATATACATTGTATCGACAGATAGCTTTGTTATGACTTATTCCAGAGCCAAAATGAATAGCAATGGGACCAGTCCATCTCCCTTCTTTAGTTCGATATTTATGTCAAAGGCATCGGTGAGTTGGTTATTGATGCGGACTTGGGAGGTCGTCGACGTCATTGTAATTTTGGGAAGATGCCCTAATTTGGCTGGGATACCAAAGCAGAGCATTATTTGATACAGCATGTTACGATCAATACTGTCGTTTGCTTGCTTAAAGTCTATATTGAACTCCCAGCATTTTTCAAGTACCTGCATGACTGTGAATAATTGGCTTATAATCGATCTACCTGCTCTAAAACCACCTTGATACTCCCCAATAATACTATTGGCGTATGGTCCGATTTTATTTTCTTAGATTTTTGAAAATACAGTAGAACCTCGATAAGATAAAACCCAAGGGAAATGTCAAACAGTTTGAGTTATCGAGTTTTTAAATTATTAAGGGTTCAAGCTAAGAATTTGTTGGATGTTTCGTGTTGTTACCTACTGATTTTCATTATCTCTTTATTTAAGAATTATGTATCAGAAAAAGGGCTAGGATAAATGTTTAATTCAAATGCCAGTAAATCTTACAAAAACAATTTATTACTTACGAGTATAAGAAAATAGGTATAGTTATCTTATCTATACAAAAAATTCTGTAATTTTCTTTTGCTTTCAGTGGTTCAAGTTTCTAAATCAATTCGGTTTTCAAATTTGAACAATGAAGAGAAAATATCATCATCTACATGACTGCATTGCTCTATAAAAGATCTTAAAGCTGCGAAGGGAACTCTACAGGGAGACGGGAGAGCTCACCCCGGATAATATAGTTGCGGTGATGCTCGAATCGGTTGACAAATGGAACCAGGTGGCACATTATGCTCGGGCAGTCCTAAAATATAAAAGGGACTCACAGCAGCCGGAGGCGCTGGGGCTGGGGGATCGCTCTTCTGGCAATTCCTCTTCCCCCCTCCCCTCCCGCTAGGAAAGGGACTCCCCAGCTTGAAGGCGCCCCACGGCGTAACAAAACGAGACCTGGCCCGAAGTAATGTGTCGAACGGTTCCAGGCTAGGTTCTCAGATTGACAGGGGAGGTGTTTAGTGGGTAGTCCAAAGGTATCCTCCATGGGAGTCCCACACTGCCAGACTCGGCGGGCATAAATGCCTTCACCTCCCTACCACAAAAAAAAAAAAAAAAAAAAGTATTTGCTGCTTTGTTTGCTTCGTTTACTGATATACACGCCGGGAGATCCTGTAACTCATCGTTTGACTCTTCAGATATATAATAATTTTTAATACCGTGGATCACTGCGTCAATTATTCACTCTTCTCTTTTTGAAAAAATAGTCTGCTCAAAAATATCGCCCATCATTGAGCCTCTGCTAAACGATCAACAGCATGGTTTCCGAAAAAATCGCTCAACAGTTACAAATCTTACAGTAATGGTTTCTAGTATCCTCTGTGAAATGGAAAAAGGTAACCAAATTGATGCGATTTACACTGACTTCAGCAAAGCGTTTGATCGTGTTTACCACGAAATTTTAGCAAACAAATTAAAAATCTTCGGAATCCGTGGTCCTTTGCTAGACTGGTTCGACTCATATCTCAAAAATAGGACCAATTCGTCAAATTTCAAGGGTTTGTGTCCAAAGAAATAAATGTTTGCTCTGGTGTACCTCAAGGCAGCCATCTTTGTCCCCTACTTTTTAACATCTTTATTTCTGATCTCTCTGTTATGCTCTCTGATATTCCCCATCTATTTTATGCCGACGATCTTAAGCTATTCAATGTAGTAACGTCTCCTAAGGACACGGCATTCCTTCAAAACAAGGTAAACTCTCTTTTAGAATGGTCAGAAAAAAACCAACTTTCTCTGAATTTCGAAAAATGTGTGGTTATAAGTTTTTCCCGTAAAAACTCCGTTCTTGTTTGCGATTATCATCTCAACTACCACAAACTTAACAGAGTGAACAGCGTCGTAGACCTCGGTGTTATGTTGGACAATAAACTTCGATTCAACTTGCATTACGATGAAGTTATCTCTAGGGCCAATAAGCTACTCGGCTTCATCAAACGTCGATCCAAAGAGTTTCAAAATATTTGGGTATCTAAGACGTTGTACGTCGCGTTAGTTCGCCCAATGCTTGAATATGCTTGTCTTATTTGGGATCCTGTTTTTCATGTCAACATTGACAGACTTGAATCGGTTCAAAAACAGTTTGTATTGTTTGCATTGAGGTCGCTATATGATCCTAAAAATTTTCAGGATTTACCCCCCTACGAGCACAGGCTGCAAATTTTGAATATGCCATCACTTGCTTCCCGAAGAATTACGATAACCTGCTGTTTCGCGTTTGATGTCCTCAGAGGCTCGATAAATGTTCCATTTTTAACTAATAAAATAAAAGTACATGAGCCCTTGCGAGTCACTAGGCACTCTCGTCTGTTGGTGGAAGAGCGGCACCACACAATCTATGCCGATAATGAGCCTATCAATAGATGTTGCAAAACGTTTAATTCACACGGTGCGCATTACTCCCCAGAAATGTCCAGAACCCATTTCAAAGCTCTGCTTTCAAATGCCCTAGCATCTTAATCCCATCATGTATCCAACCCTGACACCATATTTTTATTGTATCAATCTAATTAATTTTAATTTGTATTTTTTAAGTAATTATTGTGAGTTAGCGTACAAAATTTGTATATTTTTATTTCTTGTACCAGTGCCTTGCTTGGCTAATAAATAAATAAATAAATTTGAACAATGAAGAGAAAATATCATCATCTACATGACTGCATTGCTCTATAAAAGATCTTAATTTGCTGCTTTGTTTGCTTCGTTTACTGATATACACGCCGGGAGATCCTGTAACTCATCGTTTGACTCTTCAGATATATAATAATTTTTAATACCGTGGATCACTGCGTCAATTATTCACTCTTCCATTCTTTGCAAAGTTTTTTATCCACACTCGCACTTTCACCGCAAAGAAAATAATGTCCAAAAGACCGAGTTTTTAATCTTTAATAATCCATTTTATAATGTATATTTTTCGAAATTTTAACTTCCTATAGTGTTAATTTACATCAAATTAGGATTTCTATTACAAATCGTATCAGCTAACTGTTTTGTTTTTCTTCTTTTTCTACTCTGTAAATATTGGTCTTATATAGCATTTCTACATGCCGGGCTTACTGTATTTATTGTTACACACTTGTATGAAAGCTGAGTGCCTAAACAGGTATTTAAAAAAAAAATTATCCACACGTTTACTTATTGTAAGTTAAGTACACTAGCCGATTTCGGGGTTTTTATACTGTGTGGGATATTTGAAACTCTATTGCAAAATAAATGTTTGGATGCAATTCAATCCATATAAAAATATGCAGCCACTTAATAACCATAAATAAAGAATAATATTAAAATGCGAAAATGTATACATTTATTGCTTCGCTTCCGGACAATCGATTTAGTTAACTATCTTTTTGAAATCGGTATGTAACTATGATCTTTTTAGATTTTTTCTTGGATGTGGCTATTTTTCATAAGTTTGGCATGACATGAAATAAAATAGAAACGTTTGTACACATGTATAATAGAAAACAAATGTATGTTTAATGAAATAGAAACATTTTATGTACTCTCGGTGTGCACAAAACGAGTACATGCATTCCTAAAATTTTCTTTTTTTTTATATAAAGTAAACATATATTATAAATTATATATATTAATTTTAGATACTGTTGATTCTGTCCTGAAGGTTAGCGAGTTTATATAGCCCTGCGGCAAATTCACGCTACAAAATTATAGACTTAAAAATTCGTAGAATTAACGCAAGCCGAAGGGTTATTCTTGAGTATATAAACAATATTGATGTCAACGACAGCAGAGGGTTTAGATACTCAAGAATAACCTTTTGGCTTGCGTTAATCCTACGAATGTTCAATTTTATAATTTTGTAGCGTGGATTTGCCGCAGGGCTATATGAACTCGCTAATAGTCAGCGCAGGATCAACTGTATTACAAATTACTTGCTGTTGGACTATCAATGAGGCTGCGGTATTTTGCCTATTGTAAATAATGCGAACCAAAAACTTGTTGCTGCTATTGTGTGGAATAATTGTGACTAGTGTTACGTGCATACTGTTTAGTCCAACGAGTGCGGCAGCGGTAGCACGGATAGGCACATCAACCAGAGTCGAATGATTTGTGTGTAATCGCAACTGAATGAGTCTCAGTCCCAAGAGCCCCTGACTCGTTGACGGAAATTCAATAAGAAATCGTGAAGAAGACAGGTCGCAGTGCGAGTGCGGTCGGATTTCGTACAGTTTAGCCTCAATTTCTTCTGAATAGTGCCATTTCGTGTTGTATGTGCGCGCGTAATTCAATTCAAGATCTCAATTTAAACTTTTGTCGAAGTTCAATTGACTGAGTCCTGTCGAAACTAATTATCGCGGAGCGTTGCCTTCTGGACTTTCCCGAATTCGGATGAGTGTTCAAACTAAATGCTTCGAAGGGAGAGCGGCGTGCGAGAAGTCCTCAAGTGGTGGGTTAGGCCATCCACCAGCCAGCGAAGAAGCTTTTAGGGAAGTACCCTGGCTAATTTGTGCTGCTTGACATCAAAGAAAACAGGCGGAGACATTTTGTAAAGGTGACTGATCTGGTACGCGCTTGGAAAAGCACATCGTAGGTTATTTAATTTGGTCCCTGCATACTGCAAGCGGATTGAGGTTAATGCACAAATTCATCGCGACCAAGAAACATCCAAAACGGTTCGTTCCCAAAGCGACGCAGCAATCAACAATCCGTGTATCTGTGCTCGTGGCTTTTACATTGTTCTACACTGCGACTGTAAGGGGCGCAAAATGAGTCAATCTTCAGCATGTAAATGAGCTAGAGCTCGGGGAAAAAATTTACAATCGGAGAAAATCTATTTATACAGAACATAAAATAGCAGCCGAGGGTAATACTGTTTCATTGTAAGCAGATGAACACAAAGGTAGTAATAGTATGCAATCGTATTCGTAAACAAATATATTAATTCCAAATTCGCGAAGACTCAAAAAAAGCTTATCATTTGTACTTTTAACTTAATACACATTGAATCGAATGTTTTGAAGTATTTTTGTTATATTGCATCTATTTTTGACAAATTTAAGTTTGGATAAAGTCGTTGCTATCAAGCGAATATGATTGTGCTAATTTTATAATAACGGCGTTGTTTTTATTCTGGCTTCTACTATTCTTACTAGAAATCAGGAATAAGTCATCAATCGAAGAGAATCACCATAATGATTCATTTTATTTTATTTTTCTTATATTTACATGCAAACTAGCATAATCAATGAATGTAAAAAGTTATCCTTGGGTAATATTTAGTAGAACTAGAATTCATTACAGAGGCTATACGTAGATACATTTTCAAAAAAAATGTTCGGACTAACACTCAAATTTTATTTATTTATATAGTATATAATTTATAATATATGTTTACTTAAAATGAAAAAAAAAAAAAAGAAAATTTTAGGTATGCATGTACTCGTTTTGTGCCCACCGAGAGTACATAAAATGTTTCTATTTCATTAAACACACATTTGTTTTCTATTATACATGTGTACAAACGTTTCTATTTTATTTCATGTCATGCCAAACCTATGAAAAATAGCCACATCCAAGAAAAAATCTAAAAAGATCAAAGTTACAAACCGATTTCAAAAACATAGTTAACTAAATCGATTGTCTGGAAGCGAAGCAATAAATGTATACATTTTTGCATTTTAATATTATTCTTTATTTATGGTTATTAAGTGGCTGCATATTTTTATATGGATTGAATTGCATCCAAACATTTATTTTGCAATAGAGTTTCAAATATCCCACACAGTATAAAAACCCCGAAATCGGCTAGTGTACTTAACTTACAATAAGTAGACGTGTGGATAAGGTTTTTTTAAATACCTGTTTAGGCACTCAGTTTTCATACAAGTGTGTAACAATAAATACAGTAAGCCCGGCATGTAGAAATGCTATATAAGACCAATATTTACAGAGTAGAAAAAGAATGAAAACAAAACAGTTAGCTGATACGATTTGTAATAGAAATCCTAATTTGATGGAAATCAACACTATAGGAAGTTAAAATATCGAAAAATATACATTATAAAATGGATTATTAAAGATTAAAAACTCGGTCTTTCCATTGCGTTATACCTGACCGTGTAAAGGACCCGCATCGTTGGCAGGCTCCTCCGCTCATATGGGCTAGCCATCGGGCGCGCTCCTACGTTTTTTGTCGCTTAACAGGGGCTCTTGCCGGCTAGAGTGGCTTTCCGCTCGTGTGCCCTTTTATGGTATAGCGTCATGTGATTCGATCACATAATTCTATAAAATAAATTGGTCACGTCTATATTTCTCATTTGATGGGAAAGTTCATGCAAATTATGTTTTTATGAGTTTTCCACTCAAATAGGAAATATATGGCCACGTCTACGTTTGGATCTTGATCCAATTGGGAGGGTGCGAGGGGGCACCACCTCCATCTGGATGCCCCACTCTTATTTGTGGGCCATAAGAATCGTCGGGTAACGATAAAGCCCTATTAAGTCCGTCTGTCTTCCCTAGGTCCAGTTTGTCCTTTTTCGTCAGCAATTTCCAACCCTTAGTTGGTTACCTCCTTTTTCGACTTCGGTCGACTTTTATTTTTTTGTAGTGGGTCCTTTTGCTGGGGGAAAGAACCCGCCCCACGACACCGCAACGCTATCCTGCCAGCGCATTCACGCGTCCCCAGACAAGGCCAATCTCGGCGGATCTCAACATCCTCTTCCGCTGAGGCAGCAGACCATCGCTGTACTCCTTCACGGACATTATTTTCTATCCATTTCACTACAAAATGGCGCCCAACGTGGGGTCCGAAAAGCCCGGCTGTATCATCAGTCGTGAGTAGAGACAGTCCATCGTCTCTAGGTGACCCTACAAGTTGTCCAGATTTTTGGCGGGTAGGTAACCCTCAGGGATATTTCACTAATCGTGCCCCAGCAACTAATAACTTCCGAACGTGTGTCTCCTTGGACATCAATATCGTTTGGACCTGCTTTTGACTCATACATTGGTGGTTTACCACCATTGTATGACTAGTAAGGCCAAATGTTATTAGAGTCCTTCTGTGTATTCGAAAGTTGTTATCCCAGTATCATTTTTGCGGTGCCTAAGTGTCTTCCAGTACATGGATTTTGACTTCACGTGATTGGCTGCTTAGCTAGTTCGTGACTATCCATGATAAGACACGCACTGCTTGCGGGTCAGAATTCACCCTGGGCAGACAAATTGTACCTGGTTGAAACTTGCGTATGAGAGAGCACTTCTGAACCCTGATTCTTATGGTGCCTCAAGAGAGTACTCCTAGTAGAGCAAAGAAGGGCGCTCCATTGGTGACCTTACCTGTGAAGGGAAAATGAAATGGGAAGACTGAGTTTATTATTGAGATTACTAATCGTTTTTTTTTTAAATTTTCAAAATAAATTCACTGTAATTTTTTTATAAAAATTTACTATATTTATCATCTTTGTTTTTTTTCAGAGTTTTGTTATAGTTCGCCACTTTCGGCCACTGTATAAAGACTTCTTCTGTTAATACTTAAGTTTTTATATCGTAAATTTTAGTGTTTAGTTTACACATTTGGATGACTACTACGAAGTCCTGTTTTGCCTGTTGAAACATCTGATGAGCCCCATGCCAGAGTCTGAGTTTCACAGTCTCTTCTGGTAGGGGATCAGGCCGGAGATGCGAGAGCGATTGGTGTTCGCCCCGCGTCACATCGTGCATGCGCTTCGCGCGTCCGCAAAAGCGCTTGAAGCGATACAACACTCCCAGCGGTCCACACTCCAAGGTAATTTCCCAAGCCGACGAGAGAAACCAGAACGACGCGCAGTAGCTGAGCTCGAACGCAGCGTGTCTGCTCTACCCGCGCCAGCTTGTCTCATTTCACCCCAAATAGGCAGCGCGTCGAAGATCATCTTTCCATCCTCCACAGAACTAGAACAAGAACGTCAAAGCGAAACACACGAACTGTCCCCTAGGTGTTGGAACTGCCGGCAACCAGGACATCACTTTACCGCATGCCAGGCAGAGGCTAACGTCTTTTGTCTCCCTTGTGGGACACCAGATACTCATACGCCAGCTTGTACAAATTCCAAGAAGTCTAAAAACTTGCTAGCGAGTGCTCACGACAGCCTGTAGTACTCGCGACAAACCAAGTAACGGAACAGAACTCCGGCCCGTCTACTAACAGCTTCACCATGACAAGTTCCTCGCCATTAAACCCACTAGAGTCAAACACCACGATACCCTTGCTGGTTCACGATGCAGCAGATGCCCCATCTTCGCCGGAGGCCTCTCCAACGACTTTGTTGAAGCGACCACTTCGGGGACTGCCTGAAGAACCCCGGCAGCCACAGACTCGTGTATTGAAGCCATGCCATATTAGGTTGCAGGAGTATATTGCTGCACGAGAGAGGATTTTTGCCGCAGAAGAGGTCACCCCACGCTAGCGCAAAACTAAGTGGTCAACTTGTCGTTGGAGGAGCTTCCGCAGGAGAGTGCGCATCTGTCGCCAAAAGTTAAATTTTTGTAACATCTCGGGGGTTTCTGAGAATGACAATCAACCATACGCACCAATCAAAGTGTTGGGCGAAATCGCTGTTGCACTGATTGACACGGGTGCAAGTATTAGCTGCCTTGCCTCGAGCTTCGACTCAAAGGTACTCCATCAAAACCCTACGGCGGTAAAACCCTGGCGCTCTGAAATCAGTACAGCTGATGGTACCAAACATCCTATCGAGGGTAGACTGACAACACCCGTGACATTCAGAGGTCAAACGAAGGATGTTACTTTCTACATTATCCCGTCTCTGACTCAGAACGTGTACCTCGGCTTCGATTTCGTCCTCCAATTTGGTTTGGCCCCAGATTTATTCACAGATTCACCTTTAAATACTAGATATATCAACGAACTCGCTTCTATACCCGACAGGCATGAATTAACGCCTAACCAACGACAACGTCTGGAAGCATCCATCGCTGCTTTTCCATCTTACGCTACGCAAGGCCAATCTCAGCGGGTCCCAATATCCTCTTCCGCTGAGGCAGCAGACCATCGTTGCAGCCCTTCACTACAAAGGCCAAGTCATCCCTCTTCTTAAAGTTTTCAGCTTTTTTTCAGTATCGGTCCACTAACAAATGTTATTATTTCGGCACTGTTTAAACCACGTAAGCAAACACGCTTCTAATTTTGGGAATTCAGGAATTCTTTGTCTTTTACATAAAAGACTGGCTCCCGATTCTTGTTTTTTCAATAGTTCCGCTTCTTTTTTTAAAATTATCGAAAGTGTTCTTTCGTGTATTCCGAACTGGGCTGCAACATCTTTCCTTTTCAAACCACTTTTCACTGCTCCGATTGCTTTTAACTTATCAGCATAAGTAAGTGTTCGCAATTTTCGTTTCGAATTCATTTCACTTTACTTTTTTAATCACGATATGCACACGACGCTTCCTAGAAATTAGTCTAAACTTATCACGACCTAATTAACACGTGCATGCACTAACAACCAAGTTTCGCACAGCATTTTTCATAAGCACATCACACGAATGAGTCGCTGCTAGATGCTTTAACTTATAGAGGTCGGCTTAAAAGTTGCTTTGAGTTACAGAGGTCAAACGCCTAAATTTTTTGTTTAAGTTGTGGAGGTTTTGTATTTGAAGTAAAAGAGGTTTTGGGCTCTGTGGGTAAGGGTACGCCAATTTTTTTTTACTAATAGAGCATTTTACTTTATCGAGGTTTAAGTTATCGAGGTCCTACTGTATTTTGTACCCAGTATAAAGCAGTGGTATGCCTCTATAGTTTTCGCACTGTAACTTGTAACCTTTTTTGTGGATAGGAAATATAATTGATTAGCTCCACTCTTTCGGCGTATGTCCTTGTTGCCAAATGTGCTGGATGACTTTGTAAATAGCTTTCTGAAGACCACCATATTTGATGAGCTCAACTGGAGTATCATCGATGCCCGGCGCCTTATTCTTTTGGGCTTTGATGGTGAAACAAACTTCATCCAGAGTAGGTGCGGCCAATCGAAGCTCTCCGGAAACATCTATAGGCTCCGATATTCTGGAGCTGTACGGAGGATTAAGGTGGTTCTTGAAGTATGATGTCCATCTTTCCTTAATCTTGGTTTCATCAGCGATGATATTGCCGATGTCATCACGGCAGAGCGTGGTTTTTGACTGATAACCACGTTTCAGGCTTTTCACTTCTTTGTATGCTTGTCTTGTGTTGTTGCTCGCTAAACATACATCTATACTTCTCAATTGGTCGTCATAGTATTTTATTTTCTTAATTCTAATTATCTTATTTGCTACTCTTCTGAGATTCATAGTGTTTCATAGTGTTCTCTCTTCGTCCTGGTTTTCTTACCTACGTATTCTTTGTACGTCTGATTCTTTTTGTCTGGCGCTTTCTGGTACTCATCATCGAATCAATCATTTCTCTCGCGCCGGGCTTGATGTCCAATCGTCTGTTCTGCCACGGTCTTATTAGCCGCTTTCACTCCCATCCAGAGCTCGTTGCTTGTTTTCAGCGACGTGTCTGATAAGATGGGAGCTAGCTGGTTGTCGTGGGCCTCCGTTAAATTTTCGGCCATAGACGCCGTTTGGAGCTTTCGATGTCAAATTTTTGTAGCCGGCTGGTCTTCGCCGAATATGCCTTTGACATCGACACCGATAGGTTAATTTGATCAAGTAATGATCTGAGTTACAATTGGCTCCTCGGTATGTACGGACGTCAAGTATGCTCGAGGCCCAACATTATTGGATCAGAACATGGTCGATCAGGTTTTGTGTGTTGCCATGCGTTGATACTCAGGCCGTTGTCATTTGTGTCATCGTGGAGGCGATATCCTCCAGTCTCGTTCCCCGATGAGATAGCTCATTGCCAACCTTAGCGATGAAATCTCCCAGAATTATTTCGTGTCATTTGTAGGAAATAGGTCGACTAGTCTTTCCAGGTGCTTGGAACATTTGCTTCGTTTCTTCGTCCTCTTCTTCGGTCGGGGCGTGAACATTGATCAGCCAAATTTTGAAGAATTTCGCTTTTATACGGATCGCACACAACCGCTCATTAACTGCCTTAAAATCAATAACTTGCGATTTGAACTTCCTACTTACAATAAAGACCACTCCGAATTCTCGTTTTCCAGTAGGCTTCCGACTTTTGAATATTGTCTGCGATCTCATGTCTTGAATATCATTTCCAGTGCAGCTCGTTTCTTTGATTGCCAATATTTTTAATTTATATTGACTGGCCTGTTGTAAAAGTTCCTCAATAGCGTCAGGGTAAACATTTGTTTATACTATGTTAAACAATATTTTTAATTAAAAAATTTATATAAACTTACTTAAGTAAGTTAAGATTCAGATCATCTTCAAAATTTACTTTATGTATGCGTTCATTTTAAGCTTTTCTAATGAAAATACAATCCCTAGGCCAATTCTCTTTTTTCTTGAAAAGCCTTTATGCCTTGCATTGTTGTGTGAGCAGATGCGTTGCGACTCATTTGAGTTATCTTCAGTGTCGGCCTGAAGATGGCTCAAAGGAGTCGAAACGCGTCTGCTCACACAGCAAAGCAAGGCCCGCCGGCTTAAAAAAAAATACAATCATTTTTAAACCAAACATACCTTTAATTGTTTTCTTTAACAAATTTCTGCGTTTGATAAAGTAGTTGTTCAATCACTAGATTAAACCAAATAAAAAGAATTGAGAACGTTCTTGCATAATGATTAAACGACAATGAATTTATTGAGTATCAATTTGAACATTTATACAATAATAAAAATTATGCTTATAATTATTTGCTGTTCACAGTTTATTGCATGAAATAAGCAAGTTCAGGCTATGACCTATGAATGTTACATTTTTGCTGTCCAAATGTGCATGCATATGCAAGTGGAAAAAGTGCGTATACTAAATTATGCAATTATAGGTCATTGCATTGCATGCGATGACCCACGACAGTGAATAAAAATGTGACTTGCACATTTGCACGCATATGCATTAATTAAGAAAATACTTTTTATAGGAATATTTGGATATGCACGCGCGCAAATATGCAAGCAGTTAATGAACTGCATATGTATGCACAGTAGTCTCTTGAAGTGTTGGCTCAAGTGAGCATTTATGTAGAACTTACTGGGGGGAAAGGTATTGTGGACGTGCACACAGAAGTTGGTCTCGTTTAGTTTTGGCTGCTACTAGCCATCGATCCCTTGCATTCTCTGTAGCAAAGCGAATCACCATTGATGGTGATGAGTTGGGTCGTTGTTGCTTAATCCATTTTCGTTGTGCGTGCGGCGGTAGATTCTGATCACCTTCGATACAAAGAATTCCTCCTATTTTTGCAGGAACGGCGGACGTTTCTTCATTTAGGATTATTGGAATCCCAGATATTTCATTTTCGGTAGCTAGTTTGGTTTGCTGTGATTGATTAACCTGTTGTGTCCGACTCCCCGTCTGTTTGTTAAGGAGTAGATTATCATCGGATAATTTATTGCACGTTGAGCTTAAGGTGTCAATTTTTTCCCCATATTTTAGTATCACAGTTAAAATCATTGATTTTGTTGCAGCAGTATTCCAACGATGTTTTATATTCTGCTAGCTCCTCTTTTAAGAATTTACCCAATTCAAGAAATCCTGCATTCTGCTTTTGGAACTCTGTTTTATGGCGCTCAAATGCTCGTTTATGTTATCATTCATTTCACTCCAACTTTTAGTAGCTGCATCACCAAGTGCACTTTCATTCTTTGGCGAGTTTTCTGAAATTCGTTTCAGTGAAACTCACACAATAGAAATGATACTTTTTGTTGCAGCTCATGCATTCCAGCGAATCACTTTTGTTTGCAGTGCGTTCGTTGCATTCAGCACACTTACACTCATTTTGCAGCCAATCACTTTTATGAAAAGATTTCCGATATATAAATTTGCAGTTCGATAAATTCACTGATTCAACAGTTATTATTTGTTAGGATGAATGAAAAAACTTTCCAACTCAATTGCTCTTCATTTAGTGCAAACTTTAATTAAATAAACGTTTTAATATAGTCAAATTTTAAGCGCAATCACTAGGATAGACAACCGACTCGTTCGAATGTTGGTTATGAATCTCTGAATCTGTTGATCGATTCTTATCATTTATTCGCTCGATTAACAGTGAATAACGACATATTCAGGGGCTACTGTACCGGGTCGCTAATCTCGTAAATATAAGAATGCAACTCCTTCTTCAGTGTGCCTGAGCTACGGTACCTATGGCGCTAACGGTGTTAAATTTGTTACGAATCCAAGAGAATGAAGTTTGAGTTACCGAACTGCGTGGACGAGTGTGTGTTATGTAAGTACTACAAGCGGAGGCCTTCCGGATACTTCCGGGGAGTCCCACGCTGATACTCACTCTGCACACTTTGCCCACATTTCTGGAACCAGCCTCTTACCTATCGCCTTGGACTTGAATACAAAACACCCAGTTTTTACTTTAAGAAGAAAGCGATTTATTTATTTCGTTTGGCTCTAAAAATTTACACAGTTTATAGAAATTGAAGTTGGACCAATTGGGCGATATCGAACTCGCATCCCCTTCTTGATCCCTCGGCGCAGCTCCTTCACCTGCCGCCGACGACGCAAGTTTTGGAGCTCCTTCGACCTTAGCTTTTGTCGTCCGCCACTTTGTCGCTCGGGGTTGGCTACGCGGTCGTTGGTGTTCAAGAGCGCCTTAAGTCTGGTGAGGTACTCCTTCCTGGTAATCGGGCGGGGCCCTGTTGTGGGCTCCGCCGCGTGTGTTTGCTTCAAACTTCCTTGGGGAACCGGTGGGGGTGAACTGCTGACTTTGCGGCCTGTAAGCGGATAAACCCGCACGCAAACACTAGAAAGTCTGGGTATCGCTTTCCTAGATTGTGAATCGTCAAGCGATGCCTTGGGGATCCCGGTGCTCTGGTGCATGGCTGGCTGGCGTATTCTTTGGATGGCGGAACTGATTGAGTTCTTCGGCTACAAAATAAATCGAGAAGACGAGCTATTAGAACGGGGTAGCCACACGGCGTGAAAAGCCAAAAGACCGAGAGAGGATCACGGCTATTGTTAACACCTCACCCCTCACCATTTGTTAAACTGTACTTAGCGGCTGGCAATGGATCACTTCTGCTTGTCTTGTATTCAATGTAAAACTCATATTTAACAACTTGGAAAACTGATGTTTAAAAGAAACTTCAGTTTAAAAGAAAAAGTCGAGGCAATCCGCTTTCCAGTAAAGGTAAATTCCTACTGAGCTCCGAGTTTTCAACCAAGTGCTTATATCTGGTCGCGCGGTGAGCTGTTACCCAAATTTCGCCCGGTAAACTGCTGAAGACGCGAGCACGTGCGTATTCATTCCACAGAAACTTTTCCTCTCTGCTTCGTCTTGTTTGTATGTAAACGGAGAGAGCCAAAAAGCAATATTCTCAATGCAATTAGAGGAAACAGAATTTGCAGAAGAGCAAGGAAAGCTTTTGAACCGATTTTGTGTGCTCCATTCTCCTTCCTGCAGCTTTCAATTGGCTGACTTGCGCTTGCTCGCGAGATACATTTCGCTGCTGTCTCTTTTATGTTCCCCACACACTTTCTGCACTTGTTATTGCTTTCCACTGGCTGTGTGAAACTTGATGATAGCCTAATTTAGTACTACCTACTTAACCCATCCTACGACTATATAAAGCCATTCCTTTCAACACAACCTTTAGATACTGAAGATGACTCAAAGGAGGCGAAACGCGTCTGCTCATACAACAACCCGACGGCTTTTCAAGAAAAAGAACTATAGGAAACACGGTTTAACAAACAGTGTTAAAAAACAACAATACACCCACATTTGCGAAAATCGTAATAAAGCAAAACATAATTGCTGCACGAAACACAATGTAGTGCACAAGTACTTCGCATTAAAAATGAAATGAGAACACTGTACATAAAAAAGGACGAAATCAACCTACAACTACTACATTCACACTAACAACTAACATTATACAAACTGAAAACTTTTTACAATAACCTAAGACAAAACATTGATACTCAGCTCAAAACTAAATATGAGACTTGTCATGGGCTCTATCCACGGACTGGAAATCTATCAGACACGCCTTTTATGACACAAGAAATGGAGTTGTTAGATAACGGACTGAACCACAACTTACATAACACAAACCGCAACAAATACCTAGAACAACTAGTAATCGACACTAAACTAGCCATTAACAACAGACACATGCAAGACATACTGCAGTAGATATACTACAAAAAATACGCACTAGCATAAGCGAAAGGAATTTCCACGAAGACCATAAGACATTAAGTAACATTCAGAAAAAAATTTATGGATAACCTACTAACAGTGACAAAGGCTGAAAAGGACATACAACGGTGATCCTAAAAACAAGGGACTGCATATAAAAAACAATAGACCATTAATGCCAACGGATTCAAACTGGTAAACAAAAACCCCACTAATAAGTTCCAAGCCGAATTCTTCTCCTCTTCTTAACACTACAGCCCCTCTCGGGCCTTCGCTTCCTGCAATTATCGCCTCCGACATTCTCGGTCCAGTGACCGCGTCCGCAAATTTCGAAATCCGAGCAGCGATGAACTGTCTTCGTCGACCGAGTCAGACCAGCGTTTCCTCGGTTTCCCCACTGGTCTCCGGCCTTAAGTTCTTCCAAGGAATACCTTTCTGGGTATCCGTTGTTCGTCCATACGATTCATGTGGCCAGCCCATTACAGCTTCCGCAGTCTTATAATCGTTGAGACCTGAGGCTCGTCAAAAATTTCATACAGCTCATGGTTGTATCGAATTCGCCATTGGTCCCCGTCTAGCTTCGCTCCGATTATTCGCCTCAGGACCCGTCGCTCAAAGGCGTTCAATATATTTGCGGATGCTTGGGTTAGGGTCCATGTTTCACACCCATAGCATAAAACAGGTCTTATCAGCTTATCAGCTTTGTTTTCCTGTATATGCAGCTGGTCTTCATGGTCGTCAATACTGAATAAAATATTTTATTGCCGAGCAGTATTCTTCGGCGTATTTCGTCTTTTTCATTACTGATTATCGTTATTTTGGAGCCAAAATTCACAAATTTGCTCACATTTTCGATACTGTACTCGCCAAGTGTGATATTTTGTGTGTTTGAGGTATTTTTCCTCGATTGCGTCATGAGCTTTGTTCTATTCTCATTGATTTGTAGCCCTACTAGTTGTGCTTCCAAGCAGACTTACATACTGCTATTATAAAATCCCTACTTATCATTCCTCCTAATACAAAGCATTGCTACATAAACCCAAATCCATCCACACCACCCCTTAAAGCACAACCTAAGCTCCACAAACCCAATATCCATATCCGGCCTGTCGTCAATTACCGCCCAGCTTCTGCATACCGATTAGCACGGTACTCGGCAACAATAATGGCTGATGTCATGCACCTTGATGACAATACACATTAAAGAACAGTCGTTATCTAGCGAACTCTACTACCTCTTTAACATTGACTGACACTAGTCAACTTTTATCATTAGACATCATAAACGTCTATACGTCTATACCCGTTGATGAAACACTGACCATGCTGAAAGAAAAACTTTCATTCAATAACAGCCGACGATTCACATACGAATTACTCAATCTCATAAAGACCACAATCAAGCAGAACTATTTTGAGTTCAATAACAGCACATCCCTTGCCAAGGACGGTCTGGGTATGAGGCATCCATTGTCGTCAATAATGTCAGAAATAGTCTTATAATCACTGGAAGAAGTCTATACCCAAAATTGTGAAAATATTCAATGTAATATTTTAGAGACGATATGTGGATGACTGATTCATCGTTGACACAAGAAAATAAACAAAACGAACTACTTATATATACTCGTATACATGAATGAAATACACCCGAATATAAGATTCACTATAAAAAAAGAAACAAAGGGACAACTCAACTATACAAAATATACAGAAAACTAACCACATCTGATCAACCATACACGTAACATCTAACCACCCCGCATAACACAAGCTATCAGCGCACAGATCAATGGTGCAGAGACTTCACTCCATCTTCATGACTCCTACTAACTGCTCCAACGAACTGAACAACATTACAGAATAGCTAGTAACAACGGATGCAAACACAGAATAGCTAGTAATAATGGATATGTAACAAGTTTGTCAATGTCATGACAAACTTGTTACACAGCACAAAAAAAAACAAGAACGCCAACTGACTGAAACTCATAAGAACGACCAATAGTGAATTTCGTTAACATACGTAGGCAAAGAGACATACAAACCATCAAACTTCTTTATGAAATACAAACTGCATTCGAAACTTACATCATTGGAAACAAACTGAAACCAAAATTGAATGACACATCAATTTACGAGAACAGTGGCATATACAAACTGACATCATCTACGAATAGGAAGGACAACACGGGAACTGACGACACAACAAGGCAGACTCCAATTATGCGACGCACCTTCAAAATCACGCACCTTCAAAATCACGCACACGAGCCTGACACTATGATAGACTCTATGAAATTGCTACACAAACAAAGCAAAGAACCGAGGCTTGACATCCTAGAGAAGCTTGAAATATATAAACATAGAAAAACAGACGGTCACATTATCAACGAACAACTTATTACGAATTCCGACGTAATTTTCTCAGTACTACACCACACTCTCCGATAAAAACGGAAACGAGATGAAACAGAACAAACGGACATTCAACAATCCAAAAAACAAAAACCTAATATTCCTCAACCTGACCTAATTTAATACAATACTTGACCTAATTTAGTACAACCTGCTTAACTCATCTTACGACTATATAAAGTCATTCCGTTCAACACATCCTTTAGACACTGAAGATGACTCAAAGGAGTCGAAACGCGTCTGCTCTCAAAACAAAGCCCGACGGCTTT
Source organism: Odontomyia ornata (assembly GCA_963969285.1). Classification (NCBI taxonomy): domain Eukaryota; kingdom Metazoa; phylum Arthropoda; class Insecta; order Diptera; family Stratiomyidae; genus Odontomyia; species Odontomyia ornata. Next base: position 171,897,457 of record OZ017742.1, read on the forward strand.
TCAAGAAAAAAGAGAATTGGCCTGCGGATATCAAATAAACAAAATTATTGAATGTCTAAACTTATGTCTAATAGAACTTCTCATCTTACATGCAAAATAATAAATATTTACCAATAAAAACAAATGCAAACTAACTGATCGAGCAGAAATATGTTTCAAACCAAAATTTAAATCAGAATTAAATATGTGTTTTCTTGCTATGACCGCTAGACGTAAAATTCATGTTGTATTTATAATGTCACTACTAATGGAGATTGAAAAATCGGCAGATATTATCCAGGAAGGAATTTTCAGGAGAACTGGTGCTGTTTCTAGAATAAATGAGCTTCGTTCAATTATGAATCAACGAACTGCATTTGAAGTATTCGAAGGTTACACTGTTCACGATTGTGCTACCGTTTTCAAAGGTTACTTGGCGGAACTTGCCGAGCCATTACTAACCGATGCCCACTATCCAGCACATTGCCAAATTGCTGGTACACTTTTCTCAGGAAGTTAATTACATTATGTACTAAATATTAACTTATTACAGAATTGTGCAATGCGGGTGATAAAGAAGATCATTTATTACATTCTGTGCAGCTTCTTATGTTATTATTGCCGGAGGAAAACAGAATGTTGCTTGAAGATGTAATCGATATGCTTCATGAAACAGCCAAACATCAATGTTCAAACAAAATGTCACCAGATAGCCTCGCTACATTATTTACGCCACATTTGATATGTCCCCGAAACCTTCCCGCCGAAGCGTTGCACTACGTATCGCAAAGTATGTCGAGTGTTATTAGTTATATGATAGTAAAAAGGCGGCGGATATTTGATATACCACCGAAATTAGCAACGGATATACGAGCATATTCATTGGAACAAAAGCGTAAAAAGACGATGTCGCCGGAGCAGATACTTGATGAATCGATTTCGGATATTTCGACCGTCAATACAGTTTACACTTTTATTGATCGTGAAAAAACCGCCGAGGCACATAATTCTAATCCCACGGATACGGCTCTAGCTCAGCTTTATGCTCACATACAATCTTTACCAGAATCCTCTAAGAAGCGAAAGCTAATTAAGCAATTCAACAAAGAAAATGGTCAAGGTGAGGAAATATTGAGTATTTAACTTAAAAGATTTAATTGTGAAGAATTCTTGTATTTCTTGAGAAGCCACGTGTCCATTCATGTGGCTAATGTTACACATTAAATATAAATTATTGATAACTACAGGATATTTAAACAAACACAAATTAAATATTTTTTCTTCTTGAGAAGCCGTCAGGCCTTGCCTCTTTTAAGGGATGGTTCCATTACGGTTCCGGGCTGGGTTTTCGGGTTGACAGGGGAGGTGTTTAGTGGGTGGTCCAGTCGCTTGCGAACATGAGAGTCCCACACTCAGTGCGTAAATGATATTCACCTCCCAACCACAAAAAAGGGACGGTGTTTCAAGAAGAAAAAAGAGGATTGGCCTGTGGATATCAAATAAACAAAATAATTGAATACAATTAAAATAGTTTAAACCAATATTTAGGTACACCTCTCCAATTTCTAATGTTGAATCGTCTCAAAAATACTGGATCTGGACTGAGCGCAAAATCTATAGGTGATTCAATCAAAAAGCATATTTTTCAAAGAAGTATTATATCAAGGACGCCAAAGAGGAATATACCTTCAACGCAGTGTGATGTGAGTAGGATGAACACTTTTTATTATCGCATGTCGTTTGCTCTACATTGCGCTTATTCCATCTCATTTACATTGTAAATAACATTCATTTTGAATAAAAATTCTAGACGCCCAATAGCGGTATAACAGCTCCTAAAGTTCGTGTACTATTCCAAAGTCCTAATCCAAATTCAAGCAGCTTCGGCTCTAATTTAGCATGCAAGAGACATCCTTTACATAAATCTGTTTCATCCTCATCGCTACTAACGGCAACAGTAGCTACTGCTGAAGTTAAACCTTTTCCAAGTATATTGGAAACTGATCGGCAACTGAGAGCTGCACAAAATTATGACTTCCTCGAGGAAAGGAGTGGAAATGATGAAACCACCCGTAAAGCTATGAAATTGCATGAGCCCTCCTCAAGTAATGATTGTTTTGCTGAAAGTCTAAACCCACTCGAACGCCGCTTTAAACTTTGTGGTAAGGTCAAGTTGAAGAAAAAGAGGAAACTGCTCTTTAATCGAAAATCTGAGAGTGACGCTGAGCTCATAGAATTTAGCAACCAAAGCAGTCTCGCAATATGCGATCATTTTGGCTTTCGAAAAAGTGTGAGTCTGAGTAATTTCCATTCGGCATGTTCGCAAAAATTAATAACTAATGAACATATTTTAAACCAAACGTTTTGGGCCACAAAATCAAACACAATCAATAAACCATCAATTGGTATGAGTGACAAAATTACTGTCACCGATACCGAGATTACTCCCAGAGGAGTATGTGCGTACCGCAGTAAAGAGCTCATTACTAGTACTCCTTCTCTTGTGATTGGGCGTAGATCAATGTCTCCTATTACGAAATCAACACAAAGAATGCCTAAATCAATGCAGGTAAGCAAAAGAATGCTCAGGATTAACAGACTAACAACTGTTATTAGCATGGATATATGTTCATAAATTCGCATATCTCCGCAATGTATTGAAACTTTGATCATGAAACATATTTTGTGAATAATCATTATACTGTTTATCTTAAAGGAGTCCATTATGACACCGCGATCACGAAAGCCTGTAATGTTGGCTAACACAATAGGACTTTTAGACTCAAACCACCCAAGTTATGATGGCAATCTTTCAAGTTTCCGCGAACAGGATGAAGATTCCTTTCTAAGCCATAACCTTCCCACTCAAGTTGAGCCTTCTATTAATTTTGGGTCGTATGAAGAAGATATACTAAATAACGAGGTATCTAGCAGTATAGAAAAAAAGTTGAAATGTCCGTCGACCGCGTGTTCTTTGACAAATACGTTCAGGTAAGGGTGAATTTGTATTTAAAAGAAGAAAGTTTACTTTAAGTTATAACGAATTTGCAGAGAATATCTTCTTGGCAGGAGTGTTTTAACAGCTAGCCCACTTGATACATCTTTTTCTAGTCATTCTGATGATTTTGGATCGACACCAGATATACGTGATCTGAATGAGTCTGAAATGAGTTCAAGCCTTCTCTATTGTTTAGATGGCAACAAATTGGATACTAGTCTTTCGGATTCGTCTTTTAATAATGAGCTAATGGCGGATTCTTTGAAAAGTAAAGAAATTGTTGATGCATTGAAATTTCAAAAGAAGCGTAAAGCAAATAGCGAAGACATATTTGACCAAAAAGAAAACGACCATCCGAACGAAATAAATCACTTGCAACCGAAAAAAGTTATAATATTGGAAAAAAATCTAAACGAAACCTCACTCTAACACTATTAAATAGGCAATTCGATATCGAAGCATGCCTACTGTATCGAAAAAGACAGATTTGTATTATATTTTTTAATATTAACGATTATTTTATGTTTTAGCATTATATGTTGATTATAAATATACGTATTTACGATTTTACAATTTTATTTTCCTTTCGCCACCAATTGGTCCTATGAAACTAATATTAATGTGTGCAACTAAGTGATTGCAGAAATATTAAAAGTGTTGATTGCGATTTTCAAAGCTTGGATAACAAGATATATACTTTCAAGAACGGCTCTGATAAAACCCAACCGTGTACATTTCTATCTGATGAATAAAGTCTTAATTAATAATTTATGTGTTACGGGTCACTTCTAGAATCACAGGTATTTGATATGCCCCTTATCTCCATATCCTCTTAATATATTCATCCTATGTATAACTGTCCCGGCATAGACAGATACCTCTTCCCAAAAACCTGAACCAGGAATTTCATTTTTAGGGTTTTGTACTATCTATTGAAATCACGACCTGTATCCGTCCGCCCGTCCGTCCGTATTTTACAGCAGTTTTTCTCCGAAACTATTGAAGCTACAACCATCAATTCAATTCAATTCAAGGTGCTTTATTAAGTAAATCCATAATATTTTTTATAAAAACAAAGCAAAGTTTCAAAAACATTATACAATTAGAAAAACTTAATGGCCCACCTGGCACTCTAAATTTAAACAAAATCGATACTAAAATTGATTTATAAAAACATTATTTGAAATTAATCAAATGAAAATTATTAAATATGATTAATCAATTGGAAAAAGCGGAAAAAAACCAACCAACGCTATTTAAAAATTAAATATAATACAAAGAACACAAAACAGGAATCTTTTGACTTATATCTAATATGTTGTTACTTACGTCTAATAAAATTTACTCAAAAAACTGTAACTTATCCTACTATAATGCTTTTACAATACTCCTAATCTACAAAGTAAACCTTATCTCTTAGCCTAATATAACGAACATCACAATATACCCATTCTAAATCCTATAAGCTGATTTTAAATAACACAATCAAATAACAATTAAATGTAGCAATAATGAGCTGAAAATAAACAGAAAACAAATACAAACAAGACACGCGAACACGAATAATTTAGTCATTGTCATTCAGCCACCAATACCGTGCCAGCTCCCTCCCAGCTCGATCAACCTCAACAAATCTCGCAAATGAGTATCGCCATTGTAGGTCGTGGTCTCGCGAGCTCAAATTCGGAGGATATTCTATCTTATCGGTGGCCCGTCTATATATATGATATATAATCGGGACTCCGTCAGAATCAAAAACATACCAATTCATGTCCAAATACACGAATGCTTCTGGAGGAATGAAGCCAGTATCGAGACGTCTCAATGTACCCGTCTGTAGGGTGGAACGGCTGTGAAATCCAGGGGTTTTCACTCACAGTTACAGATCTTGCGATATGATTTCGAATGAGTTTCAAAATGAAGATATCGACTCTTGTCACTTTAGCAGTATGATAAATTCTTCTGTTAGATATATAATGTTTCCAATCCGTCTCAGGTTTTCTGTACAGACCAGTACATGCACGAAGACATTTCCTTTCGAAAACTCTTAACTTTTCCATTGTACTAGCACTCAAGTTGTACCAGATTTGGCATCCGTATGTCAAAACTGGTCTAACTAGGGTCTTGTAACAGATAATTTTGACCTTTCGGTCAATGTATAATGAAGTTGGACCTACCGTGGATACGGTGGTTTGAACTTCCCTGTTTTGGGTATGATTGTTAAGGAAATTTATCTAAACAAAAGAGTAAATTTCCTTACCTAACCAAGCGGCTTTCCGCAGATATTTGCTGGCGAGAGCCGGAGCTCACTAGCGCCATTCTTTCTAAATAAAAACACTCCTTTGTCGATCTCGACAAGTCCCTGTGAATATTACCTTACGCGCAGCGAATCACCGCGACTTTTGGTTTATGTATATTCACTGCAAGGCACAGCGTTATTGGTTTATTATATGCTGCAAGACACAGCAAATTCCAAAAATCAAATTGAGCTGCGAGGCACAGCTATGAATTAAACTCTAGGAGTTCTGGTTCGGAATTGAATTTTTATTTACAAATCTTTGCCTTTTATACTATTCTAAAGTCTTATTCTACATTTTTCTCTCACCTAATTAATTCCATAAACTCATTACTCGCTATTCTACATTTCTAACCTACTTTGCTTCACACTTAATAAATTCATTCAATATATTCGATACTTCAATTTCAATACCCTAAACCTACTTCGTTTCTCACCTAATTTAACTCAATGGTATTATCCATGACCAACCAATAAATTAGTCATGGTTAATACCAGTGTATCTGACCCCTGTCATCACGTGCATTCAGTCATTATGATTCAAGTGTGCTGACCTACATCAACACTCCATACACATACATTACTCATATCATGAATGCACGTGTCCACAAACGTCTTCTTTTCATATTCCCATTCATGCGCTTGAGTTTTATTTTTCTTTCGAAGCGTGCCATAAATTATCAACAATGCAAAGAACACTTGTTGGATTGCATTGGTTTTATCTTACCGCGTACCCATGCGCATGAATGGTCTACGAATATTTTTCTGGGTTGTCATTTGACACCTATATGAAAACAATCTACTTTCGTAGTTGTACATTAATTATTCGTCTTATCTGAAGATGAATGTACATTGTATGTACATTGATATTGAATAACATATGCGTATTTATGTTATTCAATATTGAATGTACGTAATGGTTATTATTTTAGTATGAGTAATTTCTATTGATAATGAATAACATGAATATTTATGTTATTCAATATCAATAATCAAAATTATGTGTTCGTACATTACACCCTAACCCTTAAGATGAGTATTAGTATTTAAAATATTTAATCTTAAGACGAATCTAATATTTAAGTTGTAGTTAGCTTAAAGCTAATATTTCGTAAGTATCTATTGTTATTTATTTATCTCACATAATTTTACTCTATTTTTATGTATTGTCTTATGGAGTCCATTAATGTCAATTGAAATATTACAATCATTAATATCTACTACTTTGTATGGTCCTTTATAAGGCGGTTGATGTTTTTTCCTATTTTCGTTTTTGACCAATACTAGATCATCAATTTTTACATGAAGAGGGTTTATATCATTTTATTCTAGAACCCGTTTTCGTTTTACATTCTCGATTATATTTCTGGCTTTAGTAATTGAAATTTTTAACCTAAGTCTTAGTTCCCTGGCATAATCATCTAGGTTATAGACTTTCTCATCGTTCTCAATTATGTCACTTGGAAGATATGGAAGCTTTCCAAATACCAATTCGTAAGGTGTATAGTTGGTGTCCACATGTGGGGTGGTATTATACGCAAACGTTTAATATGGAACCCATTTGTCCCACTGCTGGTCATCAGCAAAAGAGTACATATATTCATTCAACACTCGATGATTTCTTTCAACCGACCGTAATGTCTGGTGATGATAAGGTGTTGAGAATATTTGCCTGATTTTTAACAACTCACATACATATGTCACTCATAAGCCTATTGGTAAATTCTGTTCCTAAATCGGTCTTAAGCACTTTAAAATGTCCAAATTTCAATATGAAATTATCAACTAATCCTACAGCTATAGTTTTCGATTCCTTATTTTCTATCGGGAAGGCAACTACAAATTTAGTAAGCTCACATTGTAATGTCAAGATATATCTATAATTATTTGAAATTCTCAATGGTCCTACAGTGTCTATTTGTATTGTTTCAAAACTAGTCGATGGTGTTTCCGTTTTCACCATTTTTTCTTTTGTGTGTCTTACCTGTTTGTTAGTCAAACAAGTTACACATTTATTAATATGCGACTTAACCATACTGCCCATCGCTTTCCAGCAGTATCGTTGTTTAAGTTTCAGCAAGGTTTTCCGAATTCCTAGGTGTCCTCCATGTGGAGAGTCGTGATACTCCTCTATTAGCTTTTTTTGTTCAAGTTTATCTATTATTCTGATGGGTGGCTTGTATATCATTATTTTTAGCTTCTTTTGCGTACGCTCATTTTGTTGCAACATAGTGAAAATTTTCTTAAATGCTCTTTTGTCAATAGACTTAAGTATAGCATCGTCATTTGATAATGAGAGTTCACTGATATTCTCTTTATTCGCGAACCTCAATAGCTTCTCCAAATTCGAAACGAGTTTCGAGTTTAGACTATCACTACTGATCTCATTTTTCTGGTTAACCATATTATTCATTGTTAGCTTCTCATTGACGGAAACGGATTTCACATCAGGTATATCGCTACAATGTATTTCGACAGTATCTTTTGCACGCACAATATTGACTTTATCTTCTTTTACTCTGCGCAGAATAAACTTAAGTTTCATTACACCGGTGATGTCTGACAAACTCGTGCAATCCCAACAGTAGAGTTGATCAGGTTCTACTTGCTTGTGGGTGCTCTCGTTGTTGACAATCTGTTTTTGCTTTTCAGCATTATTCGCCATACCCCTCGTGATAGCTAATAGTTTCTTTTTTGCATTTTCGTCATTTTCAGGAGGTATCATCGCTTTCAAAGTATTAGAGTCTAGTTCAATTCTTGATAAAGCGTCTGCATTCGTGTTCATGCTACCTTTCTTGTACACAATGGTGAAGTCGTAATCGGATAAGTCGACACGTATCCTAGTCAGTTTTGATGAAGGATTTTTATGTGTAAATAAAGATACCAGTGGTCTATGATCTGTCACGACCACAAATTTCCGTCCATATAAATATGGCCTGAAGAAATTTATTCCCCAATGTATGGCTAAGAGTTCTTTTTCAATAGTAGGCTTATTTACATCGTGTTTAGCCAATGATTTACTTGCATAGGAGATAGGTAAGTCTTGACCTATTTCACCTTGAGATAGCACTGCGCCTAGAGCGTAGTTAGATGCATCCGTCGTCAAGATAAATGGCTCATCAAAATTTGGATATTGGAGTATCGGTGGTTCTATCAGTTTCCTTTTCAAAGTTTCGTATGCCTGCTGACATTCTTCCGTCCAGACAAAAGCTACATTCTTCTTTAGTAGAGAATTTAAGCTCTTTGCTGTTTCAGCAAAATTCGGTATGAAACGCCTATAATAATTGCAGAATGCTACGAATCTGCGTACCTCGTCTGCATTTTTCGGAACAGGGTAGTTTTTGATCGTATTATGTTTAGCTGGATCGGTTTTAATACCTTCACTGGTAATCAAATGACCCAGGTATACTACCTCTGACCTTAAGAATTGACATTTGCTAGGGTTCAGCTTCAAATTATGCTGGCGTAGTCTTTGTAATACTTTACAAAGATTAGCATTGTGGTGTTTTATGCTACAACCGAATACGATAACATCATCAATATACAAAAATGCTTCATGGCTAAGGCCACTAAGAGCTATGGTTAACATTCTTTGAAAACTGTTGGACGAAATTTTAAGCCCAAATGGTAGTCTTTTAAACTGATAGTGCCCATCACCAGTGGAGAATGCTGTCAATGGCCTTGACTCCTTTTCGAGTTCAATTTGATGAAAAGAGCTAGTCATATCAAGCGTAGAAAAATACTTTGCTCTACCTAGCTTGTCTAAGACGTCTTCAAGTCTCGTTAATGGAAACTTGTCATTGACTATCTTATCATTAAGCTTGCGAAAATCCACAACCAGTCGCCATTTTGCTTTCCCGTCCGTGCTTTTCTTTGGCACTACTAACAGTGGCGAATTGTATGGGCTGTTGGATGGTTCAATGATGTCACTGATCTCCAGATCTCTAACCTGTTGAAGTATTTCCTCGTTCTGGGCATGAGGCAATCTGTAATTTTTGATGTAGACTGGATTACTGTCTGTAGTCTGTAATTTTTGCTTATAAAAGTTGTTTGTAGCTAGCCTCTCACCATCCAAATGGAATACATCTTGATACTCCTTTATTATCTCAAGCAAGGTGTGCATTGCGGGTTTATCTAAATTATCCTTATCTATAACTTCGAGAAGTCTCTTAAATCGATCTTCGCTGTATTTTAGTTTTTCCGTCTTGAAAATGTCGTAATCTCGCAACGGTTCAACTTCTACATTGAAATGATTTAAGACAATATCTTTATCTGTAGTATTTAGAATCTTAACATGTCGTACACCTTTTACAGGTATTATTGTATTCCCTATGAATACACCCTTCTCGACTTCAGTGTTCAGTACTATACTATCTTCCTCAATTTCTATATTAATTGGAACTACCGTCTCTGTTCTTGCAGATACGCTAACCTGGGGATAACCATGCCTTTGTGTGTCCATAGGCAACACAATATCTTCATCGTCAACGCTAAAGGTTATTGTAAATGTTTCATAATCAATCTTACACCAATAGTTGACCATCAAGTCACGACCGATAATGCCATCTGTACTTATCGGAAAATCGTTGTTCACAATGTGAAAGGATTCTATAATCTTGCGCTTCCCGAGTAATAGTTCTAAATCACATGTCCCTAGGGATGTAGTTACTTCCTTAGTTATACCCGTAAGTCTAATTTTATTATTACTTTCTATCTCATAACGTAGGTTAGTGCAGATATCATTTTTACGTATTGACACATCAGCCCCTGTGTCAATTAAAAACAATAAATATCTGTCCGCATTGAAATTGTAAATTCTAACATAATTTGTACAATTTTCAGTTATGCGGTAGATTTTTCGTTCATCTATTGTGATTTTTATTCCGGGAGGTTTTCTATGTCCTCTCCGGAGGTCTGCACGTTTCCCTGGTCGGTTACAACGTGTACGTTTCTCCTTCCACCGTTGTAGTTCCCACCATTATTATTATTGTTACGATTCCTATTTCTTCTATTATTACGTCTATAGTTCCCGTTGTTATCAGAGCGGTCATAATTGTTATTGTTATATCGATTATTCCTGTTGTCATTCCGGTCACCATTTCGGTTACTGTTATAACTATCATTCCTATCGGATTCTCTGTTTCCATTCCTATTGCTACCGTTACTATCACCATTGTTCCGATTGCGATTATTGCGCCTTCGATCTTTCCTATAAGAAATACCATTGAAATGCATTATACTATTAGTGGATTGGTTTTCAGCATTTTCTAGCTCTTGGGCAAGAGATACCGCTTCAGTGAAACTTTTGGGCCTAGCTGAAAACACAGTATTTCTCAGTTGATCGTTTAAACCGTTTTTAAAAACAGTTAGCGCATAGGTTTCGTTCATCTGAGCGATCACTTTCTTTTCCCCTGCAGAAACTCGATCACCCAGCTCTTGAATCTGCAATTGGTTTAGTTCATCCACCAAATTCAATATTTTATCCTTGAAAGAACTGACTGAAGATTTCTTTTGAAATGAATTACTCAGCATTGTGTGAATTTGTGGAACTGTTTTAGTGTTCCTAAACCTGGATGTTAATTCTGACTTTAAAGAATCAAAAGTTGTAATCGAGGAACCAGATAGGGATAGCCTAACTGTGGCACTTAGCTTAACATTGGTAACAAAATCTAATAAACTAACCCTGGCAGTTGCAGATAGTGTGGAATGAAGAATTTCCAAAATCTTGAGAAAAGGGTCCAATTCTCTATATTTGCCGTCAAAGACAGGGATGATTTTCATGGCTGTCTCTAAATTGAAGTCCGCCATGGCAAATCTTTCCTCTAAAATCGGTAGGCTAGATTCCAAATCTTCACTTATTGATTGTTCGTGAACCTCTTCTACAGAAAAACCTTGTTTTCCTAACTGCAGCCAAATTTCTCCTTCCAAAATAGATGATTGTGCCTTGAACTTAAGCTTGAGATCAAGAACTTCAGGGCTTTCGTCACTACAATCTTGTAAAATTTCACCGAACTTCTTCCTACGTGTTTCTAAATCATTTAATTTCGTCTTTAGGGTCTCAAACGTATATAAACTTTTTGAACATTTTTTAAAATTCCTCAAAACCCTCTCATTCTCAATTACTATTAGCTCCAGAAACTCCATAAATCAATACACAAAAAATAATCAAATTATCATCAGACCGGAAACATAGGACTCAAATCGAAAACTCTTAACTCTTATTGTGAAGTGAAAGATCTATAAAAATTCTTTTCATACATTTATACTCCTATTCAATCTTTTGACAACATAATTCTTGTTGTGTCGGTGGTACAAATAAAAAATGGCAATTATTATTACAAAGACTGCCGTTGTGGCCAATGATTGTTGATACTGTTCGATGAACGTGTTTTCGACTGAACAGCTGTTTCCCATTGCTGCCAATACGTTTTCCTAGGCTTCAATTCCAGTAACTGCTGCTGAAGGATCTTCCTGTTTTCACCTTTCGCCAGCTTCAAATTCCTGTGTAACTCCGCTCGCTCTCTTTTTAATTTCGTCTTCCGTCCTCCTCTTTGACGTCGTATCTTTGGAATCGTCTCCAAAATATCTCGTTCCTTTGGTCTTGGCTTTCTGAAGTACGGCTCAATACTTCGCGGCTTGGGTATGATTGTTAAGGAAATTTATCTAAACAAAAGAGTAAATTTCCTTACCTAACCAAGCGGCTTTCCGCAGATATTTGCTGGCGAGAGCCGGAGTTCACTAGCGCCATTCTTCCTAAATAAAAACACTCCTTTGTCGATCTCGACAAGTCCCTGTGAATATTAGCTTACACGCAGCGAATCACCGCGACTTTTGGTTTATGTATATTCGCTGCAAGGCACAGCGTTATTGGTTTATTATATGCTGCAAGACATAGCAAATTCCAAAAATCAAATTGAGCTGCGAGGCACAGCTATGAATTAAACTCTAGGAGTTCTGGTTCGGAATTGAATTTTTATTTACAAATCTTTGCCTTTTATACTATTCTAAAGTCTTATTCTACATTTTTCTCTAATCTAATTCATTCCATAAACTCATTACTCGCTATTCTACATTTCTAACCTACTTTACTTCACACTTAATAAATTCATTCAATATATTCGATACTTCAATTTCAATACCCTAAACCTACTTCGTTTCTCACCTAATTTAACTCAATGGTATTATCCATGACCAACCAATAAATTAGTCATGGTTAATACCAGTGTATCTGACCCCTGTCATCACGTGCATTCAGTCATTATGATTCAAGTGTGCTGACCTACATCAACACTCCATACACATACATTACTCATATCATGAATGCACGTGTCCACAAACGTCTTCTTTTCATATTCCCATTCATGCGCTTGAGTTTTATTTTTCTTTCGAAGCGTGCCATAAATTATCAACAATGCAAAAACCACTTGTTGGATTGCATTGGTTTTATCTTACCGCGTACCCATGCGCATGAATGGTCTACGAATATTTTTCTGGGTTGTCATTTGACACCTATATGAAAACAATCTACTTTCGTAGTTGTACATTAATTATTCGTCTTATCTGAAGATGAATGTACATTGTATGTACATTGATATTGAATAACATATGCGTATTTATGTTATTCAATATTGAATGTACGTAATGGTTATTATTTTAGTATGAGTAATTTCTATTGATAATGAATAACATATGAATATTTATGTTATTCAATATCAATAATCAAAATTATGTGTTCGTACATTACAAATGTATCTGGAATGAAAGAGTCTTCGAAGGGACATGACTACCTTTTGCGCCTTACTGAGCATGATTTTAACATGTTCGTTATAATACAAATACTGATCGAGATAAACACCGAGGTATCGAATGCAGGATTTATGTGGGATCTGTTCTGTACTACCCTCACCAGCCATAATGTGGAAATTTTTCCAATTACGTTTCAGGTCTTGACTGGCCAACTGCAATGCTGTCCGAAATAAAATTGTTTCGCACTTTTGCGCATTGATTTTCATTCGCCAATTGTCTGTGTAGAGCTGCACGTCATTAAACATTTTTTGTAGATTGCTCTGAACTACTGTGGCTTTCCGATCTGCCGTATAAATGATAAGATCATCAGCAAACGCTACCAATGATCGCGCTGGCGATATGTTGAAATCAAAGCCTTTCAATAGCTTGCGAATGAATATCGAGAAAAGCAGAGGCGCAGTAACTGTTCTTTGCTGTAGACCATTCAAGACCTTGAAATCGCGCATTGTTGTCGAATTTCCATCAGTTACAAGAAATGATTTCCCGTACAACATATTACACATTGTAACGATTTCCTACTCCGTCTCGTTCGATCGCAATCAGAACCGACCTCTCATCGGTTCGAGACGTGCAGTCTTGGAAATGACAACGGACTGTACCCTTCAGGTCAACAAGTCCGGTCACACTTAGTCTACTCCGTGGTGGCTGCTTGTAGGCTAGCTAGTTCGGAGAGGAGTTTCGGTCGCGGGTCTTACGCGAGCAGACTAAGTCCGAGTTACTTAACTCAGCCACCGGTTCACATGCCCGATTTCCAAACGCGTCAACAACTACTCATCCAGAACGGGAAACCTACGTTACGTTAATTCTGGATATGATCTCTCCACAGATCTCAAATCAAAAACGCTACAAAATCCCATAGGCGCGTTACCGAATCACCGACGCGGTACCAGAAAATAAGCTAAACTACCTCAAGTCCCAAAATAACCTACTCTAAGAAAAAAACGAGCGCAAACAAGGGTACCGCGGACCGTAACCGAACAGATATCAATCATCCGCAAGACTATGAAAACCTAACCCTCTTCAAGACATACTTACCCTCGGTCATCATTTCCGCTGCAAAAGAAAGAGCATGCGGAACGGAAAGGCTTATTGCTTCTTTAGTAATTCATTTTGTTATAATTTGCAGATATTTTTAACAATCGAATACGTTGTAAGAACGTACAAAAAAATACATAAAGCAAATTTACAATTGATTTCAAAATGTAAGCGAGGCTTATAAAACTTTCTAATTCGGGAATTTTCTAACATAATATCTGTTCATTTGCAAACTACTCTAATCAAAACTTATATATGTCTTTATGCCTAGTTTTGGGTTTTTTTTTTTTCTAACAAAATTAATATCAATGATAATGTGATCTTAGAATGAGAAATGAACTAATATAGGAGGCATTTGTCCATTAAATCAATTAATTTAACTAATTTACAGAATATACAAATTTAATAAATCTATATCTAACACTTAATTCAACAATTATGACATCATAATCATACTAATTTGTCGTTAGTAGACCAGTCGTGTCTCAAATTTATCTATCGGGTATTTAAAAGCAGAACAAAAGGTAGGGCACAAAACTTTATGATCAGCCAAATGCATTAAAATTCAATTCAAAATGAGAACCAATACGAGCTTATCATAGCCATTTAACTTAAAAATATCACTGCCGCCAACAATTAGAAGTACTTGGTGGATCCGCCCTGCATGATGGGATAAAAATTCTAGAATACGATTCTCAGATTTGAAAACATGCAGTTGAACCCTAGTCATAAATTATACATGTATATGAAATTTCATTTTTAATCTTTTTACTAAATACTCTGCACTAAAATCGAATGCGAAAAATATGTGGATTCAATAATAGAAACGATAAACTTTCAATAACTAAACTGTACTTTGCCTTCACAAACACAACCGAGCTCATAATTGTGTATAGTAGCACTCAAAGAGAAAAAATATATCGCCCGCCCTACCAACTTTTCTTACGTACAAAAGATCCGAATAAAAATCTCAAACTGTCACTAAACTACTTCCTCCTAACCAACTTCTCACTAAAGCCTTAACTCATACATGATTCTAAAAAAAATGTTCAGGAAATGAACAACTAAACTATTCCAAAAGGATTAAAGAAAAAT
Source organism: Odontomyia ornata (assembly GCA_963969285.1). Lineage (NCBI taxonomy): Eukaryota > Metazoa > Arthropoda > Insecta > Diptera > Stratiomyidae > Odontomyia > Odontomyia ornata. The sequence continues at coordinate 171,912,666 of OZ017742.1, forward strand.
CTTTCCTATACCTAACCAACGAAATATTAAGGGCCTCGGCTGTTTTCAAAGCTTATTCTTTTGGTTCTCAGAACCTTTGGGAAGTGTATCGATATCCTGATCTTACCGATGACGCCAATATGAAAAATTTTCAAATACAACTATCGCCTGGATAATGTTCCTACTTTTAATATCTGGGCTGGCTTTTCCTCGAGACAGGTAAACGTGTAGCTACTACAACTCTTCCTTTTCTTAACACCATTCCTGTTTAACAGCTGTAATTGGTCGCTTGCGGACTTATCAAAGAAGTTTACCTTCATATAAGATTTACATCGATTATAGGAGGAAACATGTACCAAAGGAAGCAAAGAGATTGGTAATGGGCAATGATAATTTTGAGCTGGTCTTTACAATTTATGTCTCTAATTATTATAATTCCTAATTTTCAAACACATTTCCTTTACAATTATTCCAACGTGCTTGCTTCCTTATACAATTGCATTTCTGATTTACAATTTCAGTTTTTCGTTATTCATTCTAGTTCAGCTAATGCATTGTTGCATTAAAATATCCATTGATCACTTTTTTTGGCGGGTTCGAGTAAAGGTTTCATTAAAATAAACATTGTTACAGCGAACATTAACTTTTAGCTGTGTCATCTGTGAGATTCTTTAGTAGAGGGCCTGGTTCTTTAGTCCATTCTGAATCACTCGTGACATTCCAACCTATAAACACAATTCGTTACAAACGTTTTGTGACCACATGATAACATCATTTTCCTAATATATTTTGTGAACAGGGGAATTAAATATCTTGTCATTCATTTAAATGGTTAAGTTTGATTATATGAATCAATTGATTTTATGTTTGTGACAATAGTCACAACAGTTTCTATATTAAACCGGTTGCGATTTTTTTTCCCGTTTTTAACTTTGTTTCCAAGAATTGCATTCTCACTTTCTATTTGTAACCTTAAAACAGAATCACATCAAAATTTGGCATCTAAAACACTGCGAAAACGATGAATGATCGCAGTCAAAGCCCTCAACTAAGTAGATCGTGGTCATACTATGTGAAATGCCTTCAATTTGAATCAAAACTTAAACATTAACGAAGGGTTTATAACGAACCCTTCATCCTCACATGTTCGAAAAGTGGCAGAATTATCTATTTTCTGTGGCTTTCATCTGACCACAGTACGCCATTTGGACTCTTGCTCCTGAGCTTGCATTTCTAGGTTTTTTTACGGTATTCTCTGTACTTATTACTACGCTTTTTACTTCAGCTACTTGCGCTCGTAATTGAGCATTCTCTAAAATAACATCATCACTACTTACATGATTTCTATGTTCTTGGTGATTATTTAATCCTCCTGTATGAGAACTAGATGTATGATGATAATCATTAGGTGTGTTGCTAACGTGGTTGCGTTCTACTTGTTGTTTTAGTCGTTCGGTGTGCTTTTTCAGCTCAGCCTGATGCTTTTTCCCAATTTCATTGATGTGTGTTGATAAAACTTGCTCTATCCATGATCCGATGGTAATGCTAAAGCTGATTCTGATGATGGTGATACAATCGATTGAAGCATGCGAAGGGCATCTTCGTTTTCTTTTCTAAAAATGAATAGTAAATTATCACTCGCTTCGCAGATGCGGCAACACACCGATTTTACCATTCCTAGATTCTAGAGAAAGATGCGTCCAACTGTTACGAATAACCGTTGTTTTCATACACTATGTTGCACTCCCGTTCCACGTAATGCACGACACCGACCACTTCCGACTCTTATACACCCTTGCCTGTTCCAAAACTTCAAATAAATGCGGCTTGCAGGCTGCAAAGTCAAACCACCACTCAAAACTTATAACGGATGCTCATGGAAAATCCACTTCAAACCCGTTTCCACTTTTCTACCTATTTGACGTTTTGATGGCAACTGTGGGAGGCATTGCCAGATAGATATGTTTCGAAATGTATCGGTGTTTAATTACAGCGGATCACATTGACAGAAAATATTTCTCCACAAATATAAATATTTGAAAAAAAAAATATTTTCTGCGCAATGATATCTGCACGAAAGATGAAGTCTGCTTGCACTTCGAAGTCATACATATCTGGCCGGGTGCCAGGGTTCGGGATCGGAATCACTTCGATTCCCGGGCGTAGGCGTCACATTACACATTCCCCCCCCCCCCCCCAAAAATCGAAGTAACTCCGATCCCGCCTCCTATGTAAAAGGTCTTGGTTAGGGCCGTGGCGGGTCGAAGGTCGATTTCGAGGAATAGGCTACAACAATTTCAGTGAAGACTCGACAGTGACTATACAGTAGGGAGTCAGGTGTTACTCGGAGGTCTTCGTCTAGGCAGAGGTTTAGGTAAGTCATAGTTTTTCGCGTGAAATAGTTGCACTTCACCGTCTAAGGTCTTTGCGTGGTAAATTCCCAGGGTTTTACCAGCCATGTCCGCGATGAGGTATCGTGTGGGGCTTATTACTTGTAGGACTCGACACTTCACGAATTTCTTGTCTAGTTTGGCATTGTAATGTCGGGTGGCATCGCTCTGCCGGAAGTTTCGACGATATATTTCGTCGCCTGCCTTAAAGCCAGAAGGATGGGATCGCAAATTGTACCGCTCCTCTCCCATCCGTCTACTTTCTTCGATCTTCTCCCGCAGTTGATCTCGCAGAAGTTGGAGCTTTTCGTGTGGTTCCAGAGCCACGATTGGGTCCTCTAGCGATTTCAGTTGTCGCAATAGCCGGTAAGCGCTTCCATGACAGATCATGTACTGGTCGAACAATGCGAAATACGGCGAAATGCCGGTAGTGGCGTGGTACGACGAGCGCAGAGCACTAGTGATGGCGGACAACTTACGATCCCAGTCCTTCTGATTCGGGTGGACATAGGCGCGAATGGCCGCTATGAGCGTACGGTTCAGTCGTTCGGATGCGTTGGCTTGTGGTGAATAGACAGCGGTTCGTTGGTGGATGATGCCGTATTTGGACATTAGGTCTCGGAACTTGCTTGAGGTGAACTGGACCCCGTTGTCGGAGACAAGTTTCTCCGGAACTCCAAACATGTGAAAGACTCGGTTCTCCAAGAAGCTGATTATAGGTCCAGTGTGCATGTTACGTAATGGTTCTATGATAGGGAATTTAGAGAGCTGGTCTAGGACCACGACAGCTGCCGTGTGACCAGAAGCAGATCGAGGGTAAGGACCGATAAGATCAATGTACAAGCGCTGGAACACGCGTTCGGGGACCTCAACCTTACCCATGGGAGGCCGAAGAATGGTGTTGGGCGCTTTAGTGCACTTGCATAGCTCACAGGAGGCTACGTACTCTTTTATCTGTTGTGCCATCTTAGGCCAAAAGAAACAGGTTTTCAACCGCCTAATTGTACGACCGTATCCGCCGTGCACACTTGATGGGTGGTCATGAGCCCGTCTGATAAGATCAGTGGTTAATTCTTCGGGCACCCACAACTTCCACTGTTCTTCTTCTTGTATGGGGTCTCCGGATGCGTGTCCCATCCGCTTATAAATAAATCCATCCGTCAACCGCAGTTCAGGAAGCTGGGACAGTCGATTCTGGATAGTATGAATCAGTTGGGTGTAGCTGGCTGACTTGAAGGCAGGATGGTCCAGATCGATCAATTGGGGGCTGTCGTCCTCCTGGACCAACTCGGCTCCTTCAGGAGCGAACATTCTGGATAAGGTGTCTGGGACTACATGCTGGCTTCCTTTTCGGTGGCGAATTGTGAAGTCAAATGCCTGTAATTTCAGTGCCCACCTGGCCAATCTGCCGTTGAGATCAGTCTGGCTCATTAGCCATTTCAGAGAAGCGTGGTCCGTAACGATTTCAAAGGTGTGTCCCTCCACATAGGCTCGGAAGCGTTTCACTGCCAACGCCGCAGCTAGACATTCCTGCTCGGAGACCGTGTAATTTCGCTGGGCTGGGTTCAACTTGTGAGACATGAAGGCTATAGGTCTCTCCTCGCCGTCTTGTGCAGCCTGGACTAAGACTGCTCCCACCCCATGTTGACTCGCGTCACAATGGATTGAGAACGGTTTGTCAAAGTCCGGGCTGTGCAGTACGGGGGCTGTAGTCAGACTCTTCTTTAGCTCTTCAAAGGCTCGCAAGCTGGGCTCTTCCCAGACGAAGTTACGTCCCTTACGCAGCATGTCGGTCAAAGGAGTGGTAATGGTGGCATAGTCACGTACAAAACGCTGGTACCATCCGCATAAGCCTAAGAATCGGCGTAATTGCTTGGTGGTCTTGGGTAATGGAAAAACGTCAATCGCTTGAGTCTTGTCCGGATCGGTCTTGATATGGCCATGCCCAATGATGTGACCTAAATACTTCACCTCCGTCATCACGAACTGACTCTTCTGTATGTTGATGGTTAATCTTGCCCTCCGGATGTGCAGAGCCACCTCCTGAAGCAGGTCGATGTGTTCGTTAAAGGTCTCGGTTATAAGCAGCAGATCATCCAAGTAAACGAAAACTTGGTGCCGCAAATGAGGTGGTATCACCTTATCCATAAGGCGCGTCATTGTTTGGGGGGCATTGCACAATCCGAATGGCATGGTCACGAATTGATACAGGGGCCGACCTGGGACTGTGAATGCTGTTTTCTCCTTTGAGCCAGGGTCTAAAGGAATTTGCCAGAAGGCGTCCTTGAGGTCTAAGCTCGTGATGAAGTGGGCTTTAGGCAACCGACTCAAAATGCCTTCAATCAACGGTAGAGGGTATGCGTCCTTGACAGTGACGGCGTTCAAGCGTCTGGCATCTAAGCATAGCCGGACCTTGTTCGGCTTGACAACTAAGGTGACTGGGGAAGCCCACGCGCTCTGCGATTCTTTGATCACGCCTAATGCTAGCATTCGATCCACTTCGGCATATAACAACTTTTCCTTCGCCGGAGATATGGCAAAATGTCTCTGTTTTATGGGTTTAGCATCCCCCACATCTATAGTGTGGAACACCAGTGCAGTCCACCCGAGACCTTCCTTCTCATGCGATGGAAAATCCGATATAGCCGAGTCAAGTCGCAGTTGCTGATTTACATCCAGTGTATGTCGTAATAAGTGAGTGGTTTGAGATTGGTCAGGAACTGTGGTGACGGACTCCAGGGTCGTACCGAAAAACAGTGCCGGGGCCAAGTTAAATTTTCGAACGAAATCCACTCCTAGATAAAGATTCTGGGTTAATTGAGGTATGATGTAAAATTCCAGAGGTTTAGTTACTCCTTTACATGACATCCGTCGTAATTTTTCCCACTACAGAGTGACGAGTTCCGTCCGCCGTGCTTAACCAGGAGGTGAAATGACGGATTTGGTCCGCGTGCATTGCCAGTACCTCCCCTGCAAAATCGGCGGATATGCAATTCACACTGGCTCCCGTATCGACTAAACCTGACACTCGTTTTTGCAGGAGGTGTACTGACGCATATGGTCGAACGTCATCCCTCAATAATTCGTCTAAGTGTATGTCCTTCAGCACCTTCCTCGACTGCCTGACTTTTCTCCAGAAGCTCCGCATCCGACGCGTGGCTCGCTTGCTTCGCGGTGGGACAGTTGTAGCCAACTCCTCATGGAAGATGCGCTGTCGAGTAGCCAAATAATTCCGCAGCCTGACGTGGAAAGGTTTGACATGCCAAGGAACTTTCGCCTCGCTATCATTTCCCTGCTCGTTGGCCTCGGCGAAGGATGGCGTCGGTTGTGGAACTTCGGGAGAACTGTGTTTAGCGGTGCGAGTCAGCAGAATGGGAGTCATGTCGGGAGCTTGGTCATAGCTAGTGATGGGGTCAGGATTGGTTCGTCCGGGGTTTGCAATTTACGCAATCAGGTGCGTATGTGTCGGCCTTCCCGCATCGGTAACAGAAAAGCGTCGGCTCCGCTGGACATGCATAGAACCGATGCCCCGTTTGTCGGCAGTTCCAACAGACCGTCGGGCTTATAATTGCTTCATGGGAGGGTCGATCAATCAATGCTGGGTCCTCAAGCTCCTGTGGTGCTCCGCTCCTCGGTACTGGTACTGGGTCAGCAAGCAGGTGGTCCGCTGCCATCAACTCCGCGGTGTGATGATTTCGAGGATTTGGTCCCGTTATGCGAGGTTGTGGACGGAAGGTGCCTCGCCGCTCATCCAATTGTTCTTGCCTACGGGCATGGAGGCGCAATCCCTGTATGGTGTTGATGGGAAAATGCAGAAGGCTGTTCTGAAGATCCCAACGCATATTCTCTCTGATAATTTCTACCAGTTCGTCCTCGGGCATGGTTGTTTGCAAGCGAGTGCTCAATCTCACTATACTTGTGTAATACTGGTCGAACGGTTCGTGAGCGCCTTGTTTCCGTTTCTTTAGCTGTTCCCTTAGTTCTCTCTCAGTGAAGCCATCCTCAAATCGATTGCGGAAGGCTGCACTGAAAGAGTTCCAAGTGGGACGTGGCGTCGATTCCTTAAAACTCCAGTACCAGTCGGCAGCGTCACCGCTGAACAACAGATGTGCATGCCGGAGGAAGGCCGAGGAATCACCTCCCAGGGTGCTGGATACTAACGCCTGAATCCAGAAAAGGAACCGGTCCGCCGATATCATATCGTTGAAACCCGTGAAGTTCAGGCGCCAACTCTCCATGATACGAGGCGTCGGGTCTCGGAAAGGTGTCAATGCGTTCCCGGGGGGGATCGCATCCTCGATTGACCTATTGTAAGTAACTGCCTCGGGGACTGGAGGTACCAACGGAGGTGCGGTGCTGTGTCGTGGTCGAGTTCCTTGGAGGTAGGGCCCATTGATCAGATGGTCGAGAGTGGGGCATAGCCACACTGGGATTGGGCTCCCATCCAAGCGGAGTTCTCACGCGGCTGGGTGGTTGGCTCATGGGGAGATTCTGGAGCTTTCCCTCCAGGTTGCCAATCCTCTCCGATCTCGCATCAACGCCACGAGGGTGTCAATGGAGTGGGCGGAAGGCATGGGGGTAACCTCGGACACGACAACTGCAGCCGGAACTTCACCGCCTACGGCTCCTTGAAGGTCCAACAGTGGTGGAACCCTTTTCGCCACTGCTCCACGCGTTGGGACGGGCGTTCCGAGGGGGACGTCTAGGGCGGTCCGCTCGATGGGTCGCCGGCATAACGGGCAAAGCTCGGACGTGAGGAGGAGCTGTTGGACACAGGCACGATGGAATAGATGTCCACAATCCAATCGCACGCTGTGTACCCCCTCCACTACGTCCTCGAAGCAGATCCCGCAGTTAGCTGGTTGGACCGTTTTGGATCTGGTCCAACGCTTGTCTGGGGTCCGCTTCGTTGCCATTGTCGTGCGGTTTTATTATGGGTGTTGGTGCTGTATCTTACTGAAAGAAGAAAAAAAAAACTTAAACATAAACTTAACTTAAAACTTAAACTTAACTTAATCCTACTTCTACTTCTAATCTGTATACATATGCAAAAACTTAATGCTGGATAAGTGGCCGATAGTGACGAGCTATTTACGTAATAGACAAAAAAAGTTATTTAGTATATACTTTCCTCAAAAAAATTAATATTTTAGGGCAGCCTTTCAGTTCCGCAACTCCAACTCCTTCGTGCAGAAATGATGACTGATGGTGGTCTATCAAGAGAAGGGTGCTTCAGATTGATTTACTGCTTTATTTTCCCCATTTCCCGTACGTTACAAACCGTTTCTAATCTACGTTAAATGACTCAACGAGACAAGTGGTAGAGCTGCCGTAACGATTTTGTACGCGGTCAAAATTCCCGACGCGTGGAAGCATTCCGGGCTCCGCAATTCCAGCATACGCCACCGAACGTTGAACCGATACCACTCGTCTATCACGCATACGAAATAAGTAGAATCCCTCCGCGACATAAAGGCAAGGTAGCCTTCTATTTTCTTGAGAGTCCATGCTGATAGGTAAACCCATCAGGCTGGCAGTTCCATCAAGAAAATAGCAGGTCTTTACAGGGGTTAGCCTGGGACAACACATCGGAAGGATTCTGTCGCGAAAACAAAATCAAACAAAGGAGAGCGGAAGCTACAACTCACGTGAAGCGATTGCTAGAGTGTATCACACAACTCCACTGCTCCTGATAGTGGGACTCGAGTACCAAAGTACCTTACATCCTCCGTAAAGGACCAACTCGTCAGAAGACGCGAATTTCTTTCCCCCTTAGGATGTTTTAGGCCCCACGTTGGGCGCCATTTGTAACGGTTTCCTACTCCGTCTCGTTCGATCGCAATCAGAACCGACCTCTCATCGGTTCGAGATGTGCAGTCTTGGAAATGACAACGGACTGTACCCTTCAGGTCAACAAGTCCGGTCACACTTAGTCTACTCCGTGGTGGCTGCTTGTAGGCTAGCTAGTTCGGAGAGGAGTTTCGGTCGCGGGTCTTACGCGAGCAGACTAAGTCCGAGTTACTTAACTCAGCCACCGGTTCACATGCCCGATTTCCAAACGCGTCAACAACTACTCATCCAGAACGGGAAACCTACGTTACGTTAATTCTGGATGTGATCTCTCCACAGATCTCAAATCAAAAACGCTACAAAATCCCATAGGCGCGTTACCGAATCACCGACGCGGTACCAGAAAATAAGCTAAACTACCTCAAGTCCCAAAATAACCTACTCTAAGAAAAAAACGAGCGCAAACAAGGGTACCGCGGACCGTAACCGAACAGAAATCAATCATCCGCAAGACTATGAAAACCTAACCCTCTTCAAGACATACTTACCCTCGGTCATCATTTCCGCTGCAAAAGAAAGAGCATGCGGAACGGAAAGGCTTATTGCTTCTTTAGTAATTCATTTTGTTATAATTTGCAGATATTTTTAACAATCGAATACGTTGTAAGAACGTACAAAAAAATACATAAAGCAAATTTACAATTGATTTCAAAATGTAAGCGAGGCTTATAAAACTTTCTAATTCGGGAATTTCTAACATAATATCTGTTCATTTGCAAACTACTCTAATCAAAACTTATATATGTCTTTATGCCTAGTTTTGGGTTTTTTTTTTTTCTAACAAAATTAATATCAATGATAATGTGATCTTAGAATGAGAAATGAACTAATATAGGAGGCATTTGTCCATTAAATCAATTAATTTAACTAATTTACAGAATATACAAATTTAATAAATCTATATCTAACACTTAATTCAACAATTATGACATCATAATCATACTAATTTGTCGTTAGTAGACCAGTCGTGTCTCAAATTTATCTATCGGGTATTTAAAGGCAGAACAAAAGGTAGGGCACAAAACTTTATGATCAGCCAAATGCATTAAAATTCAATTCAAAATGAGAACCAATACGAGCTTATCATAGCCATTTAACTTAAAAATATCACTGCCGCCAACAATTAGAAGTACTTGGTGGATCCGCCCTGTATGGTGGGATAAAAATTCTAGAATACGATTCTCAGATTTGAAAACATGCAGTTGAACCCTAGTCATAAATTATACATGTATATGAAATTTCATTTTTAATCTTTTTACTAAATACTCTGCACTAAAATCGAATGCGAAAAATATGTGGATTCAATAATAGAAACGATAAACTTTCAATAACTAAACTGTACTTTGCCTTCACAAACACAACCGAGCTCATAATTGTGTATAGTAGCACTCAAAGAGAAAAAATATATCGCCCGCCCTACCAACTTTTCTTACGTACAAAAGATCCGAATAAAAATCTCAAACTGTCACTAAACTACTTCCTCCTAACCAACTTCTCACTAAAGCCTTAACTCATACATGATTCTAAAAAAAATGTTCAGGAAATGAACAACTAAACTATTCCAAAAGGATTAAAGAAAAATCTTTCCTATACCTAACCAACGAAATATTAAGGGCCTCGGCTGTTTTCAAAGCTTATTCTTTTGGTTCTCAGAACCTTTGGGAAGTGTATCGATATCCTGATCTTACCGATGACGCCAATATGAAAAATTTTCAAATACAACTATCGCCTGGATTATGTTCCTACTTTTAATATCTGGGCTGGCTTTTCCTCGAGACAGGTAAACGTGTAGCTACTACAACTCTTCCTTTTCTTAACACCATTCCTGTTTAACAGCTGTAATTGGTCGCTTGCGGACTTATCAAAGAAGTTTACCTTCATATAAGATTTACATCGATTATAGGAGGAAACATGTACCAAAGGAAGCAAAGAGATTGGTAATGGGCAATGATAATTTTGAGCTGGTCTTTACAATTTATGTCTCTAATTATTATAATTCCTAATTTTCAAACACATTTCCTTTACAATTATCCCAACGTGCTTGCTTCCTTATACAATTGCATTTCTGATTTACAATTTCAGTTTTTCGTTATTCATTCTAGTTCAGCTAATGCATTGTTGCATTAAAATATCCATTGATCACTTTTTTTGGCGGGTTCGAGTAAAGGTTTCATTAAAATAAACATTGTTACAGCGAACATTAACTTTTAGCTGTGTCATCTGTGAGATTCTTTAGTAGAGGGCCTGGTTCTTTAGTCCATTCTGAATCACTCGTGACATTCCAACCTATAAACACAATTCGTTACAAACGTTTTGTGACCACATGATAACATCATTTTCCTAATATATTTTGTGAACAGGGGAATTAAATATCTTGTCATTCATTTAAATGGTTAAGTTTGATTATATGAATAAATTGATTTTATGTTTGTGACAATAGTCACAACAGTTTCTATATTAAACCGGTTGCGATTTTTTTTCCCGTTTTTAACTTTGTTTCCAAGAATTGCATTCTCACTTTTTATTTGTAACCTTAAAACAGAATCACATCAAAATTTGGCATCTAAAACACTGCGAAAACGATGAGTGATCGCAGTCAAAGCCCTCAACTAAGTAGATCGTGGTCATACTATGTGAAATGCCTTCAATTTGAATCAAAACTTAAACATTAACGAAGGGTTTATAACGAACCCTTCATCCTCACATGTTCGAAAAGTGGCAGAATTATCTATTTTCTGTGGCTTTCATCTGACCACAGTACGCCATTTGGACTCTTGCTCCTGAGCTTGCATTTCTAGGTTTTTTTACGGTATTCTCTGTACTTATTACTACGATTTTTACTTCAGCTACTTGCGCTCATAATTGAGCATTCTCTAAAATAACATCACCACTACTTACATGATTTCTATGTTCTTGGTGATTATTTAATCCTCCTGTATGAGAACTAGATGTATGATGATAATCATTAGGTGTGTTGCTAACGTGGTTGCGTTCTACTTGTTGTTTTAGTTGTTCGGTGTGCTTTTTCAGCTCAGCCTGATGCTTTTTCCCAATTTCATTGATGTGTGTTGATAAAACTTGCTCTATCCATGATCCGATGGTAATGCTAAAGCTGATTCTGATGATGGTGATACAATCGATTGAAGCATGCGAAGGGCATCTTCGTTTTCTTTTCTAAAAATGAATAGTAAATTATCACTCGCTTCGCAGATGCGGCAACACACCGATTTTACCATTCCTAGATTCTAGAGAAAGATGCGTCCAACTGTTACGAATAACCGTTGTTTTCATACACTATGTTGCACTCCCGTTCCACGTAATGCACGACACCGACCACTTCCGACTCTTATACACCCTTGCCTGTTCCAAAACTTCAAATAAATGCGGCTTGCAGGCTGCGAAGTCAAACCACCACTCAAAACTTATAACGGATGCTCATGGAAATCCCATGTGCCCCTTGACACTTCAAACCCGTTTCCACTTTTCTACCTATTTGACGTTTTGATGGCAACTGTGGGAGGCATTGCTAGATAGATATGTTTCGAAATGTATCGGTGTTTAATTACAGCGGATCACATTGACAGAAAACATTTCTCCACAAATATAAATATTTGAAAAAAAAAATATTTTCTGCGCAATGATATCTGCACGAAAGATGAAGTCCGCTTGCACTTCGAAGTCATACATATCTGGCCGGGTGCCAGGGTTCGGGATCGGAATCACTTCGATTCCCGGGCGTAGGCGTCACATTACAACATCATGGCGACAAGGTGTCTGGGGAACTTGTCCTGTAGGAGTTTAAAAATCAGTCCATCTAACCAAACCGTATCGAAGGCTTTCTCCATGTCAATGAGACACGCTCCAACACATTCTCTTATATTTAGTCTCCAACAGATGTCTGAGGTTACTTTCGTTATTGCGTGTGTAGTCGAATGCCTGGCACGGAAACCAAATTGGCAATTCGGCATCAACTCATACTTTCCAACGTGGGCGTTTAATGCATCGTTCAGTATCACTTCAAAAACCTTGCTGATGTTAGGCAACAAGCTGATCGGGCGATAGCTTTTAGGGCACGAAGATTCTTTTCCTTTCTACAAGATCGGAAATACCTTGGCCTTCTTCCTCTGATTCGGAAAATATGAATTGTTCAACATATTGTTGAACAATATACAATAGTCTCTAATAGCAACCTCCGGCAAATGTCGAAGTACTATGTTCGGAACACCATCTATACCACAAGATTTCTTGTTGTTTATCCTGCGAAATATGACCCACAAGCGATCATAGCTGACAAAATAATCAACAAGATTCGAGCTCGGTATGAGGTCGGACGTCAATGTTTCATTGAAATGAAGTACGGATTCGCCGTTCAGGTTAGATTTGAAGTCGGAGACTTTTGCTTCAACGACTTCTGAAAGGACTTGATTCCCTCTCTCAGGGTTTGGCAGATGGACTGATTCAAAATGAGTTCCAATCAGAGCAAGTTTCTGTAACCCATCACATATGATCCTGTTTCTATTTGTATCCGGAGTTGTACTGTTGAGTTCGATACCAGCCCTATCAAGAAGATTTATCTGATCACTAGCAACTTTAAGATTCGATACCTTCACTCGAGACCTCTTGCGAAATATAGCATTCACTTTCGTGAAAACGCCACCTGGGTCCTGTGAGCTAATACCCCTCAGTTTCTCCGCCCATTGGTTTCCACAGAGCCAATGTGGGATGGTTGTAGTCCAAAAATCGCCGATAAATATTGTTGACGCGCGTGAGAAGAAGGCTTTTCAATCTTTTCAACCTTGCGATGGTTGGTGTTTCATATCCTTCCATATTGTTTCGAAGTTTAATCTTGGGAACTACTTTCTCCATCGTTTCTAATGTCAGCTTCTCTAACTTCGACAAATAGATATCTATTTCATCGTTAGTTAGATTCCTGTCATTAGGAACCATTGAGCAAGAGTTGCCATCATCAGAAGGTGGACATTCCTTCTGGTACTCCTGATCAAACTTTCTTTGAAGCCTTTCCCAATTGGTTTTTTTGAAATTCAACCGATGGTTTTCATGTTGAACTGGAATGAGAAAGGCATCATCTCTTTGATGATTGATTTCCATCACGATTGCGTAATGATCGCTTTCATAAGGAAGCACCTGCAGTTTCCGTTGAGGATTAGTAAAGTTGAATTTAAGTCTTGCGTCAGCAATGCAAAGATCCAAATATGAATTTGTCCTAGGGTATGTTGGAAACTCCGACCCATATAGTTGTCGCTTGTATTCAATCTGGTTCTCTGTTATCCACGATTTTAGGAGTACTCCTCTTGGATTATTGGTGGCGTTCAGCCATGAAGTATGCCGGGCATTAAGATCTCCAGCAAGAACATAATAATTATGCAGCCTGTTCAATTCGAGTATTTGAAACAAGGAATCGAGTTCCTCCTTGAACTTGAGCACGTTTCCACTAGCTGCATAGGCAGAGATAACAAAGAGGTTATCCCCGCCTTGCAGTGAGATTTTGATAACGGACACTTCAAGACATTCAAAGCTTTTGAATTCGACTTTATCAATAGTTTGGAAACAATAGGGTCTCCTAACCAATATCCCTGTGTCACCTCCCCCATCACAATTTACCCTATCGTTTCTTACGAATTCAAAATCCTCGAATGTCATGGAGTACCATGAATTGAGGTGAGTTTCAGTGAGAAGCAGGATGTCAGGCTTTTGCTTGACAAGGGAATCTAGCAGATAGTCACGTCGATGTATAGCAACAATCGAGTTGACGTTGATCGAGTTGAGACGAAGTCCATCCACGGGAATGTGGCTGATTGACAAATTATTTCGAGACATTTAAATTAAGATGCTGAAAAATTAGATTAATCCTTGCGTCCTGCTTGTCCATTCTGCCAGACAATGAATCAAGCTGTTGAGTAATTTTTATAAGCAGCTCATTATTGCTACTTACACTATTAATACTAGGCTCTACTGGTCCTCTCGAGGTGAGTGCAAATGATATCCCGGGCTTGACGGGATTTGGAGCTATACTGTGGCGTTTTACTTGATTTTGCTGCGGTATAATTTTATTTTTTGCATCTTGATATCGGGGGCATCCTCGATATGATGCTGGATGACCAAATGTACGGCAGTTGACGCAATATAATTTTTCTTTGGGCTCCGTCTGAGCCAATTTGCACTCACCAGGAGCATGCACTTCATTGCACTTCACACATCTGTAGTGCATGGCGCAATTGGCGGCCGAATGGCCAAATCGTTGACACCGGTAACACTGGTTGACCTCTTGTTTCTGTAATCGCTCCCACCTCACAACTCTATAATTCAAGTACCTTATCTGTTGAAGAGTACTTGGGCTGCTAATATTTGTGATTTGTACCAAATAAAAAGGTAACTCTTTATTGTCAATGGCTGATCTTCTTGTTACGAAATTTTTCACCGAAACGAACTCTACATTTGGTGCAGTTTCCTTCAGCATTGCAAGAAGATCAACGACATTTTCTCCACAATCCAGGCCCTTCAACAGAAAGGTCTGATTTTTTTGGCTTTTTGGGGTGTATGTGAAGTGGGGAACCTCTACAGATTTTAACGCGTCTTTAGTTGCTTGAAAATCAACCAGTGATTGTGTTTTGATGGTGATTTTTTCTGAGTTTACTCTCTTGATCTCGAAATTTTCAATTTTTCGTTCAGCCGTCAACAGCTGAACCATGTCGCTACCACGTTGTCCAAAAACGTTTTTTGGTGGGACTTTGTCCTTCTTCTTACTAACATTAATTTGGCCCTGAGAGCCAGCAGAACCACTAGTTGGTTTTTTTCCAAGATTTTTTTGTTTTAAATTTTTTATGAGATTTATATTATTATTATTATTTAATCGTATACCTTCTGATGTGGATGGTTCCGTTTCGTTTCTTAAGTTCGTCTGTGATGTCTCTGCTTCCAATTCCATGTATTCGCCTAGGTCCTTAAGGGCCGCATAATAGTTTCGGCTTTCGTTTGTGCCATCTGCACTTAGAATGTCTTCGGTTTTATCAAAGCTTTTCTTCAAAATATTTACTTTCTTTTTTGTCTCCTCTTGCTTCTTCTCTTTTCTTTCTAACGTACTTATTAATCCTTTCATTGTTTCTTCCATTGGATATATTCTCTGCTTAAGCTCATCATTTTCACGTCTGATTTGTTCTATCTCAGCGCTGGGCTCCATTATTTGCAGCTTTCGTTGCGATTCGTCGGATTTTGCGCTGATGATTCGCCTTTTTAAAGTTTTATCTATCGTCAACTTCACACCGTCACTCTCCCCGGGGCCCCCCAATAGAGGGAAGCCGTCGGGCTCCTCCATACAGCAGTCCCGAGTTGTCTTTGGTTTGTTGCCTTTTCTTGATTTATTGGTATGGTTGGTCGATGCCTTCGACGATTAATTCTTCCCCAATAAAATCAAAACTTGCTTTTGACTGACTCGTACAAAATTAATTCAATTATTTGAAACTGACTTTTGTGAAAAATTAATTAATTTTTAAAATTAATGACAGGAGCGGTTAAAAACACGTCTACACGCAACGAGTGCTAGACGTAGAATAAGCTACAACCATCAAACTTTGTGGAAAGGTTAAAAGTGATGACTTGTTGAATGTTTAGCGGGAAATATTTTTCGATGGGTTTTAAGGGGGTCCCTCAATATAGCGAGTTGACCCTTAAAAAAATGTTTTCACCATACGTAGTCGCGTAGGGTGTTGTATGAATGGTCATAATGATATCTTTTCAAAACATTAGAAAATCGCCTTGTCGCAGTTGAGAGGAGCAGGAGAAGAGGGAACGCACGATTTTTTTTTACCATCTCCTGAATAAAATAATTAGGGTACCGTCAAATTCAATGATATTTGAGATCTAGATGGCTGACTCATCGACTATGAAAATTTCAGAAGGATCAAAAGTTATTTAACGAAGTTATGGTGGTTTGAATTTCCCTATATCACAACAACAACAATACATGACTGTGGAACAATATGCGCTTCCAATCGACTCGGACATTACGGGTTTGCTATAATTTGCATCAAAATTTCAGAAAGGATCTATATCATGAATATTTTTGAGAATCCATTCAAGGAGCAATATCAATAATCTTAAAACAAAATGGCGGCCGTTTTAAATGAGAATATTGAGTAAAGTAGGAACCTCTCGGGCTTTCCATTGCACTTGATACCACACTTTTGATTTGATCTTTACCGAATTTTGAGAAAAAATGCACAACAAAAACCTCTTTAAAATTTCATTCAGTCAATAGTTGCTAGTAATATTGTAACGAAATGGCGGCCGGTTAAAATGGAGTAACAATCGTTATATGTCTTTAAAGCTTTTCTTGAGTTTATTCGTTATTGGTATCAGCATATCGTAAGTTGATTACAAAACCCATCCGATATGAGCATAGTTCTGTCTACTCAAAATGTTAATAAATGAATTGATGTTTATGGCCAATATTTTTTTCAAATGAAAAAAATAAGATATCGGAGCTACTAAATTTTACATTCGAAAGGAATAATGAAAGTCATATAATCTTTCAAAAACAAATTACTTTTGTAAACCCATTGGCACAGCCGGTAGGGTTATTGCATGTAAAAGACTTCATGTGCTATCATTTTCATCATCGATATGTCGCGTTTACACTTTCACTCTGACGATTTTTATCGTCTTTAAATAATTTATTATAGTGTTGCTACTCGTATATTCATTTTCAAGCTGGATCTTACGTCTAATAGTCGTTGCAAACAGACGTGTTTTTCTCGCTCCTGTCAATAATTGTCAAAATTAAATAATTTTTTACAGTCTGTTGGAAATTAATTTTTTTAATCGAAAATCATCACCGTCGAATTATTCGAACAATTATCGGATACTTGAAGTTTCACTTCTGAAGAAGTCTTAAAAAGCGGAAAGATATTCAAGGGCAATCCCGCCTTATGAACATTCCCACGAAGCTCGCTGCAAAAGCAACGAGTGGAGGAGTTCGATGGCTTCAGCCATCAAATAGAACGAACATGTCCACCGTCTACGATGACGGGCAAGAAAAAGTTAAAGCGAAGATTCAAGAACAGTAAAGAAAAAGACAAACTGAAAATTTTTCCATTCGTCGAAGTCGAGCAACTTGTCAAAGCTAATGACGAAGTGGAGAATTATGAGAGAAAATGAGGAACTCAGACCAGAGCTTATATACTAAGAAACTGACGCACTACGAACAAAGTGCTCGTCTAACGGTAGTTTGTTTTGGTTCCACCGACTTGAGTTTGTATTGGTGAACGCGCGTATTTGCAAGAAAATCCGCGAGAAACAAGGTCAGACAAAGACAAGAACACCGTATGCATTTCACACTCGTTGCGTGTAGACGTGTTTTAAATCGCTCCTGTCATTAATTTTAAAAATTAATTAATTTTTCACAATAGTCAGTTTCAAATAATTGAATTAATTTTTTACGAGTCAGTCAAAAGCAAGTTTTGATTTTATTGGGGAAGAATTAATCGTCGAAGGCATCGACCAACCATACCAATAAATCAAGAAAAGGCAACAAACCAAAGACAACTCGGGACTGCTGTATGGAGGAGCCCGACGGCTTCCCTCCGTTGGGGGGCCCCGGGGAGAGTGACGGTGTGAAATTGGCGGCAAGTGTCAACAAGCGGAGACACACGAGCACCCAGGATACCGCAGATGCGGGTCGTAAAACACAAGTGCTCGAGGATAGACAGGAGGTGTGTCGCCTTCGAAGTGAAATCGAAGAGTTAAAGGCAAGAATTCAAACGTACGAAGAAATGTTCAAGACGGCAAAAAAAGTTCAAGAGAGTGATCCGATACGAAAAATCGAAAAACAGAAGAAAGCTGCAAAACCAATAATCAGTGAAGAGGTATTAAGTGCTGGTGGCACTAACGAAAGCCAGAACTACTTTGCGGCGCTGGATGGACTCCAACAGGATATGAAGGTAGACGAAGGTAATAAAGATGATAATTTTATCTTATATTTAAAAAATAAAAATAATGAAAGTAGAAATAGGGAGAAGAAACCAGCCCGTAGTTCTGCTGGTCCTCCTCAAAAAGTAGCGAAGAATACCGAGAAAGTTCCGCCAATTAATGTCTTCGGTCAAAGCGGAAAAGACATGGTTCGGCTGTTGGCAGCCGATAACAAGTTGACAAATTTCGAAATCAAAGGAATAAATTCCGAGAAGCTGTCAATTAGAACGAAATCACTGGTTGATTTCAAATCAGCGAAAGATGCTTTGAATTCTGGGGAGGTTCCGCACTTCACTTATACCCCCAAAAGCGAGAAGAACCAGACGTTCTTGCTGAAGGGCTTGGACTGCGGAGAAGATACCGTCGATCTTCTTCAGGTTCTCAAGGAAACAGCACCACAAATCGAGTTTATCTCAGTTAAAACATTCGCGACAAGAAGGTCGACGATAGAAAAAAAAATTTACCACTTTATTTGGTACAAATAACAAATAAGAGCAGTCCAAGCGCTCTTCAGCAAATCAGGTATTTAAATTTTCGAGTGGTGAGGTGGGAACGCCTCCAGAAACGAGAAATCAACCAGTGCTATCGCTGCCAACGATTTGGGCATTCGGCTGCCAACTGCGCCATGCATTACCGATGCGTTAAATGCAAAGACGTGCATGCTCCCGGTGAGTGCAAATTGGCTCAGACGGAGCCAAAAGAGAAATTGTATTGTGTGAACTGCGGCGTTTTTGCTCACCCGGCATCATATCGAGGATGCTCCCGATATCAGGATGCAAGATTGAAATCTGCCCCAAAGCAAACACAAATACACCGCAGTGTCTTAGCTCCGAACTTCGTCAAGCCCGGAGTATCATGTGCACAAGCCGCTAGAGGACCAGCAGAAAATGCGGAAAATAGTGTAAATAATGTAAGTGGCAATAATGAGCTGCTTCTCAAAATTTTACAGCAACTAAATTCCTTATCGGAGCGAATCGATAAACAAGATTCGAAAATTAACATTGTTTTTCAGCGTTTAGGACTTTCAAATGCCTCAAAATAAGTTGTCATCCAGCCACATTCCCATGGATAGGATTCGTCTCATCTCGATCAACGTCAACTCCATTGTTACTATACATCGGCGTGATTATCTCCTTGAATTCATTGCCAGACAAAAGCCTGACATCCTGCTTCTAACCGAAACCCACCTCAATTCATGGCACTCCATGACGTTCAAGGATTTCGAATTCGTAAGAAACGATAGGGTAATAGGTGATGGGGGAGGTGGCACCGGGATATTGGTTCGAAGACCCTATCGTTTCCAAAATATTGAAAAAGTCGAATTCAAAAGCTTTGAATCTCTTGAAGTGTCCGTTATAAAAACCTCACTGCCAGGTGGGGATAACCTCTTCGTTATCTCTGCCTATGCAACTGGTGGAACTGTTCTCAAGCTCAAGGAGGAACTCAATTCCTTGTTTGAAATACTCGAATTGAACAGGCTGCATAACTATTATATTCTTGCTGGTGACCTGAACGCCAAGCATACATCATGGCTGAACGCCACCAATAATCCAAGAGGTGTATTCCTGAAATCATGGATAACAGAGAACCAAATTGAATACAGGTGCAATCTATATGGGTCGGAGTTTCCAACATACCCTAGGACAAATTCATATTTGAACCTTTGCATTGCTGACGCAAGACTCGAATTCAGCTTTAATAGTCCTCAACGGAAACTGCAGGTGCTTCCTTATGATAGCAACCATAACGCAATCGTAATGGAAATTAATCATCACAGGGATGATTTCTTCCTCATTCCAGTTCAACATGAAAGTCATCGGTTGAATTTCAAAAAAACAGACTGGGGAAAGTTTCAAAAGAAGTATAATCGCGAGTACCAGAAGCAATGTCCCCCTTCCGATGGTGGCAACTCTTGCTCAATGGTTCCTAATGACAGGAATCTAACTAGCGATGAAATAGATGTCTATTTGTCGAAGTTAGAGAAGCTGACGTTGGAAACGATTGAGAAAGTAGTTCCCAAGATTAAACATCGAAACAATATGAAAGGATATGAAACACCAACCATCGCAAGGTTGAAAAGATTGAAAAGCCTCCTTCTCACACGCGTCAACAATATTTATCGGCGATTTTTGGACTACAACCATCCGTCGTTGTCTTTGTTGAAATTACATCTGAAGAATGTCCGGAACTTAATCCGGTCATACTTCAGGAGTGAGGTCAGCAATCAATGGGCGGAAAAATTGAGGGGTATTAGCCCACAGGACCCAGACGGCGTGTTCGCGAAAGTGAATAGCGTATTCCGCAAGAAGTCTCGAGTGAAGGTATCGAATCTTGAAGTCACTAGTGATGAGATAAATCTTCTCGATAGGGCTGGTATCGAAATTGATAGTACGACTCCGGATAGAAATGGAACCAGGATTATTTGTGAAGGATTGGATAAACTTGCCCTGATTGGAACACATTTTGAATTGGTTCATCTACCAAACCCTGAGAGTTTCCGACTTCAAATCAAGCCTGAACGGCCAATCAATTCTTCATTTCAATGAAACATTAACATCTGACCTCATACCGAGCTTGAATCTTATTGATTATTTTGTCAGCTATGAAGACTTGTGTTTCATATTTCGCAGGATAAACAACAAGAAATCATGTGGTACTGATGGTATTCCAAATGTAGTTCTCCGACATTTGCCTGAGGTTGCTATTAGGAACTATTGCATATTGTTCAACAACATGTTGAGCAATTCATATTTCCCAAATGAGTGGAAAAAGGCTAAGGTATTTCCGATCTTGAAGAAAGGAAAAGAATCTTCATGCCCGAAAAGCTATCGCCCAATCAGCTTGCTGCCTAACATCAGCAAGGTGTTTGAAGTGATACTCAACAGAGCATTAAACGCCCACATTGAGGAAAATGAGTTGATGCCGAATCGCCAATTTGGTTTTCGTGCCAGGCATTCGACCACACATGCAATAACGAAAGTAACCTCAGACATCTGTTGGAAACTAAATGATAGACAATGTGTTGGACCGTATCTCATTGATATGGAGAAAGCCTTCGATACGGTGTGGTTAGATGGACTAATTTTTAAACTCCTTCAGGACAAGTTCCCGGGACACCTTGTCACCATGATGTGTAATATGTTATACGGGAAATCGTTTGTTGTAACTGATGGAAATCTGACAACAATGCGCGAGTTCAAGGTCTTGAATGGTCTACAGCAGGGAACAGTTACTGCGCCTCTGCTCTTCTCAATCTTCATTCGCAAGCTATTGAACGGCTTTGATTTTAACGTCTCGCCAACGCGATCATTGGTAGCGTTTGCTGATGATCTGATCATCTATACGGCAGACCGAAAAGCTACAATAGTTCAGAGCAATCTCCAAAAAATGTTCAATGATGTACAGCTGTACACTGACAATTGGCGAATGAAAATCAATGCGCGAAAGTGTGAAACAATCTTGTTTCGGACAACGCTGCAGGGGGTCAGTCAAGACCTGAAACGTAATTGGAAAGATTTCCACATCATGGCTGGTGAGGGTAGTCTTGAACGGGTTCCACATAAATCCTGTGTTCGATACCTCGGTGTTTATCTCGATCAGTATCTGTACTATACTGAACATGTGAAAATCATGCTCAGTAAGGCACTTAAAGTAGTCATGGCCCTTCGAAAGCTCTTTCATTCCAGATACATTGATCAAAATGTCAAAATTATCTGCTACAAGACACTGGTTAGACCAGTTTTGACATATGGATGTCAGATCTGGTACAACCAGAGTGCTAGTACTATGGAAAAATTGAGAGTTTTCGAAAGGAAATGTCTTCGTGCATGTACTGGTTTGTACAGAAAGCCTGAGACGGATTGGAAACATTATATATCGAATAGAAGAATCTATCAAACTGCTGAAGTGACTAGAGTCGATATTTTCATATTGAAACTTCTTCGGAATCATATCGCAAGATCTGTGACTGTGAGTGAAAACCCTTGGATTTCACAGCCGTTCCACCCTACAGACGGGTATATAGCGATTTGCCTCGCTACTGGCTTCATTCCTCCAGAAGCATTCGTGTATTTGGACATGAATCGATATGTTTTTGATTCTGACGGCGTCCCAGTCATATATCACATATATCGACGGGCCACCGATAAGAAGATAAAATATCCTCCGAATTTGAGTTCACGAGACCAACAGTTCCAATGGAGATACTCATTTGCTAGATTCGTTGAGGCTGATCGAGTTGAGACGGGGCAATCTAGGTATTGGTGGCTGAATGACAATGTCTAAATTATTCGTGTTTATTTTCAGTTTTGGTGTTTTTCGTTATTTAATTTTTGAGTTTCAGCTCATTATTGCTACATTTAGTGTTGTTTATTTTTGTTAAAAATTAGATATAGGTCAGGTTTATATTATGTTTATTATATTAGGTTAGAGATAAGGTTTGACGCTTAGGTTAAGAACATTGTTATAGATTTTTATAGTATAAGATAAAGTTTTTGATTGCATTTATTAGAATTAAGTTAAAACATATTAGGTGTAGGATCAAAGTTCACTGTAGTGTTCAGATGATAAATAATTTTAGAATAGTGTTGGTTGGTTTTTTCTCCTTTTTCCAATTGAATTTTAAAAATATGTAACAATCTTCATTGATTTGATTTTGCTATAGTTTTTTTTTTTAAATGTGTTTAATGATAACGTACAAATTTAGAGAGCCATTTGGGCCATTAAGTTTTTTTATTGTTATTGTTTGGATTTTGCTTTATATTCTTTTCAAATTTATAACGATTAGTAGTAAATAAAGCGCTTTTGACTTTGACTTTGAAAAAAGCTAGAGATGCCATAGATATAGAGATTTCTCTGTCAAGTTTCCAACGCAGAAAATTAATTTTATTTTGTTTGATTGGATGATTTATTTTCGACAATTTGTGACATTGCAAGTGGTTGGTGGGTAGAAGATAAAGTCTTCTGTTTTTCTATGCCCAAATAGAGCTTTAGAGTAGAACATCTTTTCTCATGCGGTTTGCATGCAACGATGAGATGGCAGAAGATAATGATTTTAATCAATGGCTATCAGCTTCCGTGTGCGATAATTCTCTTGTTTGCGAGAGAGTTGGTTTTATTATCGTAAAATTATCGTGACATTAGTTTGCGATACTGCATCTTAAGATTTCAAGGTCTTTGAAATTTATGTACGAGCTTAGGTAATTGTTAATATTGACAATTGTTTGGAGAGATCTTGATAATAGATGAATTTTTGATAAAATATTTTGCTGTTAATGTCATGGGTAAAAATTATCGATCAGGCTTTTATTGGTTCGAAGACCCTATCGTTTCCAAAATATTGAAAAAGTCGAATTCAAAAGCTTTGAATCTCTTGAAGTGTCCGTTATAAAAACCTCACTGCCAGGTGGGGATAACCTCTTCGTTATCTCTGCCTATGCAACTGGTGGAACTGTTCTCAAGCTCAAGGAGGAACTCAATTCCTTGTTTGAAATACTCGAATTGAACAGGCTGCATAACTATTATATTCTTGCTGGTGACCTGAACGCCAAGCATACATCATGGCTGAACGCCACCAATAATCCAAGAGGTGTATTCCTGAAATCATGGATAACAGAGAACCAAATTGAATACAGGTGCAATCTATATGGGTCGGAGTTTCCAACATACCCTAGGACAAATTCATATTTGAACCTTTGCATTGCTGACGCAAGACTCGAATTCAGCTTTAATAGTCCTCAACGGAAACTGCAGGTGCTTCCTTATGATAGCGACCATAACGCAATCGTAATGGAAATTAATCATCACAGGGATGATTTCTTCCTCATTCCAGTTCAACATGAAAGTCATCGGTTGAATTTCAAAAAAACAGACTGGGGAAAGTTTCAAAAGAAGTATAATCGCGAGTACCAGAAGCAATGTCCCCCTTCTGATGGTGGCAACTCTTGCTCAATGGTTCCTAATGACAGGAATCTAACTAGCGATGAAATAGATGTCTATTTGTCGAAGTTAGAGAAGCTGACGTTGGAAACGATTGAGAAAGTAGTTCCCAAGATTAAACATCCAAACAATATGAAAGGATATGAAACACCAACCATCACAAGGTTGAAAAGATTGAAAAGCCTCCTTCTCACACGCACAGGACCCAGACGGCGTGTTCGCGAAAGTGAATAGCGTATTCCGCAAGAAGTCTCGAGTGAAGGTATCGAATCTTGAAGTCACTAGTGATGAGATAAATCTTCTCGATAGGGCTGGTATCGAAATTGATAGTACGACTCCGGATAGAAATGGAACCAGGATTATTTGTGAAGGATTGGATAAACTTGCCCTGATTGAAACACATTTTGAATTGGTTCATCTACCAAACCCTGAGAGTTTCCGACTTCAAATCAAGCCTGAACGGCCAATCAATTCTTCATTTCAATGAAACATTAACATCTGACCTCATACCGAGCTTAAATCTTATTGATTATTTTGTCAGCTATGAAGACTTGTGTTTCATATTTCGCAGGATAAACAACAAGAAATCATGTGGTACTGATGGTATTCCAAATGTAGTTCTCCGACATTTGCCTGAGGTTGCTATTAGGAACTATTGCATATTGTTCAACAACATGTTGAGCAATTCATATTTCCCAAATGAGTGGAAAAAGGCTAAGGTATTTCCGATCTTGAAGAAAGGAAAAGAATCTTCATGCCCGAAAAGCTATCGCCCAATCAGCTTGCTGCCTAACATCAGCAAGGTGTTTGAAGTGATACTCAACAGAGCATTAAACGCCCACATTGAGGAAAATGAGTTGATGCCGAATCGCCAATTTGGTTTTCGTGCCAGGCATTCGACCACACATGCAATAACGAAAGTAACCTCAGACATCTGTTGGAAACTAAATGATAGACAATGTGTTGGAGCATGTCTCATTGATATGGAGAAAGCCTTCGATACGGTGTGGTTAGATGGACTAATTTTTAAACTCCTTCAGGACAAGTTCCCGGGACACCTTGTCACCATGATGTGTAATATGTTATACGGGAAATCGTTTGTTGTAACTGATGGAAATCTGACAACAATGCGCGAGTTCAAGGTCTTGAATGGTCTACAGCAGGGAACAGTTACTGCGCCTCTGCTCTTCTCAATCTTCATTCGCAAGCTATTGAACGGCTTTGATTTTAACGTCTCGCCAACGCGATCATTGGTAGCGTTTGCTGATGATCTGATCATCTATACGGCAGACCGAAAAGCTACAATAGTTCAGAGCAATCTCCAAAAAATGTTCAATGATGTACAGCTGTACACTGACAATTGGCGAATGAAAATCAATGCGCAAAAGTGTGAAACAATCTTGTTTCGGACAACGCTGCAGGGGGTCAGTCAAGACCTGAAACGTAATTGGAAAGATTTCCACATCATGGCTGGTGAGGGTAGTCTTGAACGGGTTCCACATAAATCCTGTGTTCGATACCTCGGTGTTTATCTCGATCAGTATCTGTACTATACTGAACATGTGAAAATCATGCTCAGTAAGGCACTTAAAGTAGTCATGGCCCTTCGAAAGCTCTTTCATTCCAGATACATTGATCAAAATGTCAAAATTATCTGCTACAAGACACTGGTTAGACCAGTTTTGACATATGGATGTCAGATCTGGTACAACCAGAGTGCTAGTACTATGGAAAAATTAAGAGTTTTCGAAAGGAAATGTCTTCGTGCATGTACTGGTTTGTACAGAAAGCCTGAGACGGATTGGAAACATTATATATCGAATAGAAGAATCTATCAAACTGCTGAAGTGACTAGAGTCGATATTTTCATATTGAAACTTCTTCGGAATCATATCGCAAGATCTGTGACTGTGAGTGAAAACCCTTGGATTTCACAGCCGTTCCACCCTACAGACGGGTATATAGCGATTTGCCTCGCTACTGGCTTCATTCCTCCAGAAGCATTCGTGTATTTGGACATGAATCGATATGTTTTTGATTCTGACGGCGTCCCAGTCATATATCACATATATCGACGGGCCACCGATAAGAAGATAAAATATCCTCCGAATTTGAGTTCACGAGACCAACAGTTCCAATGGAGATACTCATTTGCTAGATTCGTTGAGGCTGATCGAGTTGAGACGGGGCAATCTAGGTATTGGTGGCTGAATGACAATGTCTAAATTATTCGTGTTTATTTTCAGTTTTGGTGTTTTTCGTTATTTAATTTTTGAGTTTCAGCTCATTATTGCTACATTTAGTGTTGTTTATTTTTGTTAAAAATTAGATATAGGTCAGGTTTATATTATGTTTATTATATTAGGTTAGAGATAAGGTTTGACGCTTAGGTTAAGAACATTGTTATAGATTTTTATAGTATAAGATAAAGTTTTTGATTGCATTTATTAGAATTAAGTTAAAACATATTAGGTGTAGGATCAAAGTTCACTGTAGTGTTCAGATGATAAATAATTTTAGAATAGTGTTGGTTGGTTTTTTCTCCTTTTTCCAATTGAATTTTAAAAATATGTAACAATCTTCATTGATTTGATTTTGCTATAGTTTTTTTTTTTAAATGTGTTTAATGATAACGTACAAATTTAGAGAGCCATTTGGGCCATTAAGTTTTTTTATTGTTATTGTTTGGATTTTGCTTTATATTCTTTTCAAATTTATAACGATTAGTAGTAAATAAAGCGCTTTTGACTTTGACTTTGAAAAAAGCTAGAGATGCCATAGATATAGAGATTTCTCTGTCAAGTTTCCAACGCAGAAAATTAATTTTATTTTGTTTGATTGGATGATTTATTTTCGACAATTTGTGACATTGCAAGTGGTTGGTGGGTAGAAGATAAAGTCTTCTGTTTTTCTATGCCCAAATAGAGCTTTAGAGTAGAACATCTTTTCTCATGCGGTTTGCATGCAACGATGAGATGGCAGAAGATAATGATTTTAATCAATGGCTATCAGCTTCCGTGTGCGATAATTCTCTTGTTTGCGAGAGAGTTGGTTTTATTATCGTAAAATTATCGTGACATTAGTTTGCGATACTGCATCTTAAGATTTCAAGGTCTTTGAAATTTATGTACGAGCTTAGGTAATTGTTAATATTGACAATTGTTTGGAGAGATCTTGATAATAGATGAATTTTTGATAAAATATTTTGCTGTTAATGTCATGGGTAAAAATTATCGATCAGGCTTTTATTGGTTCGAAGACCCTATCGTTTCCAAAATATTGAAAAAGTCGAATTCAAAAGCTTTGAATCTCTTGAAGTGTCCGTTATAAAAACCTCACTGCCAGGTGGGGATAACCTCTTCGTTATCTCTGCCTATGCAACTGGTGGAACTGTTCTCAAGCTCAAGGAGGAACTCAATTCCTTGTTTGAAATACTCGAATTGAACAGGCTGCATAACTATTATATTCTTGCTGGTGACCTGAACGCCAAGCATACATCATGGCTGAACGCCACCAATAATCCAAGAGGTGTATTCCTGAAATCATGGATAACAGAGAACCAAATTGAATACAGGTGCAATCTATATGGGTCGGAGTTTCCAACATACCCTAGGACAAATTCATATTTGAACCTTTGCATTGCTGACGCAAGACTCGAATTCAGCTTTAATAGTCCTCAACGGAAACTGCAGGTGCTTCCTTATGATAGCGACCATAACGCAATCGTAATGGAAATTAATCATCACAGGGATGATTTCTTCCTCATTCCAGTTCAACATGAAAGTCATCGGTTGAATTTCAAAAAAACAGACTGGGGAAAGTTTCAAAAGAAGTATAATCGCGAGTACCAGAAGCAATGTCCCCCTTCTGATGGTGGCAACTCTTGCTCAATGGTTCCTAATGACAGGAATCTAACTAGCGATGAAATAGATGTCTATTTGTCGAAGTTAGAGAAGCTGACGTTGGAAACGATTGAGAAAGTAGTTCCCAAGATTAAACATCCAAACAATATGAAAGGATATGAAACACCAACCATCACAAGGTTGAAAAGATTGAAAAGCCTCCTTCTCACACGCGTCAACAATATTTATCGGCGATTTTTGGACTACAACCATCCGTCGTTGTCTTTGTTGAAATTACATCTGAAGAATGTCCGGAACTTAATCCGGTCATACTTCAGGAGTGAGGTCAGCAATCAATGGGCGGAAAAATTGAGGGGTATTAGCCCACAGGACCCAGACGGCGTGTTCGCGAAAGTGAATAGCGTATTCCGCAAGAAGTCTCGAGTGAAGGTATCGAATCTTGAAGTCACTAGTGATGAGATAAATCTTCTCGATAGGGCTGGTATCGAAATTGATAGTACGACTCCGGATAGAAATGGAACCAGGATTATTTGTGAAGGATTGGATAAACTTGCCCTGATTGGAACACATTTTGAATTGGTTCATCTACCAAACCCTGAGAGTTTCCGACTTCAAATCAAGCCTGAACGGCCAATCAATTCTTCATTTCAATGAAACATTAACATCTGACCTCATACCGAGCTTGAATCTTATTGATTATTTTGTCAGCTATGAAGACTTGTGTTTCATATTTCGCAGGATAAACAACAAGAAATCATGTGGTACTGATGGTATTCCAAATGTAGTTCTCCGACATTTGCCTGAGGTTGCTATTAGGAACTATTGCATATTGTTCAACAACATGTTGAGCAATTCATATTTCCCAAATGAGTGGAAAAAGGCTAAGGTATTTCCGATCTTGAAGAAAGGAAAAGAATCTTCATGCCCGAAAAGCTATCGCCCAATCAGCTTGCTGCCTAACATCAGCAAGGTGTTTGAAGTGATACTCAACAGAGCATTAAACGCCCACATTGAGGAAAATGAGTTGATGCCGAATCGCCAATTTGGTTTTCGTGCCAGGCATTCGACCACACATGCAATAACGAAAGTAACCTCAGACATCTGTTGGAAACTAAATGATAGACAATGTGTTTGAGCATGTCTCATTGATATGGAGAAAGCCTTCGATACGGTGTGGTTAGATGGACTAATTTTTAAACTCCTTCAGGACAAGTTCCCGGGACACCTTGTCACCATGATGTGTAATATGTTATACGGGAAATCGTTTGTTGTAACTGATGGAAATCTGACAACAATGCGCGAGTTCAAGGTCTTGAATGGTCTACAGCAGGGAACAGTTACTGCGCCTCTGCTCTTCTCAATCTTCATTCGCAAGCTATTGAACGGCTTTGATTTTAACGTCTCGCCAACGCGATCATTGGTAGCGTTTGCTGATGATCTGATCATCTATACGGCAGACCGAAAAGCTACAATAGTTCAGAGCAATCTCCAAAAAATGTTCAATGATGTACAGCTGTACACTGACAATTGGCGAATGAAAATCAATGCGCGAAAGTGTGAAACAATCTTGTTTCGGACAACGCTGCAGGGGGTCAGTCAAGACCTGAAACGTAATTGGAAAGATTTCCACATCATGGCTGGTGAGGGTAGTCTTGAACGGGTTCCACATAAATCCTGTGTTCGATACCTCGGTGTTTATCTCGATCAGTATCTGTACTATACTGAACATGTGAAAATCATGCTCAGTAAGGCACTTAAAGTAGTCATGGCCCTTCGAAAGCTCTTTCATTCCAGATACATTGATCAAAATGTCAAAATTATCTGCTACAAGACACTGGTTAGACCAGTTTTGACATATGGATGTCAGATCTGGTACAACCAGAGTGCTAGTACTATGGAAAAATTGAGAGTTTTCGAAAGGAAATGTCTTCGTGCATGTACTGGTTTGTACAGAAAGCCTGAGACGGATTGGAAACATTATATAGCGAATAGAAGAATCTATCAAACTGCTGAAGTGACTAGAGTCGATATTTTCATATTGAAACTTCTTCGGAATCATATCGCAAGATCTGTGACTGTGAGTGAAAACCCTTGGATTTCACAGCCGTTCCACCCTACAGACGGGTATATAGCGATTTGCCTCGCTACTGGCTTCATTCCTCCAGAAGCATTCGTGTATTTGGACATGAATCGATATGTTTTTGATTCTGACGGCGTCCCAGTCATATATCACATATATCGACGGGCCACCGATAAGAAGATAAAATATCCTCCGAATTTGAGTTCACGAGACCAACAGTTCCAATGGAGATACTCATTTGCTAGATTCGTTGAGGCTGATCGAGTTGAGACGGGGCAATCTAGGTATTGGTGGCTGAATGACAATGTCTAAATTATTCGTGTTTATTTTCAGTTTTGGTGTTTTTCGTTATTTAATTTTTGAGTTTCACCTCATTATTGCTACATTTAGTGTTGTTTATTTTTGTTAAAAATTAGATATAGGTCAGGTTTATATTATGTTTATTATATTAGGTTAGAGATAAGGTTTGACGCTTAGGTTAAGAACATTGTTATAGATTTTTATAGTATAAGATAAAGTTTTTGATTGCATTTATTAGAATTAAGTTAAAACATATTAGGTGTAGGATCAAAGTTCACTGTAGTGTTCAGATGATAAATAATTTTAGAATAGTGTTGGTTGGTTTTTTCTCCTTTTTCCAATTGAATTTTAAAAATATGTAACAATCTTCATTGATTTGATTTTGCTATAGTTTTTTTTTTTAAATGTGTTTAATGATAACGTACAAATTTAGAGAGCCATTTGGGCCATTAAGTTTTTTTATTGTTATTGTTTGGATTTTGCTTTATATTCTTTTCAAATTTATAACGATTAGTAGTAAATAAAGCGCTTTTGACTTTGACTTTGAAAAAAGCTAGAGATGCCATAGATATAGAGATTTCTCTGTCAAGTTTCCAACGCAGAAAATTAATTTTATTTTGTTTGATTGGATGATTTATTTTCGACAATTTGTGACATTGCAAGTGGTTGGTGGGTAGAAGATAAAGTCTTCTGTTTTTCTATGCCCAAATAGAGCTTTAGAGTAGAACATCTTTTCTCATGCGGTTTGCATGCAACGATGAGATGGCAGAAGATAATGATTTTAATCAATGGCTATCAGCTTCCGTGTGCGATAATTCTCTTGTTTGCGAGAGAGTTGGTTTTATTATCGTAAAATTATCGTGACATTAGTTTGCGATACTGCATCTTAAGATTTCAAGGTCTTTGAAATTTATGTACGAGCTTAGGTAATTGTTAATATTGACAATTGTTTGGAGAGATCTTGATAATAGATGAATTTTTGATAAAATATTTTGCTGTTAATGTCATGGGTAAAAATTATCGATCAGGCTTTTATTGGTTCGAAGACCCTATCGTTTCCAAAATATTGAAAAAGTCGAATTCAAAAGCTTTGAATCTCTTGAAGTGTCCGTTATAAAAACCTCACTGCCAGGTGGGGATAACCTCTTCGTTATCTCTGCCTATGCAACTGGTGGAACTGTTCTCAAGCTCAAGGAGGAACTCAATTCCTTGTTTGAAATACTCGAATTGAACAGGCTGCATAACTATTATATTCTTGCTGGTGACCTGAACGCCAAGCATACATCATGGCTGAACGCCACCAATAATCCAAGAGGTGTATTCCTGAAATCATGGATAACAGAGAACCAAATTGAATACAGGTGCAATCTATATGGGTCGGAGTTTCCAACATACCCTAGGACAAATTCATATTTGAACCTTTGCATTGCTGACGCAAGACTCGAATTCAGCTTTAATAGTCCTCAACGGAAACTGCAGGTGCTTCCTTATGATAGCGACCATAACGCAATCGTAATGGAAATTAATCATCACAGGGATGATTTCTTCCTCATTCCAGTTCAACATGAAAGTCATCGGTTGAATTTCAAAAAAACAGACTGGGGAAAGTTTCAAAAGAAGTATAATCGCGAGTACCAGAAGCAATGTCCCCCTTCTGATGGTGGCAACTCTTGCTCAATGGTTCCTAATGACAGGAATCTAACTAGCGATGAAATAGATGTCTATTTGTCGAAGTTAGAGAAGCTGACGTTGGAAACGATTGAGAAAGTAGTTCCCAAGATTAAACATCCAAACAATATGAAAGGATATGAAACACCAACCATCACAAGGTTGAAAAGATTGAAAAGCCTCCTTCTCACACGCGTCAACAATATTTATCGGCGATTTTTGGACTACAACCATCCGTCGTTGTCTTTGTTGAAATTACATCTGAAGAATGTCCGGAACTTAATCCGGTCATACTTCAGGAGTGAGGTCAGCAATCAATGGGCGGAAAAATTGAGGGGTATTAGCCCACAGGACCCAGACGGCGTGTTCGCGAAAGTGAATAGCGTATTCCGCAAGAAGTCTCGAGTGAAGGTATCGAATCTTGAAGTCACTAGTGATGAGATAAATCTTCTCGATAGGGCTGGTATCGAAATTGATAGTACGACTCCGGATAGAAATGGAACCAGGATTATTTGTGAAGGATTGGATAAACTTGCCCTGATTGGAACACATTTTGAATTGGTTCATCTACCAAACCCTGAGAGTTTCCGACTTCAAATCAAGCCTGAACGGCCAATCAATTCTTCATTTCAATGAAACATTAACATCTGACCTCATACCGAGCTTGAATCTTATTGATTATTTTGTCAGCTATGAAGACTTGTGTTTCATATTTCGCAGGATAAACAACAAGAAATCATGTGGTACTGATGGTATTCCAAATGTAGTTCTCCGACATTTGCCTGAGGTTGCTATTAGGAACTATTGCATATTGTTCAACAACATGTTGAGCAATTCATATTTCCCAAATGAGTGGAAAAAGGCTAAGGTATTTCCGATCTTGAAGAAAGGAAAAGAATCTTCATGCCCGAAAAGCTATCGCCCAATCAGCTTGCTGCCTAACATCAGCAAGGTGTTTGAAGTGATACTCAACAGAGCATTAAACGCCCACATTGAGGAAAATGAGTTGATGCCGAATCGCCAATTTGGTTTTCGTGCCAGGCATTCGACCACACATGCAATAACGAAAGTAACCTCAGACATCTGTTGGAAACTAAATGATAGACAATGTGTTGGAGCATGTCTCATTGATATGGAGAAAGCCTTTGATACGGTATGGTTAGATGGACTAATTTTTAAACTCCTTCAGGACAAGTTCCCCAGACACCTTGTCACCATGATGTGTAATATGTTATACGGGAAATCGTTTGTTGTAACTGATGGAAATCTGACAACAATGCGCGAGTTCAAGGTCTTGAATGGTCTACAGCAGGGAACAGTTACTGCGCCTCTGCTCTTCTCAATATTCATTCGCAAGCTATTGAACGGCTTTGATTTTAACGTCTCGCCAACGCGATCATTGGTAGCGTTTGCTGATGATCTGATCATCTATACGGCAGACCGAAAAGCTACAATAGTTCAGAGCAATCTCCAAAAAATGTTCAATGATGTACAGCTGTACACTGACAATTGGCGAATGAAAATCAATGCGCAAAAGTGTGAAACAATCTTGTTTCGGACAGCGCTGCAGGGGGTCAGTCAAGACCTGAAACGTAATTGGAAAGATTTCCACATCATGGCTGGTGAGGGTAGTCTTGAACGGGTTCCACATAAATCCTGTGTTCGATACCTCGGTGTTTATCTCGATCAGTATCTGTACTATACTGAACATGTGAAAATCATGCTCAGTAAGGCACTTAAAGTAGTCATGGCCCTTCGAAAGCTCTTTCATTCCAGATACATTCATCAAAAGGTCAAAATTATCTGTTACAAGACACTGGTTAGACCAGTTTTGACATATGGATGTCAGATCTGGTACAACCAGAGTGCTAGTACTATGGAAAAATTAAGAGTTTACGAAAGGAAATGTCTTCGTGCATGTACTGGTTTGTACAGAAAGCCTGAGACGGATTGGAAACATTATATATCGAATAGAAGAATCTATCAAACTGCTGAAGTGACTAGAGTCGATATTTTCATATTGAAACTTCTTCGGAATCATATCGCAAGATCTGTGACTGTGAGTGAAAACCCTTGGATTTCACAGCCGTTCCACCCTACAGACGGGTATATAGCGACTTGCCTCGCTACTGGCTTCATTCCTCCAGAAGCATTCGTGTATTTGGACATGAATCGATATGTTTTTGATTCTGACGGCGTCCCAGTCATATATCACATATATCGACGGGCCACCGATAAGAAGATAAAATATCCTCCGAATTTGAGTTCACGAGACCAACAGTTCCAATGAAGATACTCATTTGCTAGATTCGTTGAGGCTGATCGAGTTGAGACGGGGCAATCTACGTATTGGTGGCTGAATGACAATGTCTAAATTATTCGTGTTTATTTTCAGTTTTGGTGTTTTTCGTTATTTAGTTTTTGAGTTTCAGCTCATTATTGCTAAATTTAGTGTTGTTTATTTTTGTTAAAAAATAGGTATAGGTTAGGTTTATATTATGTTTATTATATTAGGTTAGAGATAAGGTTTGACGCTTAGGTTAAGAACATTGTTATAGATTTTTATAGTATAAGATAAAGTTTTTGATTGCATTTATTAGAATTAAGTTAAAACATATTAGGTGTAGGATCAAAGTTCACTGTAGTGTTAAGATGATAAATAATTTTAGAATAGTGTTGGTTGGTTTTTTCTCCTTTTTCCAATTGAATTGTAAAAATATGTAATAACCTTCATTGATTTGAATATGCTATAGTTTTTTTTTTAAATGTGTTTAATGATAACGTACAAATTTAGAGAGCCATTTGGGCCATTAAGTTTTTTTATTGTTATTGTTTGGAATTTGCTTTATATTCTTTTAAAATTTATAACGATTAGTAGTGAATAAAGCGCTTTTGACTTTGACTTTGACTTTGACTTTCGATCAGGCTTTTTGCATTGATCTAGTGTAATTGCAGCGTTTCCAATTAACGATGAAATAAATATTTATGTGTCGAAATTAGAGAAGTTGATATTAGTACTTCCTAAGATTTAACGTGAAACAATATGGGAGGATATGAGACATCAACCAGCGCAACGATGAAAAGATTGAAAGTCTTCTTCTCACATTCGTCAACAATATTCATTGGCGATTTCTGGATTACAATCATTCCTCGCTGGCTTTGTTGGAATTATACCTTAAAAATGTCCGGAACCTAATACTTTCATGCTACAGGAGGGAAGTCAGTAGCCAATGGGCGGAGAAACTTATCGGCATTAGTCCACAGGGCCCGGATGGCGTTTTTATGAAAGTGAAAAGGATGTTTTGTAAGAAGTCTCAAGAGGAGGTTTCAAATCTTGAAGTCGCTAGTGATGAAGTAAATCTCTAGATAGAGCTGGTATCGAAATTAATAATACGACTCCTTATGCAGATGGAAATAGGATTATGTGTGATGGATTAAATCAGCTTGCGCTGATTTAATCCATCACACCAGATAGAGCTGGTATCGAAATTAATAATACGACTCCTTATGCAGATGGAAATAGGATTATGTGTGATGGATTAAATCAGCCTGAACAGTGAATAAAATTCTTAACTTCAATCAAGCATTGACATCCGACTTCACACCGAGCGGTAATCTTCTTGATTATTTGGACAGCTTCGGCTTTGTGATTCATATTAGACCAGATAAACGAAAAAAAATCTTGTGTAATTGACGTTATCCCCAATAATATAAAACTGAAACGGAACGCAACCCCAACGCAACTCGCTGATCTTATGAGAAAAATTCCCTCGAAGAAAATCTGCTCCCTTTCTTCAGAAGGACGCCGCTTAATGAGAAGAAGGTTTATGTGAAGAAGAAAATGGCTAGCATTAGCAAGAACATTCTTGCAAATGTGGTCAGTATGGCTAAAGGTAGTATCCCTGGTCCAAGTATCGAGGTGAACCCATTCCCTTCTTCGCTTCGGGGAGCTCCTCTGGTCAGCGGAAAAACTAGCGGGCCCAGATTGATGAGTAAAGGGAAAGCCACCCTTATAACGAAGGAGGCTTGCCAAAGAAAGTCAAAGCCAACATGAACATCTACGTCTAGGATAACCAGGAGGTGGAGATAACCCGCTGAGGTTAGGATTTGGTGGGTCCAAAACAAGCTGTTACGTGAGGTATTTAGTCGAGGGAATTCACCTGAAGACGCCTAAAAAAAGTACAAGAAGTCTCCACATGGCAGTCCGGGAAAACCAAAGCCACAGGCATCTTAGTTGATGAAAGGACTAGGGGCACAGGCACCAATTTCACTTACCAAACGGTGAAGCATAATAGGGACTCAATTGCCCTTCAAAGTCAGCAGAAAGAAACAACCAAGGCTGTAGAAAACCAACCAGAAGGGTCACACCACAAACATGGCTAGACCTAGCGGTAACTGCGCGAATGTGTTAAAACCTTTTGATCGAGGAGCTCATTCAGCTTTCAAGGGCTTTCAGGTGGGAAACGCATTTTAGAGATGACCTCCATCGTGAAGGTATCCGCTTACAGCTAGGGAACCGCTTCCAGCGAGGGATCTGCTTCCAGCTAGGGATGCTGATGCGTAAAGATCTCAAACATTTAATTTATTATCGTTTTAACACGGATCCAGTAGGTAAGGGTCCTGATTTTGGATCCTGAACACCCGAATGGAGAGTTTCGCTAGCCTTTATGTGTGGAATCACTCCTCTTTTGGAGCGACGGCTTGGTGGTTTACTTTCCCGTCAATTCGAAGGACACCATTCAAAGGGAGTAGCTAAAACCGTAACGAAACAAAGAGTTGAATCACATTTCGATTTGAAATTGCGTGGTTGTCACGCATGACATTGTTGACATGATGCCCGAAGGAATCAAACAACAAACAGCACGTAAAATATAAGAGCATTTATCTGAATAATTTATCAGAATATAACAGCATTTATCAGAATAATAATATTCCGTGGAAAGTTCCTGCATTATATATCCCTATAGAAAATATGATTCTAAGATATGTTAAAATAAAACTCACTGGCGGACAAACACCGCACATTATAACCGAGAGAGAATTCACCGTGGTGCCACCGTTGATAAGGCAGTGTGCAAGTAAAATTTGGGCCACTTGACTCGTTTGTATTTGAAGGCCGAACAAGAAAGGCAAGACAATTGTTTGAAGAATTGCCCATATATACTGCCCGAAGAAGCTGTGGCGGTCTATGCAACAACCGTGCATTGGTGGGAATCCCCCATTCCCTTCCCTGCTATGTAATACAAGCACGATACAAAATTATTGATTTAAGCCTTAGAAAGCTTAAAAGAGCCTCCGTTTTGCCTTACTTCCATTGCAATGGAACAATCATGATTACAATGTGACTAAAATTTAGGCAGAAAAATTCAACATAGCTTCACCGGTTTGGCTCCAAATACGTCGCAATGGGCAGTGAACGCACGGTGTTAGTTCGGATTGGATGAAAGCGGTTGAAAAGTAAGAAACCCTTTTATAAATAAATTCTATCCAAATTTAACGTCCATATGATTTCAGTTTTCCTTGACCGATTAACGAAAAAATGCCTGATTTTAGAATAAAAAGAAGGAAGATCTTTATGAGGATGAACTTGTATGGAAGGAAGAACTTTATGAGGGTGAACCTGTATGGAAATGATTACACTCCTGATGGCGGCGGTCCAATTATTTAAACAATCGATTCAAGTTAATTTTTGTATATTTAAAATTCAATTATTTGTACAGTTATTTACATTTCATAAATTACAAAATATATAAATCTATTTTCCAAGTTATTTGTTGCAAATTCCTTGTTTCGTTCTGTCGCTTTCTTCTATGATGTTGATGAACCGAAATTATGTTGCACATGCTTCGCCTGATATTTCCGCCATTATCCTATAAATAAACTCAAAAGAAAATTAAAGCAGCTTTCTGTTATTAGTTAAAGCTCTCTGTTAATTAAAAGAAAACATAAGGGCTCACCTTACTTCTTCTGCTTACAGCACCACCGCTAGAAGGCGAAGTAAGGAGATTGAGAACCAGAGGTTTTTTACTTGCACATGGTTCCCCTTTATGGTGCCGCCCCCCACCCAGCAAAGAGCATATAACAAACAGTGCAGAATTGTGATCATCACGAAACTGGCTTTCATCGGGGCTCTAATGCAGGGACGGACATTTGGGAACTAGTGCATCACATAATAATTCAAGATGTATTACGATATCCAGCTAACCTACTTCAGCAATGTAGTAATTTTGATAACTACTATGGCTTCGTTTAAAAGCTTAAAATATAACTAAAATATACTCGGGGCGCAATAGCTTGATACAAGGGAGGGCAAGAGGCTGCTAACTGGAGTGGAATTAATTTTTCATAAGATCTCGGATATATGATGTTAGAAGAGCGGTAGAGGTAAAATAATAAAAGAATTAATATATATATATATATATATATATATATATATATATATATATATATATATATATATATATATATACATATATATATATATATATATATATATATATATATATATATATATATATATATATATATATATATATATATATATATATATATATATATATATATATCTATAAATAAACCTTAAGTAAAGATAAATTTATATATTTCTAAATGGAGCTAATGTCATTTTACTAAAGGAATAGATCAGCTCGAGCTCGAATAATCTTTTTTGAAAAAAAGTGATGCGACCACCCAAAAGAGAAACTCTTAAACAGTGAACGGAATAATAAACAACAAAGAAAGGAGGATGGCTCTTAGATAGTGAAAACTACAAGAAATTTTTATGATTTATTATCGTCTGGCCTATCATATTATTTAGAGACACGTTTCGACTTTTTGTGGTAATCTTCAGTTCCTTAGCTGAGGATGAAATCAAAAAGTCGAAACGACCCTTTAAATATAATGATACAAAGCCAAATGGGGAAACTAATCGCAAGGCGTTACCAAG
The DNA here is from genome assembly GCA_963969285.1 of Odontomyia ornata. NCBI lineage: Eukaryota > Metazoa > Arthropoda > Insecta > Diptera > Stratiomyidae > Odontomyia > Odontomyia ornata. Next base: position 171,951,663 of record OZ017742.1, read on the forward strand.
ACATGGGAGGGAGGAAGGCCTAAAGGTAGCTTAATCCCCTTATTTATAAAGGATAAAAAGGGCAATTATAGTTATTTAATAAGAAATATGTTTTCCGCAATACTTCTTATTAAAGAATTATAATTACTATTTTAAGTATATTTAGAGTAATCTACAATAAAAGCAGTTTTAATAAATTAATAGGGCGGACAGAAATAAAGGTCTTGAATTAGGGCGGACTTTAAAATAACTAGATTTTCTCACAGTAACAGTCAGGTTATAGAGGCATGGAAGGGAAGAAGGCCTAAAGGTAGCTAAATCCCCTTATTTTTTTAATCATAAAAAGGGGAATTATAGTTATTTAATAAGAAATATGTTTTCCGCAATAATTCTTATTAAATAATTATAATTACTATTTTAAGTATATTTAGAGTAATCTAAAATAAAAGCAGTTTTAATAAATTAATAGGGCGGGACAGAAATAAAGGTCTTGAATTAGGGCGGACGTTAGAATAACTAGATTTTCTCACAATAACAGTCAGGTTATAGAGGCATGGGAGGGAGGAAGGCCTAAAGGTAGCTAAATCCCCTTATTTTTTAAGCATAAAAAGGGCAATTATAGTTATTTAATAGGAAATATGTTTTCCGCAATACTTCTTATTAAATAATTATAATTACTATTTTAAGTATATTTAGAGTAATCTAAAATAAAAGCAGTTTTAATAAATTAATAGGGCGGGACAGAAATAAAGGTCTTGAATTAGGGCGGACTTTAAAATAACTTGATTTTCTCTCAATAACAGTCAGGTAATATCGAGGCATGGGAGGGAGGAAGGCCTAAAGGTAGCAAAATCCCCTAATTTTTTAAGGAGAAAAAGGGCAATTATATTATTTAATAGGAAATATGTTTTTGCAATACTTCTTATTTAATAATTATAATTGCAACTTGAAGAATATTTTAATATTATGTTCGTGCTATTATTTACATGCTTGCCCATGTGTTATTTTTTATAATGGCTCTATAACGTTCGGTTCCATATGGCATTAAATATTAAAACACTTTGATTGGTACAACCTTTTCAAAGTGCGACGCTTGCAGGGTGATATATTTTGTGTATCAATGATCCCAACCTGAGATTCCCATGGCGCGGAAGACAAAACAATATACTTTTTAAAGAATAGAGTTATAAAGGTGGATGTAGACAACGTGGAACATACAATATTCGTGGGAAGAGAAACAAATGTCAGAAAGACACAGACTATATATATATATATATATATATATATATATATATATATATATATATATATATATACATATATTCATTTTGAATGGGTACTCAAGACTCTGGGTGTACTGATATGAAGAGTAGAAGAGTAGAAGAAGAGTAATTTAAACTAAAATGGAAAGAAAAGGAATATTAATCTAAAAAAGAACTAGGTGTAGTGGACCACCGTTAGTGCAGTAATTACCTTGGAGAGATTTTCATGCCGTTCAAACCAAGCACGAGCAATTTACGCGTGAACCCATGTGGGATCATGATAGCAGTGGCTTCCGAAAGAAATCTGTTCATAGGTCGATGTGAGCATCTCTCAAATTATTAATTCGTTGGTCATTATTCACCTTAGACTTAAAATTGCTTCAGTATGTTGGTCTTCTAAGGTGTTGTTTTTGTATTTCAGTATGTATTTAAAACGTGTTAAAATAAAAAGTTTAATTACGAATTCAGGATCAACGTAAGGACAGCATCTGTACACTGGTAGTGACTTCAGAAGCTGGAATAAGATCTGACCTATATTACTTTCGGTTTTAACTTTTTCAAAATTCAATTCTAACTTCCATTCTAATTCCCCAATATAGTCAACAAATGCTCTTGGAGAAGTTACAAGGCGGCTGTCTTCCTCAAACTGTTTCAATTCTGTGTAGAAACTTGCGGGTTCGCATGTCCCTACACTTTGTGGCTCGCAATTGTGTGACTCTTTCATACGCCTATACAGGTAGCCACAAACATATTCGAAACCAAAAGAAGTTGCAGCATCCATTCCTACCAACGAAATTCCATCGTCGTTAAGACGAACTCCTTTGAATAAATTAGGTTCTGGGATAATTGGCGCATTTAACCTTACTGCGGGTAATTGAAACTCAAGTTGAGGTTCACAGTTGCCACTCTTTATAACTTGCAAATATTTCATAATAAAAGCATTGCGGAAAGCAGTGGCAAACCCATACGGAGTTGGATTACTATTATTCCCATTCCTTCTCCGCAGGAGTCCGAATGAATGCTCTAAGCTGTCTTGATTTACATGGCGTGTTAGAAGATATTTAAAACCAGGTTGTTTCTTCAATTTGCCATGAAGTCCAATCAAACTATTTATTTATGAAAGCCAGCCTTTCACGCATTTTATTTTCCCACTGCGGTCGATTATTTTTATTTTCTGGAAAACTTTCTTCATTTTTCTCAAATGCGCCATTTGCTTAACGTTCGCAAGGAATGGGCGACGAAAGCGTTTCTTTTCACGAACTCTTGCAGGGTTAAAAATATCGAAAAGTTTATCGATGTTTGATATAAACTTTGCAGTATCTATCGCTTGGCCAGAGATCCTATCATTTATTGAAACTCTGGCTAAAATTCCGGCAGCAACAGATTGGCTAAAAATTTGAGAAGCAAATTTTACCTTCATTTTTTGGAAGCTACTCGATTGTATATGCTTCCGAGTCAACTTCGGGCAAGCTTAAAATCTTGTTTACAATCGACTTTGTAAAACTGCACAATATGATCCCAGCTAGCGACTTTCCCTTTTCCTAAATGAAAAGGTGCTTTCATAAGATTATTCCTCAACGATTTCAATAAATGAGGAGTATCGAAAAAATAAAATATTTCTTCTGGGCTATCATCCTTCTTAAATGAACTGTGCTCCGACGAAATAGAAAGCAGCTTTGCAAGAGCTATAAAGTTAGACCCTTGATCTGTTACTAGAGCTCTTGGACGCAGTCCAATATCTCTTAGTTTGTGGATCGTCTTGAAAAGTATGGTTCTTAATTCTTTTACAGGACATGACTTGCTCACGAAAACATATCCTAAAAGCTGCTTATAATTATGTGTGATCCCACGGGCCATTACCGCTAACACTGAATTAGCGAACAATGCGGTGCGTTTTTCCCCATCATCTTCCACGCCATATATAACGTCATGCTTCCTGTCATAATAGACATTACTGCGTATGCCCATTTCATCCATACATATGACGCAATCCTTCCCGATCTCGGGAGTGTTTAGCAATTTCGCCTGCAAAGTAGTGAAGTACATATCCTTCAATCCAGGCCCTAAAGGAAATCCACTTATATATCTGTTTAGGGTCGATTTACAAGGAAGGCCCAGCATTGGGCTCATAAATCGATAGGCAAACGGTGACAAGTGAAATAAACCCACAGAAACTTGTTTTACGGGATCTGAGAATCGGTATCCACTCTTAGTGCGTTCCGAATTCTTTACAAAGCTATCCACCAAAGTAGCCATGTCTGCAGATAAATGCTTTTTTGCAAGTTCTGCGAGGTGCTTTTTCGTAGAAAGCTCTTTTTCGAGCCGTTCCTTTGCAGCACGCTCAGCTTTCACTTGCAGCCTCAGCGATGCCACTTCCTTCCGAAGCGATGCGGACATTTCTTCCGCGAGCCATTGTTCTGTTTGGGTGGCCCTGCTCCACCCAAAAGATTCAGTTTGGGTGCCCTTGCTGACCCAATATATTTCTGTTTGGGTAGGTTTGCTGCACCCAAAACTGACCTAATAAAGCTATTCAATGATAAAAAATCAAAACGAATATGAAAATAAAGATGGATTTGGAGAAGGATATGGACAAAATAATAATTCAAAAATTTAAGGAAAGAAACAAAACAAAAACTTTGCTAAATATATTATTTTTAAAAATGTTCTTACATAGTTGTCTGTCCCACGATGCTCAGATAGTTGGATGGGATTTTGCGACGACGAGGAAGATTGTTGGGGTACCTGTAAAGAAACAGAATTAGGGGTAAATGCAGTTACCTCTTGGTAAAAGGGGATCGCTGTGGAAGTTACGCAGCGGCCGGGAGGAACAATCATTTCAGGCCTGAAATGATTGTGACATACAAAATGCCGCCCTCTTGACAGCAACAAATCTTCCCGTCGCAAAATCCGCAACCAAAGATCACGCCTAAACATTTTCAAACACATCCCTATTACTAATATTTTAATTTTTATAAATATTGGTCTATTAAATTTTATTAATAAAGCTAACTCATCTACGTGACGTATCTTTTATAAGGTATAAATGCACATACAATGAAAGGATAAAACAATGACTGTTTGACTTACGCCCTGGGACTATGAGCGTCGTCGGTTTGGTATTAAAGAAAAAGTTAACACTTAGTGACCATATCGAACAGATGCGGAAAAATTCGTCTCATTGAGAATAAAGAGGTAGGCGATGGAAATGTAATACCTTTAATTTTACACCACTAGTGTCAATGGGCCAAAAATGCCCTAAGATACAGAGCTTGAATGACAAGATATTCAGGTCGACGCTTCAATCAGTGTTCATTAAATGATCCCTAAGTATTTCCTTAACTCCGCCATAGACGGTCCCAAGCCTGTTTGAGAAAGGAGGAGGGAACCCCTTGTTTCCCCAACCGATAGCTTCTATGATTCCTCATCCCAAACCCCCCCCCAAATTATAATAATTATAATTTCATGTAAATTAGGTGCCATAGTTAACTGAAAACGAAGGCGATGGGTTTCGAATAAAAGTGAACGAGTGATACGGTTTAGAAGGATCTTTTTAAGTAAATTTCTTGAGATTAATTCCAGAGCAAACTTTATGTTTACATATATAAATAGATATGTCGATACATACACATATATATATATATATAAATATACATATATTTAATGTATATAGTGTATACACACACTTATATATATATATATATATATATATATATATATATATATATATATATATATATATATTTATATAGATATATATATATATATATATATATATATATATATATATATAGATATATATATATATATATATATATATATATATATATTCACATACATATATATATATATATATACATATTTATATATATATATATATATATATATATATATATATATATATATATATATATCTTTATATATATATTTATATAAATAGATATATACATATATATATATATGCATATATATACATATTTATATATATATATATATATATATATATATATATATATATATATCTATATATATATATATATATATATATATATATATATATATATATGTATATATATATAAATATGTATATATATATATATATATATATATATATATATATATATATATATATATATACGTATATATGTATATATATACATATATATATATATATATATATATATATATATATATATACGTATATATGTATATATATACATATATATATATATATATATATATATATATATATATATATACGTATATATGTATATATATACATATATATATATATATATATATATATATATATATATATATATATATATATATATATAAAGATGTGTCTGCGTGTGTGGTTCGTTATATATAGATAGGATCTAACAAAATGTGTGCCTGAAGGTCGCCACTTTACTTCGATTTTCGCCAATTTTTCAGAAATATTTCTGTTCTGACCATAGTATAGCTCCGGATTGTACCGAAATTGCTACAAGAATTCATTCAATTGTGTGATAAAGCTCACAATAAAAAATCCAAAGTGGAACAATTTGAAACAAAATGGCGACCGCTCAAAGGTCGAAAAAAGTTGAACGATACAAAAGGACTTCAGAATAAAGTCAGAATATAAAAATGGCGTCTGGGCAAAGTTCGAAATTCGAAAATTTTTCAAAGCTACAATCCATATTGAGTTTTTATGAAGTCTAAAATCAAGGTAGACGCTGATGAGATCATGTATTAAATGTACCAGAATTAAATTCGATTTCAATGAACGCTGCAGATTTTAGCCGCAGTGGTTTTTGCATTGCAGTAAAAAATCATATTTTAATATACGAGTACATGATACAATGTATTCAAGAAACTGAGTTTTGAAAGTTTTGAAATGAAAAAGTTTGCCACTAAAAATGGTGAAATAAAAAACTTTTAGAAAAAAAAGAAATCCGACTTCAAAATACCCTAAAAAGGATGAAATAAATTTTATGGAAGCGGTGCCAAATCAATTTCCCCATTTCAAAATAAATACTTCCGACATCTGCACCATCACAAAAGAATGGGGAAAATATGATATGAAGCGTGTATGAACTCTCGTCCACTTACACAAGTAAGCGACGACCGGAAAGATATGGCTGCACTAACCCCAGGCCACTTCCTCACTGGAGATAACCTGTATGAAGTCAAGGATGATCCTAGTGAAACGAACTACACTTTGTTGAAGAGATGGCACTTGGTCCAACAAATGAAGCAGTCCTTTTGGCGAAGATGGACAGAAGGATACCTGCAACGCTTGCAATACAGATCTAAGTGGATTGAAAAACAAGATAATCCGAAGGTAGGTGAATTGGTGTTGGTAAAAACGGACAACATTCCACCGATGCAGTGGCCGTTAGCAAGGATTGTAGCAACGCACCCAGGACCAGACGGTTTAGTTCGAACGGTGTCTCTCAAGTTAAATAGAACTATTAAACTACGTCCTAGAGTCAAAATTTGCAAACTACCATTTAACATGGAAGATCAGCAACCAGCAGAAATAACCCCGAAATCAACCAACATAGGAAACCTACCGCCGAAAGCAGCAACAAAGCGACCATCAGAACAAGATACCGGTGTGGAAAACAGGAAAAAGACAGCAAAAACCAACCTTCTAGACTATCAGCAGTCCTACTTACAACGCTTTTTGTCCTTGGAGTTTTACCATCGCCTACATTATCGGATGCTAATGTTACAAATCTGGATGGTGGTATGTACATAGAACAAATTGGCCAGGCTAATGTACTTCGAGGCACCTTAAAACTCAATATCGAACTTCCACTCTCTGATCTAACAACAGATGAGATGAATATGCGAAGCATTAATTCCAGTTTGTATTCTATGTGTTCTAAGCGCAGATAAACAACCGAAAAGGTTCACTGCTGGGACCTAGTTCACCACATCTCAGACACTATCGAGGACACCCGGCAAAAAATCAACCTGTTGCGCTTTAAACACACTCGAACGAAACGTGGAATATTTGGGCAAATGCTCACAGCGGTCTTTGGAGTGAATGATGAAATCATCACGGATGTTCAGAATTTATCCGCAAATCAAGAGACACTTAAAACCTTACTCAACCATCAAGGAAAGATATCACTTCAACTTACGAAAAAAATGAATACAACTTCAAGCAGAATAAACCAGCAACTTGAACGATTCTCAAACCAATTAAGAAACGGACTCGAGCAGATAAATGAATCAAAAAGCTGGTACTCCTCAGTTGACTCAAATCAAGTTAACATTCAGTTCTTAGGTACGTATCAGCGTGCCATCAATTTCATCAAGGAAGTGGATTTGAAATAAAGCAATATTTTAATGGCTGTCAATACAAAGGAAGGAATACTAGAATGCATCAAATTTGCAGACCTTCAGGCCTCCATACAAAATACACAAGCATTACTACCAGCCCATCACACAATTGTACACTCGACTACTAAAAAATTGACAATTGATTCTTGTCAAAGCAGTATTAAAATTCACGGATACTTGCCAACCATCGATAACCGCAGATTTGATCTAATTAAGGCCACTGCAATTCCTGTTCAACAGAAACCTACATTATTCACCGTATTCTGCATCCCTAACTTGATTTTAGGAATCAATTATCATGATCAAGTGTATTTCGAGATAACCACCATCGACTTAGAAAAAGCATCTGAACTAACTTCTGGAACGTATCTTCTTTCCTGTGCAACCCTAACTGATATTAGAGCCAAGAGTAACTGCATAATAAAGAAGTTGTACAACCTACATGACTAGCCTGTATGTCCACAAAGGTCCTTCCGGATAACATCACTAATCTTACAGCAACTGATATCGATCAACACCTGGTTATTTGTCACACCTCAACCGGTCCATGCGCAGACAGTTTGCCAAGGTGTAAGGAAAGATTTACAAATCAATGGAACAGGAATAATCAAACTCACCCAAGACTGCCAACTTCAAGCTGAAGAATTCATCCTTATAGCTGATCAATGCCACACTGGACGCACGTTCCCTACATACCTCTCACCAACTGTGCCAAGCTGAACACAACGCTGCAACACACAGAAATCAAACTGCTAAATATTTCAAAGGCCATCACCCACTCAGAGTCGTTTTCATCTGTAATTACCGAACAAGATGAGCTGGACACAAAAATTGACGAAATCCACTGGAAAAGGATTAAATCCCATGCAACACTGTCGACCATCTCCATCACCTTGACTGGATTAACCAGCATTACACTCATCATTATCCTCACGTACTGGTGCATCCGAAACAAATCTAAAGTAATCAACTGTACATCACCACCGTCCTCATTCACCACCTGGTATGACGAGCACCGACTCTAAGATCCTGACGGCTCTTGGTGGGCGGTTATGTTAAGATTAATTAGGTCTAAGTTCAGTTCATTTACCCTACGACTCATTTAATTAAAAAATTCATTCCTGTAATCGATACTTGCATTAACATTAAAATATTTCAAATGTATATTGTACTGTCTAAGCACTATTTCAAGTTCAATAATCCAAATGTGAAATTACTGCCACCTCAAGCGAATTGCAATTCAATTAAAGTTCAATCAAAGAATATTGAACTTGCTTGAGATGGCAATAATTCTTTCCACGCGCTAGCCAAAGAATTTATGCACTAAATGCAAAATGTTAGTATAAATTAACCAACAGTGGCGACAATAAAGCATTCCATGTTGAATCATTTTAATAAGCGTTTTATTGTCTTTTCATAGCTGGAACACATGGAGCCCAAAAATCATTTATCTCAGAGATAAATAAAAAAATTTCAATATAATATTTTTACCTTACGAGGTCTGTCGGCAGAACGGCAAACCTATCCGACGGTGAGCTGCACATGTGAACAATGCAAACTTTTGCTTGAGGCATCTGAAAACAAACTTGTAAATATTCATACGCAACTTAAAATTTGAAGAAAATTACCTTGATGTTTATAACCGCTACAAAAGTCATTTAAGTTTAAGACAGAAAACTTTTGACAGTTCTCTATCACCTGATGATAGGCTTACTGCTGCCATCTGTTGAACTTCCGACACAATTCTTCGTTGAGTTTCTTCAACGGAAATTACACAACAAACAAAAATGACTAATTTTTCTTCGCGTAACACTTCAAAATAACAAGTGACCATTCTTCAATATGTAAAAATCGATATTTACACAGAAATTGCCTATTTCTTGTCATTTTGCGGTTAAATCCATATGCAACTTCATAAATTCAAATTATTTACGCGCCAGTGTAAACGTTACTCGATTTATGATTTCGTTCAAACCGAAAAAATTTCCATGTGACAACATTAACACCTGCTCTCATTTTGTGTTCGTACAAACGCACACATCTAAATGTGGAGAAGTTTCTCACGCACACATACAAATGCGGGGAATTTCTCACGCACACACACGCAAGTCGAGGGAACCGATATATCGCTATCGAATTTTCCCGCATCGTACCAATCGTTTAAATTTTTTTGTCTCTTTCGCACCCTGGCGTGCCTTGGGAAAATTTGAAAAGTTATTCTTCTCTTTTTATTGATCAGCTGACGAAGTGCACCAGCTCGTTAGTGTATAAGCTCTGCTCAGACTTAGGAGCCAGTCGCTAGAGAGCTGGTTGGCAAACTAACTTTCAACAAAGAAAAAGAAATCACCAAAAAAGAAAAAGAAGTAAAGTCAAAAGCAACCGAAAACAAAAAACCAAAGAAACCGCAACAGGAACCTAAACAACAAGATGTGCCCAGTTCAGGCGGAGCAAACGTCAGTACAAACTATTATGCAGCGCTAGCTGGGCTAGACGATTCAAACAAACAAACATTTACTAAATCTGATAATGCATTCATCGAATATTTAAAAATTAAAAATATGGAGAAAAACCAAAGGTTTTCTCTGCTGGGTTCGTCTGTCAATATGAATCAAAAGAAAGAAAATGTCCCACCAATAAATGTATTTGGGCAAACTGGTAAAGATATGGTTCGGCTTTTGGCAGCCGAAAATGAATTAAATGATTTTGAGATCAAAAGAGTGAATGCCGATAAACTGACGATTAAAACTGAGCCGCTGATTGACTTTCAGCAATAAGTGCGTTGAATTCTGGAGGAGTTCCGCACTTTACGTACACCTTCAAAAGCGAAAAAACCAGACCTTTTTGTTGAAGTGTCTGGACTACGGAGAGGACACAGTCGATCTCATTCAGGTGCTTCAAGAAGTTGTACAAGAAATAGAATTCATTGCAGTTAAAGTCTTCGCAATAAGGAGATCGATTGTTGAACGTAAAAATTTGCAAAAGCAGTCCAAGTGACCTTCAAAAAATAAGGTACTTGATCTTTCGAGTGGTGAGGTGGGAACGCCTCCAGAAGCGCGAGGTCAACTAGTGCTATAGGTGTCAAAAATTCAGTCATTCGGCTGCCAATCGTATTGTGAAATACAGATGTGTAAAGATATACATGCCCCGGACGAGTGCAAATTGGCTCAGACGGAGCCCAAAGAAAAACTATATTGTGTGAACTGCGGTGTCTTTGGTCACCCAGCCTCATATCGAGGACGCCCCTGGTATCAAGATGCAAACGTAAAATTTACTCCAAAACAAACTCAAGTACACCGCAGTATGATACCTACCAACTTCGTCAAGCCCGTGGTGCCATTTGTACTTGCTGCTAGAGGACCAGCAGACAACAAAGTAAATAATGTGAAAAATGTAAGTGGCAATAATGAGCTGCTTCTTTAAATTTACCAGCAACTAAATGCTTTATCAATCAACGTCAACTCCATTGTGAGTCTACATCGACTTGACTGTCTCTTGGAATTCCTTGTCAAGCAAAAGCCTGACATCATACTTCTCACTGAAACCCAGCTCAATTCATGGCACTCCATGACATTCAAGAATTTTGAATTCGTAAAAAACGATAGGGTAAACGGTGATGGGGAAGGTGGCACCGGGATATTGGTTCGAAGACCCTATTGTTTCCAAAATATTCAAAAAGTCGAATTCAAAAGCTTTGAATCTCTTGAAGTGTCCGTTATCAAAATCTCACTGCCAGGTGGGGATAACCTCTTCGTTATCTCTGCCTATGCAACTGGTCGAAACGTTTTCAAGCTCAAGGAGGAGCTCAATCCCTTGTGTGAATTACTCGAATTGAACAGGCTGCATAACTATTATATTCTTGCTGGTGTCCTGAATGCCCGGCATACATCATGGCTGAACGCCACCAATAATCCCAGAGGTGTTGTCTTGAAATCGTGGATAATAGAGAACCAAATTGAATACAGGTGCAATCTGTATGGGTCGGAGTTCCCAACATACCCTAGGACAAATTCATATTTGGACCTCTGCATACTCGTAGCTGACGCAAGACTTGAATTCAGCTTTAATAGTCCTCAACGGAAACTGCAGGTGCTTCCTTATGATAGCGACCATAACGCAATCGTGATGGAAAGCAATCATCAAAGGGATGATGTCTTCCTCATTCTAGTTCAACACGAAAATCATCGGTTGAATTTCAAAAAAACAGACTGGGGAAAGTTTCAAAAGAAGTTTAATCGGGAGTACCAGAAGCAATGTCCCCCTTTTGATGGTGGGAACGCTTGCTCAATGGTTCCTTATGATAGATATCTAACTAACGATGAAATAGATTTCTGTTTGTCAAAGTTAGAGAAGCTGACGTTGTAAACGATTGAGAAAGTCGTTCTCAAGATTCAACTTCGAAACAATATGGAGGATATGAAACACCAACCGTTGCAAGATTGAAAAGATTGAAAATCATTCTTCTCATACGCGTCAACAATATTTATCGGTGATTTGTGGAGTACAACGATCCCTTGATAGCTTCGTTAAAATTACACCTGAAGAATGTCCGGAGCTCAATCCGTTCATACTTCAGGAGTGAGCTCAGCAATCAATGGGCCGAAAAAAACTGAGGGATATTAGCCCACAGGCCCCAGATGGTATTTTCATGAAAGTGAATAGTTTATTCCGTAAGAAGTCTCGAGTGAAGGTATCGAATCTTGAAGTCGCTAGTCATGAGATAAATCTTGTCGATAGGGCTGGTACCGAAATTGATAGTACGACTCCGGATAGAAATGGAAACAGGATTATATGTGAGGGATTGCAGAAACTTGCCCTGATTGGAACACATTTTGAATTGGTTCATCTACCAAACCCTAAGAGAGGGAGCCATATACTTTCAGATGTCGTTGAAGCAAAAGTTTCCGACTTCAAATCAAACCCGAACGGCCAATCAATTCTTCATTTGAACGAAACATTGAAATCTGACCACATACTGAGCATGAATCTTGTTGATTATTTTGTTAGCTTTAAAAACTTGTGTTTCATATTTTGCGAGATAAACAACAACAAATCATGTAGTATTGTCGTGGATTGCTATTCGATATTATTGATTAGTTCAACAACATGTTGAGCAGTTCATATTTCTAAAATGAGTGGAAAAGGCTAAGGTATTTCCGATCTTCAAGAAAGGAAAACAATCTTGGAGCCTGTAAAGTGTTTGAAGTGATACTAAACAAACCATTAAAAGCCCACATTGAGAAATATTTGTTGATGTCGAATTGCCAATTTGGTTTTCGTGCCAGGCATTCGACCATACATGTGATAACGAAAGTAAGCTCAGACATCTGTTGGAAATTAAACATTAGAGAATGTGTTGGAGCGTGTCTCATTGATATGGAGAAAGCCTTCGATGCGGTGTGGTTAGATGGACTAATTTTTAAACTCCTTCAGACAGGTTCCCAAGACGTTTGTTATCACTGATGGAAATCTGACGACAATGCGCGATTTCAAGGTCTTGAATGGTCTACAGCAGGGAACAGTTACTGCGATTCTGCTCTTCTTGATATTCGTTCGCAAGCTTTTGAACGGCTTTGATGTGAACGTCTCGCCAACACGATCATTGGTAGCGTTTGCTGATGATCTGATCATCTATACGGCAGACCGAAGAGCGTCAGTAGTTCAGACCAATCTTCAAAAACTGTTTAATGATGTGCAGCTGTACACCGACAAATGGTAAATACAAATCAATGAGCAGATGTGCGAAACAATTTTGTTTTGTACAGAAGCATTCGTGTATTTGGACATAAACCAATATGTTTATGATGCTGACGATGTCCCAATTATTTATCGCATATGTAGACGAGCCACCGATAAGAAGATAAAATATCCTCCGAATTTGAGTTCACGACACCAACAATCGCAATGGAGATACTCATTTCCTAGATTCGTTGAGGCTGGTCGAGCTGGGACGGAGCAATCTAGGTATTGGTGGCTGAATGACAATGTCTAAATTATTCGAATTTATTTTCTGATTTTATGTTATTTCGTTTTGAGGTTCAGCTCATTATTTTTACATTTAATGTTGCTTGTTTTTGTTAAAAATTAGGGATAGATTTCAATATTTAGGATAGGTATATATTATGTTTATTATATCAGGTTTAGAGATAAGGTTTAACGTTCAGGTTAGGAACATTGTGTTAGCATTGTATTACTATAAAATAAAGTCATTTGATTGAATTTGATTACAATTAGGTTATAACATATTAGGTAAAAGATAAAAAGTTCGCTGTTGTGTTAGTATTATAATTAATTTTTGAATAGCGTTGTCTGGTTTTTTCTCTTTTTTCCAATGGAGTCATAAAATTTGCAATAATTCGAATTAAATTGAATTTGATATTGTATTTGACTAAATATTTTTAACTTGATAATGTAGAAATTTAGAGAGCCATTTGGGCTATTAAGTTTTAAAATTTTTATTGTTTGGAATTTGCTTTATATTCTTTGAAAACTTATAACGATTAGTATTGAATAAAGCGCCTTTGACTTTGACTCTGACTTCATTTTTAAGCTACAAATGCTATTTTGAAATGCAAATTAAATCTTAGTTGCTAATTATTTTGTTCATTTGACGGCTATTCAAGAAAGAAAAAACAAATCTTAGTTTATTATTTAGCATTACAAAGTTTCATAAATTTTTAAAAAAATACCTTCTTTTCTCTGCCTAAACAACGTTAGGGTGGGTATTGGCCCTAGCACATGAGCATAAGCCATCGATGTATTCATAATTGTCGAGTAAGAATAATGGTCATATATATGATTCTTTTTAGGGTTTTGTACTAAAATACAAAACTCTATTGCAATCACGACCTGTGTCCGTCTGTCCGTCCGTCCGTCCGTCCGTCTGTATGTCACAGCACTTTTTCTCCGAAACTATAGAGGCTACAGCCATGAAACTTTGTGGAAAGGTCAGAAGTGGTGACCTCTTGAAAGTTCAAGGGTGGAAAAAATTTTCAAAGGGGTTTAAGGGGGGTCTCCCCATATAGGGAGGTGACCCCCCCAAAAAAAAATTTCACCATTGGTAGTCGAGTAGGGTGTCATTAGAAAGGTCTCAATGAGATCTTTTCAAAACAAGTCTTAAAATTGCCTTATGAGTACCGAGGGGGGCAGGGGAAGGGGAAATGTACGAACTTTTCGCGTACCCCCCCTCGCGATTGGACACCTTCCATCCGAAAAATCTGAAAAAAATCATGGATGTAGGCCTTAATGAGTACAACAACAAAAAATACATGAGAAGTTGCAATTCACTCAACTTTGTTAGTAATAGTATGATTTATTGATTTTATGTTTTCTTGAATAAAATCTAGACGGTGTCCTTAAATTCATTCCTGCATTACTATGGAACAATATGCCCTGTATTACTATGGAAACATATGGCTATGGAGCCATATGCGCTTTTTACCGACCTAGAAACTACAGCTTTGTTAGGATTTGCATGAAAATTTCAGGAATGATAGGTATCATGAAGATGAGTATATACAATTGAAACAAGTCGGAAAGGCAGGAGAGCGCTCCTAGCAAAAGGGCTTTGTAACCATTCTAAGATTCTAAAAAACAGGCCATGCATCGATGATTACAGTACAGAGGAGTGGCCCCTGAAAAAAAAATTCATGAAAGGTAGCCGATATGAGTATCAACTGAAAGTTCTCTATGAGAGCTTTTCAAAATAGTTCTTAAACTGACAGTTTTTGCTTCTGTGAGGGCATAGGGGAGGGGGGGAAATGAAAAATGTGTTTCCTCCCTCGCGGACACCCGTGATCTTAAAAAATCTGAAAAAATTATCAAGGGAGATATTTGTGGGTATAACTATAACAAATACCTCAGAAGTCAAAAATCTTTCAACTTTGCTAATAATAGTATGATCCTCGAACATGACATGTTTCTTGGTTTTATTCGTTACTGGTTACTGCATTTTGTAAGTTGAGTACAAAACCCTTCTGACATGAGCATAGGTCTGTCTACCCAACTTGTTTTGGTTGATTTTTTTATTGATTCGTATTGCTTAGTTTGTAAGTAGTAGTTTTCAATGGTTGGTAAGTTAAATAATTGAGTGATTCTTTGGGAAATAGAGTGTTATGTTTGGACATTGAGGGGCTGTACGCTAATGTCATGCTGTTATTGCGTTAACATTCATGTCGTTCTGTTAATAGCGCCATTGATTTTTGAATGGTTCAGGCTATTCTAGAAATCAATCTAGATCGAATTGTAGTAACAGGATTTTGCTAACGAGAGGTTGCAGGAAGCATAGCCACAGGCTTTCACCTAACATGGGTTGTTGCAATGACAGTCAATCCTGCAGCTGTCAACTCGAAGATCAAAATTCAGCTGACAGTTGGTCAGAAACTTTTGACGGGGGCAAGGCAGGAATCGTGGTCGACGGAATTTTCGGTAATTCTAATAAAGAATTAAACTTTTCCACATTTTTCCTTTAATTGTTTGGGATGAACAACAAATTGACCTTGGACCGGAAGAACGTCCAACCCCTTTTGCCATTGCTTGTGCATCTGCTGCAGAACTGCGATCTGCAAATATTAGCCGACTCATGCTGGGCGATATCGTATGTAACCGACGACAAAAGCAAACACCGGCTTGGTACATGCGAGTTTTATTTACAGGTGTTCAAAACTTTCAATAATTTGTGAGTTAAAAAATTATTTTTTAATGGCACGAGTGCGAGGTGTAATTTAACAAACAAGAGCATAATCTGAGACGAAACAGTGGAGTGCTCTACCTCCGTAACTATCGCGCACATCACTTATGAAGAAATCTGGCTGGGCTAAAGCTTTGGCATACCAATCAAGAACAATTGTTTTGAGCTCAAAGGCTGATAGATTTGACGGCTTAAAAAAATGCAAACAATATTGTATTTACTACTCACCCATGAAAAGTCGATTGATCCGAATGCATCGCCTAATATTGATGGATAGGAACTTCTGGCTGGGAAAAACGCAAAGAATTGCAGACGACTCCAATGCACAATGTGAGGCATGATTTTTTCTTCGCCTTTCAAAATATCGAAATCTTCACCTTTTAATGGGGCCTCGCTTATAAAATACCGAAAAATGAAAAGAAATAAATTGCAATTAACATAAATGTACACAAATCGTAATTGAGTTGTATCAACAGTATTGAAAAACGAATTGATTTGATGTAATATATAATTATATTCGAAAAGCCGTGAAGTATAGGGTTTTCTATTAGGGATATAACAATTTCGTATCTTTATATGAAAGCACCCTTAAACTTTCTTAATGAACTGTCAATGTTAAAACGTTCGTTAAAGTCAACATTTTTATGATCGTAAAGCTCACGAACCAGCAACGTTTGAAAGTTATAAAAAATTACTACCGAAATTCTGAGCCGGTTTCCTCGAAAAATCATCTTCAGCGATGAAGCTCAATGGCTTTGTCTATAAGCAAAATATGCATTATTGGTCAGCTATAAACCCACATGTGCTTCTTGAGACACCGTTGCGTCCACAACAAATTACTGTTTGGTGCGGTTTTCATGCCCGAGATGTGATTGGGCCGTTTTTTATCGTGGATGAAAACGACCGTCAATGCAGAGCGCTATCGTGTTATGTTGGAAGATTATTTGTGGCCGGAATTGGATGAACTTGACATCAGCAATATGTGGCTCCAACAAGACGATGCCACACAGCACGCCTTACAATCGATATGTTATGTCCTTAATGGAAAGCCCTATATTTCTCTGTGGAATTTCCAATAAGTCAATATTGTTCAATGTAATCGTACTAATTAATCAAAGACTCTTATGATTGTAATTTATTTTGGGTAGTTAAAAGAATTTAACGATGATGATAAAAATCAAATATTTCATTTTTAAAAGGTATGATTCAACTTGAATTGTATATTTTGAATTGTAGAACGATGAGATCTAAATTGATTTAATTAGCGCTGAATGGACAAAGTAGTTGTATTTCTTTATTTCTCTTTAAACGAACGGTACTGAAACAAAACTTGGACTTACTGGTAAAAACTTGTGATTTAGTTTTCATTTTAAGTTTAAAATGTAAGATTCATCACGAATATTTTTTGTATCTTCTCAATGCGTTTGTGTGATGAGTTCTTAATAATTTCAGACCCGTGATAGTATTGTAACACATTACCTGAAAAGAGAAAAATAGAGAATGAATTGCTAGATAGAAAAGCGCCGGTCTTCTTTTTTACCTTCTAATGGGTATGGGACCCGCAACGTTGGCGGGCTCTTCCGAAAAAAGGGGCAAGCCATCGGGCGAAGCTCCTCTTTTCTTGTCTCAGGGGCTCTTGCCTGGGACGGTTGGCTTCCACTACTCATATGGCCAAGTTTCCATTTCGATCTTTGATCTAGTTGAGAAGGGTGCGAAGAGGCTCCATTACCACCTAGATGCCCCACTTTTTTGTGAGTATCCACGTCAGGATTCGAGTCCAACCTCGCACGTGGGTAATTTGGAAAAGTCATCGCGTTCCATTAATCGTAATGTCCTTCGGTCGGTTACCTTGGCCTTTCAACATCTGTCGAATGTCTTCCGTTGCCACGTCATAAAGAAAATCGTAAGCGTGAAATTTTTTGTAGTGCGTCTTTGCGCTGGTGGAAATAACCCACCCCATGGCACCTCAACGCTAGCTGCCAGCACACTTACGCGTCACCAGGTAAGGCCATTCCATTTAAGCAAAAATTTTTCGCTCGAAGAGACTGCAGTTCACCGCTACTGTCTTGAACGGACAGTATAGCAACACCCAAACACTACATAATTCTGCAATAATAGCTATTCTGGCCGCTTTATCTACTAAGTCAAAAGTATGAAATTTTCGGACTTGGGTATCAGTATAAATGAAGTAGAGAGTTTTGTCAATCGTTTACGTTTTTAAACCAACATCCAAAGGAAAGAAAGTTATCAATTCATCATCTATATTTTTTTTTGCTTTTTTTATGTATGTTCACTCATAACTTCTGAACACTTTTGAACGGAGATAGATAGAAGAGTTCTGTTTTTGGCAAAGGATATGTCGAAAGACATATAAAGCAATGGACGCAAAATGAACTTATTTTCATCTATACGTGAGTGACGGACTTTTACTACATACGTGCCTTCCTCTCCCATACGAATTGAAATCCCCCCGCCTTTCACGTCTTTAGAGCATCCACACACTCAAGTGGCTCTCTAGTTGCTCTCCTGAAAATCCCACTCCTCTTGTACTTTAATCCCCCGAATAGTCAACGAAATATCAGCCATATGATTGAAAACATATGATTCGTGAAAATTCAACAATGATGGGAAACGTCTTATCAAGTTGAATTTAAAATTGTACACAAAACAATTTTCTTAAGGCAAACCGTGTTGAATCTATTGCAAAGGCGTTGCAAAAGTGATAATTAATCAAACTGAAAAGTTTGTTACGGATCGCGAGTGGTGTGTCGGAAAACGAAAAATGTAATGATGTGTGTGGGACTGTAAAAACAGCTTTAGGAAGTATGTCAGAGACGTATCCTTCGTAGGGTGTCTTGTTGAATCTTTTATATCGTTCAAGTTAGAACACCCGCACGGGAAATTGATTTAGTTCAAGATGTGAAAATTAGTGGGAGACGCTACGTCAAATTTATTTGAAATTGAAATCAACAGCTGATAACGCGCCAACTTCACGCTACATCATAAAATGTTTCAATTCTCGCGATGCATTTCGTATGCATTCTCTCTGATATCTATGGATATGTCTTTCTTCCTGTAAGGTCCCATTTACAGGAGAAGAAATGCAATTTTGCAGCATAACTGATTAACGCGTGTAAGGAGTTTGATTGCAGGTATTTCAGATGAAGGAAAACATATTGAACTAAATGTATCGCAAAAGAATTGTAATCTTTTCAAGGATTTTGTAGATATTAACAGTTCAACATGATATATTGACGTCGAAAAATTGAATTTGAATGAGTTTTCGTACAAAAAATGCCAATTATTTTGCACTCTTCAAGGATTTGATGGAGATACCAATTCCTTGGTGACGGATGATAAAAATGAACAGTATTCTTAACTTTCTGCATAAATGGTACAATCCTTTCTACGGGAAATAACCAATCAATTACTTGTAAGTGCAGATAAACACAATTCAACATGATTTAGAACAATTTCATTGGGCGAAATTTCAGCATGCTTTTCCCTTCTGCATTCATTCTTCGCCTACTGATAACCGTGATTAAAAATCCTTCTAATATCCTTAAACGTAAATGTTACACGTAGGATTTATAAAATCCTCCGAATAAATAATAAGCATTGAGTAATAGCAAATTATGGAGTCAATCGCCATTTGACAATTGATTCATTACTTTGAGTTAATATTATACATTATATGCCCAGAAATCTAAAATTAGTGATTTCCATGCTAAAGACGATACTTTTCCTTCTATAACTGATTATAACTTTAAAGATGAACATGAAAAAGCATAGTCGAGTTTTAATTGAACTGTAGGACATCATTTTTATGAAGATTTCATGAAAATTATGTGCAATAATTAACAAAAAACGAAGGCGATGGTTATCGAATAAACGTTAACGTGTGTTACGGTTATAAAGGAACTTTTTAAGTAAATTTCTTGAGATTGATTGCGGAGTTCACTTTATGGTATATATATATATATATATATATATATATATATATATATATATATATATATATATATATATATATACATACAGTGGAAATCGTTTATAACGACCATGAAGGAGGTGGCAAAATTTGGTCGTTATAGGCGGTAGTTGCTATATCCGGTGCAGGGGAAAATTAAATGAAAACAGTATGTATGTACACAGGTTTATGTATTTTCTTTCAAAATGTTAATTAATTTTACATTAAAGGATATGAATATACGTAAAATTATGTTGTACAAACCAACTACTGTGCACTCTGCGATATGAAGTCAAGCATTGACGTTTGTTTTTTACACTTCTTTGTGTAAAACTCTTTTGAAACCTGTTTCTCAAAGCTTTCGATTTCCATCTTCACTCTTTCATTATAGTGTGTGCTTTTAATCAGGATATGTGTTTTTATGATCTGTAGACAAAACATTGTTGACATATTGAGAAGAGAAAAATGCGGGTAAGAAAGTTGTAAAATCTTACTTGAACTGATTTTAAAACATCCGTTAACGTTGGAATATGTTCTTCTGCCTCTGGTATCGCTTTGTTTTCATCTTTCACAGCGTTTTCTTCACGGCAAAGTGTGATTAGTTCATCGTTAGTTAAGTCTCTTTCCGTCACCAATGAAGAATCGATGTCCTCGTAGCTTTTCAAAACGTCGTAATCGAAATCATCCGGGAACCTTAGATTTCCAGTCCATTGTGAAAGACTTGGTTCGATTATATCATCAGCCTGTGGTGTCGTAAGACCTGCATGTCGAAAACAATTTGCAATCGCACCTGGTTTTATGTCCCTCCAAGCCTGATCGATCATCGATATTGCGTCCAAAATAGAGATTTTCGTAGTTAGTTTTTCCTCGACGTCCTGTAGATATTTCAACACCAGTTGCTTACGAAAATTGGTTTTTAAAATTTTTATTACACCTTGGTCCATTGGTTGGAGCACTGAGGTTGTATTCGGTGGTAAAAAGACGACCCCAATCCATTCAAATGTTTCCAAATTAACATGCGATGGACAGTTATCGATTAAAAGTAGAATTTTCTTTTTCAATTTTCGTTGTTCTTCATTCCATTGTTTAAGAGTTTTATTGAACATAATCGACGGGCAAAGTCCGGATGCCTTTAAAGCAACGAGGGTTTCTGGATTTCCCGATAACTAAGAGTCTCCGTTTTATCGTCCCCGTCATATTTGCAGCAACCAAAACAGTTATTCGGTCTTTCGATAGTTTTCCATTGCTACACTTTTCACCGATAAAGTGAAGGGTTCGATCAGGTGTTAATTTGTTAAATAATCCCGTCTCGTCGGCATTGAAGATGTCGTTATCGTTAAACGACTGACAAAGAGTAGGCCAAACAGGCGTCAACAAATTGGTGGATACACCTGAAGAAACTGCAGCAGCTTCTCCGCTAAGTTTTCTGAAAGTTATGCTATGACGCTGGCAAAACGCTGAATCCATCCTTTCGATATTTCAACTGAAGAATTTTCCGAAGAACCATGCGAAATAACGTTGATAAGCTCTTGAGCTTTAGCTTGCAAAAGAGGGCCAGATATGGGTATGTCATGACTCCGTTGGATTTTGAAGCATTCCAATAATGGTTTTTCCAGCTCACCGTGAGTCGCTGTTCGGTTCTTTTTTGACTTGAAAGATATCCCTTGGTTTATTGCATCTTCGATTTAATCTCTCTTCCTCCATATCGTTGATATTGCCGAATGGCTCACTTCGTATTCTTTGGCTAATTGTACATTCGTCTCCCCACTCGAGATGTTTGAACAAATAACAAATTTATCTTCTAAAGAAAACGGCTTTCTTTTTGACATTCTGCCCGGAATCGAGTCTGTAAGCAACGTCGCGAGTTGTATTGTAATAAGCGATCGTCTCACTCGAAAGTTCGTTGTTATAGAACTGGCAACTTGTTTTGCGTTTCAAATAAGACTGAGGAGGTAGCACAGACTCAATCTCGTTTCTGTGTTTACTTTTCACTCAAAATCAAGTCCACAAGAAACTTCGCTAGTCGTAATAAGCGATGCGATTTTCTACCTCGAAAATTCGTCGTTAAGCCGATATCATCGTTTTAGCCGATGACGTTATGTACCATTCAATTTTCCTTGGGAAGAGTAGGCTGGGGCTCGGGGCGATACATTTTGGTCGCTATAACCGGAAAGTCGTTATATCCCGTGTCGCTATACGCGATTTTCACTGTATATATATATACACCATAAAGTATATATATATATATATATATATATATATATATATATATATATAGATAAATATATATATATATATATATATAGATAGATAGATAGATATATATATATATATATATATATATATATATATATATATATATATATATATATATATATATATATATATATATATATATATATATATATATATATATATATGTATATATATCGGATATAACGAAATTATTGTTTGGAGGTCGCAAATTTGCTTCGATTTTCGCAAAATTTTCAGATACTAAATATTTCGTCTGGTTTTGTTAATCATTCAAGTTGGTTTAGCGAAAAAAGGCTGTTTTCGATGAAAACCCGTGATTTCTTTTCTGATCAAAGTAAAGCTTATATTTTAATACATGGTACAACGTATTCAAGAAACTGAGTTTTGAAAGATTTGAAATGAAAAAAATTTACCTCGTAAAAGGGGGAAATAAAAACCTCAGAAGAAAAAAGAAAATCGACTTCAAAATGCCCTAAAAACGATGAAATAAATTTCATGGAAGCGGTACCAAATCGATTTCCCAATTTCAATATATAAACCTTCCAATATGTGCACCATCACAAGAGAAACGGGGAAACACTGATGTGGCACCGTTTCCATAAAATTTATTTCATCTTTTTTAGGGCATTTTGGAGTCGATTTTCGTTTTTCTTCTGAGGTTTTTATTTCCCCCTCTTACGAGGTAAATTTTTTTCATTTCAAATCTTTCAAAACTCAGTTTCTTGAATACGTTGTACCATGTATATTAAAATATAAGCTTTACTTTGATCAGAAAAGAAATCACGGGTTTTCATCGAAAACAGCCTTTTTTCGCTAAACCAATTTGAATGATTAACAAAACCAGACGAAATATTTAGTATCTGAAAATTTTGCGAAAATCGAAGCAAATTTGCGACCTCCAAACAATAATTTCGTTATATTCGATGTATATATATATATATATATATATATATATATATATATATATATATATATATATATATATATATATATATATATATATATATATATATATATATATATATATATATATATATATATATAGTGATTATGTGAGTGATTTTGAATTCGAATTGTCAGTGATTTCCTTTATTGCATTTTCGGACTCCGGGACGAGACTATGGCTTCATAGATAACTTTTATTTCTGCATTTACAACAACAGAGTCTATGCTGAAGTAGAATTTTTTGGCTTTTTTGCGTTGAAGCAATAAGTAGCTATACCAGTTCCCAACCCATTTTTCTCAGCATCTGTAAAAAGTATGCTTACATTATTCTCCATGAGGTTCTGTAAAACAAATTCCATTGATATACCTAACCTATACCTAAATTTTAACACAAATAAACAAAAACACTAAATGTAGCAATAATGAGCTGAAACTCAAAAAATAAGTAACGAAAAACACAAATACTGAAAATAAACACGAATAATTTAGACATTGTCATTCAGCCACCAATACCTAGATTGCCCTATCTCAGCCTGGTCTGCTTCAACGAATCTAGCAAATGAGTATCTCCATTGGAATTGTTGGTCTCGTGAGCTCAAATTCGGAGGATATTTTATTTTCTTATCAGTGGTCCGTCTATATATGTGATATATGACTGGGACGCCGTCAGAATCAAAAACATATCGATTCATGTCCAAACACACGAATACTTCTGGAGGAACGAAGCCAGTAGCGAGGCAGGTCGCAATATAGTCTGTAGGCTGGAACGGCTATGAAATCCAAGGGTTTTCACTCACAGTTACAGATCTTGTGATATGATTCCGAAGGAGTCTCAATATGAAGATATCGATTCTCGTTACTTGAGCAGTTTGATAAATTCTTCTGTTCGATATATAATGTTTCCAATCCGTCTCAGGTTGTCTGTACAAACCACTACATGCACGAAGGCATTTCCTTTCAAAAACTCTTTTTTTCCATGGTACTTTTTTGACCTTTTGATCAATGTATCTGGAATGAAAGAGTCTTCGTTGGGCCATGACTACTTTAAGTGCCTTACTGAGCATGATCTTCACACGTTAATTATAGTACAGATATTGATTGAGATGAACACCGAGGTATCGAACACAGGATTTATGTGGAACCCGTTCTGAACTACCCTCGCCAGCCATGATGTTGAAATCTTTCCAATTACGTTTCAGGTCTTGACTGAGCCCCTGTAGCGTTGTCCGAAGCAAAATTGTTTCGCATTTCTGCGCATTGATTTTCATTCGCCAATTGTCAGTGTACAGCTGTACATCAATGAACATTTTTTGGAGAGTGCTCTGAACTATTGTAGCTTTTCGGACTGTGGTATAGACGATCAGATCATCAGGAAACGCTACCAATGATCGCGTTGGCGAGACGTTAAAATCAAATCCGTTCAAAAGCTTTCGAATGAATATTGAGAAGAGCAGAGGCGCCGTAACTGTTCCCTGCTGGAGACCATTCAAGACATTGAATTTGCACATTGTTGTCAGATTTTCATCAGTTACAACAAACGATTTCCCGTATAACAAATTGTACATAATGGCGACAAGGTGTCTGGGGAACTTGTCTTGAAGGTGTTAAAACTAGTCCATCTAACCACACCGTATGGAAGGCTTTCTCCATATCAATGAGATACGGTCCAACACATTCCCTGTTCTTTAATTTCCAACAGATGTCTGAGGTTACTTTCATTATTGCATATATGGTCAAATGCCTGGCACGAAGTCTTCATAGCTGACAAAATAATCAATAAGAAAACGCTGGAAATCTGGTCTAAGTAATAAGGCAAGTTTTTACGCTCTTCGATCGATCACCTCGATGCTAAGTCTTTAACGGAAATAAATTCTATTTCTAGTGCAATTTCTTGAAGCACCTGGAGGAGATCGACTGTGTCCTCTCCGCAGTCCAGACCCTTCAATAAAAAGGTTTGGTTTCTTTCGCTTTTGGGGGTATATGTAAAATGCGGAACATCTCCCGAATTTAACGCACTTTTTGCTGCCTGGAAATCAACCAGCGACTTAGTTCTAATTGTCAGCTTATCAGCATTGACTCTTTTGATCTCAAAATCATTTAGCTTATATTCGGCTGTCAAAAGCCGAACCATATCTTGGCCCGTTTGCCCAAATACATCGATTGGTGGGACTTTTTCTTTCTTTTGATTAATCTTGACGGACGGACGCAGACAAAACTTTTGGTTTTTTCTCCCTATTTTTAATTTTTAAGTATTCAATAAATGCCAATCTATCTTAGCAGTACAATAATCAGAAGTTTTATTACCTTTATCCTTTTCAATACTCATGGTATCTTCTAGTCCAGCTAGCGCTGCATAATAATTCGTGCTGAGGTTTGCTTCGCCTACGCTGAGGACATTCTCTTGATCAGCTTCTTGTTTCGGTTCCTTTGATTTCTTATCTTCAGTTTTTTCTTTAATTTACCTCTTTTTCTTTCTTGCTGATTTCTTTTGTTTTATTGAACGTCAATGTTTCAACGAGTGCTTCTAGTGATTTGATTTGAAGTTTGAGCTCTTTGTTTCTTTTTCAACCTTGTAAGCTTTCTTGTTAGCTTTAATTAACTGCTCGATCTTGATGACCGATAAAATTTTCGACTTTTCTTCGTTGTTATCATATCTTCGTTTCAGCTTTTTTCACCCGTCATCGTTGGAGATGGACACGATCGTTCTGGTTGATGGCTGAAACCATCGGGCTCCTCCATCTCGTTGCTTTTGCAGCGAGACTAGAGGGAATGTTCGTAAACCTGGACTTCCCTTGAACATATTTCCACTTTTGATACTTCTTCAGGAAATAAATTTCAGGTACTCGATAAATGTTCCAATAATTCGACGGTGATGGTTTTCAAGTAAAAAAATTACTTTCAACTGACTTTTGTGAAAAATTAATAAATTTTTAAAATTAATGACAGGAACGATTGAAAACACGTCTACACCCAACGAGTACTAGACGTAGTATACTATGCATAGATGCCCCACATTTGAATGCCGTCACTGTCAAGGACGCATATGCCCTACCGTTGATTTAGGGAATTCTGAGCCTTTAGATCCTGGCTCAAAAGAGAAGACAGCCTTCGCGATGCCCAGATGCCCACTCTACCAATTTTTGACCATGCCATTTGGACTGTGTAATGCCCCTCAAACGATGACGTGCCTGATGGATAAAGTGATACCACCTTATTTACGGCACTAAGTTTTTGTATACTTGGACGACCTACTGCGTATAACCGAGACCTTTGACGAACACATCGGCCTGCTTCAGGAAGTAGCTTTGCACAGCCGGAAAGCAGGGTTAACCATCAAAATACAGAAGAGACAGTTCGCAATGATGGAGGTTAAGTATTTGGGCCACATCATTGGCCATGGCAACATCAAAACCGACCCGAACAAGACACAAGCGATTAATGTCTTTCCTCTGCCAAAGACCATCAAGCAGTTATGCCGATTCATAGGTTTATGCGGATGGTACCAACGATTCGTACATGACTATGCAACCATCGCCACACCCTTGACCAACATGCTGCGTAAGGGACGAAAGTTCATCTGGGAAGAGCCTGTGTTACGGGCCTTTGAAGAGCTACAGAAGAGACTGACAACAGCCCCCGTACTACATAGCCCGGACTTAAGCGAATCGTTCTCAATCCATTGTGACACGAATCAACATGCACGGGAATTACAAAGCAGTTGATGGAAATAGAAGGAAGACTAGGTCGGAAAAAGATAACATTTTCAAATGAAATAGTATAAATCCGTAAATGTCAAATTTAATCAAAAGATAGCAAACAGTGCAGGACCAATCTTAACAATTTTTACTATGCAATATGTCCTCTTTTCCGGTGACTATGCAATATAGGAAAATCTATAAGATGAAATAAACGTGCATCAGTATCAACTCCCAACCGAATCCTAAATGTGAATTAGAAAATTTCAACAATTGATTTTTCCATATTGGCATTTCTCTTGAAATACTTAACACCACCTTATATCTTTCCACTTTAGATTGAAACTAAGCCAAAATTCAGCAATTTAATTTTAGGGTACATTTTCATGAAAAAGGCCTTGATTTATATATACAAAAGAAAAATAATAAGCGCTATGTTTTATGTTTAATTTCAGTTTTTAAATTAGTTTTTTGATATGATTGTTTCGGCATGTGATGATTCCATGGTTGAGTTTTTTTTTGTACAGGCAATTGTTGGAAGTTTTATTTCTGGTTTATAAAGAAGATAATTTTAAAGGCCACAGATGCTCGTAGATATTGCTCAATATATTTCAAAGTATTCCCCCTCAATATTATACTTACCCTTTGAAATAAGTTGTTTTCATCCGCCGATTTTAAATAATATTTTTATACGATGGGAGTTATCGAGAGATCATTTTAATTAAATGGGGTAACGAAATATATTATACAAGAAAATAAACATCAAAACTTGATGCTATATAAATTACTAACTAATTTATTTTTAATAAATTTTTCACTAACGAAATCTCGCTAATTAATATTTATAATTAGCAGCCTGCATTGGCCTCTGATTTTGTATCCTTTTTGGTTACAAACTATTATGACTTAACCGATTTTTGTTTTCAATCCGTTAATGGAAAGAAGAAATTAATAAATATTGTGTAGCGACCCAGAAGTCACCGCAGTTGCAGACATTAAGTTTTGGCAGAGGGGTATTTAGCCCGGGGTGTCATACTGAGGCCGGCTAGCACTCAGTCGTGTCGTGGGACTTCCAGAACACCCTCTGCCCGTGCTGAGCCACTTTACATATAATAACTAACACAAAGGGAAAACGACGGGAAAGGGAGAGGAGGAACCATTGTGAGAAATGAAAAATTATTATTAATTAGAAAATTTTATTTACTCTACTCAGTTTAAACGCCAAATTCCACCAATTCAAATTGCAAACTATGAAGAAAAATTAGCACAGTATAAGAACTAAACAAATTCAGTGAATACAGTGACCCCTTTCCTAATTAAAAGCGATTTAAATAAGTTTTCTCAAATAATTAATCCAGCAAGCGAAAAAAATAAAATTGCATATAAAAAACGTTAACTACAAATGAAATCAAATTGAAAGGAACAAAAGGAATAAAAAATTTACTCACGGTTTAATGCTGCCGAGCGCTTTGCAACTGAAAACAAGTTGGGTAGACAGACCTATGCTCATGTCAAAAGGGTTTTGTACTCAACTTACAAAATGCAGTAACCAGCAACGAATAAAATCAAGAAACATGTCAAAGACGATTTTATTGGAGAAAATGTGAAATTCAAGGATCATACTATTATTAAAAAAGTTGAAAGAATTGTGACTTCTGAGGTATTTGTTTTACTTATACCCATAGATGTCTCCCTTGATAATTTTTCCAGATTTTTTAGAAACACATTTTTCATGTATTTACACCCCCCCTTGGCCACCACTGAAGCGAAAACTGTCAGTTCAAGAACTGTTTTGAAAAGCTCTAATAGGGAACTTTCAGTTGATACTCATATCGGCTACCTCTCATGAAATTTGTACTGTAATCATCGATTCATGGCCTATTTTTTCGAATCCTAGAATGGTTACAAAGCCCTTTTGCTAGGAGCTCTCTCCTGCCTCTTTGACTTGTTTCAATTGTATGTACTCATTTTCATGATACCTATCATTCCTGAAATTTTCATGCAAATCCTAGCAAAGCTGTAGTGTCTAAATCGATAAAAAGCGCATATGGCTCCATAGCCATATGTTTCCATAGTAATACAGGGCATATTGTTCCATAGTTATACAGGAAAATTTAAATCGCTATAACTTCGTTAAGTATTATTCGATCTTTATGAAACTTTCAGAAAAGATCAATCTTATAAATAGTCATCTCTTTGCTAAATTTTATTGAGTTTAAGGGTACCCTTTAGATTTTATTCAAGAAAACATAAAATCGATAAATCATACTATTACTAACAAAGTTGAGTGAATTTCGACTTCTCATGTATTTGTTGTTGTTGTACTCATAAAGGCCTACATTCATGATTTTTTTCAGATTTTTCGGATGGAAGGTTTCCAATCGCGAGGGGGGGGGTACGCGAAAAGTTCGTACATTTTCCCTTCCCCTTCCCCCCTCGGTATTCAGAAGGCAATTTTAAGACTTGTTTTGAAAAGATCTAATTGAGACCTTTCCAATGACACCCTACTCGACTACTAATGGTGAAAAATTTTTTTTGGGGGGTCACCTCCCTATACGGGGAGACCCCCCTTAAACCCCTTTGAAAAATTTTTCCGCCCTTTAACTTTCAAGAGGTCACCACTTCTGACCTTTTCACAAAGTTTCATTGCTGTAGCCTTTATAGTTTCGGAGAAAAAGTGCTGTGACATACAGACGGACGGACGGACGGACGGACGGACGGACGGACGGACGGACGGACGGACGGACGGACGGACGGACGGACAGACGGACACAGGTCGTGATTGCAATAGGGTTTTGTATTTTAGTACAAAACCCTAAAAAGGGGGGGGGGGGATTAGAAAAATTAGGTAAATTATAATTAATTACACGTTCCAATGAACGCATGCACGAACTGCCACTAATCTTCTTTGTTTTTTTTTTTACTTTAGGAACTCCGACACTGGCTTAAATAAAGATTA
Organism: Odontomyia ornata; assembly: GCA_963969285.1. Classification (NCBI taxonomy): domain Eukaryota; kingdom Metazoa; phylum Arthropoda; class Insecta; order Diptera; family Stratiomyidae; genus Odontomyia; species Odontomyia ornata. The sequence continues at coordinate 171,981,748 of OZ017742.1, forward strand.
TAATATTGCATCAACTTTTACTTTATTCCACTTTTATCTCCAGGCACTGTACATTTATGTCTGTGCACTTTAAACTGTCATATACGTTGTTGCGAGTTCCGGCGTACCTACTTTCTCCCATTCGCAACTTCAAATTGCCGCCGCAACATCTCCACCTTCCTTTGGGCACTCCCACCTTTTCCTTGGTGTATTTATTTATTTTTATTAACATTTTTCCAATTTCCTTATAATTTTTATCTCCCCATCATAACAAACTTACCCTTTCCCCTTATTTCCAACTACGAAAAAATAATATATACTAATAATTTCAATGTGACCTCTCCTTTCCCGTCCTTTTCCCTTCGTGTTAGTGTTTTTATGTAAGGTGGCTCAGCACAAGTAGAGGGTTTCCCGGAAGTCCCACGACACGGCTGAGCCCTAGCCGGCCTCAGTATGCCACCCCGGGCTACACATCCTTCTGCCGAAACTTAATGTCTGCAACTGCGGTGACTACCGCGGTTGCAACAACGTCTTAGTATTCACTTCAATTCAGTTTTTTTATTAACAGATTTCATTTATTTGTTTATTAACGTCGACACAATCGCTTCACGACACTGTCGATTTGTAATTGTGCATCCCAATTTGAAATTAAAATCGTCCACTTCGAACATTCCTTCATTATAACTTTATCCCCGAAACCCAAATTACAAACTCTTATCACCAAATTCCACTGTTCCACTTTCGTCTTGCCGTCACTTAATCTTCCTTTACAAGGTCACTCCACCAAAAACTGAAAAAAACTCCCTCTTCTTCGCAAAACCAAATACTGAATGCTCTAAATTCAAGTACCCAATCCAGCATTTTACCTCCAGCAAATCCGATCCCGCAATCTTTTTCATCTTTCATTACCGCTGCCGCATCCGGGTAACGTAATCGAAGTTCATTACACTTCGATTCCGCTACCCACACGTCTTTTCGTACCGACAAATGCAATACTTTTCATTTTTTTTTCATATATATCAATTTGTATAATCAAAGAAGCGTTATATTTAGCACTTAAATAGCATAAACTAACAAATTATATATAAATATATTTCTATACAAATAAAACCAAAATGTACTCAGGAGGTATAAGCGACAGGAAAAGAGGACTAGTGTAAATATAAAACCAAATATTGAAGTAATCAATGAAGTGCTTCTTGAAAAAAATAAAATACAAGAAAGTTTTTCGCCTCCATATCGTAAACCATTCCAACCAGTTAATCTGTAGCTCATAGATATAATATCAATTTGTTTTATTAATAATTATTATTTTGTAATTATTTTTAATCTCATATTAAAATGCATTGCCTTAAGGAAAGATATTTAATCGTAATTCTGATGATAAACACAAGAAAAATTAATGATAGTAAACTTTTTAAGATATTCTAGAATATGCCCATTTGTAGACTTATAATTGTTAATATAAGTTCAATTTGCTTGTTCATGTCGCACACATTTATTTCTATAACAGCAAGAAGGATAAACAACAAATGTTTAACAGAAAGGCTAAGGCTAAGATTTCAAATTATAATTTTTTTTGAATATTTTTTATACATAACGTGAAATGCTAAACAGAAAAAAGAAATATTAATTATGAATTGCTGAATTTGTAATTACGTCTTTCCTTTCCAGTAAACCTGTACTCTTCTAGCAGGATAATGCGAGCGAGAGGTGAGTCTGCGGGTGTTTTTGTTCTTTTTCCCCGGAATGAAGGTACGTAATTTAAAGTAGAGTCGACGGAAGTTGTTCGACGCGTTTTAAATCGGGCATTTGAACCGGTGCGGTGGCTGAGTTTTTGTATTTCAGACTAAGTCTGCTCGCGTAAAACCCACGACCGAACTCCTCTCCAAACTAGCTAGCTTTTCAGCAGCCACCTCGGAGTAGACTCAGAGTACTCGGACTTGTCAATCTGATGGGTACAGTCCGTTGTCACGTTCTAAGACTTGACGTCTAGAACTGATGGGAGGTTGGTTTAGATTTCCTTCGGGAAATCTCGAATGAACGAGACGTGGAAAATCATTACAATATATATATATATATATATATATATATATATATATATATATATATATATATATATATATATATATGTATATATATATATGTATATATATATATAAATATATATATATATATATATAATATATATATATATATATATATATATATATATATATATATATATATATATATATATATATATATATATATATATATATATATATATATATATAAAAATATATATATATATACATATATATATATATATATATATATATATATATATATATATATATATATAAATAAATATATATATATATATATATATATATATATATATATATATATATATATATATATATATATATAAATATATATCTATCTAAGGCAATAAATGAACGGTTGTGTGCGATTCGTATAAAATAGAAATTCTTCGAAATTTGGCTGACTAATGTAAACGTAAAGAAACGTTCTACAATCATCTGGACTGGCCAACTCATTGCATAAAAACAACATAAAAAAAATTCTGCGTGATTTCAACGCTAAGGTTGGCAACGAGCTGTCTCATCGGGGAACAACTGGTGGATATAGCCCCAACACGGAAACGAATTACAACGGCCAGCGCCTGATCGACTTTGCATGCAGCAGAAATCAAGTCATACATTCAACTTGCATCCCGCATAGACGCTTGCATAAAATGACCTAGGTATCACCGGATGGTAACACACAAAACCAGATCGACCATGTTCTGATTCAACAACTTTGGGCCTCGAGCATACTTGATGTGCGTAAATACCGAGGAGCCAATTGTAACTCAGATCATTACTTAATCTAATTAACCTATCGATGTCGAATGACAACGGGGTATTCTGCGAAGACTAGCCCTCTACGAAAATTCGACATCGAAGGGCTCCAAACGGCGTACGTACCAAAAGAGATCACTGAGGCCCTCGATAACCAGCTAGCTCCCATCTTTTCAGTTACATCACTGAAAACAAGCAACGAGCTATGGGTGAAAGTAAAAGCGGCAATTAAGACCGTGGCAGAACAGACGATCGGCTTTCAAGCCCGGTATAAAAGAAATGATTGGTTCAATGATGAGTGCCAGAATGTGTTAGGCAAAAAGAATTAGAATGCAAAGAATATGTAGATAGGAAAACCAGGACGAAGAGAGAACACTATGAAAATCTCAGAAGAGTGGCAAATAAGGTAATTAGGATTAAGAAAAGTAAAAACTATGACTACCAATTGAGAATTATTGATGTAATTCTAGGGAACAGTAAAACAAGACAAGCATGCAAAGTAGTGAAAAGCCTGAATCGAGGTTATCAGCCCAAGACAACGCTCTGCCGTGATGACATCGACAATATCATCGCTGAATAAACCAGGATTAAGGAAAGATGGCCATTATATTTCAAGAACCTCCTGAATACCTCGTACAGCTGCAGAACATCGGAGCTTATAGATATTCCGGAGAGCTTCCATTGGCCGCACCTACTTTGGATGAAGTTTGTTGCACCATCAAATCCCAAAAGAATAATAAAGCGCCGAGCATCGATGAGATTCCATTGAAGCTCATCAAATATGATGGCAGCGGTGCTCAGAAAGCCACCCTTAAAATCGTCCAGCATATTTGGCAACAATATCATATGCCAAAAGAGTGGAGCCAGTCAATTATATTTCCTATCCACAAGAAAGGTGACAAGTAATAGTGCGAAAATTACAGAGGCATATCTCTACTTTGTATGGCCCATAAAATATTTTCAAAGATCTTAGAAAATAAAATCGGATCATACGAAGCGGGGGAGTATCAAGGTGGTTTTAGAGCAGGTAAATTGACAATAGACTACTTGTTCACAGTCAAGATGGTACTTGAAAAATGCTGGAGTTTCAACATAGCCGTACACCAAATTTTTGTTGGCTTTAAGCAAGCATGCGACAGTATTGATCGTAACATACTGTACCAAATAATGCTTTGCTTTGGTATCCTGGCCAAATGAGTCTGTCTTACCAAAATGACAATGACGGCGACGACCTCCCAAGTCCACATCAATAGCCAACTCACCGACGCCTTTGACACAAATATCGGACTAAAGCAGGGAGATGGGCTGGCCCCATTGCTATTCAATTTGGCTGTAGAATATGTCAAGTCAAGCCAAGTGGTTGCCTATGCGGACGACATCAATATTTTGTCATGATCGTTGACAACTGCCAAAGAACTTTTCCTGAAACTCAACAGTGAAGCAAAACTAGTAGGGCTTCTAATCAATGAGCATGAAACAAAGCTCATGACGCCATGAGGAAAAAATCCCTCAAACACGCAAAATATCACACTTAGCCAATACAATATTGAAAATGTGGGAAATAACGAGAACCGTTAATGAAATAGATGAAATTTGCTGAAGAATATAGGTCGCAAATAAAATATTATATACAGTCTTCACGATCTTGAAGACCAGCTGCATACACAGGAAAACAAAGCTTTCAGTATACAAATCTGTGCTATAAGTCTGAAACATGGACCCTAACCCAAGCATGAACGAAAATATTGAATGCCTTTGAAAGACGAGTCCTGAGGCAAATATTTGGAGCTAGGCTGGACGGTGACCAATGGTGAATCCGATACAACCATGAGCTGTATGAAATTTTTGACGAGCCTCAGGTCTCAATGATTGTAAGGCTGAGGAAGCTGCAATGAGCTGGCCACATGAATCGTATGGACGAAGAACGGATACCCAAAAAGGTATTCGTTGGGAAAACTGAAGGCCGGAGATCAATGGGGAAACCGAGGAAACGCTGGTCTGACTCGGTTGACGAAGACAGTTCATCGCTGCATGGCGCTTATTGCAAGAACCGAAGGCCCGAGAGGGGCTGTAGTACGGCGAAGAAAATTGTAAATCATACATGTATAACTAAAATATATATATATATATATATATATATATATATATATATATATATATATGTATACATATATATATATATATATATATATATATACACACATATATATATATATATATATATATATATATATATATATATATATATATGTATATATATATATATATATATATATATATATATATATATATATATATATATATATATATATATATATATATATACATTTTATAATGATGCTACTTATATTACTTCTCGTTCGTTCGAGATTTCCCGAAGTAAATCTAAACCGACCTCTCATCGGTTTCACGTCTATCAACTTTCAATAATCCGAACTTAAATTACTTTACTTTATTTCAATTTCCTTGGCCTTTCGGTTCGCGAAAAAGAATACTAAACCAGACCTTATATACTAAGAAGCTGACGCACTCAGAACAAAGTGCTCACCTAACAATAGTTTGCATTGGGTCAGCGACCGCGAGTTAGTATTGGTGTACTCGGAAATTTACGAAAAAGCCCGCGAGAAACAAGGTCAGACAAGGATAAGGATATCGTATCTATTTCACCCAATAAGAGTGAAAGATTTATAATATCAAAATTATTTTAACGATTTCTTTAAAATGAGCTGAGTCCATTTAACGAAACAAAATGTCTCTCTTTATTCAACCGTCAATCTGACAAATGGCATTGCAGTTAACAAGTCATTTAATTCAAAGTAGAGTCTTCTGTCATCGCTATTAGAATTTCTGTGCTTGAAATGTTGTTTATTTTGAAGGTTCTGTGCTCTGTGATCCATTTACAGTAATGCTTCTTGAGTATGTAGCGCCTAAATCGTTATTTTTATGTAGGTGAGATACGAGAAACGAGAAATTAAAATGTTCTTACAGAATTTTATTAATACACATTGTCGTGTGTTACGGTTCACGGCCGATAAGTTTAATGTCCTGGAAAAATGTAAACGCACTGTCTTTTAAATTAAGTTAAAAGATTTTATTTACTAAGGATGCACAATAATTAATTTCACCATTTTACAAATCACATTTTAATTTACTATTCTCTTGCCTACCAATTTATGTTTCAACTGTCTTCAAAAATGTCACGAAAATCTTTTATTGTACTATCAATCAATATCGCCTTCAATTCGCACTCTACTCATATCGCAGTTTTTACTATGGTGGTTTTGTTACCGCAGTTTTACTATCGCAGCTTTAACTACTGCTATATTCCCTATTCATTCAGCTCGGCTTTATCCATTTCTCGTACATTGGCGAATGTTTTGACGAGAACTAGCGGGGATATTCCAGAAATTCTGAATACCTGCAGTGACGTCGCTTTTAGATATTGATCATACATCTACTTGGTCCATTCTTGTGCTTTCGAGTACATGCTTTTGACGTCATTCGTTTAATTTTCTCGGTTGCTTCTTTTCAATCAATGTTGATCAGGATGTTATTAACAGTTGCAACAACAATTGCGACAGTAGTTCGCAGATTTGTGTGGATATGTAACATTGCCCCCACCTCAGTTCTTTTTGCCCCGAAATGATGTGTCGCCAGTTGTAGTTAAGTCTTCCTGGATGTAATATGGGGCAAAACGGTCCAGGTGCACGGTTTTTATTTTGGCTCTCGGCTTAAGGTGTTCCTGTATGCGATACACGACGTCGTTGATTCGCTTTGATCCTCGGTATGGTCCCTCCTAATTATGCTGCAACTTCGGAGACCAACCCTTCCGCAGTTGTGGGTTATATAGCCACACCAAGTCATCTTGCTGGAAGCCAGTAGAATTTGCCTTTAGATCTTCTTAATTTAGAATTTCTTAAATTAAGTCACAATCGCAACGGGTCTGCTTAAATTAAGCATTTTTTTTTGTTTGAATGTGCATCAATATGTGCACCTCTTTTAAAAGTAAAATTCCATACCATTATTTTGCCATGTTCAACAATATTTCTAGCGAAATTGTAGCTATTGTTTAGTATTTCTGTGATACTGTTAGGTATAGAATGCTCAATTTGAGAATGTTTTGGCTGATCAAAGATTCAGTTTAGCAACTGTTGTTTGATCTCAGCAAGTTTTGTGGTTAGTTTCAGCATATAATGCTTCTCTTTCGATTTTCTTTTGTTGTTTATACTGTAAACATCCTCTGAATGTAGACCATGGTCTTCATGCGGTCAGTAGCCGATTCGAGGTGTTTTCGCACTGTCCGATGTATCTCGTTCAACTGTTGCCTTAGCTCACTTGCGTACTCCGAGTTCGTTTCGGGTTTCTCAGGGGGTGGTCCGAACTTTATATCAGCTGGCAGACGAATAGACTTTCCAAAAATGACCTTGGCTGAAACTTGGCCCATCGATGCATGTTCGGCAGCTCTATACGTCATCAAGAATAATGGGATGTGCCGGTACCAGTCCCTTGGGTTTTCGTTAACCATCTTGGCCAAGTGTTTACTGAGTGTGCCATTGAAACTTTCGAACATTCCATCGGGTTGGAGATGCAGCGGTGTTGCCCTAATTTTTCGTATTCCCAGCAGCTCGCACATTTCGGCAAAAACGCGCAAGGTACGCCGTACCTACTGACCCAATTTAACACTAGCTGTTTGGCTAGAGTAGTTGCTAGGTAAGACCTCTGGCCACTTGCTGAAATAATTGGCTACAACCAGCGTATATCGATTTCCCCATTCGAATTCAGGGAAGGATCCTGCGATGTCAACAGCAATCCTTTCAAACGGTACCCCCATATTATAGGTTTGCATTTATCCTCTCACTCGTCGCTTTGGACATTTGACAGAGGCGCAAGTTGTGCATCTACGGCACCAGTTCTCTACGTCTTTTCGAGCGCGGAGCCAGTAAAACCTTTTCCGCAATTTCGCTATTTCGTTTCGCATTTCCGCTTGAGTACGCCACCCTCCACCTGACGAGAGTTTAATTGTGCCCAATAACTTTTCAGGGTCCTTTCACTCAGGTCGCCCATTTGTCTCCTTCCATGCGAGTAATGGTCCGATGTCTTCATCGGCTGGCTGGGCGTTTCGAATCTCTATCAATGACCAAACTTCATCGAATTCGGCCGTTATCACTCGCAAATCAACGGTTGGCTCCTTTCTCTCGATCGATTGCAACAGCTGGACATGCACGACGAGATAGAGCGCCTGCATTTCCATGAACTCCACCCTGGAACAATTTCGTAGTCGTATGATTATAATCTTTCGATCCATCTCTCAAGTTGTACCTCTGGGTTTTCGAAGTTAAATAGCCATCTCGGCGATGCATGGTCTGTTCGAAGAACGAATTTCTGGCCATATAGGTACTCGTGGAACGGCTTGGTGGCCTCTATCAGATAAGATCGGTGGTCTCCAGAATCACCATGAAGCTTGGCCCATACAATGCTCTCAGAAGATTTGGGTACATCAGTGTCGGCACATACTACCTCATTTATCCTGAGAATTTGGACGCTGGGATCCTCCATCAATACTTTGTTCAACAATTAAACAGAGTTCTCAACAGTAGTCAATGTCCGTTCACTCGGTCATTCCTCCTATCAATATAATTGACCCACTTTCAGCCACGAATTTGCCTACCTGAGCTTGTAAGCAAAAAATGTTTGCACTCTGAATGGACATTAACTACAGCATAAAAAGTTATTGTATAATATGCATTTTCATTTATGTTTTATTGGCGTACGAAAAGTATTATTGTATAGAATGCAACTATCTTTTAATGGACATTGACTTCGATTATTGGCTAAAAAAGCCATCAAATATTTTGTATTTAAGTTCATGTGTAAATAATAATAAATGCATTCTTTCATACAGCAACAAAGTGAACGCGTTTTTTATCTGTGTTAGTTTTGCACTAAGTAAAAGTTATTATCAACAATTGCTGGTGTGGCCGTTCTTCAGTATAATTACAATTTACATTTGGATCCGTCGGGCAATTTACTCCGAATTTTATCAATAGCGGCTGGTGTGGCTGTTCTTGATAATTCGGTATTTCGTAGATCCAACTTGTGCGAGGACTGCCAACAGAGGCTGAAGTAGCTTATTCTTGGTATCAGTCCTGAGGATAATTTTACGACATAAAGTACAAGATGGACACTGCGGCTATCATTTTAGAACAGAAAAACATCGCTGAAGCACTGCAAAAATCTGCCAGGAACTTTAAGAAGGACTCAAGCTCGAGAAAAACGGAAGAATATTTTTTCAAGTGGCTGAGTGACGTCGAAAAACTCTAGTGTGAGTTTCAAGATAATAATAAAAAGCTGATGAGCGCCTTACAATGGAAAAGTTGTATAGAGAACTGAAGGATCAACTCATTGAAAGTCAACAAGCGGTAATGCAGCATCAAAATGTTGCTTCATCACCAATGATCCGAGCGGGGATGTTCTTGCATCTATGATTACCACGACAGCAGCAAGTTATGCTGCACGTATTGTCACAGCGCCGTCAAACTGGCCACCTTACATGGACATCTCTACAAGCTATGGCCGTCATCATTCGAATTAACCACCTATAATGATACCCAAGTTCTCAAGTGGAAAACATTTATTGAGCTTTACAAAAGCATTATCCACAATGATAACACTATCGGGGCTACGCAAAAATGCAGTACCTTCTCTCGTATTTGGAGGGAGATGCAGGAAGCGCGGTCTCGTATTTAAAGCTGAGTGCACCCAATTGTGAAACTACTCTAACTATACAGCAAGAGCGCTTCTCGAACAACAGATAGTAACAATCTACATAGATACCATTCTGGACACCGGAAAAGTTGTGCACAGGTGTCCCACATTTCTTCTGGCTTTGCGCGACACGTTTCGTAATTGTTAAGCGGCATTAAAAAGTCTAGATAATGGTTAGAACTGCTATGAGAAAGCTAGACGCAGAAAGTCTCCGCATATTCGAAGGAACTGATAACAACACCCAAGAGATGCTGAGCTTGAAGCAAGTTTACGACTTTCTGATGAGGAGGCACATGGTCCTAACGAGTTTGAAAAGCCCACAAGTACAACGGAAAATGACACAAAAGAAAGCATTCTTGTCATTGCAACAGAAACCTTATAAATCGGACAAGAGAGCTGCATGTAAAAAATATACATATTAATCCAAGTTTTGCTATCAAAGCAATCATGCCATTCACCGTTGCAATGGATTTAAAAAATTAAGCGTCGATGACAGACATTGATTTGGAGCTGATAACAACAATCAATTTTTAAATGCAAGAGCAAAAGTACGTGCTTTGAATGCAAGAAACAATACCATACCATATTGCATTACTCAACCATTAATCGTAAGACTGTCACTTCGAACATTGCCACCAGCAACACCAAGGCCACATTGAACACAAGTGCATCGAGCGTAACAAACACCGTTCTTCTTGCCACTGCAATAGTAAAAGCAAAATCATACTCCGGTCAACAAATTCCACTGCGAGCTTTAGTTGACCCTGGGCATCAAACATCATTTATATCATCGAAAGCTGCACAGCTGCTCGGCCTGCCCTCAGCTAGCATTTTGGCAGGTGTTATACCTATTGGAGGTGTTCAAGCCAAAATTGTCCGGAAGAGGATCTTCGTTACAATAACACTCAGATTCTCCTCGGACTTAAGAGTTTCAGTCGAGGCTTTAATCATGCCCAGGCTATCAATGATGCTTCCTGATCGAAAGGTAACTTTGAGTTTACCACGCAGTCTGAAGGCATTAAATCTGGCTGATCCCCAATGTCATTTGCCAGGAGCCATCGACATGATAATTGGTGCACACGTTTTTGAGGATATAATAGAGAACCCCTTGATAAAAGGTAAACTGTTACTGGCCCAAAAAACAAAATTTGGCTGGATACTTTCAGGGAAGACTGGTAAAAATCTTTCAGAAACAAAGAAAATAACCTCCTTAGTGTCTATGGCTGAATTTCGCCGAAAAATAGAAAAGTTTGTTGAGATCGATGGCGAACAAAACCAGAATGAGCAAAGTGATATTAACACGGAGTGTGAAAATCATTTTCAGAGCACTTATAGTAGAGACGATAATGGCAGATACAAAGTTCGCCTTCTTTTTAAAGAAGATCAATCAAAAAACTCCCTGGGTGAATCAAGGACCAGAGCTCTCCGAAGATACCGGCAAATCAAACAAAAACTCTCTACAGATGAGAAGCTAGCTGTAGAGTACAACACCTTCCTCGAAGAGTATCTAAACCCGGACATATGACATGCATGACTCCATATATCGACGACAGTAAGGATGTTTACTATTTACCACATCATGCGGTAATCAAGGAGAGTAGTACCATGACGAAAATCAGTGTAGTATTCAACGCGTCTGCGAAGATACTCCATGGCCCTAGTCTGAACGATAAGTTGCGCATTAGACCAACGCTTCAGCAAAACTTGGCCCAGATATTGCTAAGATGGCAAAAATACCCGTACGTTTATTCCGCAGACATCGAAAAAATGGTTCGACAAATTCAAATGCACCGAGATGACCGAAACTACCAAAGGATTCTCTGGAGAAGGCATCCCCAAGGCACGATAGCGGAATATCAATTCAATACAGTTACGTATGGCATGGCACGTGCCACGTTTCTAGCAGTCAGAACATTAATGCAGCTAGCTCAAGATGAAGAAAGGAATTATCCGATTGCTTCATTGATATTAAAGAAATTTTTATGTTGACGATATGTTAACAGGCACCCACACCAAACAAGAAGCTATTTCCCTTCAGCAGGTGATGACAGCTCTACTAAATAGAAGTAGCTTCAACCTCAGAAAATGGGCTAGCAACAACCCAGAGCTATTAAGCCACGTACCGGAAGACATAAGAGAAGCTGGTCGATTAGAGTTCAAAGAAGACCCATGCTTGAAAACACTTGGTATGCACTGGAATCCAGCCCAAGATGCATTCCACTTTAGAATCATCGCGTTTAATGAATCTAAAAGGCCTACAAAAAAGCAGCTGCTGTCATACATTACAAGCATATACAATGGCTTGCACCCGACACATTCAGGGCTAAGCTAATAATGCACGCAATCTGGAAGAGCGGAACGGATTGGGATGAACAGCCAACAGGAGAAATTCTTAAAAGCTGGAAGAGCTTGAATCTGAGCTGAAATTGCTAGAACACATTAGCATTCCTCAATGGAATTGCTACAGCATAAACTGTCAAATTTAGCTGCACGGATTCTGCGATGCATCAGAGTGTAATGTGACGCCTACGCCCGGGAATCGAGGTGATTCCGATCCCGAACCCTTGCACTCGGCCAGATGGGTATGACCTCGAAAGGCAAGCGGACTTCATCTTTCGTGCGGATGCCGTTGCGCAGAAAATTTTTTTTTTCTCCTAATATTTAGATCTGTGGATTTAAATATTTGCAACAGAATATTAACCAAAACCCCGACGCATTTCGAGACATATCCATTTGGAAATGCCCCCTCCACCGTGGCCATCGAAAAACTATGCCACTGGCGACAAATGGAGATGCACATTGCCACCATGTGGCGTGCCATTCCACACACATCTGTTTTGTCGGTGGTTGTCAGATTGACAGTCCGGCGCCACGAGAAAAAGAAACGGGGGAAATAACTGCGATTTTTAAGTGGTCAACGAAAAAGTATAGTTTTTGTACGATTGACTGTTTTAAAAAAACAAAAAAAAAATAAAATTCCGAGGTGTTCGTGTGAATAGTTAGATCGGTTGGAGAAAATTGCAAATCCCGGAAAGTTGGCAAAGTTTTCTTGATCTGCGCTATCGCCGCGAGTTTCATAAGAATATCACGGCGACGATAAAATTTGAATGAGAAATTCTTTCTCGTTCGGTTTTGTGTTTGCCATCATCGGGTCTTGTGCATAAGAAGCTGGAGCGGTTCTCGATAATTTCGAGATTGAAAGGCCAATTGGACGACCTAAAAAATGAAAGGAAATGGACATTCTGGACATCGCGAGGGTGTTAATAAATGTCGATAAATAAAACCCTGCGCCGGAAAGCGCTGAGTGCGCTTCGTGGCGAAACGTGGCGATGCGTTTGATCGCTCCGAGGATCTTTTTTACTGTTGCTCCGCATAAGGTTGCTCTCATATGTGCCTGATTGAAAGATGGATACATATAGGGTTCAAGAATGTAGAGAACGTTCTGTTGGATGGAAAGCAAGGTACCGCTGTCCTTAGAAAACAAGTGAAGTTGTCCAGAAAACATCGATGGATGCCCATCAACCTGTGCAGTCATTAAAGAAAAAATTGCTTACCAGCACCCCACATTCCAGTGAGCTCCTCAAAAATTGGTGAGCCGAGTGGAAAACAAAAACATTTTTCAATGAAACAACGGTATCATATTCGGTAATAAGACTAAAGTGTTGTAACCTGACAAGTATGTACGTATTTCTTGCTATTTATCTAACATAAAAACCAACGAATCAAGTCCCGGACTCCACGGGTTATAAAAAAATAAGATAACACAAAAAAATAAGTTTAAGCTATCCAAATTATTCGTAGTTGTCTCATAGTTGTTTCAATGACAGCCACAGCGCATACGTTGTTCTGATGCTTTGTAAAAACAAAGGACCTATGATAGGATTTCACACTCATAAGAAGATTCTAAGTGGCTACGAATGTCATTTTTGTATTTGGTTAGTTAAAAAAAAAATCTTGAGGACAATCAAATAATTCGCCGCGATCTGAAATTGGGAAATCTGTTCCTAAACGACTTTTGATCAATAAGAATAGAAGGAAAATTAACACTTTCTAAACACTTCTTACGACCTTAATTTTGAGTGAAATATGAGTAAAATCCAAATTTTACTAAGTGACCGGATCCACAAAACTCTATTCCGGGCTACCTTAACTATTGCAAACAATCAACAAGCGACTCAAACTACTCGAACATTTAGATTCCTCTTTTTCGTTATTTTTAATTGTGACGAACGTGCAATATTTACCAATTTTATTACTTTCTCTGTTTTAAATTAGGAGCATGTCCACATTTGGAAACAAAAAAATCCTTTTTCCTTTAATAATTTTAATATTTAACTATTATTCTTGTAAATATTCCTTATTAGTTACTTTGGTAAATTAAGTGTCAGTTGAATGCATGCGATGAAAATCCTATGGTTAATCCCTTTAACGCATGCGCATTTAACCATTTATTTTATAGATCAGGGAAACTAAAGGTGTATGGGTTTTATTATCAACTGAAATGGCAGCTCAATACAGAGCTTCTTTGTTTAGTATTCTTATAGAGTTTAAAATGACAAAATTCGGCAAATATAGACTAATATTACCTGAGAGGAATCTACCCCTTGGTACAATCATTCGGTAACTTTGTTAACAAGCCCGAAAAAACTTTGACATTGTTTTTCTTCTATAATTGGGTTGAGTCTTACTTTCTTATACCCTTCCAATTATCTGAAGGAACTATGAGAGTAATCGCTTTTGTTGACGTACTTCCAATTTTGATATTTAATAAGTATGCTGTAGATTAACAAGGTTTTTGTGACTTTGACCTGATTATATAAAATTTATTTGGTCAGGTGTCAGCCCTTTTTTCAAATTAATTACAGCAGGTTTTCCAATTCGTCAGATATTCAATATTATAAACCAAACATATTAAAAGGAATTCAGCTGGAATATTTTGCACAGCATAAACCCAGATTTATCTTAAAGTAATAAATATCAACATAAATTAAATTCGTAGTATTTTTTTTTTCTACTTAAATATTAAGAGTCGATCATAAAGAATTAAATGTCAGCTTAGAATTTCGATTGGTAGTTGAAAGAAGAGATACCATACTAGTATTTTTATGAAGGAAAAAAAAACAAAACCCAATATGTTATAATTGCAGCCCATCTTCACCTCTTCGGTTATATTCAAGAGTGTTAACGAGCACGAAATAAGGTTAGGCCAATTTATTTCAAAACTTAATACCGAGAATGACCACTATACTAATTAATTTGTTAACAATACAACTAAATCGTAAACCATAACTGAATTTTATTGGTTTCATTTCAATAAAAAAAAATATATTTCTCAAAAAAAAATAATATTCCAAAATGCAGAACAGAAAAATAAAGTGTAAACTCTAGGCATAAATATCCTTTAAACATTAACGATAAAAAAAAAAAATTAGGAATATTCAATTCAATGTTAAAAAACAACGTAAACTTTATGTATGTACATTCTATTACAATGAAAGGAAAAGAAATTAACATTTGCATGGTTTCAATGTATAAGTAACTAAAATATACAAGAAAATTTCAACCCATCATCAAACAAAAGAAATGATTTAAAAGATTCTAGTATATTATGCCTGTTATTAAAACAATTCAGAAAAAAATCAAAAAAATTTAAGATATACTCAAAAACAGTAAATATTCATTATATACTATATATCGATATATATTTAGAATTAGACATCAAGAAATACATTTAGAATACAATGAGCTCAGTGATTCACCATTGAAGTACAAAAAAAGGCTAAATAATATTTTTTTTTTAAACAAAAAAAAAAAGGAAAATGAAATAATGTAAAATCGAATTCTAATAACCTGAAAAATACAATACAAATGCAGCTAGGCAAACAGCAAGAAGTAAATAGAATTATCAGAGCATTAAAGTCATATGAACTAGAATATTTGACAAATCCATTAATTGCCAAAAAAATAATTGATGAAGAAAATATTTTTCATGATATAAATAAACATAAAAAAATATATTTTTCTGAAAGAAATCAAACAAAGCATAACAATAAATGTACATCGTATTTTATGTGCACATATCCAGGCGCTCAGGTATAAAAAGCAACAAACAACTGAAATTGTTCTTGCAACAAATGCATATGAAATAAACAATTAGGACAGCGTAGGTTAGACCTACATATTTTATCAAATAATATACATTTATAATTTTGTAAAATTACACTATACGAAACAATAACATGAATTGCTAAACAGAATCACGACTTTCCTTTTCAGCGGTTCTTCTTTTTCAGTGGGAAGAGAGAGTGCAGGGTAGGTATGTCGTCGCGAGGGTAGGGTTTCGACAAATCCGCTGAGGTCGGTTTCGCGTCGCGCGCGGTACGCGGTACCTTTGTTGTTTTGTCATTTTATTTAGAGTAGTTTTCGTCGGGTTGAGTTAGAGTAGCATACTTTTCGGTACCGCGTCGGTATAATTCGGGAACGCGAAACGGAAATTAGATTTGTGGACTTTGACTGGTTAATGAAGAAATACGGAGTAACGTAAAGTAGGTTCTTCTCCGTATGGTTTTGTTTGATAACGCGTTTTGAAAACGGGCATGTTCAGGTGGCTGAAAATATTGTAATTGAGCGTAACCCATTCGGAGACCCGCGACCGAAATCCTCTCCGAACTAGCTGGCCGACAAGCAGCCACCGCGTGAATGGGTTACGGTGCACGGATTGGTTGACCTGTTGGTACCATCCGTTGGCACTACTCAGACTTAACGTCTAGAACCGATGAGAGGTCGGTTCCGCGTTCGGACTTAAAATGTGTGAAAATCATTACAAATGGCGCCCAACGTGGGGCCTAAACATCCTAAGGGGGAAAGAAATTCGCGTCTTCTGACGAGTTGGTCCTTTACGGAGGATGTAAGGTACTCTGGTACTCGAGTCCCACTATCAGGAGCAGTGGAGTTGTGTGATACACACTAGCAGTCGCTTCACGTGAGTTGTATCTTCCGCTCTCCTTTGTTTGATTTTTTTTGCGCGACAGAATCCTTCCGATGTGTTGTCCCAGGTTAACCCCTGTAAGGACCTTCTATTTTCTTGATGGAACAGCCAGCCTGTTGGGTTTACCTATCAGCATGGACTCTCAAGAAAATAGAAGGCTACCTTGCCTTTATGTCGCGGAAGGATTCTAATTATTTCGTATGCGTGATAGACGAGTGGTATCGGTTCAAGGTTCGGTGGCGTACGCTGGAGTTGCGAAGCCCGGAATGCTTCCACGCGTCGGGAAATTTTGACCGCGTACAAAATCGTTACGGTAGCTCTACCACTTGTCTCGTCGAGTCCTTTAACGTAGATTAGAAACGGTTTGTAATGTATGTGGGTTATGGGGTAAATTTCGTAAATCGACCAAAAGCACCCTTTCTTCGGCAGATTACCACGCACTCTTCTTTCCCGTTGGAGGAGTCGACCACTGAAAAGGAAAGTGTATATCAAATAATTTTTTTTTCTCTACCTTCTATATATAGCTCGCCACTATCGGCCACTAAAGTACCTATAAGTTTTTTATATATACACATATATTAGGGATATAGTCAGGTTTTAGGAGTTATCTTAGGAGTTATCTTATATCATATATTTTTTTTTTTTCAGCACTATTAACATCACCCAGATTAAACAGAACCCAAAATGGCAACGAAGCGGACTCCCGATAAGCGGTGGACCCGGTCCAAAACGGTCCAACCCGCGAACTGCGGGATCTGTTTCGAGGACGTAGTGGAGGGGGTACACAGCGTGCGATTGGATTGTGGACATCTATTCCACCGTGCTTGTGTCCAACAGCTCCTCCTCACGTCCGAGCTGTGTCCCTTATGCCGGCGACCCATCGAGCGGACCGCCCTAGACGTCCCCCTCGGAACGCCCCTACCAACGCGTGGAGCAGTGGCGAAAGGAGTTCCAGAAGCCGAACCGTCACAACCACTTTTAGACCTGCAAGGAGCCGTAGGCGGTGAAGTTCCGGCCGCAAGTGTCGTGTCCGAGGTGACACTCATGCCTTCCGCCCACTCCATTGACACCCTCGTGGCGTTGATGAGGGATATGTCGGAGAGGATTGGCAACCTGGAGGGAAAGCTCCAGAATCTCCCTATGAGCCAACCACCCAGTCGCGTGAGAACTCCGCTTGGGTGGGAGCCCAATCCCAGTGTGGCGATGCCCCACTCCCGACAATCCGAGCAATGGGTCCCACCTCCAAGGAACTCGGGAATAGATCCCAGAGCTCCCGAATATAGACCACGACACAGCACCGGACCTCCGTTGGTACCTCTAGCCCCCGAGGAAGTTCAGTACAACAGGTCAATCGAGGATGTGATCCCCCCCGGGAACGCATTGACACCTTTTCGAGACCCGACGCCTCGTATCATGGAGAGTTGGCGCTTGAACTTTACAGGGTTCAACGATATGATATCGGCGGACCGGTTCCTTTTCCGGATTCAGGCGTTGGTATCCAGCACCCTGGGAGGTGATTCCTCGGCCTTCCTCCGGCATGCACATCTTTTGTTCAGCGGCGACGCTGCCGACTGGTACTGGAGCTTTAAAGAATCAACGCCACGTCACACTTGGCACTCTTTCAGTGCAGCCTTCCGCAATCGATTTGAGGATGGCTTCACTGAGAGAGAGCTAAGGGAGCAAATAAAGAAACGGAAACAAGGCGCTCACGAACCGTTCGACCAGTACTACACAAGCATAGTGAGGTTGAGCACTCGCCTGCGAACAACCATGCCCGAGGACGAACTGGTAGACATTATCAGAGAGAATATGCGCTGGGATCTTCAGAACAGCCTTCTGCATTTTCCCATCAACACCATACAGGGATTGCGCCTCCATGCCCGTAGGCAAGAACAATTGGATGAGCGGCGAGGCACCTTCCGTCCACAACCTCGCATAACGGGACCAAATCCTCGAAATCATCACACCGCGGAGTTGATGGCAGCGGACCACCTGCTTGCTGATCCAGTACCAGTACCGAGGAGCGGAGCACCACCGGAGCTTGAGGACCCAGCATTGATTGATCGACCCTCCCATGAAGCAATTATAAGCCCGACGGTCTGTTGGAACTGCCGACAACCGGGACATCGGTTCTATGCATGTCCAGCGGAGCCGACGCTTTTCTGCTACCGCTGCGGGAAGGCCGACACCTACGCACCTGACTGTGCAAATTGCAAAGGGTGAAAAAAATTGCCACCGAGTGCCGCGACCACCCGTCGGCACTCCTAAACCCCGGACGAACCAATCCAGACCCCATCACTATCTATGACCCAGCTCCCGACATGACTCCCATTCTGCTGACTCGCACCGCTAGACACAGTTCTCCCGAAGTTCCACAACCGACGCCATCCTTCGCCGAGGCCAACGCGCAGGGAAATGATAGCGACACGAAAGTTCCTTGGCATGTAAAACCTTTTCATGTCAGGCTGCGGAATTATTTGGCTACTCGACAGCGCATCTTCCATGAGGAGTTGGCTACAACTGTCCCACCGCGAAGAAAGCGAGCCACGCGTCGGATGCGGAGCTTCTGGAGAAAAGTCAGGCAATCGAGGAAGGTGCTGAGGGACATACAATTAGACGAATTATTGAGGGATGATGTTCGGCCATATGCGTCAGTACACCTCCTGCAAAAACGAGTGTCAGGCTTAGTCGATACGGGAGCCAGTGTGAATTGCATATCTGCCGATTTTGCAGGGGAGGTACTGGCAAAGCACGCGGACCAAATCCGTCATTTCACCTCCTGGTTAAGCACGGCGGACGGAACTCGTCACTCTGTAGTGGGAAAAATTATGACGGATGTCACCTTTAAAGGAGTAACTAAACCTCTGGAATTTTTCATCATACCTCATTTAACCCAGAATCTTTATCTAGGAGTGGATTTCGTTCGAAAATTTAACTTGGCCCCGGCACTATTTTCCGGTACGACCCTGGAGTCCGTCACCCCCGTTCCTGACCAATCTCAACCCTCTCACTTACTACGACATACACTGGATGTAAATCAGCAACTGCGTCTTGACTCGGCTATATCGGCTTTTCCATCGCACGAGAAGGAAGGTCTTGGGCGGACTGCCCTAGTGTTCCACACTATAGATGTGGGGGATGCTAAACCCATAAAACAGAGACATTTTGCCATATCTCCGGCGAAGGAAAAAGCGTTATATGCCGAAGTGGATCGAATGCTAGCATTAGGCGTAATCGAAGAATCACAGAGCGCGTGGGCTTCCCCAGTCACCTTAGTTGTCAAGCCGAACAAGGTCCGGTTATGCTTAGATGCCAGACGCTTGAACGCCGTCACAGTCAAGGACGCATACCCTCTACCGTTGATTGAAGGCATTTTGAGTCGGTTGCCTAAAGCCCACTTCATCACGAGCTTAGATCTCAAGGACGCCTTCTGGCAAATTCCTTTAGACCCTGGTTCAAAGGAGAAAACAGCCTTCACAGTCCCAGGTCGGCCCCTATATCAATTCGTGACCATGCCATTCGGATTGTGCAACGCCCCCCAAACAATGACGCGCCTTATGGATAAGGTGATACCACCTCATTTGCGGCACCAAGTTTTCGTTTACCTGGACGATCTGTTGCTTATAACCGAGACCTTTGACGAACACATCGACCTGCTTCAGGAGGTGGCGCTACACATCCGGAGGGCAAGATTAACCATCAACATACGGAAGAGTCAGTTCGTAATAACGGAGGTGAAGTATTTAGGTCACATCATTGGGCATGGCCATATCAAGACCGATCCGGAAAAGACTCAAGCGATTGACGTTTTTCCATTACCCAAGACCACCAAACAATTACGACGATTCTTAGGCTTATGCGGATGGTACCAGCGTTTTGTACGTGACTATGCCACCATAACCACTCCTTTGACCGACATGCTGCGTAAGGGACGTAAATTCGTCTGGGAGGAGCCCAGCTTGCGAGCCTTTGAAGAGCTAAAGAAGAGTCTGACTACAGCCCCCGTACTGCACAGCCCGGACTTTGACAAACCGTTCTCCATCCATTGTGACGCGAGTCAACATGGGGTGGGAGCAGTCTTAGTCCAGGTTGCACAAGACGGCGAGGAGAGACCTATAGCCTTCATGTCTCACAAGTTGAACCCAGCCCAGCGAAATTACACGGTCTCCGAGCAGGAATGTCTAGCTGCGGTGTTGGCAGTGAAACGCTTCCGAGCCTATGTGGAGGGACACACCTTTGAAATCGTTACAGACCACGCTTCTCTGAAATGGCTAATGAGCCAGACGGATCTCAACGGCAGATTGGCCAGGTGGGCACTGAAACTACAGGCATTTGACTTCACGATTCGCCACCGAAAAGGAAGCCAGCATGTAGTCCCCGACACCCTATCCAGAATGTTCGCCCCTGAAGGAGCCGAGTTGGTCCAAGAGGACGACAGCCCCCAATTGATCGATCTGGACCATCCTGCCTTCAAGTCAGCCAGCTACACCCAACTGATTCATACTATCCAGAATCAACTGTCCCAGCTTCCTGAACTGCGGTTGACGGATGGATTTATTTATAAGCGGATGGGACACGCATCCGGAGACCCCATACAAGAAGAAGAACAGTGGAAGTTGTGGGTGCCCGAAGAATTAACCACTGATCTTATCAGACGGGCCCATGACCACCCATCAAGTGCGCACGGCGGTTACGGTCGTACACTTAGGCGGTTGAAAACCTGTTTCTTTTGGCCTAAGATGGCACAACAGATAAAAGCGTACGTAGCCTCTTGTGAGCTATGCAAGTGTACTAAAGCGCCCAACACCATTCTTCGGGCTCCCATGGGTAAGGTTGAAATCCCCGAACGCGTGTTCCAGCGCTTGTACATTGATCTTTTCGGTCCTTACCCTCGATCTGCTTCTGGTCACACGGGAGCTGTCGTGGTCCTGGATCAGCTCTCTAAATTCCCTATCATAGAACCACTACGTAACATGCACACTGGACCTATAATCAGCTTCTTGGAGAACCGAGTCTTTCACATGTTTGGAGTTCCGGAGAAACTTGTCTCCAACAACGGGGTCCAGTTCACCTCCAACAAGTTCCGAGACCTAATGTCCAAATACGGCATCATCCACCAACGAACCGCCGTCTATTCACCACAAGCCAACGCCTCCGAACGACTGAACCGTACGCTCATAGCGGCCATTCGCGCCTATGTCCACCCGAATCAGAAGGACTGGGATCGCAAGTTGTCCGCCATCACTAGTGCTCTGCGCTCGTCGTACCACGCCACTACCGGCATTTCGCCGTATTTTGCATTGTTCGGCCAGTACATGATCTGTCACGGAAGCGCTTACCGGCTATTGCGGCAACTGAAATCGCTAGAGGATCCAATCGTGGTTCTGGAACCGCACGAAAAGCTCCAACTTCTGCGAGATCAACTGCGGGAGAAGATTGAAGAAAGTAGACGGATGGGAGAGGAGCGGTACAACTTGCGATCTCATCCTTCTGGCTTTAAGGCAGGCGACGAAATATATCGTCGAAACTTCCGACAGAGCGATGCCACCCGACATTACAATGCCAAACTAGACAAGAAATTCGTGAAGTGTCGAGTCCTACAAGTAATAAGCGCCACCCGATACCTCATCGTGGACATGACTGGTAAAACCCTGGGAATTTACCACGCAAAAGACCTTAGACGGTGAAGTGCAACTATTTCACGCGAAAAACTATGACTTACCTAAATCTCTGCCTAGACGAAGACCTCCGAATAACACCTGACTCCCTACTATATAGTCACTGTCGAGTCTTCACTGAAATTGTTGTAGCCTATTCCTCGAAATCGACCTTCGACCCGCCACGGCCCTAACCAAGACCTTTTACATAGGAGGCGGGATCGTAATTACTTCGATTTTGGGGGGGGGGGGGGGGGGGAATGTGTAATGTGACGCCTACGCCCGGGAATCGAGGTGATTCCGATCCCGAACCCTTGCACTCGGCCAGATGGGTATGACCTCGAAAGGCAAGCGGACTTCATCTTTCGTGCGGATGCCGTTGCGCAGAAAATTTTTTTTTTCTCCTAATATTTAGATCTGTGGATTTAAATATTTGCAACAGAATATTAACCAAAACCCCGACGCATTTCGAGACATATCCATTTGGAAATGCCCCCTCCACCGTGGCCATCGAAAAACTATGCCACTGGCGACAAATGGAGATGCACATTGCCACCATGTGGCGTGCCATTCCACACACATCTGTTTTGTCGGTGGTTGTCAGATTGACAGTCCGGCGCCACGAGAAAAAGAAACAGGGGAAATAACTGCGATTTTTAGTGGTCAACGAAAAAGTGGTTTGAAAAAGTATAGTTTTTGTACGATTGACTGTTTTAAAAAAACAAAAAAAAAAAATAAAATTCCGAGGTGTTCGTGTGAATAGTTAGATCGGTTGGAGAAAATTGCAAATCCCGGAAAGTTGGCAAAGTTTTCTTGATCTGCGCTATCGCCGCGAGTTTCATAAGAATATCACGGCGACGATAAAATTTGAATGAGAAATTCTTTCTCGTTCGGTTTTGTGTTTGCCACCATCGGGTCTTGTGCATAAGAAGCTGGAGCGGTTCTCGATAATTTCGAGATTGAAAGGCCAATTGGACGACCTAAAAAACGAAAGGAAATGGACATTCTGGACATCGCGAGGGTGTTAATAAATGTCGATAAATAAAACCCTGCGCCGGAAAGCGCTGAGTGCACTTCGTGGCGAAACGTGGCGTTGCGTTTGATCGCTCCGAGGATCTTTTTTACTGTTGCTCCGCATAAGCTTGCTCTCATATGTGCCTGATTGAAAGATGGATACATATAGGGTTCAAGAATGTAGAGAACGTTCTGTTGGATGGAAAGCAAGGTACCGCTGTCCTTAGAAAACAAGTGAAGTTGTCCAGAAAACATCGATGGATGCCCATCAACCTGTGCAGTCATTAAAGAAAAAATTGCTTACCAGCACCCCACATCCCAGTGAGCTCCTCAAAAATTGGTGAGCCGAGTGGAAAACAAAAACATTTTTCAATGAAACAACGGTATCATATTCGGTAATAAGACTAAAGTGTTGTAACCTGACAAGTATGTACGTATTTCTTGCTATTTATCTAACATAAAAACCAACGAATCAAGTCCCGGACTCCACGGGTTATAAAAAAATAAGATAACACAAAAAAATAAGTTTAAGCTATCCAAATTATTCGTAGTTGTCTCATAGTTGTTTCAATGACAGCCACAGCGCATACGTTGTTCTGATGCTTTGTAAAAACAAAGGACCTATGATAGGATTTCACACTCATAAGAAGATTCTAAGTGGCTACGAATGTCATTTTTGTATTTGGTTAGTTAAAAAAAAAATCTTGAGGACAATCAAATAATTCGCCGCGATCTGAAATTGGGAAATCTGTTCCTAAACGACTTTTGATCAATAAGAATAGAAGGAAAATTAACACTTTCTAAACACTTCTTACGACCTTAATTTTGAGTGAAATATGAGTAAAATCCAAATTTTACTAAGTGACCGGATCCACAAAACTCTATTCCGGGCTACCTTAACTATTGCAAACAATCAACAAGCGACTCAAACTACTCGAACATTTAGATTCCTCTTTTTCGTTATTTTTAATTGTGACGAACGTGCAATATTTACCAATTTTATTACTTTCTCTGTTTTAAATTAGGAGCATGTCCACATTTGGAAACAAAAAAATCCTTTTTCCTTTAATAATTTTAATATTTAACTATTATTCTTGTAAATATTCCTTATTAGTTACTTTGGTAAATTAAGTGTCAGTTGAATGCATGCGATGAAAATCCTATGGTTAATCCCTTTAACGCATGCGCATTTAACCATTTATTTTATAGATCAGGGAAACTAAAGGTGTATGGGTTTTATTATCAACTGAAATAGCAGCTCAATACAGAGCTTCTTTGTTTAGTATTCTTATAGAGTTTAAAATGACAAAATTCGGCAAATATAGACTAATATTACCTGAGAGGAATCTACCCCTTGGTACAATCATTCGGTAACTTTGTTAACAAGCCCGAAAAAACTTTGACATTGTTTTTCTTCTATAATTGGGTTGAGTCTTACTTTCTTATACCCTTCCAATTATCTGAAGGAACTATGAGAGTAATCGCTTTTGTTGACGTACTTCCAATTTTGATATTTAATAAGTATGCTGTAGATTAACAAGGTTTTTGTGACTTTGACCTGATTATATAAAATTTTTTTGGTCAGGTGTCAGCCCTTTTTTCAAATTAATTACAGCAGGTTTTCCAATTCGTCAGATATTCAATATTATAAACCAAACATATTAAGAGGAATTCAGCTGGAATATTTTGCACAGCATAAACTCAGATTTATCTTAAAGTAATAAATATCAACATAAATTAAATTCGTAGTATTTTTTTTTTCTACTTAAATATTAAGAGTCGATCATAAAGAATTAAATGTCAGCTTAGAATTTCGATTGGTAGTTGAAAGAAGAGATACCATACTAGTATTTTTATGAAGGAAAAAAAAACAAAACCCGATATGTTATAATTGCAGCCCATCTTCACCTCTTCGGTTATATTCAAGAGTGTTAACGAGCACGAAATAAGGTTAGGCCAATTTATTTCATAACTTAATACCGAGAATGACCACTATACTAATTAATTTGTTAACAATACAACTAAATCGTAAACCATAACTGAATTTTATTGGTTTCATTTCAATAAAAAAAAATATATTTCTCAAAAAAAAATAATATTCCAAAATGCAGAACAGAAAAATAAAGTGTAAACTCTAGGCATAAATATCCTTTAAACATTAACGATAAAAAAAAAAAATTAGGAATATTCAATTCAATGTTAAAAAACAACGTAAACTTTATGTATGTACATTCTATTACAATGAAAGGAAAAGAAATTAACATTTGCATGGTTTCAATGTATAAGTAACTAAAATATACAAGAAAATTTCAACCCATCATCAAACAAAAGAAATGATTTAAAAGATTCTAGTATATTATGCCTGTTATTAAAACAATTCAGAAAAAAATCAAAAAAATTTAAGATATACTCAAAAACAGTAAATATTCATTATATACTATATATCGATATATATTTAGAATTAGACATCAAGAAATACATTTAGAATACAATAAGCTCAGTGATTCACCATTGAAGTACAAAAAAAGGCTAAATAATATTTTTTTTTTAAACAAAAAAAAAAGGAAAATGAAATAATGTAAAATCGAATTCTAATAACCTGAAAAATACAATACAAATGCAGCTAGGCAAACAGCAAGAAGTAAATAGAATTATCAAAGCATTAAAGTCATATGAACTAGAATATTTGACAAATCCATTAATTGCCAAAAAAATAATTGATGAAGAAAATATTTTTCATGATATAAATAAACATAAAAAAATATATTTTTCTGAAAGAAATCAAACAAAGCATAACAATAAATGTACATCGTATTTTATGTGCACATATCCAGGCGCTCAGGTATAAAAAGCAACAAACAACTGAAATTGTTCTTGCAACAAATGCAATTAGGACAGCGTAGGTTAGACCTACATATTTTATCAAATAATATACATTTATAATTTTGTAAAATTACACTATACGAAACAATAACATGAATTGCTAAACAGAATCACGACTTTCCTTTTCAGCGGTTCTTCTTTTTCAGTGGGAAGAGAGAGTGCAGGGTAGGTATGTCGTCGCGAGGGTAGGGTTTCGACAAATCCGCTGAGGTCGGTTTCGCGTCGCGCGCGGTACGCGGTACCTTTGTTGTTTTGTCATTTTATTTAGAGTAGTTTTCGTTGGGTTGAGTTAGAGTAGCATACTTTTCGGTACCGCGTCGGTATAATTCGGGAACGCGAAACGGAAATTAGATTTGTGGACTTTGACTGGTTAATGAAGAAATACGGAGTAACGTAAAGTAGGTTCTTCTCCGTATGGTTTTGTTTGATAACGCGTTTTGAAAACGGGCATGTTCAGGTGGCTGAAAATATTGTAATTGAGCGTAACCCATTCGGAGACCCGCGACCGAAATCCTCTCCGAACTAGCTGGCCGACAAGCAGCCACCGCGTGAATGGGTTACGGTGCACGGATTGGTTGACCTGTTGGTACCATCCGTTGGCACTACTCAGACTTAACGTCTAGAACCGATGAGAGGTCGGTTCCGCGTTCGGACTTAAAATGTGTGAAAATCATTACAAATGGCGCCCAACGTGGGGCCTAAACATCCTAAGGGGGAAAGAAATTCGCGTCTTCTGACGAGTTGGTCCTTTACGGAGGATGTAAGGTACTCTGGTACTCGAGTCCCACTATCAGGAGCAGTGGAGTTGTGTGATACACACTAGCAGTCGCTTCACGTGAGTTGTATCTTCCGCTCTCCTTTGTTTGATTTTTTTTTTCGCGACAGAATCCTTCCGATGTGTTGTCCCAGGTTAACCCCTGTAAGGACCTTCTATTTTCTTGATGGAACAGCCAGCCTGTTGGGTTTACCTATCAGCATGGACTCTCAAGAAAATAGAAGGCTACCTTGCCTTTATGTCGCGGAAGGATTCTAATTATTTCGTATGCGTGATAGACGAGTGGTATCGGTTCAAGGTTCGGTGGCGTACGCTGGAGTTGCGAAGCCCGGAATGCTTCCACGCGTCGGGAAATTTTGACCGCGTACAAAATCGTTACGGTAGCTCTACCACTTGTCTCGTCGAGTCCTTTAACGTAGATTAGAAACGGTTTGTAATGTATGTGGGTTATGGGGTAAATTTCGTAAATCGACCAAAAGCACCCTTTCTTCGGCAGATTACCACGCACTCTTCTTTCCCGTTGGAGGAGTCGACCACTGAAAAGGAAAGTGTATATCAAATAATTTTTTTTTTCTCTACCTTCTATATATAGCTCGCCACTATCGGCCACTAAAGTACCTATAAGTTTTTTATATATACACATATATTAGGGATATAGTCAGGTTTTAGGAGTTATCTTAGGAGTTATCTTATATCATATATTTTTTTTTTTTCAGCACTATTAACATCACCCAGATTAAACAGAACCAAAAATGGCAACGAAGCGGACTCCCGATAAGCGGTGGACCCGGTCCAAAACGGTCCAACCCGCGAACTGCGGGATCTGTTTCGAGGACGTAGTGGAGGGGGTACACAGCGTGCGATTGGATTGTGGACATCTATTCCACCGTGCCTGTGTCCAACAGCTCCTCCTCACGTCCGAGCTGTGTCCCTTATGCCGGCGACCCATCGAGCGGACCGCCCTAGACGTCCCCCTCGGAACGCCCCTACCAACGCGTGGAGCAGTGGCGAAAGGAGTTCCAGAAGCCGAACCGTCACAACCACTTTTAGACCTGCAAGGAGCCGTAGGCGGTGAAGTTCCGGCCGCAAGTGTCGTGTCCGAGGTGACACTCATGCCTTCCGCCCACTCCATTGACACCCTCGTGGCGTTGATGAGGGATATGTCGGAGAGGATTGGCAACCTGGAGGGAAAGCTCCAGAATCTCCCTATGAGCCAACCACCCAGTCGCGTGAGAACTCCGCTTGGGTGGGAGCCCAATCCCAGTGTGGCGATGCCCCACTCCCGACAATCCGAGCAATGGGTCCCACCTCCAAGGAACTCGGGAATAGATCCCAGAGCTCCCGAATATAGACCACGACACAGCACCGGACCTCCGTTGGTACCTCTAGCCCCCGAGGAAGTTCAGTACAACAGGTCAATCGAGGATGTGATCCCCCCCGGGAACGCATTGACACCTTTTCGAGACCCGACGCCTCGTATCATGGAGAGTTGGCGCTTGAACTTTACAGGGTTCAACGATATGATATCGGCGGACCGGTTCCTTTTCCGGATTCAGGCGTTGGTATCCAACACCCTGGGAGGTGATTCCTCGGCCTTCCTCCGGCATGCACATCTTTTGTTCAGCGGCGACGCTGCCGACTGGTACTGGAGCTTTAAAGAATCAACGCCACGTCACACTTGGCACTCTTTCAGTGCAGCCTTCCGCAATCGATTTGAGGATGGCTTCACTGAGAGAGAGCTAAAGGAGCAAATAAAGAAACGGAAACAAGGCGCTCACGAACCGTTCGACCAGTACTACACAAGCATAGTGAGGTTGAGCACTCGCCTGCGAACAACCATGCCCGAGGACGAACTGGTAGACATTATCAGAGAGAATATGCGCTGGGATCTTCAGAACAGCCTTCTGCATTTTCCCATCAACACCATACAGGGATTGCGCCTCCATGCCCATAGGCAAGAACAATTGGATGAGCGGCGAGGCACCTTCCGTCCACAACCTCGCATAACGGGACCAAATCCTCGAAATCATCACACCGCGGAGTTGATGGCAGCGGACCACCTGCTGGCTGATCCAGTACCAGTACCGAGGAGCGGAGCACCACCGGAGCTTGAGGACCCAGCATTGATTGATCGACCCTCCCATGAAGCAATTATAAGCCCGACGGTCTGTTGGAACTGCCGACAACCGGGACATCGGTTCTATGCATGTCCAGCGGAGCCGACGCTTTTCTGCTACCGCTGCGGGAAGGCAGACACCTACGCACCTGACTGTGCAAATTGCAAAGGGCGAAAAAAATTGCCACCGAGTGCCGCGACCACCCGTCGGCACTCCTAAACTCCGGACGAACCAATCCAGACCCCATCACTATCTATGACCCAGCACCCGACATGACTCCCATTCTGCTGACTCGCACCGCTAGACACAGTTCTCCCGAAGTTCCACAACCGACGCCATCCTTCGCCGAGGCCAACGCGCAGGGAAATGATAGCGAGACGAAAGTTCCTTGGCATGTAAAACCTTTTCATGTCAGGCTGCGGAATTATTTGGCTACTCGACAGCGCATCTTCCATGAGGAGTTGGCTACAACTGTCCACCGCGAAGAAAGCGAGCCACGCGTCGGATGCGGAGCTTCTGGAGAAAAGTCAGGCAATCGAGGAAGGTGCTGAGGGAAATACAATTAGACGAATTATTGAGGGATGATGTTCGGCCATATGCGTCAGTACACCTCCTGCAAAAACGAGTGTCAGGCTTAGTCGATACGGAAGCCAGTGTGAATTGCATATCTGCCGATTTTGCAGGGGAGGTACTGGCAAAGCACGCGGACCAAATCCGTCATTTCACCTCCTGGTTAAGCACGGCGGACGGAACTCGTCACTCTGTAGTGGGAAAAATTATGACGGATGTCACCTTTAAAGGAGTAACTAAACCTCTGGAATTTTTCATCATACCTCAATTAACCCAGAATCTTTATCTAGGAGTGGATTTCGTTCGAAAATTTAACTTGGCCCCGGCACTATTTTCCGGTACGACCCTGGAGTCCGTCACCCCCGTTACTGACCAATCTCAACCCTCTCACTTACTACGACATACACTGGATGTAAATCAGCAACTGCGTCTTGACTCGGCTATATCGGCTTTTCCATCGCACGAGAAGGAAGGTCTTGGGCGGACTGCCCTAGTGTTCCACACTATAGATGTGGGGGATGCTAAACCCATAAAACAGAGACATTTTGCCATATCTCCGGCGAAGGAAAAAGCGTTATATGCCGAAGTGGATCGAATGCTAGCATTAGGCGTAATCGAAGAATCACAGAGCGCGTGGGCTTCCCCAGTCACCTTAGTTGTCAAGCCGAACAAGGTCCGGTTATGCTTAGATGCCAGACGCTTGAACGCCGTCACAGTCAAGGACGCATACCCTCTACCGTTGATTGAAGGCATTTTGAGTCGGTTGCCTAAAGCCCACTTCATCACGAGCTTAGATCTCAAGGACGCCTTCTGGCAAATTCCTTTAGACCCTGGTTCAAAGGAGAAAACAGCCTTCACAGTCCCAGGTCGGCCCCTATATCAATTCGTGACCATGCCATTCGGATTGTGCAATGCCCCCCAAACAATGACGCGCCTTATGGATAAGGTGATACCACCTCATTTGCGGCACCAAGTTTTCGTTTACTTGGACGATCTGTTGCTTATAACCGAGACCTTTGACGAACACATCGACCTGCTTCAGGAGGTGGCTCTACACATCCGGAGGGCAAGATTAACCATCAACATACGGAAGAGTCAGTTCGTGATGACGGAGGTGAAGTATTTAGGTCACATCATTGGGCATGGCCATATCAAGACCGATCCGGAAAAGACTCAAGCGATTGACGTTTTTCCATTACCCAAGACCACCAAACAATTACGACGATTCTTAGGCTTATGCGGATGGTACCAGCGTTTTGTACGTGACTATGCCACCATAACCACTCCTTTGACCGACATGCTGCGTAAGGGACGTAAATTCGTCTGGGAGGAGCCCAGCTTGCGAGCCTTTGAAGAGCTAAAGAAGAGTCTGACTACAGCCCCCGTACTGCACAGCCCGGACTTTGGCAAACCGTTCTCCATCCATTGTGACGCGAGTCAACATGGGGTGGGAGCAGTCTTAGTCCAGGTTGCACAAGACGGCGAGGAGAGACCTGTAGCCTTCATGTCTCACAAGTTGAACCCAGCCCAGCGAAATTACACGGTCTCCGAGCAGGAATGTCTAGCTGCGGCGTTGGCAGTGAAACGCTTCCGAGCCTATGTGGAGGGACACACCTTTGAAATCGTTACAGACCACGCGTCTCTGAAATGGCTAATGAGCCAGACGGATCTCAACGGCAGATTGGCCAGGTGGGCACTGAAACTACAGGCATTTGACTTCACAATTCGCCACCGAAAAGGAAGCCAGCATGTAGTCCCCGACACCCTATCCAGAATGTTCGCCCCTGAAGGAGCCGCGTTGGTCCAAGAGGACGACAGCCCCCAATTGATCGATCTGGACCATCCTGCCTTCAAGTCAGCCAGCTACACCCAACTGATTCACACTATCCAGAATCAACTGTCCCAGCTTCCTGAACTGCGGTTGACGGATGGATTTATTTATAAGCGGATGGGACACGCATCCGGAGACCCCATACAAGAAGAAGAACAGTGGAAGTTGTGGGTGCCCGAAGAATTAACCACTGATCTTATCAGACGGGCCCATGACCACCCATCAAGTGCGCACAGCGGTTACGGTCGTACACTTAGGCGGTTGAAAACCTGTTTCTTTTGGCCTAAGATGGCACAACAGATAAAAGCGTACGTAGCCTCTTGTGAGCTATGCAAGTGTACTAAAGCGCCCAACACCATTCTTCGGGCTCCCATGGGTAAGGTTGAAATCCCCGAACGCGTGTTCCAGCGCTTGTACATTGATCTTTTCGGTCCTTACCCTCGATCTGCTTCTGGTCACACGGGAGCTGTCGTGGTCCTGGATCAGCTCTCTAAATTCCCTATCATAGAACCACTACGTAACATGCACACTGGACCTATAATCAGCTTCTTGGAGAACCGAGTCTTCCACATGTTTGGAGTTCCGGAGAAACTTGTCTCCGACAATGGGGTCCAGTTCACCTCCAGCAAGTTCCGAGACCTAATGTCCAAATACGGCATCATCCACCAACGAACCGCCGTCTATTCACCACAAGCCAACGCCTCCGAACGACTGAACCGTACGCTCATAGCGGCCATTCGCGCCTATGTCCACCCGAATCAGAAGGACTGGGATCGCAAGTTGTCCGCCATCACTAGTGCTCTGCGCTCGTCGTACCACGCCACTACCGGCATTTCGCCGTATTTTGCATTGTTCGGCCAGTACATGATCTGTCACGGAAGCGCTTACCGGCTATTGCGGCAACTGAAATCGCTAGAGGATCCAATCGTGGTTCTGGAACCGCACGAAAAGCTCCAACTTCTGCGAGATCAACTGCGGGAGAAGATTGAAGAAAGTAGACGGATGGGAGAGGAGCGGTACAACTTGCGATCTCATCCTTCTGGCTTTAAGGCAGGCGACGAAATATATCGTCGAAACTTCCGACAGAGCGATGCCACCCGACATTACAATGCCAAACTAGACAAGAAATTCGTGAAGTGTCGAGTCCTACAAGTAATAAGCCCCACCCGATACCTCATCGCGGACATGACTGGTAAAACCCTGGGAATTTACCACGCAAAAGACCTTAGACGGTGAAGTGCAACTATTTCACGCGAAAAACTATGACTTACCTAAATCTCTGCCTAGACGAAGACCTCCGAATAACACCTGACTCCCTACTATATAGTCACTGTCGAGTCTTCACTGAAATTGTTGTAGCCTATTCCTCGAAATCGACCTTCGACCCGCCACGGCCCTAACCAAGACCTTTTACATAGGAGGCGGGATCGTAATTACTTCGATTTTGGGGGGGGGGGGGGGGGGGGGGAATGTGTAATGTGACGCCTACGCCCGGGAATCGAGGTGATTCCGATCCCCAACCCTTGCACTCGGCCAGATGGGTATGACCTCGAAAAGCAAGCGGACTTCATCTTTCGTGCGGATGCCGTTGCGCAGAAAATTTTTTTTTTCTCCTAATATTTAGATCTGTGGATTTAAATATTTGCAACAGAATATTAACCAAAACCCCGACGCATTTCGAGACATATCCATTTGGAAATGCCCCTCCACCGTGGCCATCGAAAAACTATGCCACTGGCGACAAATGGAGATGAACATTGCCACCATGTGGCGTGCCATTCCACACACATCTGTTTTGTCGGTGGTTGTCAGATTGACAGTCCGGCGCCACGAGAAAAAGAAACAGGGGAAATAACTGCGATTTTTAGTGGTCAACGAAAAAGTGGTTTGAAAAAGTATAGTTTTTGTACGATTGACTGTTTTAAAAAAACAAAAAAAAAAATAAAATTCCGAGGTGTTCGTGTGAATAGTTAGATCGGTTGGAGAAAATTGCAAATCCCGGAAAGTTGGCAAAGTTTTCTTGATCTGCGCTATCGCCGCGAGTTTCATAAGAATATCACGGCGACGATAAAATTTGAATGAGAAATTCTTTCTCGTTCGGTTTTGTGTTTGCCACCATCGGGTCTTGTGCATAAGAAGCTGGAGCGGTTCTCGATAATTTCGAGAT
The DNA here is from genome assembly GCA_963969285.1 of Odontomyia ornata. Lineage (NCBI taxonomy): Eukaryota > Metazoa > Arthropoda > Insecta > Diptera > Stratiomyidae > Odontomyia > Odontomyia ornata. The sequence continues at coordinate 172,015,340 of OZ017742.1, forward strand.
TGAAAGGCCAATTGGACGACCTAAAAAACGAAAGGAAATGGACATTCTGGACATCGCGAGGGTGTTAATAAATGTCGATAAATAAAACCCTGCGCCGGAAAGCGCTGAGTGCGCTTCGTGGCGAAACGTGGCGTTGCGTTTGATCGCTCCGAGGATCTTTTTTACTGTTGCTCCGCATAAGCTTGCTCTCATATGTGCCTGATTGAAAGATGGATACATATAGGGTTCAAGAATGTAGAGAACGTTCTGTTGGATGGAAAGCAAGGTACCGCTGTCCTTAGAAAACAAGTGAAGTTGTCCAGAAAACATCGATGGATGCCCATCAACCTGTGCAGTCATTAAAGAAAAAATTGCTTACCAGCACCCCACATCCCAGTGAGCTCCTCAAAAATTGGTGAGCCGAGTGGAAAACAAAAACATTTTTCAATGAAACAACGGTATCATATTCGGTAATAAGACTAAAGTGTTGTAACCTGACAAGTATGTACGTATTTCTTGCTATTTATCTAACATAAAAACCAACGAATCAAGTCCCGGACTCCACGGGTTATAAAAAAATAAGATAACACAAAAAAATAAGTTTAAGCTATCCAAATTATTCGTAGTTGTCTCATAGTTGTTTCAATGACAGCCACAGCGCATACGTTGTTCTGATGCTTTGTAAAAACAAAGGACCTATGATAGGATTTCACACTCATAAGAAGATTCTAAGTGGCTACGAATGTCATTTTTGTATTTGGTTAGTTAAAAAAAAAATCTTGAGGACAATCAAATAATTCGCCGCGATCTGAAATTGGGAAATCTGTTCCTAAACGACTTTTGATCAATAAGAATAGAAGGAAAATTAACACTTTCTAAACACTTCTTACGACCTTAATTTTGAGTGAAATATGAGTAAAATCCAAATTTTACTAAGTGACCGGATCCACAAAACTCTATTCCGGGCTACCTTAACTATTGCAAACAATCAACAAGCGACTCAAACTACTCGAACATTTAGATTCCTCTTTTTCGTTATTTTTAATTGTGACGAACGTGCAATATTTACCAATTTTATTACTTTCTCTGTTTTAAATTAGGAGCATGTCCACATTTGGAAACAAAAAAATCCTTTTTCCTTTAATAATTTTAATATTTAACTATTATTCTTGTAAATATTCCTTATTAGTTACTTTGGTAAATTAAGTGTCAGTTGAATGCATGCGATGAAAATCCTATGGTTAATCCCTTTAACGCATGCGCATTTAACCATTTATTTTATAGATCAGGGAAACTAAAGGTGTATGGGTTTTATTATCAACTGAAATAGCAGCTCAATACAGAGCTTCTTTGTTTAGTATTCTTATAGAGTTTAAAATGACAAAATTCGGCAAATATAGACTAATATTACCTGAGAGGAATCTACCCCTTGGTACAATCATTCGGTAACTTTGTTAACAAGCCCGAAAAAACTTTGACATTGTTTTTCTTCTATAATTGGGTTGAGTCTTACTTTCTTATACTCTTCCAATTATCTGAAGGAACTATGAGAGTAATCGCTTTTGTTGACGTACTTCCAATTTTGATATTTAATAAGTATGCTGTAGATTAACAAGGTTTTTGTGACTTTGACCTGATTATATAAAATTTTTTTGGTCAGGTGTCAGCCCTTTTTTCAAATTAATTACAGCAGGTTTTCCAATTCGTCAGATATTCAATATTATAAACCAAACATATTAAAAGGAATTCAGCTGGAATATTTTGCACAGCATAAACTCAGATTTATCTTAAAGTAATAAATATCAACATAAATTAAATTCGTAGTATTTTTTTTTCTACTTAAATATTAAGAGTCGATCATAAAGAATTAAATGTCAGCTTAGAATTTCGATTGGTAGTTGAAAGAAGAGATACCATACTAGTATTTTTATGAAGGAAAAAAAAAACAAAACCCAATATGTTATAATTGCAGCCCATCTTCACCTCTTCGGTTATATTCAAGAGTGTTAACGAGCACGAAATAAGGTTAGGCCAATTTATTTCATAACTTAATACCGAGAATGACCACTATACTAATTAATTTGTTAACAATACAACTAAATCGTAAACCATAACTGAATTTTATTGGTTTCATTTCAATAAAAAAAAAATATATTTCTCAAAAAAAAAATAATATTCCAAAATGCAGAACAGAAAAATAAAGTGTAAACTCTAGGCATAAATATCCTTTAAACATTAACGATAAAAAAAAAAAATTAGGAATATTCAATTCAATGTTAAAAAACAACGTAAACTTTATGTATGTACATTCTTTTACAATGAAAGGAAAAGAAATTAACATTTGCATGGTTTCAATGTATAAGTAACTAAAATATACAAGAAAATTTCAACCCATCATCAAACAAAAGAAATGATTTAAAAGATTCTAGTATATTATGCCTGTTATTAAAACAATTCAGAAAAAAATCAAAAAAATTTAAGATATACTCAAAAACAGTGAATATTCATTATATACTATATATCGATATATATTTAGAATTAGACATCAAGAAATACATTTAGAATACAATAAGCTCAGTGATTCACCATTGAAGTACAAAAAAAGGCTAAATAATATTTTTTTTTTAAACAAAAAAAAAAGGAAAATGAAATAATGTAAAATCGAATTCTAATAACCTGAAAAATACAATACAAATGCAGCTAGGCAAACAGCAAGAAGTAAATAGAATTATCAGAGCATTAAAGTCATATGAACTAGAATATTTGACAAATCCATTAATTGCCAAAAAAATAATTGATGAAGAAAATATTTTTCATGATATAAATAAACATAAAAAAATATATTTTTCTGAAAGAAATCAAACAAAGCATAACAATAAATGTACATCGTATTTTATGTGCACATATCCAGGCGCTCAGGTATAAAAAGCAACAAACAACTGAAATTGTTCTTGCAACAAATGCATATGAAATAAACAATTAGGACAGCGTAGGTTAGACCTACATATTTTATCAAATAATATACATTTATAATTTTGTAAAATTACACTATACGAAACAATAACATGAATTGCTAAACAGAATCACGACTTTCCTTTTCAGCGGTTCTTCTTTTTCAGTGGGAAGAGAGAGTGCAGGGTAGGTATGTCGTCGCGAGGGTAGGGTTTCGACAAATCCGCTGAGGTCGGTTTCGCGTCGCGCGCGGTACGCGGTACCTTTGTTGTTTTGTCATTTTATTTAGAGTAGTTTTCGTCGGGTTGAGTTAGAGTAGCATACTTTTCGGTACCGCGTCGGTATAATTCGGGAACGCGAAACGGAAATTAGATTTGTGGACTTTGACTGGTTAATGAAGAAATACGGAGTAACGTAAAGTAGGTTCTTCTCCGTATGGTTTTGTTTGATAACGCGTTTTGAAAACGGGCATGTTCAGGTGGCTGAAAATATTGTAATTGAGCGTAACCCATTCGGAGACCCGCGACCGAAATCCTCTCCGAACTAGCTGGCCGACAAGCAGCCACCGCGTGAATGGGTTACGGTGCACGGATTGGTTGACCTGTTGGTACCATCCGTTGGCACTACTCAGACTTAACGTCTAGAACCGATGAGAGGTCGGTTCCGCGTTCGGACTTAAAATGTGTGAAAATCATTACAAGAGTCCGCCTACGCAGCGGTGGTTTATAGTAAAATCATTGACATGTGCGGATCCATTAGCACAACTCTTCTCTGTGCGAAAACAGAGGTCACCCCAACCAAGACCAAGGTTGCCCTCCCGAAGCTTGAGCTAAATGGAGCCGTACTATTGGCTACTCTATTGCACGATACGATAGAGTCGCTCTGCATAGCTAATTTGGATGTATATCCTTGGTGCGACTAGACCTTGGAGTCGCTAAAAAAGAAACTAACCACTGGAGACCTACATTGCCTGGAAATGGCAGCATATCAGCTCCAAGGATAATCCAGCCGATTGCGCTTCTAGAGGCATCAGTGCAAAGCAACTTCTCAAGCATCATTTTTGGTGGAATGGTTCAAGTTGGTTAACACATCTTTGCACCGACATCAAAGTTGTTTCGACAGTAACAACAGCGGAAGACAAAAGCAACATTTTTGAACAATACTCCAATTTTAATAGACTAGTAAGGATTACTGCGACATGTCTCAGGTTTCATTGCAACTGTACGACACAAAAATTAAACCACAAGACCGGACGGCTAGAAGCAGAGGAACTCGAAATAGCACATAAAAAATCATAATGATTCAGAAAACACAGTTTTCAGAAGAAATTGCAGAGCTAAGGAGTAACAAGGAGTTGAAGAAAAGAATCAGGACTCTAAACCCCTTCTTAGATGCCCATGGTATTCTGCGAGTTGGCGGTAGGCTCCGAAATGCAAGCATTCCTGAAGAAACAAAGCATCTGATTTTGCTACCCCAGTGCCATCAGGTGACATATCTAATTGTGCTTTCATTTATTGGTTTTAGATATAGTTCAAAAAGTTCTAGATCCAGTTGCAGTCGATCATTCTCAGCGATATCCATATCGACCACGACAAAACTACTATGTAAACGCAAATATAAATTATTACGCTTCAATTAACATCAATTATAAGCGTTGGTCTAACAATGACTGTACTGGGACACAACCAGTTAACTTTTTGAATACACCAGCAGCTGGTGATTCAGGGCACTATACACATGAAGAAGTTATTCTACGATCAGCAAAAAGTAATAAACATAGAAGTACGAACTTTTGGGATCAATATAGTAACACTGTAAACTATGATGATTGCACAAACTTTAAAACGAGCAATAGAAATGTGTCTAATCCAATTCAACAACAAATACAACCACAATATTTTAACAATAAATACGCTACAAGAACCTCGTGGAGAGATATTCCATCCCATAATCAGTTCATGCCAAATATTAACCTCAGTCAGCCGCATCCGCAATATCCACATCAGCAATCACGCACAGAGAACAGTTTCTATAATCACAAGAAAAATATGCGCAAGTGTTGTTCGTTTTGCCGAAAAATGGAGAATCATTTGATTTTTATACATCGCATTCATTATATGAAAATAGAAAGCCTACATGCCCCGTTTTACGCCAATGTATTTGCAACGTTTGTGGACAAAACGGCCATACAATAAGTCATTGCAGTCTTGACGCTTCGAAGAATAGCATCTTAAAAATGATACATCGTTTTAATGCGATGAAATGGATCAACAAATCAATCACTGTAAAACTTATTACATTTACAATATAAAAGTGAAAAGTCGTAAAACGGTAGAGCAACAACAAATGCTTCAGGCACAGCAAATGCAACAAATGCAAGAGATGAATCGTTCGGGAAATTGGCTAAGCGGTAAAATGAAAATGTTTCACGCGCTATCTATTGTGGATAGATTGGGATGAGTGTCAAGTGGACGTGCTAGGGGAGTCAGCTGGAGATCGTGAAACCGGGTAGTCGTGCGTGAATGCGATCTGAGTTTTTTTCGGAAGGGTTTACGGTCGGCGTCGAAGCACATGTGTGACGGTCAGTGGAAAATCCTCGAATTTCCATGTAAAATGGTTCTTAATTTGTGCGAATTCTGTCTGTAAGAATAGTTCGGAACATTTGCAATCGGACTATTAGAAAAGACTCCAAAATCGCAGAGTGCCGTACCGTGAAATGTGCAATTGTGACTTGTGTTGCATTTCGACTTGGCAAAAGAAAGTATTTTTGTCATTGGTGCCAATTGAAATTATTTGCAATAAGCGGTAAAAATGAATTCACGGGAGATTGAGAACAGAGCTTATTGCGTGCGTTCTGCTTCGAGTTTCACCTGATTTGCATTATTTTGTCTACGAGGTACAATGGGAAAAGTGAACAGGGCGGACTGGAATATCAAAAGTAGGAAGCGACGTGCATAAAGGAATGAAAAGTGAACGGAATCTTTGATTAAAAGAGTGATTTACGATTCATCCATGAAGTTCTTTAGAGTGATTTAGATTATTTGTGGCGGGAAGAGTGTTCTGCTAATGATGTTTCGAACAGAGCAAGGGAACAAAATAAACGAATAGAATATGATAATGACACAATCCTATCAACTTTAGTTAGTTTACCATCTCAGGTCTCTTTGCGCCCTATGGAAGCTAAACCTAATTTGGATTGTAAATGTTTCGTATCGAATAGACCGCTAACTATTAATTGGAAGCTGGAAGGATGTGATCAGTAAACTTTTATGGAAATGGTGTTGCCTCCTTTGTTATTGTCGGTTGGCGGTTTAGCCAAACAAAGTACAGAATTGATATATTTAGTACGGGAGGAGGATATTGAAACAGAACAGTATCAGTGGATTGTGCAGCACGTTTCCTATTTCACACGCGGTTGTGTATTTAGATCGGCGCCAAAAGATTTTCCGTCTTTCCTACACTCGAATTTCGAAGTGCTTATGTTTCGTGTGGGTGCAAAAATGGAGCCACGTGCATCTTATTGTCTTGATTCTAACCTGGCGTGTCCGAGAGAAAGGAGGTTAGAATGCTGTAACGACGGATGATAGTGATGAATTGAAAGAGGAAGATAATTTTGCGCTTATAAAAAATGAAAATAATGATCTAATTAGACGCTCTCTCTTATCAAAAATTTTTTTAAAGAACAGTGATTGTAATGAGAATGAATAGTGTTTAATGAGTTGATGCAATATATAGAAATAACCAACCAATATTATTAATGAACGTTTCAGTGGACCCCCGCATTCTTCATCGAGCGCTCGGAGGACCCTGCGGGTAAGTACCTTTTTTCTTTCTCATATCTTTGACTTGAATTGACTTTCTTTTCCTAAATTTGTTTTTTTGTAAATTAAAATTTTTTACTATTATTTGTTCTGTCTCTATTTATAAAGAAGAGGGAGGGTTGTTAAAGTTACTATTGTATATAAAAAAAAAATCTTATTTTTGATTAGATTATATGAATACATTGATACAACTTTAAAGATTGTTCAAGTAGGAATTCAGTACAGGAAAAAGGAAATGGATATTTGTGATATATATGGGGGGAAAAAAAATAAAATGAACTAATACCCCGTAATTTTCGGTCTTTCCTTTCCTTCTCCTCTGACCGGGTATAGGACCCGGTACGGTGGCAGGCTTCCACCTCAAAACATGAGCCAGCCACCGGGTACGCATTAATCCATCTTTTGTTTCAGGTGACGTCGTGGGTTGAGTGGCCCAAGCAGAGTGCCTCTTTATGCCATAGAGTTATGCAATCAAATTGTATAATTCTATGGCATAAATTAGTCACCGGGGTACTCCCCTTCTGATGGGAAAGTTCATGCAATTCAAGTTGTATGAGTTTTCCACTCAGAAGAGGAATACCTGGCCACTTCAACAAGATATATATGGATTTATTCCGGTTGGGTGGGTGCGAAGGGGCTCCACCATCACCCGTTTGCCCCTCTTTCATTTGTGGGCCATGAACTTCGTCGGGTAATGACGAGGTTACCCCAAGTCCGCCTTTCTTTTCAGGTTCCCCTTGTTCTCGTGACAAGCTCTAATTCCCTCGGTGTAGTTATCTACACTTTTTTGCGACTTCGGTCGCCACTTGATCTCCAGCAGTTCAATTCGTGAATGCGAAATTTTTTTGTAGTGGGTCCTCGTGCTGGGGAAATGAACCCGCCCAACGACACCGCAATGCTAGCCTGCCAGCGCATTCACGCGTCTCCAGACGAGGGCATTCTCGGCAGATACCGACACCTTCTTCTGCCGAGGCAGCAGACCATCGCTACAGTCCTTTACGGACTATTGAACATTCTTTTATTCATTACACCACTTAAAAACAATGCACGGAGATGCACAACTGGTGTGCAACTACTGGAGTATGCGATATTGGGTCATAAGTGATCAAAAAGTAATTCGGCATGAAATTCATCGATTTATGAAAATACTCGAACACTAAAAATCATCAATTAATGGGCGATTTGCCTGCCATACGCGTAATACCAGAAAAAGCTTTCACTCATTGTGGAGTAGACTACGCAAGTCCTTTCACCATACGAATGTCGAAGGGAAGAGGAGCAGTGGTCGGAAAGGCCTACAATGCCTTATTGGTATGATGGTAACAAAAGCCAAACATCTCGAGATTGTGAGCGACATGTCAACAGAAGCATTCTTAGCAGCATTTAAACGGTTCACAAGCCGAAGAGAACTTTGCCGGGAGATCTTTAGCGACCACGGCACCAACTTTGTCGGGGCGAGTAATCGACTAGACAAGGATCTAGAAGAAGCAATAAAGAGATCAAGCAGCGAGTTAGCACGAATAACTGCAAAAGACGGAATCACCTGGAAGTTCATACCAGTGTCCACACCTCATTTCGGTGGGCTTTGGGAAGCTGGTGTAAAATCGGTCAAGAATTACATTAAATGCATTTTCGACGAGCGAAATATTGTCCCAACATTTGAGGAATTCACAACGATACTGGGCCAAATTGAAGCATGCTTAAATTCCAGGCAAGTGATCTTGAAGCCCTAACTGCAGGGCACTTCCTCATTGGACCACCTCTCCTGGCTATTCCAGAACCTGATACCTCGTGTAGAACACTACATCAGCTCTGGAAAATATTAACTAACATGCATTAAGTGTTCTGGAAACGATGGGTGACAGAGCATCTGCAACATTTGCAAAAACGTACGAAGTGGACGAGCGTAAGCGAGAATCTCAGAATTGGTCAGCTTGTTCTCATTAAAGAAAGGGACACGCCACCAACCAAGTGGCCACTGGCAAGAATATATAGCATGCAACCAGGCAGAGATAGAATCGTACGAACAGTTACTGTCAGGCACCATGTAAATATGCTGAAGCATGTAGCGATCACCAAATTGTGTAAACTACCGGTAGAAATACCCAAGGACTCTACGAGCGATCCAACAGTAATAACACCAGAAGAGAAAACCGCTGCAAATATTGAATTGTCAAAATAAAAATCATCTCCTGACAAATGCGAAGAACGCTCAACACCTGAAACCTCTATATCGAACTATATGAAGCAGAGAAAATACCAAGAATTGCACCATGTATGTGGGCGAGGGCTCTGCAGAATACAACAATGCTCCTGTCTATCATGGTACCACCAGGAGCTTTGAATGCTCAAAACAGCTGCAACCAGCATAATTATAACATCTTCAGGCCAGATTCAGATTTTTTTATCGAAACACTGGGCATAGTGCATAGCATTCGTGGCGAACTAAGTGATTCAGGATGAGAAAAATATTCTATCCATAGGTAAACAGATAGAAGATATGTGTCAAAGCACAAAAGAATTTACCGACTACACCCACTGCAATGGCCTTCTGAACCATCTACAGATTAAACAAATGGAGCTCCTTCAACAAACGGAAAAGTTACGAACGATAACAGGCTCCAGAAAAAAGAGGGGCTTAGTTGGAGACCTCCTTACAACAGTTTTTAGTGTTAATGATAAGGTCTACACTGATATTGACGCCCTCGAAAAAACCAATACACAATAACAAGTCTTAAATCAACAAAGCGTGGAATTGAACGCACGTATAACAAGCGTCAATCAACGCACTGACACCCAGCTTGCACAAGTTACGATGAAATTAAATCAAGTGGTAGATTCGATCAACGAAATGCAAAAACAGTTCGCAAAGATTGATAACAACAAAATTGGCCTACAAGTCATTTCCATTTATCTCATGGCGATTAACATTTTTGAGGAGCTCCAGGTGAAGTACCAAAAACTAGAAAACACTATCTATGGATCCGAAAGCTTTCCACAGTTCGTTTCAATTGAAACAGTGACGAACACAATCGAAGAGGTATCATCAAAGATTGACCTTGATTCGGAGATTCTACATACTGCAGTGAAAGCAATGACGATTGCACGCACCGATGAAAATATCATCATCTATGGCTACTTCCATATAATCAAAAGGGATAGATACGTGCTAATTCATGTCACTGCAATTCCTTTCGAATCAGGTGTGCATCAATATCTGGTTCCTATCGTAAAAACTCCAGCCTTAGCAGTTAACTTCAATCAACTTACGTATTTCGAATTGAACGATGCACATGCACAATTAAAGACGAACGACACCTATGTTCTCCCAGCATGATCAACAACATGGATGCAAACCTGAACTGTATGATCAACGAACTATACAGTAGACACAAGAAGCAACTGTACCCCAGCGTTGAGTTAACATCCCCTCAAACAACATGGAAAGAGCTTATGATGAAAAACGCATGGCTATTCGTTGCAAGCATACCAAGTACAGCCTTTGTTATCTGCAAAGATGATAGAGAGAAGATTTTACTAGAGAACATTGGAATCATCCGCACCAAAGAAAATTCACTATCCAAACCGAGCGATTCATTCTACGATCAGAAATGACCCAACAAAGAGAGTACTGACGAGCTTCACGAAAGAAGTGGCCCCAGCTAACTTCGGAGACAAGGAGTACCACGCAAAATCTATGGACCCCATAGCAAGAGTAAAGGAGCAAATTTTCGATGGTGATTCTTTCAAGCCAGAGCCGACATCAACAATGCTGATCATCATCGCGATCTGTATAGCCAGCGTCTACATCAGAAGCTGTAATGAATCATTCGACGCCGCTGGCGACCACTACCAATACACCTTGCTGCCATGTGGCTTTCCATCTCATGTTCGTTGTGACGGCTTCCCATCCCACGTCAGTTTTGTCGTGGGATGTCAAAGTCAAGTGACAGCCACATGGCGGGTGTGTAGGAGTAGGAGTCTCGTTGACGAAGAGTTGCTGGGCGGTCGATGGATCAGAGAGTTGCTCCGAGATCACGAAAGGTAATAGTTAGCGATGGATTTGAAAGTGCAAGTCGTCATTAGAAGGGAAAAAAGAAAAGAAAAAGTCGTCAACGTGCTATTTTCGTGTAAAAATTTGTTATATTCGAAAATCGAAAAATCTCAAGTGAACCGCAAGTCACCGTTGGAAGGGATGAAAGAAAAGCAAAAGAAAAAAAGTCATCAACGAGACACAACAGCAAACCATCGCTAAGCCAAACGATGATCTTCGAAGAAAGCGACCGGTAGCAACCAGGCCAAATCATATTTTGCTGTTCACCATTATAAATCCATTTTATCCAATTACAGGGGACGTTCTACGCAAGATTTGCCACCCACACGGTCAAGTACAGAGAATTGTAATCTTCAAAAAGAATGGAGTACAAGCGATGGTTGAATTCGACAGTCTAGAATCAGCAACAAGAGCACGTGACAATTTAAATTGAGCCGACATATATTCAGGATGTTGCACTTTGAAAATTGATTATGCAAAGATTATGCAAAAACGTAACGTGTACAAAAATGATTCAGATACAAGTTGGGATTACACTTTAGCTACAGCTGCCAAAGAATTGAGCAATGGTCGTACTCCACTATTACAGGAGCCAATTTACGGCGGTCGTCCACAGCAATATAGTGAGTACCAAAGTAGGATTTTTTTTTTCATTAATACCAATCGCATTAAAATAGACAAATCAACCGCTAAGCATAGGAAATAAACATCACACAAACATACGTACACATAAACTATACATTTAAAACGTATTAATCAAAATTGACGAGTCTGTAAGAGTAAATGGGATCAATGTTTCTTGCCTAACCATGTTTGTTAGAGGCTGATAAAACTGATCAAAAAACTCGAGAGAAAATGATTCCTTTAGTTTTTCTCCGAAAGTAGTAACTAACCTCTCATACTGTGAGACTAAAATGAAACAATTATATGCTAGTCTGACAAGTTCCTCATAGAGACTATATATTGTATAATTAATATCCAACATCGGTAGTTGGAAGCAAAAGGAAATGTACAAATTATAAAAATCAAACTGTAGCATATAAGATTACGGTTAAGTACTATCTATAGATGACTTAAGTAAAGGTATAATTTCTATGACGGCACGTTAAGCTTTAAATAGTATTATGCTATTATTATTTGTATATTTGTGCTCGGCCGAGAAGATGAGAAATTGTCAATAGTTTTTGTTTACAACAATTTAATGAAGAATATCCACGGAAAATTAACCTCAATTAGGGAGGTGCATCCATTTTGGAGTATTGGAAGCACTAAGCAATTAAAAATAGATAACTTATATGGACTACTCATTCCCAGTTAAATCAATTAAATATCGATTCATGAAATAAGAATGAAAATTATAACCAATAATAATAAGAAATAATACAACCTATGTTAATAAATAGCTCATAATACAAATAATTATACAAAATAATACGAACACCATTAATATTCAACAAAAAATACAAATAATAATGAGAAATAATTCTAACAATCATAATAAATAAACGATAATAATCAGAAATAAACCAGACCATGTTAATAAGTAACTTGTAACACAAATAATAATATGAAATAATGCCTAACAAATAACACAAATAAGAATGAGAAATAATACTACAATCATAATAAATAACCAATAATAATAAAACAATACTAACCATATTAATGAATAAAAAATAAGACAAACAATAATAATTAAGACATAAAAGGTATCATAATAGTTAATAATAACCAATGATACAAAAAACAATAATAAGGATCATGAAAGCTGCTGCAATAGTTAAAACAGATTCAACCTTCTTTTTATAAAATTTTAATGTTTCCGACTAATTCGTTTTAAAAGAATTAGTTGAAAGACAAGACCAGAAAGAACCTTAGATTCAGTAACGTAAACTAAAGGACGCAAATAAATCAGTTTCATTTATGGCAGCAATATGAAATTTGAGCCTTTTGTTTGCAATATAAGATTAATTGAATAGATATATGATCATTGATGATATGAAATACATGAGTACAACTTGATTTCCAAAAGAGACCTTAATTGAAATTTCAATTTTGCTAACATTCGCTCGTTCTAATTAAGAAGCAATATCAAATATCTAGAATTCTAGATTTACCCCAATGAAATAAGAAACGATTCTAATGACATTTGACTAACGTATTCTAATTCAGCATCTATCGTTTGTTGAGGATATTACAAAAGAAATATTTATAAAGCTTCACTGAAAAATAAGTTTTAAACAATTCAGGTCATACTTGAATTTCCCTGTGACCATAACAAATAACATATTATATATAATTTGAGGAAATAATAACAACAACAAAATATATTAACGATGAAAATTTAGTTTTACATATAAATGTTGGAAGTGCGCAATTCTCACTATTCCTACGTAAATTTTGTCTCATATTATTTTATAAAGACAGAATAATTTATTACCATACTGTGTCGTTGCTTTCATACTTGTATATCAACAAATAAAACGATTAATGAGATATCTTATATGCAAAAATAGTCAGTTCCAGTTCTATCCGCTATTCTTTTTCTATAATAATATCAAACATTGAACAATATCAATCGCGATTAGTTTTCAACATACAAACATACGTAGTAACCGGAAAAATTGTCTAGAAAATCATGAGTCAATTATCATTTATTCATGCGTATATTGTACTTCATGAAAATATGTTCAGACATACCTTTGGTTTTTGTTTTATTGATACATATTTTTAAACATTTTCGCGATTTTTACTGTTTGTAGATAGTAAACATTTTGTGCTTAGATTGAAACGAGTTTTTGTTTTCATACTGAATTTGTTCTTTAGTTTATACACATGATGAAGCCTAGAACATTAATTGAATCAATATGAATTGCTAAAAATATAACGCAGACTTTCCTTTCCAGTGGGCCTTCTTTTCCAGAGGCAGTGAGAGTGCAGGGTAAGTATGCCGGGGATGGGGTAGGGTTTGAAGAAATCCGCTGAGGTCGGCTTAGCGTCGCGTGCGGTACGCGGTACCTTTGTTGGATTGCCTTTTTCTTTAGCGTAGCTTTCGTTGGGTTCAAGTTAACGTAGTGTATTTTTCGGTACCGCGTCGGTAAAATTCGGGAACGCGAAATGGAAATTAGATTTTTGTACTTGACTGGATTAATGAAGAAATACGAAGTAACGTAAAGTAGATTTCTTCTCCGTATGATTGTGTTTTCGACGCGTTTGAAACGGGCGTTTAATGGTGGCTGAAATATGTAATTGAGCGTAATCCATTTTAAGACCCGCGACTGAAATCCTCTCTGATCTAGCTGGCCGACAAGCAGCCACCGCGAAAATGGATTACGGTGCACGGATTGGTTGACCGGTTGGTACCATTCATTGGCACTACTCAGACTTAACTTCTAGAACCGATGAGAGGTTCGGTTCCGACTTCGTTCGTGAGTTAGACAGAAAAACCATTACAAAGCATACTAAAGAAGACAAGGATACCGAAGAAATTGCAGGAGTCCATATCAACTGCATCAGAAGAAAACGTGTCGCTTAATGAAAGATTCAACATTGTTCTCTTCGGTGGTGCACCAACATATTCAACAATTGAACAGAGTTCTCAACAGTAGTCAATGTCCATTCACCCGGTCATTCCTTCTATCAATATAATTGACCCACTTTCAGCCGCGAATTTGCCTACCTGAGCTTGTAAGCAAAACTACAGCATAAAAAGTTATTATATAGTATGCATTTTCATTTATGTTTTATTGTCTTCAATTATTGGCATACGAAAAGTATTATTGTATAGGATGCAATTTTTTTTAATGGACATTGACTTCGATTATTGTAACCATTTTTAGTCATCAAATATTTTGTATTTAAGTTCATGTGTAAATAATAACAAATGCATTCCTTCATACACCAACAAAGTGAACGCGTTTTTTATCTGTGCTAGTTTTGTACTGAGTAAAAGTAATTATCAGCAACGGCTGGTGAGGCCGTTCTTGAGTATAATTAAATTTTACACTTCGAAATTCCGCCATTTCAATACCCGTTTGCGCAAATCCACCGTGATTCCATCTGGTCGCAGAAAATCTATTTCGAGAATGCAGTAATCCATAATGTTCGCGGCCAGAAAATTATGTCGGAATGCAAGGTCTCCCAACTATGTCTGGAGGTTAACCTCTCTATGGACAGATGAAGTTTCTCCCGTACCTGTCCGTAGTGAGAAAATCCTGCTTTCGTGAAGTAATTTTTGCCTCACTAGGTCTGGTCAGATAACCGATCGGGTTGCACCAGTGTCGATTGTTATGGTGCATTGTTCTCCGTCAACTTGACCCGGAAGGCATAAGTCTGCTTCTCCACGATGTAGTCTTGACACGGTGGTGGTGGTGTTGGGGACGTCAATCCTCCTAGCCCATGTTGCAATACCAGTACACCCTATTTATATTGGCACGCACTGGGAGCTTGATATGATATGTATCCTATTATCACATCAAGGCTCCCGGGGAGAGAGAAAACTTCCCTGTATAACACTTACCTGCTACTACATTCCTGTCAGCTAAATCAGTGAAAAGGTGTTTGTTTGTTTAATGATTTTAATTTTATTTCCTTCTTTGTTTGGTTATATAATTACACGTTCAGTTGACTATATTAATATTAATAACATATTATGCTATTGAATTCTTTTAATAATTAATTTATTACAGAGACATATAAAGTTCGAGCATTAATGGAGCTTGTAAAATTTTTGCGATTTATATTCACTTTAAGTATAGTTGTTGGTTATTCCGAGGGAAAAGGAAATTCGAAGAAACCAATCTATTTATTTAAGCTTTAACTGTTGCTCGGGCTGACGCCTTGAGCACGCAATTATATTAACGAATCAATCGATTAATAATCGAACTGCTAACCCCAGGCACAAAGCCTTAGGATGGTAATACTCGGACTAACGCCTTGAGTATGCAGTCAGATTAATAAATCAATCAATTATTAGTTCAATTGCAGGCCCCGTGCATAACTGCCTTGGGGCGCTTATACTCGGGTGGATGCCTTGAGTATGCAGTTGAACGTATTCTAAATTCGCTCATCCCGGGCTGAGTGCCTTGGGATAGAGTAAACTCGGGCGCACACCTTGAGCCAGCGAATGGAGATATACTTCTCAATTTTCTTGCTTCAATAATTTTCTTTTATAGCATAATTATGCTGACTTAATTGCTTACCAACGAAAATAATGAAGACAATTTAACAATTTAAAAAATCAAAGTTCAACTGCTTAATGCCACTTCTCTGTGACTGGTGCAACCACAAAGCAAAAGCTTTCGCTCGATTTGTTTCATTGCAAATGCGTGTAACCAATTCGTTCCACTGAGGCGGTATGTTCGATTGCGAAGTCTTGTGTGTATATGTTCGATACTTAATACGAGTATGGATACACACCCACTTCTGCTAATTCATGATACGACGCCACGTCCACAGATGCTTTGATTACAATTCACGGCTTTTCGTATATGTATGTTGTCATTTACAGTACACAGAGAGGAACGAGTGAGCACGGACCGAGCAATGTTTGGCCTGCGGCTCCCGTAACACCCACCTTTACCCCACCAAGTTGGCCCCCTCAGTTTGAAGGGTTTCCATTCCGGGCTTCTGGCTAGATCTGGATCCCCTCCTAGCTTCTTGCAGTCTCTTTGCAGGTGCACCTTCTCACCGCAATTCCAGAATCTAGGTGCACCATTTACCTGCGGCTCTCAATCAATTTCCGCGCGATCTCACATGCACTCATTTGTCACTACCTCGCGAACCCGGGCAGTGGTAGAGTCACATTTTTCGCTGCTTTAAAGCTCAGACTATAAGCCAATGCGTCCTTAACTGTTTGATTTTGAGCTAAACGCGCGACTTGTTGCAATTCCTGGTCCTTTAATGCGCTAATGAATGCTGCTGTTGCTGCGTCATCTCGATGTTCCGGGCTGTAAGCTGACTAAGCCTAAAGTGCCAGTCACTCAATGTGTTGGGCTAGCTGCTATAGGGTTTCGCCAGAATTCTGCATTTGATGCCGCAGCTGTGACTGATAAATCTGCTTCAGATGATTATCGCCATAACGCATTTCAAGCACATTCATTATAGCAGCCGATTTTGATTGCAACTCAACGAGGATAGTCTACAAAAGCTCGGCAGCTGGGCCTCTTAGAGCAAGAATTAATGCAGTTGCCGTTCCTTCTCATTCCAGTGCTTTGTCCTAACGGTGGCTTCAAACTGTGTTTTGTAAATACTTCAGACCGTTTGCGCGCCACATCTATGGATGTGCTTTGCGCTGCAGTTATAAGCGGGGCTGGTGAGGTGGTTACTACTGATTTCGAATGCTTGTTGGTCCAGATTCTTTGATTGCTCCTCCAGCTTCTGTATGATGTCTGCCTTGATTTCGAATGCTTGTTGATCCAGCTTCTGGTCTAGCTTTGATGATTGCTCATTTAACTTCACAGATGGTTCATTTAGCTTCGCAGTAAAACTGGATGACTATGGTCGTTGCTCTTGTTGCATCAGCATCAGCGCATTTTCTAGTTCCTTTGATTTTGTTGTTCCTGTTTCTTCACCTTTTAGACCTTTTTCCGCATTTGAGGGCTTTCCCGAATCCAGATACACCCCTTCCGTTTCAATCGCGTCACGCAAGCGTGCAATCAGTATGAGCTTTCTACCTTGTGTGGCCAAATTTCACTGTCCCAACTCTTCCTTAAGCTCCAATATGGTCAATTCATTAATTTGTTACATAACCAGTATACCCTATGTATACTGGTATGTACTGGGAGCACATTTGATGTGTATCCAATATACATCATCAAGGCTCCCGGGGAAAGAACTCCTCATTCACCACTTACCTGCTACTCTGTCCATTTAATACCAGATCAACAAAAAGAAATAGAATTACATAATTAAACGATTTAGTTTTATTTTATATTTTAAATCAATTGCTTTTACACTTCTTTAATTATTTTAACATCTTTCTACACTGTATCTACTCGAACGGAGGATGCCTGGAAGAAAGTAGGAATTAATCGATGGTGGCTACGCAGCGTAAAAACGCATCCAAGCCGAATGAGGTTCGCGGCTCAAGCCTACACCTCACCATCTAACTGTTGTGTTGGTTTCCTGCAATTGTACCGGAACTCGTTATACTTTCTGGCCTCGCTGATTACTTCGCGGCGGAATACACTTCGCGTACAAAACCGTAACCGCTGTTGTTACTACTCGCCGTTTCTCGCTCGATCAATTGTCTTTTAAACGATTCTTGCGGCCTCAATTCGCCCTAAATTCGCTGAGTAGTTGAAACGTGCGTTCTCGTTCCACGTAAACTTCTTCCTCCGCACACTTCTCACCAACTCGCATGGTGAAGCTTTGCGGCGAATTTAATAAATGGTTTGAAGGCAGGGTTTAGCACAGTGTCACTCCGCTGGAAACACACCCCGAAGCTTCTCATGTACATGGTTGTTGTCGCCGCTAATGTTATGGCTTATGCAGTATAACACTTGGCGTAGCTTGTCGATATTTCTATAAGCACACCCCGAAGCTTCTTATGTACATGGTCGTTGTCGTCGCTAATGTTGTGGTTTAGGCAGATCGAATTATGAAGTCTTTACGCTTGCCGTTGGTCGACAAGTACATACTTTGACGACAATGGGCGTAGCTTGTCGATAATTCTATAAGCACACCCCGAAGCTTCTTATGTACATGGTCGTCGTCGCTAATGGTATGGATTATGAAGACTTTACGCTTGCCGTTGGTCGACAAGTACATGTTTTAATGACAATGGGCGTATGTGCTTGGCCGTATACACTTGGCGGAGCTTAGACAATTGACGACGTTGTATATAGCATAACATTTCCTCCGGCGGATTTGACTGATTTACGTACTTGGAGAGTGAAGTAAATCGTTGTTCCGTTCCAATGATGCGAATTACTTAATGCGTAAGTTGTACTTTGCGCTGCGAAGGCCATTACTATTGTCCGCTGGACTTCTCACTGCCTATTGTTGATTGTTGTTTTACTGCTGGTTCTTGATTAACATACTTAATTCTACCGTTTAATTTCGTGTATCTTGAACTCCTAATTTACGCTACTTAACATGTTATGGCATAATACAACGTTACAATTGAAAACTACTTCATTTTTGATTTTATATCGTTACGGATTCATGATTTGCTTGCCTGAGTCGCTAATCTGTATGGTTACGTTTTTACTTGATACTAACATAATATGTTAATTATAAATTGATGTTTTGTCTGATACTTAGTATTTCTTTTAATATAGTGAGCTAAGATCGCTTTTGGTTCTACATAATCGTGGATTGATAATGTATATATATATTTTTTTTTTTGATTGTTTATCAGTATAATTATTCACAAAGGTTTTTGTTTGATACAACTTTGAG
The DNA here is from genome assembly GCA_963969285.1 of Odontomyia ornata. NCBI lineage: Eukaryota > Metazoa > Arthropoda > Insecta > Diptera > Stratiomyidae > Odontomyia > Odontomyia ornata. The sequence continues at coordinate 172,034,549 of OZ017742.1, forward strand.
TCAAGCAGGTTTGTGTTTGGTTTGATTCTATACAAGCATAAATTCACAACTCAATATTTCATTTGATTGTATATAATAATGGAATTATGTTACGTTCGATTCTAATGTTGAAGAATATACTGAACATTTCTTCCGGTCCTAAATCGTTTTTTCTTGAGAATAAAACTAATATTTATATAAAACTATTTTTCATTTGAGGGATGCCGGAATTCAATATTACTTTTAATTGGCTTTACTTTATGAGACAGTACATTTTCCTTTAACTTCCATATTTGCTACCGATTAAATCCGAATTGTATATTATTGGTTTACCTATTTGTGCGTTACTAGGTTGTAGTACAGGTGTTAGCAAATTAACCTGTTAGCGTTAGTGAGGATGTGGTGTGAACGGTGCAGGTGCAACGGCACTTATTATTTTCTTCTTTTCCTTTTCTTTTTGGTTTTGTCTTTATATTCATTGCTACTTTCAATTTCTATTCGATTAACGTTCTTTTATATCTACTAATATCATTATTCTTACTGTTTCCTTTTTTTTTACTTTGAATCTTTCAGATTTTACTTATTAAATTGTTTACATAATTGTTTCTTATTGCTTTTAACATTACTATAGTTTCTAATTAATTTTATTTAATACGATAACTAAGCTTTCTTAAAGTTGTACATATTAATTATTGTGCCAATAGTTTAGTAGGAATTTTTTTTTGTTAGTTTGTAGGCGGAACGTTATGAATTAATTTTTAATGGGATGGAATGTGTGGATATTTAGTAGGGATAGAACGTCAAGCTTGACGGCATTCTATTCGCTCATACTCGTATGATTGATAAGATTGTTCACTCCAATCGCTTAATTAGCTTCGGACTTATTTCAGCCGAGCGAAAAACTTCCATTGTGGTGGCAGCGAATGCTACCTTACCAACGCTTCCGCATGGGTTTCCATCGGGATTGGGAATTTTGTCAGGTACGCTCGCTTACTTGCTTCATATGGTGTGATAATGATTAAGCTTTTGGCTGAACAGTTCGCACGATCATTGAAGTTCGTTATCAGGGAAGAACGTACTGCGCTTATCACCACATATGTGCGAATTGGATCTGGCGGGTCGTCGCAAGAGACCATAGGTAAATTCACTGCTAGTCAATTGTATCTTTCTAAAGGCATTAGCTTCGCTGCCGAAATTATGGCTTTATGCTTAACGTGTGCGAGGTGAAAACAAATCAGTGCACAGCTGTTACTTGATTAGTAGTTGTTAGTTGGTCGGATGTTTATTATAGGATTCTACAAAGTTATAGCATTCTTTGTCTGAAATTCGTTTTTTTTTCCTTTTTTTTTTCGTACCAGCGTCTTGTTTGTTTATAACATTTATTAATATTTCTGTAATATTTTTTTTTGTTTTTGCTTATGATTTTTTTTTTATATTAGTTTTTTTATTTTGAACTCAGCCCCTTTTTTCCTCTTTTTTTTTTTTGGTTACTTTTTGGGTTTTTTTTTTTAATTCTTTCTTGTTTCTTATTTTTTCTTATGTTCTGTTTTTCCATTATTTTTTTTCCTTGCTATAACTAGACTAGTTGAAAGGAACGGGTGGGATGATGCATGGAGTTTTGGGGTTGGGTACTATGTGAGGGATTGGATGCTTGCGCTTTTGGGCTACCCTGCAACCCTGGGAATGGGAGTCATGGATTGAAGGTTTATGTGATTGTTTTTGCTCGCCGCTAACGAGCTTTGAAGATATGATTAGCATTGCTTCTGCAATGATGCATGAGATAATTGAATGAAGCCATGTATTGTAGCTTTTACATGCGCTGATTGCTAGGAAGTATGTGACGTATATGATATGTATGTACTTATTCGTGGTTGCCTTGAAGAGCATTTGTTTTTAATTAAGTCGGCTTAATGCATTTCACAGTGGGCAGGGCTTTTAATTCATCTATGCTATACGATTGTGTAGGAGGAAGAGCTTTTGAGGTATATGCATTTAATTATCGTTTAATTGGCTTAAGTTGAAAATCACATACTTTTTATTCATTTGTAGTTGTAAAAAGGGAGGGTTATAGAAATGTATTCAGCAGTATGTGTAAATAGATGTGGATTATTTATAAGTTGGAATCTACTATTTATAATGAAGGTTTTTTGCTAAGTATAGAAATATTGTATGAGTTGTGAGTGATGATGATCTGTTTCATTAAATTGAAATTAAAAGGAGAGACACTATCACTATATGGGCTTGGGAACATATAGTTTCGACCTTCATTCAAGACCCTATATGTGTTCCGTCTAATTTTTCCCTAGTGTGTGTCTACTTAGTTTGGCATAATGCTGTCCTGGACCTTACTGGAAGACAGTACAGTGCCGTGCGAGGTCACTTCATTAGCCGTGAATAAATTTTTGATCTCGATCTTGATTGTTTGAAGCAACTTCAAGACATCTCCTAAGACGCTATTTGATATTGTCGCCATATATAAAGTAAAAGGGTGGGAAATGGGTGGGCTTTGAATTGTCTTGCGCTTTCTACAGGAGTTTTATTTGTGACCTTTTTTCTAACAGTTAGCAGTTATATAAGGTATTTATTGTGCAAGGAAACGTAGTGGCTTATTTAAAGGGTACATGATTGATAGCGTGTTGTAAACCCTTTTGGATCAACAGCTCAGAGGCTACGACTGGATGGTAAATTGATGTCTCTTTTGCATATGACTTAATACTATATGTAGCGTGTCTGCCGAAAGTTGAAATCGGGCAGCTCAGAGGCTATTATGTATTTCTCTAGGGATTTACTAAAAATAGCGTGTCCGCCGACAGTTTACGTCGACGGCTCAGAGGCTGTTGTGTAATCAACTGGTTTTCATTCCAGTGATCGTGCAATTTAGACATCGACAAAGCGTGTCTGCTGATAGTTTTGCCGGGGTTTTACCGACTTGACTGCCACTTTACCCGTTTCCTTTATATTAAAAAATGGCACATTTAGTGCTGGATGTAAATTTGGTTTGTGAGTGAATTGCAGTGGAACTTGAAAGAGATAATTGGTTTTGGGGTAAAATCGTTTGGCTTGTTGTAATGTTCTAAAATCCTGCTGTTTCGAATTTCCCATGCTTAAATTGTTTCAGTGTAACTTAGTCTCATGTGTATTTGCGTTGGGAAATTGCCGTTCTCATGCAAATTATTCTTTGTATTTATGTAGCGCAGTTAATTAATTCAGTTTGCTCTTCAATGTTATTACATTTAAAAATATTGCCCAGATGTCTATCTATTCAATTTGCAGTTAAATGTTTGTTTTTGTTTGCTCTTTTAATTATGCTTCAGTTAATTCGAATGCTCATTCAATTCAAGAGATAAGACTTTAATATGCATGTGGGTACGCGTATTGTCCAAGCAGTTGGAGTGATAAGTGGTATCATATTTCGATAACAATGGGCACGCGTTTGTTTGCTCGCTATTAAGTTTTCGTTTTGCTTATTTGTGTTTAATATTTACTTGTAATGTTTTGTGTTTTGCATGTTAGTTTATTGAAACTTTATATCTTCTATAAATTGTACGTTGGGTTTGAATGAGTTAGGAGTTAGCTTGAATGACTTTCAGATTAAAAAGATGAGATTTAAGATATATGAATGAGGGAGTAAATGAATGAAGAATTAAATGTTCAAGATGACTATTTGATTTTGGGACTGGTCTCATTTGATGGTTATTATGAGTAGAAATAATATTATATTCGAATGTTGATATTATGTTTTGGTTATTAAAATGATCAATAGGATTATTTGTTTCGATTAAGGAGTGACCTGGGTAGATGACCAGTATGAGTAGCGTTAAACTGATATTATATTTTTGTTGTTTAAACGATTAACATGATCCTATATTTTTTTAGGAAGACTGGTAAAGTTTCATACTTTCTTTTTGTAACTTGGCCGTATACACTTGGCGGAGCTTAGACAATTGACGACGTTGTATATAGCATAACAAATTTTTAAATGTAAGCTTCGTGGCATTTTTATTATTTTGGCTTTTTTCCACCAGTTTCCGCGTTTCATTTCACTATTGTGAACTTTAAAAATGTTAAAATTTTTTCTTTCAAAACTTTCAACCCACTTCTGACACCACTGTCGCCTGCTACGGTTCACGGCCGATCATTTTAATGTTCCGGAAAAGTGAAAACGCACAGTTTTTTAAATTAAGTTAGAAGAGTTTATTTACTAAGAATGCATAATGATTAATTTCACTATTTTAAAAATCGCATTTTAATTTACTTTTCACTTGTTTATCAATTTATATTTCAACTGTCTTCAATTAAATCACGAAAATCTATTACTTCACTATCAATCAATATCGCCTTCAATTCGCGTTCGTCTTACCGCAGTTTTTATTATCGCAGTTCTTACTATCACAGTTTTTCTATCGCAGTTTTACTATCGCAGCTTTTACCTCAGATGAATAAGAACTGGATAAGCTAAGCTCATATAAAATGCATAAGAGAGCATGCGACCAGTTTCTGTTCTCTTCCAAACGATCTGTCTGTCATTTCCTCCCCGTCTGCCTCTTGCTGGTCACTTTCTTGTTCCAGAACCTGACTAGATGCGATCTGTCTGTCAAGTTGACTGATGCAAATTGGACACCAAACTGGCCAATTTGCAAGTTTTGTCGCGAATTTTATCCGATATTAAAACTATGGAAACTGTTCGCGATCTAAATTCGTTCCAAGTGTTTAAACATTCGATTGCGGTTCGTGATTCAAGTAACTTTAACGTGTGACACTGTGAAATTAATTTAGAATTTCAAAATGAAATGTGTAGTGCCTTCGTGTGAAAATCATAGTGGAAAAGGATCTGTAGGTGTTTCCTTTCACAAGTGAGTAGTTAATATATTAATGTTTTGCATGTTTCTCATACAATGCTGAAGGTTTTTCAGATAGAAAACAGATTTTTGGTATGGCATGAAAATTTGTTTACATTGAGCAGCAGCCATGTTTGCTTGTGTAATTTGGCTCTCTCTAACGTTGTAAACAAAAGCGTAGCAGTAGGAAAAGTGGGGTTGTTGCGACCATATTGTCACGTGGTTGTCCACTCCAGTATTATTTAATTACTCAATGGCTTTTACTACTTCTGTCATTGAGTAATTAAATAATACTGGAGTGGACAACCGCGTGACAATATGGTTGCAACAACCCCTGCGACCACTTTTCCTACTGCTACGCTCTTGTTTACAACCTTAGAGAGAGCCAAATTGCACAAGCAAACATGGCTGCTGCTCAATGTAAACAAATTTTCATACAATACCAAAAATTTGCTTTCTATTTGAAAAACCTTCAGCATTGTATGAAAAACATGCAAAACATTAATATAATAACTACTCACTTGTGAAAGGAAACACCTACAGATCCTTTTCCACTATGATTTTTTCACGAAGGCACTACATATTTCATTTTGAAATTCTAACTTAATTACACAGTGTCACACGTTAAAATAACTTAAATCACAAACTCCAATCGAATGTTTAAACACTTGGTACGAATTTAGATCGCGAACACTTTCCATAGTTTTAATATCGGATAAAATTCGCGACGAAACTTGCAAATTGGCCAATTTGGCGTCCAATTTACATCAGTCAACTTGACAGTCAGTTCACACCTAGTCAGCTTTTGGAACAAGAAAGTGACCAGCAAGAGGCAGACGGGGAGGAAATGACAGACTGTTCACTTGGAAGAGAACAGAAACCGGTCGCATGCTCTCTCATGCATTTTATATGAGCTTAGCCCATCCAGTTCTTATTAATCTTAGACTTCTGTATCCATCATTCATTCAGCCCGGCTTTATATAGGGTCTCTAGCAAAGCTGACGTAAGATAGGAAGCCATATGGTAGCAATTTGCATATGTATTAGTCGGCCTATTATGGACAAGCTTCCGTGAGCTGTCAGCCAACTGCGGCATTAGCAAATGCTTATATTGCGTAATACATACTATTTTCCGAATGAATAATGTACGAAACGCATTCCGTGCATGCTATGAATTTACCTTGCACTGTCCACTGTACTCCTAAACTTTTCAAGACGAGCAAATGAAGCACATGTTTCGCACCTTCCACTGGTAGCTCAGCGTTGAGAAGTAAACAAATTCCTATAAATTCACTTTGGAAGGCGATAAAAATTAAACGGGTATAAGTACTGAAATAATTTTCACTTCACTAGGAGCGCTATTGTGTTCTCCGCAGGCCGTCTGGATTTCACTGTAAAAATCCGTATCAAAACCGTACAAAACCTCGAATTTTCGTTGGCACCTCCATAATTCTTCATATACCGCCATGTAAGTTAGCTAGCAAAGTCGGGATACTAATGGTCATTTGTGTGGTAGTCAATTTTGGTCTCTAGTCATTCCATGCATTTCTCGTATATTGGCGAATGTTCTGACCATAGTATACTCACATAATATTCACACTCGATCTACCCTCCGAACACAAGCCGAAGAGCGACCATAAACCTTCGGTAGCAGGTAGGTAGTTAAATGCTGACGCGATGATTGTCGCGAATATAAAGATATGCTGTAATGAGCGATTTCAGGATTACCATATCTCAAAAAATCAATAACTTTACAGAAAAACAAATTCGTTTCAGTTTTAGTTTTTTTTTGGATCTAGCAGTACTCCCATGTTCTGAAATGCGTAAAAGAAAACGTGCGTCAGAAATTTTATTTGCTTTTTGTTTTATTTTTTGAATACGACAGGCCTCGGCTCAGCTGACGTGCTCCAGCTCAGCTGATATGCCTCAGCTCAGCTGACCGGCCCCTGGGAAAATTCAGAAAGTATGCAATACAGGGTAAATGGATGGTGTGGATACTATGTAAATGTACCCGCAGTGACGTCGCTTTCAGATATTGATCATGGATCTACTTGGCCCATTCTTGTACATTCGAATACCTGCTTTTCACGTCATTCGTTTACTTTTTCCCTTCGCTTCTTTTCAATCAATGTTGATCATGATATTATTGACAGTTGCGACAACAATCACGACTGTAGAATTGCGTGGACATGTCACAAGATAATAAATGTACTGTAATATTTTTAAAGTATACGCTAAATAAATTTTATTTCTTTACGGGGATTTTATACCGGCGTGAACGTCATCAATTCAAATATATTTTTCCGCTAGTCCAAACATCCATCTACGACAAAAGTATCCAAGAGTGGCGTGAGAAGTAATTATTTAAATCATGATCTCTCAGCGCAGGATCATTAAAGATGATAAGTTCATCTTCGGAGAAACATACAGAGGAACTTTTTCAAACATACTTCTGAATGAAGAGGTACAAAAGAACAATGAAAATGCTCTAAATCTAAATGATCACAAGGAAAAGTCCATACACGATACAGAAGATATGTCACAATAATTTTTCGAATCCGATTCGGATGAAATAGCCTTACCGCCTCCGATCTAATTCAATGTTGATGACACAAATACAAGCGACAGTGAAGTACTTTGCCCAAAAACAGAAAAACCAAATGCAAATGGAAAATCAAATGAACCAAGCGAAAAAGAGTCTGCAAAAGACAAATCGGTAACGCCTCCTGCCTTTACAACTCGTCAAAAGGAAGTGTGAAAAGGCTACACGTAACAAACATGTAAATCCTCGTCTGCTAAGGTCGTTCGATCGTATTCAGAATTGCGGTGTATTCAGAATTGCTCGAATATTCCAGGTAGTTCTCGCCAGAACATTCACCAATATACGAGAAATGGATTGAATGACCAGGGACCCTATATCAAGCTGAGCTGAATAAATGGGGAGGGATAGAAAAACCGCGATAGTAAGACTGCGATAGTGTGGAGGGCGAATTAAAATCGATATTGATTGGTTGTGATGTCAGTTGTAATATAAATTTATGGACAAGTGAAAAATAACATTTTAATTAATTTTTGTGAAATAGTGAAATTAATGATTGTGCATTCTTAGTAAATAAACTCTTTTAACTTAATTTAAAAGACGTTTCACTTTGCCGGAACATTAAAATTATCGGCCGCAAACTATACCACGCGACAATATGTATAAATGTGTTCTTGATACTATTGATTTATTCTTACATTACGTGGTAATAATGCGCGATTGATTTATTTTATAGCAAACTTGTTTATTTTGTAATAGAATTGGGATTTTATAAATTATTTAACAGAAGAATATATAAGTGCTGATAAACTTGAATCCAATGTACGTATCTAACAAAATTTTATATTAATATGCAAAGAATAATCGTTCTAAAGCGAAAATGTTTTCCGAAGAAAACTCAGACTTGAATCAGATATCGTTGCTTGTTTGTTATATCTTTTTAAGTAAATTTTTAGGGAGAAGTTTACCTATTGCGGAGAGTACTTTATATATATTGTTTAATTATACATATAAGTGTCTTTTCTGACAAGACCTTCACATTCAAAAGTCAGTCTTGCCATGGTGGTAAATTAAGCGAAGAGAGGATCATGTGTGCAAACATGTCCGAAACTGGAAAATTACAACCTCTCTTGATTGGGAAATCGAAAAATATCAAATGCTTCAAAGGCTTGGATGACTGGTGGTATATTGGCCCAAAAGAGAAAAATTGTTTTGTTTGTCGGCATTTGCACAGCTCATAATTATAAGCCCGAATCGCATTACGTTAAGTTCATGAATGTACCTGCCAATACCACAAGTAAATCACGGTATTATCAACAACTTTTAAGTTTACTGCAAGAAAGAATTCATGTAATATGTTCTCAAATCTATAAAAGAGAATAAAACTTCCAAAATCAACACCCTCCAAGCTAAGAGATTTGCAAAAAAAGCTTGGCTTTCTGTAAGTGAAATCCATCATTAGTAATAGCTTCAAAAAACCTGGATTCAAGATGCCAGAAGAAGTGCCTGAGGCTGAGGGTATACAAAACGAGATCGAGAATAGTGAAACATTCGCAGAATGGAACCATATTATTACCATTTGTTCTAGCAACGAAAATGACCAGCAGCCGAATTTTGAGGACTTTGTTCGTATGGGCAATGATGTACTAGTTTCACTGACGACGACATTGTTTCTACGTGCTCTTTTTCTTCTTTGGAAATAGAAGAAAAATAAGAGGCTTATGAACACACTTTCGAAAGAGCATAAGAGCGTGAGGCAGAAAAAGTATGCGAGACCTTACAGAAATATTTTTAGATGTTAAATATTGATAATTATGGTATATTTGATCAAATTTATACCAAAGAGAAACACCTTAAAACAACTCGCACTCAAATACATACCAATATGACCGATTCCTTTAAGCCATCCGTTTTGTATTGTTTTGGAAAAATAAAACATAATAACAACATAAAACATGCACTATCAAGCTCTATAAATTTGCCTCCATAAATGAAAAATGGTATTTTTTGATCTCTTTTAGCGGGAACTTCTATTAATCAATAAATGAAAAGCCTCTACAAGTGATAAAATATCCAAAGTTTCTTAAAATCCCAGTTATATAGGGTGATTCATTATAAGGTTTGGTTATTAATCTCAAATAAAAGGCATAATGTTGAATTCTATGGAAAAATTTTATTGCGGATCAAAAAACAATTTATTATATTAACTTTTCAAAAATTAACTTGTTTAAATGTTGTTGATCCGATGAAACATACATACGTCAAAAATTTCAAACTTAATATTTTTAGCTGCCAATTACACTAAAATTTAATATTTTTGCCCTGTCTAGAGTTAAACTTCGATTTGGCATAGTGATTGATGAGGCTCTAAGACATTTATATTTTAAAATAATCCTAAATATAATGCAGGAATTCAAAATGGCGGCTCCTAAAGTTCAGAAAGTTAGCGTGATTTGCTATTTGAGCAGCAACTGAAATTTTGAATATTTTTCATAGAAACATTTGACGGCTTGAATTGGAAGTATCTATAAAACAGAATATTTTTTTCAAGCAGTGTTTGACTTTCAAATTGGTGGCTAATAACATGATTCTAACTAAGGCCATCTAGGAGAAATTTGCCTTTCCAGTTGGTTGTGCCACGGGATTTTTTTCGTATCCAACAGTCGTGATTAAACACGAATAAACAAATTTTAGAAAAAGAAAAGAAAACCGACTTTGAAATGCCCTAAAAAGGATGAAATAAATTTTATGGGAGCGGTGCCATATCATACTCGTATTTTCCCCCATTCTTCTGTGATAGTGCAAATGTTGGAAGTATTTATGTTGAAATGCGGAAATTGATTTGGCACCGCTTCCATAAAATTTATTTCATCCATAGATATAGAGATCGTGAGAGCCGAAGCAATTAGCAACCTTCGCTAAAGTTGTGTGAAGTTGAGGTTTGAAGTGATATGCTTTTGTTTTAGCACTCTATTCACAGTGAAACACGTTCACATTGAAAAAGTTTTTAATTTTGTAGATAGCGCGTACGAAATCGGAGATTTAATTCACTGTTTTAATTAAAAATTTACGAAATTTCCATCCGCTTTGACACATCAGTTTTCTCGGCGATTTCGCGCTCTTTTCGATTTTCTTTTACTTTGACGTTCGAGTTTTCCGTGAGAGTCATTTGTTGTTTGTACTCAAACTGTTTTCCGTGAAATTAAATTTCGTTGGTACGCGCGGGTGTCAGTGGGGGAAACGATTCTTCTGAAGAGAGAAAAGAAAAACCTGTCTGGGAACAAAGGGGAAGGAGAAGCAGAGGGAATCATATAGTTTCGAGAGCGTAAGTTATTTATAACTTATTTATGTGGCGAATTTGCTTCTCACATGGACGAGTACACAGATTCTTGTTGCTCGTCCATTTGTTTATACTTATATATCTTTGATTTCATCCTTCTTAGGGCTGTTCGAAGTCGGTTTTCTATTTTTTCTAAATGTTTTTTATTTCACCCTTTTTAATTGGCAAATTTTTTCATTTCAAACTTTTCAAAATTCAGTTTCTTGAATACATTGTATCATATACTCGTATATTAATATATAATTTTTTACTGCAATGCAAAAACCACTGCGGCTGAAATCTGCAGCGTTCATAGGAATCGAATTTAATTCTGGTACATTTAATACATGATCTCATCAACGTCTATCTTGATTTTAGATTTCATAAAAATCCAATATGGATTGTAGCTTTGAGAAATTTTCAAATTTCGAACTTTGCCAAGCCACCATTTTTATATTCTGACTTGATTCTGAAGTGTTTTTTTATCGTTCAACTTTGTAAGACCTTTGAGTGGCCGCCATTTTGTTTTTGATTGTTCCACTTTGGATTTTTTATTGTGAGTTTTATCATACAATTGAATAAATTTTTGTACCAGTTTTGGTACAAACCAGAGCTATATATACTATGATCAGAACAGAAATATTTCTGAAAATTTGGTGAAAATCGAAGCAAATTTACGACCTCCAGGCACATATTTTTTTATATCCTATCTAAATACAACCAACCACACACACACAAATATATATACATAAATATATATATATATATATATATATATATATATATATATATATATATATATATATAGATATATATATATATATATATATATATATATATATATATATATATATATATATATATATATATATATATAGGGTGATTCATAACAAGTGTATACATTTTTGTCGAAAAAAAAACATAGTTTTTGTGAAGATTGAGCTGTAATGTTTATTTATTATAAAAATTTGGTCCCTTACAATTAAATATAAAACATTACTTTGGGCATATGTGCACCTCGTGCTGCTCAAACGATGATTGTAATTTTCGATGACATTTTCGCACATTTCCGGCGTTATTAGGCGTATGTTGGCTCGAATATTGTTTTTTAATGCTTCAGTAGTCTGGGGAGCATCAGCGTAAAGACGATCCTTCAGAAATCTCCAAAGGAAGAAGTCACAAGGACTCAAATCACACGATCTCTTCTAAAAAGTTTTAACAATAGTAAAACGTTCGGCTGATGTGTATGACGCCATGGTTAAAATTATAAAAGACCAAACTGTCATAATCTGTCAATATATGGACCTGAAATTGGTGATAAATAAGAGTTAAGGCCCATTCACATATGTACACTTATTATGAATCACCCTATATATATATATATATATATATATATATATATATATATATATATATATATATATATATATATATATATATATATATATATATATATATATATATATATTATATGCATATACATATATTCATCTATATATATACATCTATACACATATATATATTATATACATACATATATGCACATACATCTATATATATATATATATATATATATATATATATATATATATATATATATATATATATATATATATTGTTACATGTACAATTAATTCTGCGAGCTATTGTCGCAATTGTTTTCACAACAATTAAGAACATCAATACAACGAATTTACTCGAAACCACGAGAACTTACCAAGCATGAACAACATCTGAAAGTGAGTCACTGCTCCATTCATTCACTGCTGGAATGTTCCCACTAATTCACCAATGTACGAGAACTGAGTTGAATGATTAGAGACCCTATATAAAGGCGAGCTGAATGAATGGGGGAATCATTCATTCGACCGCGATGCGAACTGTGATAGTGTGTGGGAAGAGATATTGCTCGAGTAATAGAAAAGTGATTTTCGTAATAGTGAAGTGATTTAGAAGACAAATGCGATAAGAAATTTATGGACAAGTGCTAGATTTTTAATAGTGAAAATTAAAATTAGTGAAAGTGATATTTGATTATTGTCCATTTTTGTAATTAAATAAACTCTTTTAACTTAAATTAAGAGACATTGCGTTTTCACTTTCCCGGAACATTAAAATTATTGGCCGCGAACCAAAACACGCGACCATATATATATATATATATATATATATATATATATATATATATATATATATATATATATATATATATATATACATATATATATATATATATATATATATATATAGGTATATATATATATATATATATATATATATATATTTATATGTATATATACATATATATATATATATATATATATATATATATATATATATATATACTCGTATATATATATATATATATATATATATATATATATATATGTATATAAATATAAATATATATATATATATATATATATATATATATATATATATATATATATATATATATATATATATATATATATATATATATGTATATATATATATATGTATATATATATATATATATATATATATATATATATATATATATATATATATATATATATATATATTGGGTCTATAACTTAATTCGTGCGGGTTTTTTCAAAATTTGAACGTTTATTTGGGAAAAAAATTGTACAATAGTATTATTTGAAGTATTGCCCATCTAAAGCTATGACCTTCTCCCATCTTTCTGGCATTTTGTGGATTCCATCCCAAAAGAATTGCGCCGACTTGGCAGCCAAGAATCAATCAAGCCAATTTTTGATATCCTGCTCTGATGTGAATCGTATTCCAGTGAGGGCGTTCTGCATCGATCGGAACAAATGGTTGTCAGAAGGGGCAAGGTCTGGGCTATAAGGCGGGTGGGGTAAAACTTCCCATCCACTGTTTTCCAAATAGTTCTTAACCAGAAAAGCAACGTGGGGCCGAGCATTGTCATGATGGAAAATTATTGCGTCGTGTCTGGTTACATATTCTGGGCGTTTTTCGGCTACTGCTCTCTTCAAATGGATTGATTGGGTTCGGTAGTGTGCTCCATTGATGGTTTCACCCGGTTTTAGCAGTCATAATACAGCACGCCTTTCTGATCCCACCAAATACAGAGCATTACCTTCGCGCCATGGATATTCGGCGTTGCCGTTGATTTGGTTGGTTGGCCGGATTTCACATATGATTTTTTGCGCTTGAGGTAGTCGTCATGGATCCATTTTTCATCACCAGTAACAATCCGATGCAAAAATGACTTCCTTTTGTTGCGTTCCAGCAGCATTTCGGACATGCAAAAGCGTCTTTCGACGTCTCTCGCCTTGAGTTCATGTGGAGCCCAATTTCCTTGCTTTTGAATATATCTAGCTGCTTTAAACGTTTTTTAATGGCTGCTTGAGTGACACCCAAAGATTCTGCGAGCTCTTCTTGTATTTGGCAACAATCTTCATCGAGTAATGCTTCCAGTTCTTCATCTTCGAACTTTTTTGGCTGCACAGGACATTCATGGTCTTCCAAGCTAAAATCACCACTTTTAAATCGTGCAAACCTCTTTTGGCGGGTCCGCTCAGCTAGAGCATGCTCACCATAATCTTCCACCAAAATACGATGACTTTCGGCAGCAGTTTTCTTCATATTAACGTAATGAAGAAGAAAACACGCAAAAACACTTTTTCAGGAACAAAGTTCGACATATATGTGTGAAAAAAATTATTGTTGTTAACGCTTCAAATGAATGGCATGCACTGCAAAGACGCACAATGACAGTAGCTTTCCAATGCAGGTTCGGAATATTGGAACGATGTAATGTTATACAAGTTATGCCATCTCTAAGTAAACTGCACGAATTAAGTTATAGACCCAATATATATATATATATATATATATATATATATATATATATATATATATATATATATATATATATATATATATATATATATACTCGTATATATATATATATATATATATATATATACATATATATATATATATATATATATATATATATATATATATATATATATATATATATATATATATATATATATATGCATCGACATATTTATTTATATATATAAACTTAAAGTTTGCTCCTGAATCAATCTCAAAAAATTTACTTAAAAAGATCCTTCGTAACCGTTCACGTTTATTCGGTACACATCGCCTTTGTTTTCAGTTAACTATGACACCTAAAGTTATTATTATACCCTATACCTCAATGAAAAATCGGCTTTGCATTTTTATCTTCATCTGTAAAGTTATGATCAGTTATAGAAGGAAAAGTATTTCCTTTTACGTTGCGATTCTTGCCGGTCTTTAGTATGGAACTTACTTATTTTAGATTTCTGGGCATATGTTATAATATATTGTATATTATAATATTTACTGGAAAGTAACGAATCAACTCTATAATTTGCAATCGCTCAGTCCTTATTATTTCTTCGGGGAATTTTATAAATCCTATGGGTAGCGTTTACAACTAAGGATGTAAGAAGGATCCTTGACTAAGCTCATCGGTAAGCAAAGAATGAATTCGGAAGAGAAAAGCATCCTGAAATGTTCCCTCTAACTATTGTTGAATTTAGAAGTAATTTATTGGTTATTTCCGGTAGAAATGATTGACTAAAATGTACCGTTTATGCAGAAAATTAAGGATACTGATCATTTTTATCATCCATCACCAAAGGACTCGGTATCTCCATCAAATCCTTGAAGAGTGCCAACTAATTGGCACTTTTCGTGCGAAAGATTATTTAAATTCAATTTCTCGAAATGAATGTACCATATTGAACTGTTAATATCTACAGAGACCTTGGAAGAATTACAATTCTGTTCCGGTACATTTTAGATCAATATGTTGTCCTTCATTTAAAACCTCTAAAATCAAAATCCTTACACCCATCGATCAGTTATGCTGAAAAATCGGGATGAAAGTCGGAAATTTTTTAGTTTTAACGGTAAAATTCCTTTACCGTTATTTGAATTTCTTAGTTTTTAAACGGGACCTAACTGTAAGAAAGGCGTATAATTTGCAAAAACAGGACTCTTCTATCTATCTCCGTTTAAAAGGCATGCGTGAACATACAAAAAAACAAGTTCACGCATGCCTTTTAAACGTTTTGTACTCAACTTCTCAGAAATGCAGTCACCAGCAACGAATGAAGTTAAGAAATATGTCAAAGAGATGTGCACGTTTACAAGAAAATCAATTCTTTTTCTATTTTCAACGGGCGTCATTTTGCTGCAAACCAACAAAAATCACTCAAATCATGAACTCCTAAAAATATCAATGTTATTGCCCTTACTTGAAAATTTCAGGAAGATCAAATCAGATCTGCTGTGACTGATTCGTTGAAGTGTCCGTAAAATACCAAAATCATGTGTTATAGTTGTTGTAATTGGAGAAATTTCAAATAGCTATAACTTCCGTGCATATCATTCGATTTTCATCAAACTTACATAGTTTAAGGACCTTTTATAGGACTACTTAAATATTGAATTTCGTTTAGTTTGAGGGTACCTGTACGATTTTATTGGGAAAATGTGAAACTCGAATATCATACTATTATTAACAAAGTTGAGCGAATTTTGACTTCTAAGGTATTTGTTGTTGTTGTACTCATAAACACCTCCACCCCTAATTTTTTCGGATCACAGGTGTCCAATCGCGAGGGGGGGACACAAATTTTTAGTGTATTTCCCCTCCCTGTGCGCCCCTCGAAGCTAACTTTGCCAAACTAAGACCTGTTTTGAAAAGTTCTCATTAACACCTTTCATTTGATACCCATTTCGGCTACCTTTTTTTGGGGGGGTCACTCCCCTATATGGGGAGGCCCCCCCTGAAATACCTTATAACATTTTTTTTTGTAAACGAACTTTGAAGAGAGCACCACTTTACACTTACACACAAAATTTGATGTATCTAGGCTATGTGGTTTCCGAGGAAAACTGCTGTGACACACGGACGGACGGACGGACAGACAGACGGACAGACAGGACGCGATTTTAGTAGGGCATCGTAAAATTATTTGACAAAACCCTAAAAAATGAGAAAAAAAAAATATACGCGATGAATTGATAACCTTCTTTTCTTTGGAAGTCGGTTAAAAATGCGATAAACGAAATTGATAGTTGTTTCAATGAAAACGACAGCAGCTTTATTCTTTGTCAAAATGACAGAGGAAGCAACATTTGAATATGCGTATATAAATATATGAAATAGATAAGCAGATGAAACAATGAAATAGTCTGTAATTAGCAAACTTGCTTCTTTCCTTGGCTGCTGGAATTAAAACAATTGAACATCACCACGATATTCCAAAAAACAATCAGTTTTAATTTAAACTATGTTACAGAAATACGTTTTTAACAAACACATTTAACTTATGAACAGAAGTAAACTATATAAATATCAAATAGCAAGCACGGTAAAATTTAGTAACATATATTCAACAAAATAAAATGAATACCATGACAAGATAGTAGCACTGCAACATCAACGACAGATGGCAAATTTTACAGCAGCTTGAAATTAAGCCCAATTGTTTCCGCAAGTGGAAAATTACATTAAACATTTAGATAATACTGGCTCAAACACGTATTGGCGAGAAACACCTCCGCTGCACCTTACTTTGCAAAGAGTTTGAGACAACATCGTCGTGGTTGATAAAACAATTTTCCCGCAGTATACCTTACCATAAATAACAAGTCTTTACCCGTCTACTGATAGCTACTAAACATAGGGCCTAGTGTTCCATCAAGAGGAATAATACATTATTGAAATTTCAAAAATGTTGGATGTGGTGTTACGGAAATGTGAATGAGCATCGTTGTCAAGACGATGATGTACTTTACTGTAGCGACTGCTTTGTTTTACGGTTGAGATAGAAAATAATTGCAGTAAAAGAGCTAAGCGTTTGCATTTTCAGGGTCATCAGATACATATAGTAGAATATAATTGTAAATTTTAAAACACAAGCATTTGATTGTGATGAATTCACAGAGGTTTAAAGACGTTTATCTCAACAATCCAAAGAATTTAACCCATCCGAAATCGTTTAAGTCCTTCCAATCGATATGTGTCAATCACTTATATAAATAATTGAAATGGAAATTTACTGATTTCTAGCGTTCACTAGTTCAAATCTGTAGATAATTTAGTGTACTGGGCGTATTTCTCCAGTCATGAATTTACTTGAGGGCTTCACTCAAGGCAAGGCTGAAAAAACTAGGTCTTTTCAACATCTAGGAGTCAAGGACAACTTCAAATCGGCTAATATTTAATTACCTTTCTAAACTATTTGCCTCCTCCTCTCACTTCGATTTCAACATACCTAATTCAGAAGTTTCATATTCAAGTTAAGTGACATTGACAATATCAAGTTCATTTGAGTCCTAGAAAATAGTTTCACAAGTTGATTTATAAAAGATAAGTTATTAAATGCATTAGCTATCTCACTTGCATAGAATATTTGTTTCTAAAGTCAAAGTCAGAATCAAAAGCGCTTTATTCAATACCAATCGTTATAAATTTTAGAAGAATGTAAAGCAAATCCCAAACAATAAAACTACGAAAACTTAATCATCCAAATGGCTCTCTAAATTTATGTGTTATCAATGAATATAATTGTTTCTAATTCACAAGTATCAGATTCTTATCTGAAAATCATGCATGTACATTCTTCTTCTTAGCACTGCAGCCCCTCTCGGGCCTTCGCTTCTTGCAAATAGCGCTTCCGACTGTCTTGGTCCATTAACCACGTTCTCCGATTTCGAAATCTGAGCAGCGATGAATTGTCTTCATCGACCGAGTCAGACCAGAGTTTCTTCGGTTTCTCCACTGGTCTCTGGCCTTCAGTTCTTCCAACGAATACCTTTTTGGCTATCCGTTGTTCGTCCATACGATTCATGTGGCCAGCCCATTGCAGTTTCCGCAGTCTTATAATCGTTGAGACCTCCGGCTCGTCAAAAATTTCATACATCTCATGGTTGGATCGAATTCGCCATTGGTCCCCGTCTAGCTTCCCTCCGATTATTCGTTGTTTTCCTGTGTATGAAGCTGGTCTTCAAGATCGTCAATACTGAATAAAATATTTTATTTGCGAGTTGTATTCTTCGGCGTATTTCGTCTCTTTTATTATTCGTTTTCATTATTTTGGCGCCTAAATACACAAATTTGTTAACATTTTCGATACTATATTTGCCAAGTGTGATATTTTGTGTACTTGAGGTATTTTTCCTCGACTGCGTCATGAACTTTGTTTTATTTTCATTGATTTGTAGCCCTACTAGTTTTGCTTCGCTGTTGAGTTTCAGGAAAAGTTTCTTGGCAAGTGTTAATGACCGTGACAAAATGTTTATGACATCCGCATAGGCTAATACTTGGCTCGATTTTAATAGTAATGTACGTCGCGTATCAACAAGTAGCTTCCTTATGACGTACTCCAGAGCCATATTGAATAGCAATGGGGCCAGCCCATCTCCCTGCTTTAGTTCGATATTTGTGTCAAAGGCATCGGTGAGTTGGTTATTGATGCGGGCTTGGGAGGTCGTCGACGTCATTGTCATTTTGGTAGGACGGACTTATTTGGTTGGGATACCAAAGCAAAGCATTATTTGGTACAGTATGTTACGATCAATATTGTCGTATGTTTGCTTGAAGTCAACGAAAATTTGGTGTACGTCTATGTTGAACTCCCAGCAATTTTCAAGTACCTGTTTGCCTGTGAACAATTGGTCTATCGTTCATCTACCTGCTCTAAAACCACCTTGATACTCCCCAATAATACTGTTGGCGTATGATCCGATTTTATTTTCTAAGATTTTAGAAAATATTTTATACGCCGTACAAAGTAGTGATATGCCTCTATAATTTTCGCACTGTAGCTTGTCACCTTTTTTGTGGATAGGGAATATAATTGATTGGCTCCACTCTTTTGGCATATGCTCTTGTTGCGAAATGTGCTGGATGACTTTGTGAATAGCTTGATGAACACTACTACCACCATATTTGATAAGCTCCACTCATCAATGCCCGGCGCTTTATTGTTCTCTTGGGCTTTGATGGTGAAACAAACTTCATCCAGAGTTTGTGGGGCCAATGGAAGCTCTCCGCAGCCATATATAGGCTCCGATTTTGTGGAGTTGTGTGGAGGATTAAGGAGGTTCTTGAAATATGATGCCCATCTTTCCCTAACCTTGGTTTCATTAACGATGATATTGCCGATGTCATCACGACAGAGCGTGGTTTTGGGCTGGTAACCACGTTTCAGGCTTTTCACTGCTTTATGCTTGTCTTGTGTTGTTGCTCGCTAAACTTACATCTATATTTCTCAATTGGTCATCACAGTATTTTATTTTCTTAATCCTAATTATCTTATTCGCTACTCTTCTGAGATTTGCATAGTGTTCCCTCTTCAACCTGGTTTTCCTACCTACGTATTCTTTGTACGTCTGATTCTTTGTATCTAACGCATTCTGGCACTCATTATCGAACCATTCTACCTCTTGCACCGGGCTTGATGTCCGATCGTCTCTTCTGCCACGGTCCTAAGAGCCGCTTTCACTTCCATCCAGAGCACGTTGCTCGTCTTTAATGATGCGTCTGATAAGATGGGAGCCGGCTGGTTTTTCCAGTAGGCTTCCCACTTTTGAATATTTGTGTGCGATCTCATGTCTTGAATGTCGTTTGCAGTCCAATACGTTTTCTGGACTGCCAGTATTTTTAATTGATATTGACTGGCCTGTTGCAATAGGTCCTTAACAGCGCCAGCGTAATTGAGTAATCTGATATTCCAGGATCCAATGCCATATTCCTTTTTTCGATTACGAGGTCGTTGCCGTGAAACCAATCCATTCCAAGGCCCATCTGCAGGTTTCGAAACGTTTTAAGGTTTTCCAGGGACGGGGATTCAGCCCATCGCGCAACCTCCATTCCTGAGGCCTGGTTATTACGTCGATTCCGTTATCAGGCGCGAAAGATTCACCTTCACTCTCTTACACCCTCACAAAGGAGGTGTAAGTAGGATTTAGTAGCAGAGCTGTAGATGTATTTATAGTTATTAGCATTTCTCGGCAATTATTGTCACATTATTGGGGGACCAGTAAACCCAATGTGCGACTCTGAGAGCATTTACTACCATTCAATTGGGCGGTTTGGGATGAGGAATCATGGAAGCTATGGGTTCCCTCCTCCTTTCTCAAACGGGCTTGGGACCGTTTACGGTGGAGTAAATTATGTTACATGAAATTGAAATTATAAAATTATACGAGTGCTAGTTCATTCATTCATTTATTCATTCAACATTCTTATTGCAACTTTTAGCTTTATAAAAAGAACCTACAAAATATCACACCATTTGCTTAACATTACAAAATTGCAATTTGCCATGGTAAAATTCATTTCCTTCCCAAGCAAAGATAATTATTAGCATTGTCTTTATGTATATAAAGACAATGGCTTGGGCATTTAGCTTAGGCACTTGGATTCGGCGTTTAGCTTGGGCACTTGGCTTGGGCATTCAGCTTAAATAGTTTTATCGCCTGATTTCTGTATGTTTACTGGCTTAACAATATTTTTCCCAAATGAAAAAAAAGTCGGAGCCACACGTTTTGATTGGTGGTTTATGCGTTTAACTTGGGCAAAACAAGTGTGAAACTAGTGGTAGTTAGTTTTTGTTTCTCGAATTTAGTTGATCCTGGTTTCTTCTATTATTCACATCAGTTACATTGATTATTTGGCGGACTGTTACTTTCCAAAGATTATTCCATGCTATTTTAGATTAGTTTCATAAACTTGTGTGCATTTTTATTCATGTACATTTTATTGTTTTCTGTTTGTTTGATATATTCGTGGAAGCATTTATCTATTAGAAATATTGAATTCTTATGGGGCTTATCATATTATTTTTTCTTCCTTACAACGCATGGTTTTACTTGGCACATTTAATTAGCTTATTTATCTTTTAAATCTAAGTAAAATTATAAATTAGATACTAGTATGGTTCTATAAAATTTTTATTTAGCTTATCGTATTGTTCCATCGAAAGTACAGGGTGCGTACGGTATTTGAGGACATCTTGAGAGTAAAATTAATTAGCTTGTATTTTTAACAAAATTTAATGAAATTTCAGGAATTTTTCATACAACGTTAAATTAATATATGGCTATAAAGTTATTCAATAAAATCGCCATTAGAATCTTTAACCTCTTCGATCCGGGTCCGAAAACTATTACATGCCCGAATCAAATGCAATCAAATTGACCATAATGGCACTAATACAGTCCTTTGCGAAGAAGTGGTACTATGAGGACGCGTATTGGTCTCACGCTCAAATACGCCCCATACGTCATAATCCAAAGGATTAAGGTCTGGGGAGCTAGGTGGCCATAGGTTGGGTGTTATGTGGTCATGAAAATTTTCGGCCATCCAATCTTGGGTCGCCATCGCTTTATGTGAAGGAGAAGACTCTTGTTGAAAAATGTATGGTCTGCCTCCGCTTACATTGTCTATCCAGGGTTTCACTACCGTCTTCAAAACCTCGATGTATTCAGCAGAGTTCACTCGAAGTCCTCGAGTAAAAAAATATGATGGCATAACATGTTCTTCGTTGCTGACAACACCTAAAACCATAACAGTGGCTGGAAATTTTGTGTGCATAACAGCAGGAACCTCCGTAGGATTTGAACATAGCCATCTGTCATTCCTGCGGTTGGACTTTTGACCTTGGTCAAAGTTTTTTCGTCGGAAAAAAAACCATGACATTTTGGGCGCCTCAGGGTGTTTGATTTTATTTAAAAGACGTTTTGATCGGAGAACTCTCTGTTCCTGTCTTTGTTCTGACATGAACTGTCCTCTGCGCATCACGTAAGACTTATACTGAAGGTCTTCGTGGACAACTCTACGAATAAGGCGCTCAGAAACATGAAGCATGTATCGCCTCCTGATGCTTCCAGTTCACGGCGAACCTTATGCACGAATGAACGGGCGCAATTAAGAAAGTCAGAGATCTCTAAATCTGTATAGTTCGCACATATAGCGACGATGACAGCCTGCCTCTTCATTTCTTGAGTGATGTTGTAGTCCGCGATTTCTTATCTCAAAAGGAAAAAATAATTCGCGAAGTTATAGTCACATTTATGCATGTCCTCAAATACCGTACGCACCCAGTATGAAGCTTAAATCCATTGGACCAATCTACCATATTAGATTAATTAGTTAGTAGAGGAAATTCAGAATATCTGTGTTCTGCGCCAACAGCTGATGTAAATCTTCCGCCACCAAAAGGTTGAGAGCTTCAGTGCCTTTGCAGGTCTCACAGGTGCTTAGATAGTCTTTGACCTGAGATGACATTTTAGGCCAAAAAAGTACTTCTTAAGGCGCCAAAGCATCCAACTGTAGCCACCGTGGGCACTTAGAGGATGGTTGTGTCCGCAGAGGATTAGATTGTGAGTCATTTCCACCGGCACCCAGAGTTTTCAAAACTCTCCTTCTTGCAATAAATCACCGGTTGCGTATTCATTACGTCGATAAATGTAGCCATCTATCACTTCCAAATCAGGCAACTGCGTTTGTTGGGTTACGATGGTTTGCCTCAACTCGTTGTAGCTGTCTGAATTAAAATGCGGGCTGTCTAGGTCTATCTCGACGGGATCACCGTCACACAATGCCAATTCCGCTACCTCGGGTGATAATATTCGCGAGAGAGTATCGGGCACGATGTTTTGGGTCCCTTTTCGATGTTTGATGGAAACCTGAAACCCTTGCATCGGGCTAGATATCCGTGTAGGTCCGCTTGGTTCATCAGCCATTTTAACGAAGCGTGGTCAGTGATGATTTCAAATTGGTGGCCTTCGATGCACGCTCGGGATTTCTTAACAGCCATCACCGCTGCCAGACATTCTTGTTCAGAGATGGTGTAGTTCCTCTGGGCCAAGTTCAGTTTACTGGACATAAAAACAACGGGCGCTTCTTCTCGCTCTTCAATCAATTGCCCTCATACGGCATGAACTCCATGTTGACTTGCGTAACAATGAATGGAGAAGACTGGAGCAGATGTCAAGGTTTGTTTGAGCTCTTCAAATGCCTTTCAAGTGAGTTTGGACCAGATAAACTTCTATTTCCGGAGCATGTCCAACAGGGACGCTGAAACTGTTGCGTAATTCCGAACAAACCTTTGGTACCAACCGCACACTCCTAGGAAACGTCGTAGCTGCTTAACGATCTTTGGTAAGGGAAACTCATCAATCGCCCGAGTTTTGCCCGGATCCGTTTTGATGGTAGCATGTCCAATGACATGTTGTAGATATCGGACTTCAATCATAACAAGCTTGCTTTTCATGACACTGATGGTGAGTTCCACTCACTGATATGCAGGGTTACTTCTTGCAAAAGTAGAAAATGATGATCAAACGTTTCTGTGATGAGTAGAAGGTCATTAAGGTTAACGAACACTTGGTGTTTCAGGTGAAGTAGAATGACTTTGTCCATCAGACGGGTCATCGTTTGCGGAGCGTTACACAGGCCAATAGGCATTGTGACGCACTGGTATAGTGGTCTTTTGGGCACTATGAAAGCGGTTTTATCCCTCAACTTTTCATCGATTGGAATTTGTTAGAATGCATCCTTCAAGTCAATACTCGTAATGTAGTTTCCTTTTAGCAGTCCTTCCAATATTTCATCAATAAGCGGAAGAGGTTACGCGTCTTAAACGGTCACTACACTGACTTTTCGGGTGTTTAGACAAAGACAGACTTTACCTGGTTTCACAATCAAGGTTACCGGTGAGGATCAGGCACTTTGAAACTCCTCTAAAACCCCCAACTCTAGTATCCTGTCCAACTCTGCGTACACTAGCTTTTCCATGGCCGGTGAGATGGCGTAGTGTCTCTGCTTTATTGGTTTGCTATCGCCAACTTCAATAATATGTGAGACCAGGGTAGTGCGTTTAAGGCCTTGCGTAGCGTAGGATGGAAAGGCAGTGATGAATGCTTCCAGACCTTGTCACTGGTTAGGAGTTAAATCCGTTCTGTCAGGTATAGAATCGAGTTCATTGACATATACGTCTATACCTGACAGAACGGAATTGACTCCAGTCAGTGAAGGGATAATGAAAAAGGGTATATTTTTAGTTTGACCTCTGAACGTGACAGGTGTTGTCAATCTACTCCGGATACGATGTTTGGTTCCATCAGCTGTACTGATTTCAGAGCGCCAGGGTTTTACCACCGTAGGGTGTTGATGGAGTTCCTTGGAGCCGAGGCTCGAGGAAAAGCAGCTAAGACTTGCACCAGTGTCAATCAGTGCAACTGCAATTTCGCTCAACATTTTGATTGGGGCGTAAGGTCTGGCGTAATTCTTGGAAATCTCCGGGATGTTGCATACGTTCAGGGTTTGATGGCAAATGCGCAGTCTCTTGCGGAAGCTCCGCCAATGAAAAGCTAACCATTTTATTTTGCGTGAACGAGGAGTGCCTTCTTCGGATGCAAAGATTCGCTCTTGAGCCACACGGTATTCCCACAGTCGAACGTGTTATGGCTTTAGCACATGAGCTCGTGGATGCCGGGCTTCTTCAGGCAGTAACCTCGGTGGTCACTTCAAAAGCGTCCTTGGAGAGGCTTTCGGAACAGAGGGAGCTCACGCAGTCATAATTGTCAAGGCTGGTGTGTTATTGTTAATATTGGGGTTTGCAGCAGGCTAGCAACCTACTGTTGAGTTTTGGAGGACCGCTGAGGTGGTCGGGTACTCGATCGTCCATTTTTATAAGCGGCGGAATCTCGAAAATCCGGAAAGTAGGTGTCAGGTTTACTGCATTTGTAGCAGAAAACCGTACGCTTTGCCCGACATGTGGTAAACCGATGCTACTTCATCGACCAAAAAATCATACAGTGGACACATTTCTTCGCCAATATGTAGGCAAAGTTGACACGCATTTTGAAGGCTCATTGTGTTATCTTAAAAGTTGACTCTAAGTTGATAGGAGCGTATTAACTTAATGCTAAAAATGACGCTTTAAGCAAAACTTAACTACTAATAGGACAAAAGCTTCATAAAGTGGCTAAACATGGCGAACTATAACAACTCCTCATGAAAAAATGCATGCTACAAAAGTAATTTTATATATGTATCATGACAATTCGGTCTTTCCATTCATCTTTTTTCACCTTCGCAGGCAAGGACACAAATGGTGAGCTCTTCCTTCAGTTACAGGCACAACTTTCTTAAGGCACCATAAATATAGGGTTTCTGAAGTGCTCTCTTGTTCGCTAGTTTTAACTAGATACAGTTTGTCAGCCCAGGATTGATTCTATCCCGCAAGCAGCGCATATCTTATCATGAATAGTCATGGACTAGCTAAGCAGCCAATCACATGAAATCAAAATCCATGTACTGACACCACTTCATTTTGGGTGCAGATCAGAGTCCGCCGCAAAAATGATGTTGAGTAACAACTTCCGAATACACAAAAGAACTCTAATATCATTTAGCCTTGCTAGTCATACAATGGTGGTAAAATACCAATGTATTAATCAAGAGCAGGGCCAAACAATATTGATGTCCGAGGACAACACAACAAACAAACGATATTGATGTCCGGAAGTTGTTAAGCTGCTGGGGCACAATTAGTGAAATATCCCTTAGTAGTTACCTACCCGCCAAAAATCTGGACACCTAGTAGGGTACCCTAGAGACGATAGATTATCTCGTGCTCTGATACAGCCAGGCTTTTTGGGTCCCATGTTGGGCACCATTAAGTGAGAGATTGGCCTTGTCTGAGGACGCGTGAATACACTGGCAGGCTAGCGTCGTGGTGGGGCGAGGTCTTTTCTCCAGCACAAGGGACCACTACAAAAAAATTTCGCATCCAAAAATTTGAAAGATACAAGTATGGATCGACCGGAGTCGAGTCCATGACGATTCTAAGGTTTAAAATTGCTAAAGCAAATGGCAAACTATGCCTGGCGAAAACAGACGGGACTTGGGAGGACTTCGTCTTTACTGACGATACTCGTTGCTCCAAAATAAGAGTGGGCATCCAGGTGGAAGCGGTGCCCCTCGCATCCCCCGCCCCCATCCGGGTCAAGATCCAATGTAGACATGGCCATATACTATATTTTCCATTTAAGTGAAAAACTCATACAAACATAGTTTGCATGAATTTTTCCCTTAAATAAAAAATATGAACGTGGCGAATTTATGTTAGAGTCCTATGTGATGGGATCACATAATACTATACCATAAATAGGCACGCAAGTTGAAGGCCACTCTGCAAGGGTACCTGTAAACGACTTAAAATGGGGTGAGCTCACCAGATGGCTAGTTCATTATTGTTGAGGGGCTAGCCAACGTGGCGGGTCCCATACCGGGTCAAGTGTTTAGATATATGGAAAGACCGGGTATGTAATTTAATAATTCATTTTCAGTATTTTATTTATTTCCATTTCGTATTTTTATACATGGTACTATTTCAAAGATATCTTTATTGCAATAATATTAGGGAAAATCTGCAAAAATTAGAATCAATTCAGTTGATTTTCAAATTATTCAGTTGATTCTCGGTCTTATCTTGATATCTTGACATCAAATACACTAAGTATTCAAATTTTGAAGAGTAAAGATTTTACTCTAATGCATGCATTGCTCTAGTACCACTTTAGATGAATTGATTTTTTATTATCAATATGAAACAATATATATATATATATATATATATATATATATATATATATATATATATATATATATATATATATAAGTAACTAGAAATATAAATATATACAAATATAAAAACCAAACCGGTATTCACCCAGCATCCTCGACGAGCGCTCATAGATGGGGCTCGGACGGCCTGAAACATTATGAGTTTACAACGCTAACTCTCTTAACATTCTTATTCGTTGCACTAAATTCGAACTTCAATTTGTTAATTTTACTTTCTATAACTTTTTTAATATTAGTTTTAATCGCGGAAGAATTGCTCAGCACTTTAGTTGTACCGGAAGATGATGATAAGGATTCGGTTCTGATTAACTTGTTCCAGTTAAATTTGAATTCTGAGGACATCTAAACCTTGGGTGAAAATGATGTTTAACGGATGGTGCTTATCTCCTCAACGATTGAGTTACAATTTCAACTTTACAAAAGGCAATTAAAATATTATTTTCATTAAAATTAAATAAGAGTCCACGAAGATCCAAAATAGTTCTTTTATAAGCGGAATTATCCAGGCAAAAGAAATTAAAATTTCAAAACAGGTACCAATAAAATCATAACATGCATATATTAAATTTGTCTTATTTCTTTATGAACGCGACGGATACAAATTACTTCAAACTCTGTTGCATCCAAAAGATTTAGCTCTTCTTTATCTTCTACACATAATTCAACTTCACACCTCTGTTTTGAATAGCCTTCAAAGGACCACCACAAAAAAAAAATGTGTTCCAGAATATAATATATTTTATTGATGGGGGTCTTAACCAGTAACTGTTTACAAATCTCAATTTGCCGTACCAATGTAGGTCAAATTTTCATTGAGGTTTGTCTACTATTTCTTCACGCTAATGGCCCGAAAGAACGACTCGAACACTGGGGTCATCAATAACGACGGTCTTTTTGACTTGAGCGCAATCTTGGCCAGTACTACTGGAACGCCATCCTATAGAGACTTACGCACGTGCAGCGGAACCGATGCAGTCTAGTCACATGGGATCGGTGTAAATGAATATTTCCGGGAACTTCGTTATCTCGCACATAGGAAGATACCAGTAGATCATTTGCATCTACTACCCGTGTCGTCCTTTACCTTTCTTCCCTTATCAGTACTTCTATAGCACTTCCCTTTTTGATTAGTGCAATAAACTATCTTAAAGATTGTTGTTTCTTTATCTCTAATAGTATTCAGCTGATATAACTTTTAATCGAAATATATTTCTTATTCAACAGCCAACAGCTGATGTTAATCTCCCGCCACCAAAAGATAAACCATGAACGACCCGCAACAGGTGAGATGCTACAGCGAATCGCGAGATCGTTAGCTATTTCGTACGACCTGACTGAATCATCGACGATTATATTTTCAAGGTTTTTCTCGTATCTGGATGGACTGCAGACTGAGATGGAGGTTGAACGCAAAGAGGAATAACATGATTACTCAACATACGTACTCGTACAAGCTCGTGGGGACTTTTGCATCCAAAACTATACACAAAATCTAAATTCGTAGAATCTGGTTCGTGATTGAATAGTTGAAGGCTACGGTGGGCTCGCACTGTTTCACTTGCCATTCATTAACGTGGGGGATTGTCACCGGGAATTAAATCAAGCCTTTTAGGCAGGCGACGTGAACTAGCAATCCCGGGAAGTAGTCCCTGGAAGCATTTCCGTTCAATTGATCCGTTTCGTTACTCTTTCCACTTGAACACAAGATGAATAACATTACACTCATTGAACGTTATCACACTATTTTCAATTGGCCGCTGCTTATTGCGCCGTTCATTTATTTGGTAACAGCCAACGTTCTCGTATCTTGCACAATTTTCCACGACGTCGGATGGCGAATTCCGCGATAAAGTTCCCGGCAAGCTCTGGAGCAGGTGGCGGAGGTGACGCGCACGATAATTTCCTCTTGCTTGAGACTTTTCTCTGATTGCGGTGCTCGCGCGTGCTCGCTGCTTCGCGACCAGTATCAGACTGCCCTTTGTTACCAATAGTCACCTTACGGGACTAGCCACAGCGGCAGCTCACGAGCCAGCTCAGCCGTCCCTATAGATTGCATTGGGCCATGCAATTCGTGGATGTGCTGCATTAAAAAGGTGTTGCCGTGTTCAAATTTTAATTGCAAATTTGAATAATTATTTTTTAAATTTACAATTATAATTTGGATCAGTATTATGGTGGTTTTCAAGCAGTTTGCTTATGCGACTACTCGATTACTACAGATTTCCATCAGCTAGAACAAATGATTTCCCGTATAACATATTGCAAATCATGGCGACAGGTGTCTGAGGAACCAGTTCTGAAGTTTACTTTCGTTATCACATGAATTATCGAATGCCTGGCACAAAAACCAAGTTTGGAAATTAGGCATCAACTCATATTTTTCCATGTGGGTGTTTAATGTTTTGTTGAGTATCATTTCAAACACCTTGCTGATGTTAGGCAGCAAGCTGATTGGGCAATTCCTTCCTTCAAGATCGGAAATACCTTAGCCTTTTTCCACTCACTTGGGAAATATGAATTGCTCAACATGTTGTTGAACAATATGCAATAATTCCTAATAGCAACCTCAGGCAAATGTCGGAGAACTACATTTTGAATACCATCAGTACCACATGATTTCTTGTTGTTTATAAGATGTTAATGTTTCATGGAAATGCAGCATTGATTCAACGTTCAGACTTGATTTGAAGTCGGAATCTTTTGCTTCAACGACCTCTGAAAATATCTCATTCCCTCTCTCAGGGTTTGGTAGGTGAACCAATTCAAAACGAGTTCCAACCAGGGCACGTTTCTGCGATCCCTCCCATATAATCCTGTTTTCATTTCTATCCGGAGTGGTACTATCAATTTCGATACCAGCCCTACAGAGAAGATTTATCTCATCACTAGCGACTTCAAGATTCGATACCTTCACTCGAGACTTCTTACGGAATACGATGTTCACTTTCGCGGAAAAACCATCTGGGTCCTGTGGGCTAATATCCCTCAATTTTTCTGCCCATTGGCTGCTGACCTCACTCTTGAAGTATGAACGGATTAAATTCCGGACATTGTTCAGGTGTAATAATTTCAACAAAGCCAACGAGGGGTGTTTGTAGTCCAAAAAACCGATAAATATTGTTGACGTGAGTAAGACAACGTGATGCAATCGGCAACGTACTTGGTCATGATTCTTTCGCTGCGTTTTTTTTTGTTAACAAATTACTTGCTTTCCCATGCTTCAAGCTTAAACTAATCGAGTTGGTTTGAGACTTAGAACTTCCCAGGTCGCAGTGGTGTGGATAGTGTTGCGTCTTAGCTAACGTTTTAGTGCTTTTGGCCCAAAATAATTTCTTCGTCTTCGAAGAAATTTACATTGTTTACTTTAAGGTGAAATTAAGTGCCACCTGTAAGTGAACTGCCCTTTCTGATCTCTACATGAATGATCCCTATTGTGAATTTTAACTCATGTTTGTTGAATGCCTGTGCTAATTTACTGTAATGCGGACATAAACTTTATCGTATCTGCCACTCATACGTAAGCTCAACATAAATTACGAGTTCCTAGTGAAGTGCTCAACCTCATTTGTGGCAAATTAATTTTATATACATAAACGAGAGTGTTGTGCTTTACTAAATTCAATCCACTCACTAAATCAATTTACAACTAAATACTACGTAAGTTTTTAGTTTTTGTTTCTTCCCTTTGTCTTACATTATATAATAAAACAATCAGAATATAGCGCTTTGTCGAATTAAAATTTGTGGCTGGATGGAACTTTAGTCAAGCGTTACAATCCTCCCAGAAGGCGAAATTTGCTGAGAGTTTCACATCGA
Organism: Odontomyia ornata; assembly: GCA_963969285.1. Taxonomy (NCBI): domain Eukaryota; kingdom Metazoa; phylum Arthropoda; class Insecta; order Diptera; family Stratiomyidae; genus Odontomyia; species Odontomyia ornata. The sequence goes on from OZ017742.1 coordinate 172,065,741, forward strand.
AAAAAACAACGCATAACAGACCCTAAAACTTATAATAATATTAACTTATATTATCAAAATGTAAGAAGCTTGCGGACCAAATCACCCAGCCTTAGCGTTTCATACATTCTCGCGAATGATAGTATTATTTGCTTAACTGGGACTTGGTTAAGAAGTGATATACAAAGGAGTGATATACATAGAAGGGACCGTGATTTTAACCTGACAAAGAAATCTGATGGTGGTGGAGTACTGGTTGCTGTTGCTAAAAATCTTTCCAGTGAGCTTTGTGACAAATCTGATGGTGGTGGAGTACTGGTTGCTGTTGCTAAAAATCTTTCCAGTGAGCTTTGTGACAATTTTTGTCCCCACGACTTAACCGAACACGTACTTGTCAAAATTAATACTCCTTCTGCCCCTTGTTTATATTATGTATCTATCTTCCCTGTAACTCTTCTTTTGACTTTTATGATTCACTAATTGACTCACTTTCATCGTATTGTCTTTCACTTCATCCCACTGCACGTATTATTATTATTTGTGGTGACTTCGATCTTCCTTCCGTAGAGTGGGACTTAACATTGATATCTTGACTTCCAATCGACAGTCTGTATTACTATCGAAATTTCTTTCCCAATCTTCCCTTAATCAATTAAATTACGTTCTAAATATAAATAATCGGATGCTAGATCTTTTAATGTCGATCATTGATACTGGGCATATTAAAGTAGCTGCTGCACCTCACTCCTACGTATCTCCTGAACCCCATCATCCCCCTCTGTTGTTGGACGTCAGCATGAGCTCTCCAAAAATACTTAAATGCCATCAGCCGCTCAAGTTCAACTTCTGGAAAGCCAATTACAGCGTATTGTCAGAATCCTTGAATTCACTTGATTGGCTCTCGTTTTTTGACTGGCTTGATTGCAAAGAAGCTCTTAGTAAAGTTTATTCCCACCTCGACTCGGTTCTCCATCAATTTATACAACTATGTAGGTCCAAAAAGAGCTCTGAGCCACCTTAGCTTAACCGTGACATCTTACAAGCTCTGAAGATTAAGAACAAACTTCATCAAAACTTTAAATTGACTGGTGATTCTGACTCTTATAATGAACACTCTAGATCCCATGCCTCCGTGAAGTTATTAATTAAACGTTCGAGGAGAAATTTCTTTACGCACCTAGAGCAGTCACTTCATTCCAACCAGTGAAAACCTTTCTGGTCATATAGCAATCATCTAAAGTCCTCCCCGCACTTTCTTAGCACCACCTATTGGAATGATAAATAAAGATCAACACTGGAATTTCAACTTCCTCTTCGGCATCCGATTGTTCTTATGATTTCCCTCTTCATTTTTTTCTTTCTGATAATGCTCCTGCAGTTAGCCCTACAGATGTTGAGTCCATAATTAATATTTTTGACACAAACATTGGTTTTGGGCCAGACGGAATTCCAAATGTGTTCGACCAAACCTTTTTCCTCTTCATTAAGTGTTCCTCTCAGCTTATCCTCCGGAGTTTTTACTCGCTTCTGGAAGACAGCCAACATCTTCCCAATTCATAAACCTGGTCCTCTTTCGTGTGTCTCCAACTTCCGTCCAATCTCACTTTTATCATGTTTCCCGAAGATCATAGAGCGTTTAGTTCACATTTATGAACTTATATATTTCTCAATATCTCCCGCTCAACATGGCCTTCCTCCAGATCGGTTGATGACTATAAATCTACTTGAGTTTGCTCACATTGTTGTTGAAGTCCTTGATAAGTACTTTCAGGTTGCTACCGTTTATACTGATTTCACCAAGGTGTTTGATAAAGTAAATCATAACGTGCTGTGTAAAAAGCTAACTCAACATAGTATTTCTGGTTATTTGCTCTCTTGGCTTGTCTCACACGTAAAGAATCGTTCATGTAGAGTAAGTCTCTGTGCAGTGTTATCTCACTCCTTCCATCCACAGACTGGAGTCCCTCAAGGGTCCATCCTGGGGCCGCTTTTATTCCTCATATACATTAACGACTTACCCTCTTTAACAGATGCTCCATGTCTTCTCTATGCTGATGATCTTAAAGTTTCTAAAGTGACTAGATGTACTGATGATTGCATCTCGCTTCAAGGTGACTTGAGCATCCTATGCAACTGGAGTGAATCAAATTTTCTTTCTCTTAATGTACAAAAAAGTCGTACACTAACTTTCTCCTCAAAACCGCATTCAATATCATTTCCACAGATCCTACACGATGAGCCGCTATATGTTGTAACCAAGTTCAAAGACTTAGGGGTGATCTTAGACCCTCGACTCAAATTCGAAGAGCACATCTTCGACATCACGTCACGTACTTCTCGGGACTCCGTCAATCTTGCATCTTTAGAATATTCTATCTCCAGTAGACCTTTATATAAGCACTGTTCGGCCTATTCTCGAGTATTGTTCCCTAATTTGGACACCACAATATAAGTACTTAGACTCACTACTGGAATCTGTAGAACAGAAGTTCACCCGAATATTATTCTTTAAATTTACAGTCTCGTACTAATATTATGAAGAAAGGCCTTCTTTCCTGCACCTCCCATCGTTATCATCTCGTAGAACTTTTCTTGATGAATGTCTCCTATATAAGCTTCACCACACCATCAGTTGCATTTAGATGTAAGAGGGTAACTGACAATGCGGACATCTAATTATCCCTCTAGAATTTAAGGATCATAACAAACTCCATTTGCAAGAACGGAAACATTTTACCATTCACCACAGCTGCACCTGCCAAGAAACCACATTGCTATGGAGTTTGGCCCGTATCCTCCATCTTTAACAATTTACAAGAATAGACTTCAGAATTAAATTTTAAATACCTAGCCTAGTAGATATATTTTGTTGTGCTTTTCTATTTGAATCGTTTGAACCAATCTTGTAATTGGACTTTCGTCTGTAAGTTGGTCAAAATAAATGAATAAATGAGAAGGACGCTTTTCAATCTTTTCAACCTTACAATGGTTGGTGTTTCAGATCCTTCCATATGGTTTCGATGTTTAATCTTGGAAACTACCTTCCTCAATGGTTTCCAACGTCAGCTTCTCTAACTTCGACAAATAGAGATCTATTTCATCGTTAGTTAGATTTCTGTCATTAGGAAACATTGAGCTAGAGTTGCTATCATCAGAAGGTGGACATTTCTTCTGGTAATCCCAACTAAACTTCTTTTGAAACTTTCCCAGTCTGTTTTTTTGAAATTCAACCGTGATTTTCATGTTGAACTGGAATGAAGAAGACATCATCCCTTTGATGATTGGTTTCCATTACAATTGCGTTATGGTCGCTATCATAAGGAAGCATCTGCAGTTTTCGTTGAGGACTATTAAAGCTGAATTCAAGTCTTGTGTCAGCAATGCAGAGTTCCAAATATGAATTTGTCCTGGAGTATGTTGGGAGCTCCGACCCATACATATTGCACCTGTATTCAATTTGGTTCTCGGTTATCCATGATTTCAGGAATACACCTCTAGGATTATTGGTGGCGTTCAGCCATGATGTATGCTTAGCGTTCAGGTCACCGGCAAGAATATAATAATTATGCGGCCTGTTCAATTCGAGTATTTCAAACAAGGAATTGAGCTCCTCCTTGAACTTGAGAACAGCTCCACCAGTTGCATAGGCAGAGATAACGAAGAGGTTATCCCCACCTGGCAGTGAGATTTTGGTAACGGACACTTCAAGAGATTCAAAGCTTTTGAATTAGACTTTTTGAATATTTTGGAAACGATAGGGTCTTCGAACCAATATTCCGGTTCCACCTCCCTCATCACCGTTTAATCTCTCGTTTCTTATGAATTCAAAACCCTGGACTCATGGAGTGCCATGAATTGAGATGGGTTTCAGTGAGAAGCATGAAGCCAAGCTTATGCTTAACAATGTTTTCAAGGAGATAGTCATGTCGATGTATAGCAACAATGGAGTTGACGTTGATTGAGATGAGACGAATCCTATCCATGGGAATGACAAGGGTGACAAATTAGTTTGAGGAACTTGAAAGCCGTAAACGCTAAATAACAAAACTAATTTTAGTATCTTGTTTATCGATTTTCTCCGATAAAGAACTTAGTTACTGGTAAATTTTGAGAAGCAACTCATTATTGCCACATTATTTACATTATTGACAGCATTTTCTACTGGTCCTCCAGTGGCGAGTATAAATTATACTCCGGGCTTGACGAAGTTTGGAGCTAAGACACTGCGGTGTAGCTGTGTTTATTTTGAGACAAATTTTACTCTTGCATCTTCATATTGGGAGCATCCTCGATATGATGCCGGATGACCAAGCACACCACAGAACACAGTATAATTTCTCTTTTGGCTCCATCTGACCCAATTTGCAGCCAGGGGGAGCATGAACGTCTTTGCATTTGACGTACCGATAACGTATGGTGCAATTGGCAGCCGAATGTCCAAATATTTGACACCGATAACACTGATTCACTTCCCTTTTCTGGAGGCATTCTCATCTCACCACTCGGAAGTTCAAGCACCTAGTTTGTTGGAGAGCACTTGGACTGCTCTTATTTGAAAGCTGTACCAAGTAATGTGGTAGATTCTTTTTTTTCTACCGTCGATCTTCTTGTCACGAGGTTTTAATGGAAATAAATTCAATTTCAGGTGCAGTTTCGTTGAGCACCTGAAGAAGATCGACGGTATTTTCTGCGTAGTCCAAACCTTTCAACAAAAAGGTCTGATTCTTCTCATTTTTTGGTACAGAAGTGAAGTGCGTAACCTGCCCAGAATTCAATGTATTTTAAGCTGATTTGAAATCGACCAGTGATTTCGTTCCAATTGTTAATATTTCAGCATTTTATTTATTTCCGGCTGCCAATAGCCGAACAATATCCTTTCCGCTTTGACCAAACACGTTAATTGGCAGAACTTTCTCTCTTTTTAAATTTTTTGAGAAGGACCAGTGGAACTACGTGCTGAATAAAATTATCACTTTCTTGATTAGAATTGCCTTCAATACATTCTTTAACGTCTGTTTCTGGTTGTAGTCCGTATAGTGCTGCACAGTAATTTTGGCTATCGTTAGTGCTTCCAGTATTTAATATTTCTTCTGGAATGACTTGCTTGACAGCTTTCTTCGCCTTAGTTTCCGTATTGATTTGCTTTGCCAGTTCTGCTTCTTGAGGTTTCATCCGTCTTTTGAATACATCTTTGAGGGTTTTCAGGTGGCTAGACGTAGAATATATTAAAAATACGTCAAATTCAAAGTCAAAAGCACTTTATTCAATACTGATCGTTATAAATTTTAATAGAATACAAAACAAATCCCCAACAATAACAATACAAAAACTTAGTGGCCCAAATGGCTCTCTAAATTTATGCGTTATCAGTAAAACACTTTTGATCCAAAAACACCATAACAAAATCAAATTAATTAAGATTATTACATATTTTATGTTTTGATTGGAAAAAGGAGATAAAACCAACCAACACTATCCTAAAATTATTTATAATTTTAACACAACAGTGAACTCTTATCCTACTCGTAATATGTTATAACCTAATTCTAATAAAATTCAATCAAAATCTTTATCTTATATTCAAAACTACGATCACAATATTCGTAACTTAAACGTTTAACCTTATCTCTAAACTTAATAGAATAATCATAACATATATCTAACCTATACCTAATTTTTAACACAAACAAACAACAACACTAAATGCAGCAATAGTGAGCTGAAATTCAAAAACTAACAAAAACGGAAAATAAACACAAATAATTTAGACATTGTCATTCAGACACCAATATCTAGATTCCTCCGTCTCTTCTAGACCAATTTCAACGAATCGAGCAAATGAGTATCTTCATTGGAATTGTTGGTCTCGTGAACTCAAGTTCGGAGGATATTTTATCTTCTTATCGGTGGCCCGTCGGTATCTGTGGTGCATTATTGGGACACCGTCAGAATCAAAAACATATCTTATCATTCCAAAATACACGAATGCTTCCGGAGGAATGAAGCCAGTAGCGAGGAAAGTCGCAATATACCCGTCTGTAGGGTGGAACGGCTGTGAAACCCAAGGGTTTTTACTCACAGTCACAGATCTTGCGATATGATTCCGAAGAAGTTTCAATATGAAGATATCGACTCTTGTCACTTCAGCAGTTTGATAAATTCTTCTATTCGATATATAATGCTTCCAATCTATCTCAGGCTTTCTGTACAAACCAGTACATGCACGAAAACATTTCTTTTCAAAAACTCTCAATTTTTCCATAGTACTAGCACTCTGATTGTACCAGATCTGACATCCATATGTCAAAACTGGTCTTGTAACAGATAGTTTTGACCTTTTGATCAATGTATTTGGAATGAAAGAGTCTTCGTAGGGCCATGACTACTTTAAGTGCCTTACTGAGCATGATTTTCACATGTTCAGTATAGTACAAATACTGATCGAGATGAACACCGAGGTATCGAACACAGGATTTATGTGGAACTTGCTCTGAACTACCCGCGGCAGCCTCATGGGCTCATGAAATCCTTCCAATTACGTTTCAGGTTCTGACTGACCCCCTGCAGCATTGTCCGAAACAAGATTGTTTCGCACTTCTGTGCAACGATTTTCATTCGCCAATTGTCAGTGTACAGCTGCACATCATTGAACATTTTTTGTATATCTCTCTGAACTATTATAGCTTTTCGGTCTGCCGTATAGGTGGTCAGATCATCAGCAAACGCTACCAATGATCACGTTGGCGAGACGTTAAAATCAAAGCCATTCAATAGCTTGCGAATGAAGATTGAGAAGAGCAGAGGCGCAGTAACTGTTCCTTGCTGTAGACCTTGAATTCGCGCATTGTTGCCAGATTTCCATCAGTTACAACAAACAAGTTCCCCATATTGCACATCATGGCGACAAGGTGTCTTGGGAACTTGTCCTGAAGGAGTTTAAAAACTAGTCCATCTAACTACATCGTATCGAAGGCTTTCTCCATATCAATGAGATACGGTCCAACACATTCTCTGTTGTTTAATTTCCAACAGATCTCTGAGGTTACTTTCGTTATTGCATGTGCGGTCGAATGCTTGGCACGAAAACCAAATTGGCAATTCGGCATCAACTCATATTTCTCAATGTGGGCGTTTAATGTTCTGTTCAGTATCACTTCAAACACCTTGCTGATATTAGGCAGCAAGCTGATTGGGCGGTAGCTTTTGGGGCATGAATATTCTTTTCCTTTCTTCAAGATCGGAAATACCTTAGCCTTTTTCCACTCATTTGGGAAATATGAATTGCTCAACATGTTGTTGAACAATATGCAATAGTTCCTAATAACAACCTCAGGCAAATGTTGGAGAACTACATTTGGAATACCATCAGTACCACATGATTTCTTGTTGTTTATCCTGTGAAATATGAAACACAAGTCTTCATAGCTGACAAAATAATCAATAAGATTCAAGCTTGGTATGAGGTCAGATGTTAATGTTTCATTGAAATGAAGAATCGATTGGCCTTTCAGGCTTGATTTGAAGTTGAAAACTTTTGCTTCAACGACCTATGAAAACATTTCATTCCCTCTCTCAGGGTTTGGTAGATGAACCAATTCAAAATGTCTTCCAATCAGGGCAAGTTTATGGAATCCTTCACAAATAATCCTGTTTCCATTTCTATCCGGAGTCGTACTATCAATTTCTATACCAGCCCTATCGAGAAAATTTTTCAAGATTCGATATCTTCACTCGAGACTTCTTACGGAATATGCTATTCACTTTTGCGAAAACGCCATCTGGTTTCTGTGTGCTAATACCCCTCAATTTTTCCGCCCATTGATTGTTGACCTCACTCCTGAAGTATGACCGGCTTAAGTTCCGGACATTCTTCAGATGTAATTTCAACAAAGCCAACGAGGAATGGTTGTAGTCCAAAAATCGTCGGTAAATATTTTTGACGCGGGTGAGAAGAAGGCTTTTGAATCTTTTCAATCTTCCATATTGTTTCGAAGTTTAATCTTGGAAACTACCTTTCGCAATGGTTTGCAACGGCAGCTTCTCTAACTTCCACAAATAGACATCTATTTCATCGTTAGTTAGATTCCTGTCATTAGGAACCATTGAGCAAGAGTTGCCATCATCATAAGGGGGACATTGCTTCTGGTACTCGCGATTAAACTTCTTTTGAAACTTTCCCCAGTCTGTTTTTTTGAAATTCAACCGATGATTTCCACGTTGAACTGGGATGAAGAAGAAATCATCCCTGTGATGATTGATTTCCATTACGATTGCGTTATGGTCGCTATCGTAAGGAAACACCTATTAAAGCTGAATTCAAGTCTTGCGTCAGCAATGCAGAGGTCCAAATATGAATTTGTGCTAGGATATGTTGGGAGCTCCGACCCATATAGATTGCATCTGTATTCAATTTGGTTCTCTGTTATCCACGATTTCAGGAATACGAGTACACCTCTAGGATTATTGGTGGCGTTCAGCCATGATGTATGCTTGGCGTTCAGCTCACCAGAAAGAATATAATAATTATGCAGCCTGTTCAATTCGAGTATTTCAAACAAGGAATTGAGCTCCTCCTTGAACTTGAGAACATTTTGACCAGTTGCATAGGCAGAGATAACGAAGAGGTTATCCCCACCTGGCAGTGAGATTTTGATAACGGACACTTCAAGAGATTCAAAGCTTTTGAATTAGACTTTTTGAATATTTTGGAAACAATAGGGTCTTTGAACCAATATTCCGGTTCCACCTCCCCAATCACCTATTACCCTATCGTTTCTTACGAATTCAAATTCCTTGAATATCATGGAGTGCCATGAATTGCGGTGGGTTTCGGTGAGAAGCACGATGTCAAGCTTTTGATTAACAATGAACTCAAGGAGATAATCACGCCGATGTATAGTAACAATGGAGTTGACGTTGATCGAGATGAGACGAATCCTATCCGTAGGAATGTGACTGGTTGACAAATTCTTTTGAGGCATTTGAAACCCCTAGAAAATGAAAAACAAGATTAATTTTCGTATCTTGTTTATCGATTTTCTCCGATTAAAAACAAGATTAATTTTCGTATCTTGTTTATCGATTTTCTCCGATAAAGAACTTAGTTACTGGTAAATTTTGAGAAGCAACTCATTATTGCCACATTATTTACATTATTGACAGCATTTTCTACTGGTCCTCCAGTGGCGAGTATAAATTATACTCCGGGCCACTTACATTATTTAAATTATTTACCGCATTGTCTACTAGTTCTCCAGCGGCTTGTGCAAATGATACTCCGGGCTTTACGAAGTTTGGAGCTAAGACACTGCGGTGTAGTTGTGCTTGTTTTGGGACAAATTTTAATCTCGCATCTTAATACTGGGAACATCCTCGATATGATGCCAGGCGACCAAAAACATCACAGTTAACACAATATAATTTCTCTTTTGGCTCCGTTTGAGCCAATTTGCACTCACCAGGAGCATACACATCCTTGCATTTGACGCATCGGTAATGCATTGCGCAATTGGTAACCGAATGCCCAAATCGTTGACAGTGATAACACTGGTTGACTTCTCGTTTTTGGAGGCGTTTCCACCTCATCACTCGGAAGTTCAAGCATCTGATTTGTTGGAGAGCCTTTGGACTGCTCTTATTTGATATCTGCACTAAAAGTGGTACATTTTTCCTACCGTGAACCTTCTTGTCACGAACGTTTTAACGGAGATAAATTCGATTCCTGGTGCTGCTTCCTTGACGCCTGAAGAAGTTAGAAGTTAGAACTTAGAGTATTTTTAGCTGATTTGAAATCAACCAGTGATGTCGTTCTGATAGTCAACTTTTCGGCATTGATTCGTTTAATCTCGGATTTTATTTTATTTTCGGCTGCCAATAGCCGAACCATGTCCTTTCCGCTTTGACTGATCACATTAATTGGCGGAACTTTCTCTGTATTTTTGGCAACTTTTTGAGGAGGACCAGCAGAACTGGGGGCTGGTTTCTTTTCCATATTTTTATTTTCTAAATATAGAATAAAATTATCATTATTTTGACTAACATTAGCTTCAGTACATTCGTCAACGCCCATTTCTTGTTGGAGTCCATCCAGCGCTGCATAGTAGTTCTGGCTGTCGTTAGCGCCTGCAGCACTTAGTATATCTTCTGGGATGACTTGTTTGACAGCTTTCTGCTGCTTATTTTCCGTATTTGTTTGTCGTACCGGCGCTACATCTTGAACTTCCTTTGCTCTCTCGTACATATCTTCGTACGTTTTCAGTCTTAGTTTCACTTCTTGAATTTCAGCTTGAAGTCGACTCACTTCTTGCGTATCTTCGACTAATTGAGTCTTACGCCCACCATCTGCGGAGTCCTGGGTACTCGTGCAGCTTCGTTTATTGACGCTTGTCACCAAATTTCGCATTGCTTTTCTCCCCGGGGCCCCTCAACGGAGGGAAGCCGTCGGGCGCCTCCATACAGCAGTCCCGAGTCAGTCTTCGGTCTATTTGCTTTTGTAGAGTTATTGATTCCGTGGGTCGATGACTCCGACGATAAATGCTTTTTCCAAAAAAATCACAATTTGCTTTTGACTGACTTTTGTGAAAAATTAATTAAGTTTTAAAATTAATGACAGGAGCGAATAAAAACACGTCTATACGCAACGAGTGCTAGACGTAGAATAGAAAAATGCATGTACAACGGAACGGCTGTGGAATCCACACACGCAACGAGTGCTAGACATAGAATAAGGTGTCAGGGGAACCTGTCCTGCTGCAGTTTAAAAACTACTGCTAGACGTAGAATATTAGAATAAGGTTGTAACTTATTAAGTGTAGGAGAACACAAAATCGATAACTTTGAAGTTAAGAGAGTGACCGCTGATAAACTCACGATCAAGGCAAAGACCCTGGCTGATTTCAAACTGGCGAAAGATGCTCTTAATAGTGTCAAAGCTCCCCACTTCATATACACGCCAAAGGTGGAATAAAACCAGACCTTCCTACTGCAGGGCTTGGACTGTGGGGAGAATACAGTTGATCTCCTTGAAATGTTGCTACAAGGAGATCAACTGTTGAAGGCAAAATATTACCGTTTTATTTGGTCCAAATTTCTAACGACAGCAGTCCGAGTGCCCTCCAACAGGTGAGGTACTTAAACTTTAGAGTTGTGAGGTGGGAATGCCTCCAAAAAACTGAGGTCAACCAGTTTTACAGGTGCCATAGATTCGGTCATTCGGCTGCCAATTGTGCCATGCACTATCGCTGTGTTAAGTGCAAATATATTCACGCTCCCGGTGAATGCAAATTGGCTCAGATGGAGCCAAAAGAAAACTGATAGTGTGTTAATTGCGGTATATTTTGTCATCCAGCATCATATCGAGGATACCCCCGGTATCAAGATGCAAGAGCTAAATTTTCCCAAAAACAAACCAAAGTAAATCACAGTTTGTTACCTCCCAACATCTTCAAACCCGCGGTATCATTTGCACATGCTGCTAGAGGACCTGCAGACAACAATATAAATAAAATAAATAATGTAAGTGGCAATAATGAGGTGCTTCTCAAAATTTACCAACAGCTAAAACCTCTTTCAGATAGAATTAATAAACAAGGCCAAAAAATCAATTTCGTTTCCCAACGTATATGCCAACATACTTGAAAATAGTTTGTCATCCAGTCACATTCCCATGGATAGGATTCGTCTCATCTCGATCAACGTCAACTCCATTGTTGCTATACATCGGCGTGATTATCTCCTTGAGTTCATTGTTAATCAAAAGCCTGACATCATGCTTCTCACCGAAACCAACCGCAATTCATGGCACTCCATGATATTCAAGGAATTTGAATTCGTAAGGAACGATAGGGTAATAGGTGATTGGGGAGGTGGAACCGGAATATTGGTTCGAAGACCCTATTGTTTCCGAAATATTCAAAAAGTCTAATTCAAAAGCTTTGAATCTCTTGAAGTGTCTGTTATCAAAATCACACTGCCAGGTGAGGATAACCTCTTCGTTATCTCTGCCTATGCAACTGGTGGAACTGTTCTCAAGCTCAAGGAGGAACTCAATTCCTTGTTTGAAATACTCGAATTGAACAGGCTGCATGGTTATTTTATTCTTGCCGGTGACCTGAACGCCAAGCATACATCATGGCTGAACGCCACCAATAATCCTAGAGGTGTATTTCTGAAATCGTGGATAACAGAGAACCAAATTGAATACAGATGCAATCTATATGGGTCGGAGCTCCCAACATACCCTAGCACAAATTCATATTTGGACCTCTGCATTGCTGACGCAAGACTTGAATACTGCTTTAATAGTCCTCAACGGAAACTGCAGGTGTTTCCTTATGATAGCGACCATAACGCAATCGTAATGGAAATCAATCATCACAGGGATGATTTCTTCCTCATCCCAGTTCAACACGAAAATCATCGGTAGAACTTAAAAAAACAGACTGGGGAAAGTTTCAAAAGAAGTTTAATCGCGAGTATCAGAAGCAATGTCCCCCTTCTGATGATGGCAACTCTTGCTCAATGGTTCCTTATGACAGGAATCTAACTAACGATGAAATAGATGTCTATTTGCCGAAGTTAGAGAAGCCGACGTTGGAAACGATTCAGAAAGTAGTTTCCAAGATTAAACTTCGAAACAATATGGAAGAATCTGAAACAGCAACCATTGCAAGGTTGAAAAGATTCAAAAGCCTTCTTCTCACAGGCGTCAACAATATTTATTGACGATTTTTGGACTGCAACCATCCCTCGTTGGCTTTGTTGAAATTACATCTGAAGAATGTCCGGAACTTAAACCGGTCATACTTCAGGAGTGAGGTCAACAATCAATGGGCGGAAAAATTGAGGGGTATTAGCACACAGAAACCAGATGGCGTTTTCGCAAAAGTGAATACCATATTCCGTAAGAAGTGTTATAGGTCACATGCGATATACTTATTGCATGCTATTTCTCTAGTTGCATGCTACTTTACTTATCATGACTCCCTCTCTTTGATAAAGTCACGAGTTGCCTGATATTTCACTTATCACAATTAATTACACATGCATGAAAGAGATGTGTCTAACTTGCACTTGCATTGAAACACAAAACCTCCACTCGCGTGTACACGCAAAATCTTCGACATGTTTAATGTACCGAGCCGAGTCTCAAAAGAGAAACTTACTGTTAAGAGCGAAAAGTGGGCGTGGCAAAGACGGGAGCTTTCGCGTTGTAGCTGTAGCAGCTACGGAGGAAGAGATTGTCGGGGTTCTGAAATGTTTGAATGAACTAAATTGAAACCATTATTTTGCTTGATAATCAATAAATCAATTAAAAGTAGGCTAGCGTCGAGTATAAAAGAACCTGGTGGTTCCAACAATGGTGTCTTATTCGTTGAGTAGCTTGTTCAAGGCATATGCCCGAACAATACCACTTCCAAGGCTTCCGCCAGGAATAGCGAAAAGCGATCAAGGCCTCGTCGTGCTGAACATACAAAGGAAAGCCAAGCAGTGGACAAGCGAACACCAACAACTTCGAAGCCCCAGACACGCAGAGGCAAGCAGCGGACAAGCGAACACCAACAACTTCGAAGTCCCAGACACGCAGAGGGAATCATTTGTTATGCCGACGGACCGTCCGGCATTGGAGCAGGCTATTGAAGCATCGCCCACGGCAGGCCCGCGACCATTGACGATCGAGGAATACCGCGCTCGAACAGCGAAGCGTTGCAGCCCACCATCTGAGCCAAAACCCGAGAAGCGACAACGAGGCGACCGAATAGTTGCATACCGGCGCCAGGCAAGCGACCTGCGAAGGCTGGCACGAGTTGCGGTCACTTCGGCTGAGCGAGAAAGTTTTAGGCGGCAGTATCGACAACTGGAGGCTGAGTTCAAGAGCCAGCAGCGGCTTAAAGAATTAGCGAGAAACACGTCTTCGCCTGCATTGCCAGCATGCCCAGAATAATTTGTTTAAAACAAGAAATTAAATAAATGTGCATTAAAACAAGGAAGATTAGCTCAACTTTTTAGATTAGTTTATGCTGGAGGAAGATGTTTGTTCGGTAGTAGTTACAGTGCTTTGCTTCCTTTACAGGTATCAACGCTAAACATAGGGTGTAGCGTTGTGGTTATATTTACTCCAGGCAGTTGAGGTTACAACGTACGTTGCAAGATACTTAACAGAAGTCTCGAGTGAAGGTATCGAATCTTGAAGTCACTAGTGATGAGATAAAACTTCTCGATAGGGCTGGTATAGAAATTGATAGTACGACTCCGGATAGAAATGGAAACAGGATTATTTGTGAAGGATTCCATAAACTTGCCCTGATTGGAAGACATTTTGAATTGGTTCATCTACCAAACCCTGAGAGAGGGAATGAAATATTTTCATAGGTCATTGAAGCAAAAGTTTTCGACTTCAAATCAAGCCTGAAAGGCCAATCAATTCTTCATTTCAATGAAACATTAACATCTGACCTCATACCAAGCTTGAATTTAGCTAAAAAGACTTGTGTTTCATATTTCGCAGGATAAACAACAAGAAATCATGTGGTACTGATGGTATTCCAAATGTAGTTCTCCGACATTTGCCTGAGGTTGTTATTAGGAATTATTGCATATTATTCAACAACATGTTGAGCAATTCATATTTCCCAAATGAGTGGAAAAAGGCTAAGGTATTTCCGATCTTGAAGAAAGGAAAAGAATATTCACTCCAAAAGCTACCGCCCAATCAGCTTGCTGCCCAATATCAGCAAGGTGTTTGAAGTGATACTGAACAGAACATTAAACGCCCACATTGAGAAATATGAGTTGATGCCGAATTGCCAATTTGGTTTTCGTGCCAAGCATTCGACCACACGTGCAATAAGGAAAGTAACCTCAGACATCTGTTGGAAATTAAACAACAGGGAATGTGTTGGACCGTATCTCATTGATATGGAGAAAGCCTTCGATACGGTGTGGTCAGATGGACTAGTTTTTAACACCTTCAGGACAAGTTCCCAAGACACCTTGTCGCCATGATGTGCAATATGGGGAAATCGTTTGTTGTAACTGATGGAAATCTGGCAACAATGCGCGAGTTCAAGGTCTTGAATGGTCTACAGCAGCGAACAGTTACTGCGCCTCTGCTCTTCTCAATCTTCATTCGCAAGCTATTGAACTGCTTTGATTTTACGTCTCGCCAACACGATCATTGGTAGCGTTTGCTGATGATCTGATCATCTATACGGCAGACCGAAAAGCTACAATAGTTCAGAGAGATCTACAAAAAATGTTCAATGATGTGCAGCTGTACACTGATAATTGGCGAATGAAAATCAATGCGCAGAAGTGCGAAACAATCTTGTTTCGGACAATGCTGCAGGGGGTCAGTCAGAACCTGAAAAGGAATTGGAAATATTTCCACATCATGGCTGGCACGGGTAGTTCAGAACGAGTTCCACATAAATCCTGTGTTCGATACCTTGGTGTTCATCTCGAGCAGTATTTGTACTATACTGAACATGTGAAAATCATGCTCAGTAAGGCACTTAAAGTAGTCATGGCCCTACGAAGACTCTTTCATTCCAAATACATTGATCAAAAGGTCAAAACTATCTGTTACAAGACACTGGTTAGACCAGCTTTGACAAATGGATGTCAGATCTGGTACAATCAGAGTGCTAGTACTATGGAAAAATTAAGAGTTTTCGAAAGGAAATGTGTTCGTGCATGTACTGGTTTGTACAGAAAGCCTGAACCGGATTGGAAACATTATATATCGAATAGAAGAATTTATCAAACTGCTGAAGTGACGAGGGTCGATATCTTCATATTGAAGCTTCTTCGGAATCATATTGCAAGATCTGTAACTGTGAGTGAAAACCCTTGGATTTCACAGCCGTTCCACCCTACAGACGGGTATATTGCGACTTTCCTCGCTACTGGCTTCATTCCTCCAGAAGCATTCGTGTATTTGGGCATGATAAGATATGTTTTTGATTCTGACGGCGTCCAAATTGTATACCACAGATATCGACGGGCCACCGATAAGAAGATAAAATATCCCCCGAACTTGAGTTCACGAGACCGACAATTTCAATGAAGATACTCATTTGCTAGATTCGTTGAGGCTGATCGAGCTGAGATGGGGCAACCTAGGTATTGGTGGTTGAGTGACAATGTCTAAATTATTCGTGTTTATTTTTCAGTTTTGGTGTTTTTCGTTATTTGGTTTTTGAGTTTCAGCTCATTATTGCTGCATTTAGTATTGTTGTTTATATTTGTGAAAAATTAGGTATAGGTTAGGTATATGTTATGTTTATTATATTAAGTTAGAGATAAAGTTAAACGCTTAGGTTAGGAACATTGTTATAGAAGTTTTTAGAACAAGATAAAGTTTTTGATTGAATTTTATTAGAATATAATAAGCCTGTTCAATTCGAGTATTTCAAACAAGGATTTGAGTTCCTCCTTGAGCCTGAGAACAGTTCCACCAGTTGCATAGGCAGAGATAACGAAGAGGTTATCCCCACCTAGCAGTGAGATTTTGATAACGGACACTTCAAGAGATTCAAAGCTTTTGAATTCGGCTTTTTGAATATTTTGGAAACAATAGGGTCTTCGAACCAATATCCCGCTGCCATCTCCCCAATCACCTATTACCCTATCGTTTCTTACGAATTCAAAATCCTTGAATGTCATGGAGTGGCATGAATTGAGGTGGGTTTCGGTGAGAAGCACGATGTCAGGCTTTTGCCTGACAATGAACTCAAGGAGATAATCACGCCGATATAGACTCACAATGGAGTTGACGTTGATCGAGATCAGACAAATCCTATCCATGGGAATGTGGCTGGATGACAACTATGAGTCATTTGAACGCTCTAAACGCTGAAAAACAATGTTAATTTTCGAATCTTGTTTATCGATTCTCTCCGATAAGGAATTTAGTTGCTGATAAATTTTAAGGAGCAGCTCATTATTGCCACTTACATTATTTATTTTATTCACATTGTCTGCTGGTCCTCTAGCAGCAAGTGACCAAAGGCACCGCAGCTCACACAATATAGTTTTTCTTTTGGCTCCGCCTGAGCCAATTTGCACTCGCCGGGAGCATGAATGTCTTTGCATGTGACACACCTATATTTCATGGTGCAATTGGTAGCCAAACGCCCGAATCTTTGACATCTGTGGCACTGGTTGGCCACACTTTTCTGGAGGTGTTCCCACCTTACCACGCGAAAGTTCAAATACCGTATTTTTTGCAGGGCACTTAAACTGCTTTTGCTGGACATCTGGACTAAGTAGTGAGTTTGCGCTTTTTGCGCTCCACAATCGATCTCCTTGTTGCAAAGTTCTTAATTGAAATAAATTGTATTTCTGGTGCAACTTCTTGAAGCACCTGAAGGAGATCGACTGTGTCCTCACCACAGTCCAGACCCTTCAATAAAAAGGTTTGGTTTCTTTCGCTTTTGGGGACGTACGTAAAATGCGGAACATCTGCAGAATTTAACTCACTTTTTGTTGCCTGGAAATCAACCAACGGCTTAGTCCTGATTGTCAATTTATCGGCATTGACTCTTTTTATCTCAAAATCTTCTAGCTTATTTCGGCTGCCAAAAGCCGAACCATGTCTTTGCCCGTTTGCCCAAATACATTGATTGGTGGGACTTTTTTTTCTTTTCATTAATCTTAACGGACGGACCAGCAGACAAAATTTTTGGTTTTTTCTCCCTATTTTTAATTTTAGGTATTTTATAAACTCATTATCTAACTAAGAAGTTTTACCTGGATCCTCTTCAATGTTCATCGTATCTTCAAGTCCAGCTAGCGCTGCATAGTAATTTCTGCTGTCGTTTGCGCCGCCTGCGCTGAGGACATCCTCTTGGTTAGCTTCTTCCTTTGGCTTTCTAGTTTTCTTATCTTCGGTTTTTGGATTTGCTTGTTGGCCTTTCTTGGTTTCTTTAGCTTTGTTGAATGTTAATGTTTCAACGAGTGCTTCTAATGATTTGACTCGAAGCTTGAGCTCTTCATTTTCTTTTTCAATTTTGTCAGCTTTTTCTTTATCTTTGATCAGCTGCTCGATTTCGATTACCGATAGAATTGTCAGTTTTTCTTCTTTATTGTCGTATCTTCTTTTGAGTTTTTTTCACCCGTCATCGTTGGCGATGGACACAAACGTCCTGGTTGATGGCTGAAGCCATCGGGCTCCTCCATCTCGTTGCTTTTACAGCGAGACTAGAGGGAATGTTCTCAGACCGGGACTTCCCTTGAAAATATTTCCACTTTTGATATTTCTTCAGGAAACGAATTTCAGGTATTCGATAAACGCTCGAATAATTTGACGTAGATGGTTTTCCCAATAAAATCAAAATTTGCTTTTGACTGGCTCGTAAAAAAAAAAATTTAAAATTTTTGAAACTGACTTTTGTGAAAAATTAATTAATTTTTCGTTCTTGACTACCCTCGCCAGCCATGATGTGGAAATCTTTCCAATTACGTTTCAGGTCTTGACTGACCCCCTGCAGCGTTGTCCGAAACAAGATTGTTTCACACTTCTTCGCATTGATTTTCATTCGCCAATTGTCAGTGTACATCTGTACATCATTGAACATTTTTTGGAGAATGGTCTGAACTATTGTAGCTTTTCGGTCTGCCGTATAGATGATCAGATCATCAGCAAACGCTACCAATGATCACGTTGGCGAGACGTTAAAATCAAAGCCGTTCAATAGCTTGCGAATGAAGATTGAGAAGAGCAGAGGCGCAGTAACTGTTCGCTGCTGTAGACCATTCAAGACCTTGAACTCGCGCATTGTTGTCAGATTTCCATCAGTTACAACAAACGATTTCCCGCATAACATATTACACATCATAGCGACAAGGTGTCCCGGGAACTTGTCCTGAAGGAGTTTAAAAACTAGTCCATCTAACCACACCGTATCGAAGGCTTTCTCCATATCAATGAGACATGCTCCAACACATTGTCTTTCATTTAGTTCCCAACAGATGTCTAAGGTTACTTTCGCTATTGCATGTGTGCTCGAATGCCTGGAACGAAAACCAAAATGGCAATTCGGCATCAACTCATATTCCTCAATGTGGGCGTTTAATGCTCTGCTGAGTATCACTTCAAAGTCAAAGTCAAAAGCGCTGTATTTAATACTTAATTGGTATAAATTTTTAAAAGAATATAAAGCGAATTCCAAATAATAACAATAAATACTTAATGGCCCAAATGGCTCTCTAAATTTATACGTTATCATTAACACATTTCATCAAAAAAACTATAGCAAATTCAATTAATTAAGATTATTACATATTCTTAAAATTTAATTGGAAAAAGGAGAAAAAACCAACCAACACTATCCTAAAATTATTTATAATTTAAACAGAACAGTGGAACTTTTGTAATGATTTTAACTTTTCAAGTTCGAACGCGGAACCGACCTCTCATCGGTTCTAGACGTTAAGTCTGAGTAGTGCCAACGGATGGTACCAACAGGTCAACCAATCCGTGCACCGTAATCCATTCACGCGGTGACTGCTTGTCGGCCAGCTAGTTCGGAGAGGATTTCGGTCGCGGGTCTCCGAATGGATTACGCTCAATTACAATATTTCAGTCACCTGAACTTGCCCGTTTTCCAAACGCGTCAACAATTACTCATCCAGAACGAGAAACCTACATTACGTTAATTCTGGATGTGATCTATCCACAGATCTCAAATCAAAAACGCTACAAAATCCCATAGGCGCGTTATTGTTTGGGGGGCATTGCACAATCCGAATGGCATGGTCACGAATTGATATAGGGGCCGACCTGGGACTGTGAAGGCTGTTTTCTCCTTTGAACCGGGGTCTAGAGGAATTTGCCAGAAGGCGTCCTTGAGGTCTAAGCTCGTGATGAAATGGGCTTTAGGCAATCGACTCAAAATGCCTTCGATCAACGGTAGAGGATATGCGTCCTTGACTGTGACGGCGTTCAAGCGTCTGGCATCTAGGCATAAACGGACCTTGTTCGGCTTGACCACTAAGGTGACTGGGGAAGCCCACGCGCTCTGTGATTCTTCGATTACGCCTAATGCTAGCATTCGATCCACTTCGGCATGTAACGATTTTTCCTTCGCCGGAGATATGGCGAAATGTCTCTGTTTTATGGGTTTAGCATCCCCCACATCTATAGTGTGGAACACCAGGGCAGTCCGCCCGAGACCTTCTTTCTCGTGCGATGGAAAAGCCGATATAGCCGAGTCAAGACGCAGTTGCTGAGTTACATCCAGTGTATGCCGTAATAAGTTAGTGGGTTGAGATTGGTCAGGAACGGTGGTGACGGACTCCAGGGTCGAACCGGAAAATAGTGCCGGGGCCAAGTTAAATTTTCGAACGAAATCCACTCCTAAATAAAGATTCTGGGTTAACTGAGGTATGATGAAAAATTCCATAGGTTTAGTTACCCCTTTAAAGGTGACATCCGTCATAATTTTTCCCACTACAGAGTGACGAGTTCCGTCCGCCGTGCTTAACCAGGAGGTGAAATGACGGATTTGGTCCGCGTGCTTTTCCAGTACCTCCCCTGCAAACTCGGCAGATATGCAATTCACACTGGCTCCCGTATCGACTAAGCCTGATACTCGTTTTTGCAGGAGGTGTACTGACGCATATGGTCGAACATCATCTCTCAATAATTCGTCTAAGTATATGTCCTTCAACACTTTCCTCGACTGCCTGACTTTTCTCCAGAAGCTCCGCATCCGACGCGTGGCTCGCTTGCTTCGCGGTGGGACAGTTGTGGCCAATTCCTCATGGAAGATGCGCTGTCGAGTAGCCAAATAATTCCGCAGTCTGACATGAAAAGGTTTTACATGCCAAGGAACTTTCGCCTCGCTATCATTCCCTTGCGCGTTGGCATCGGCGAAGGACGGCGTCGGTTGTGGAACTTCGGGAGAATTGTGGTTAGCGGTGCGAGTCAGCAGAGTTGGAGTCCTGTTGGGAGCTGGGTCATAACTAGTGATGGGGTCTGGATTGGTTCGTCCGGGGTTTAGGAGTGCCGACGGGTGGTCGCGGCACTCGCTGGCAAGTTTTTTCGCCCTTTGCAATTTGCACAGTCAGGTGCGTATGTGTCGGCCTTCCCGCAGCGGTAGCAGAAAAGCGTCGGCTCCGCTGGACATGCATAGAACCGATGTCCCGGTTGTCGGCAGTTCCAACAGACCGTCGGGCTTGTAATTGCTTCAAGGGAGGGTCGATCAATCAATGCTGGGTCCTCACGCTCCGGTGGTGCTCCGCTCCTCGGTATTGGTACTGGATCAGCAAGCAGGTGGTCCGCTGCCATCAACTCCGCGGTGTGATGATTTCGGGGATTTGGTCCCGTTATGCGAGGTTGTGGACGGAAGGTACCACGCTGCTCATCCAAGTGTTCTTGTCTGCGGGCATGGAGGCGCAATCCCTGTATGGTGTTGATGGGAAAATGCAGAAGGCTGTTCTGGAGATCCCAGCGCATATTCTCTCTGATAATTTCTACCAGTTCGTCCTCGGGCATAGTATTTCGCAAGCGAGTGCTCAATCTCACTATACTTGTGTAGTACTGGTCGAACGGTTCGTGAGCGCCTTGTTTCCGTTTCTTTATTTGCTCCCTTAGCTCTCTCTCAGTGAAGCCATCCTCAAATCGATTGCGGAAGGCTGCACTGAAAGAGTGCCAAGTGGGACGTGGCGTTGACTCTTTAAAGCTCCAGTACCAGTCGGCAGCGTCGCCGCTGAACAAAAGATGTGCATGCCGGAGGAAGGCCGAGGAATCCCCTCCCAGGGTGCTGGATACCAACGCCTGAATCCGGAAAAGGAACCGGTCCGCCGATATCATATCGTTGAACCCTGTAAAGTTCAGGCGCCAACTCTCCATGATACGAGGCGTCGGGTCTCGAAAAAGTGTCAATGCGTTCCCGGGGGGAACCACATCCTCTGTTGACCTGTTGTACTGTACTGCCTCGGGGGCTAGAGGTACCAACGGAGGTCCGGTACTGTGTCACGGTCTGTATTCGGGAGCTCTGGGATCCATTCCCGAGTTCCTTGGAGGTGGGACCCATTGCTCGGATTGTCGGGAGTGGGGCATCGCCACACTGGGATTTGGCTCCCAGCCAAGCGGAGTTCTCACGCGGCTGGGTGGTTGGCTCAACGGGAGATTCTGGATCTTTCCCTCCAGGTTGCCAATCCTCTCCGACATATCCCTCATCAACGCCACGAGGGTGTCAATGGAGTGGGCGGAAGGCATAGTTGTCACCTCGGACACGACACTTGCAGCCGGAAATTCACCGCCTACTGCTCCTTGCAGGTCTAAGAGTGGTTGTGACGGTTCGGCTTCTGGAGCTCCTTTCGCCACTGCTCCACGCGTCGGTAGGGGCGTTCCGATGGGGACGTCTAGGGCGGTCCGCTCGATGGGTCGCCGACATAATGGGCAACTCTCTGACGTGAGGAGGAGCTGTTGTACACAGGCACGATGGAATAGATGTCCACAATCCAATCGCACGCTGTGTACCCCCTCCACTACGTCCTCGAAGCAGATCCCGCAGTTAGCTGGTTGGACCGTTTTGGATCTGGTCCAACGCTTGTCTGGGGTCCGCTTCGTTGCCATCTTTGATTTTTGCTGATTTTGGGGTGGGTGCTATGTCTTAGTGACGAAAAAAAAAGAAAAATGTAATTATATACTACGACTAAGGACTTAAGTATAATATGACTAAAGGCTTAAAAATACTTTAGTGGCCGATAGTGGCGAGCTATTTATACTGGATGAGAAGAAAAAAAAAACTTTATTTGATACCCTTTCCTTTTCAGTGGTCGACTCCTCCAACGGGAAAAGAGAGTGCGTGGTATTCTGCCGAAGAAAGGGTGCTTTCGGTCGATTTACGAAATTTATATCCCCTAAACCCACATACATTACAAAAAAATCGTCTCTAAACTACGTTAAAGTGACTCGACGAGACAAGTGGTAGAGCTACCGTAACGACTTTGTACGCGGTCAAAATTCCCGACGCGTGGAAGCATTCCGGGCTTCGCAACTCCAGCATACGCCACCGAACGTTGAACCGATACCACTCGTCTAACACGCATAAGAAATAGTTCGAATCCTTCCGCGACATAAAGGCAAGGTAGCCTTCTATTTTCTTGAGAGTCCATGCTGATAGGTAAACCCATCAGACTGGCAGTTCCATCAAGAAAATAGAAGGTCCTTACAGGGGTTAGCCTAGGACAACACATCGGAAGGATTCTGTCGCGAAAGCAAAATCAAACAAAGGAGAGCGGAAGCTACAACTCACGTGAAGCGACTGCGAGTGTGTATCACACAACTCCACTGCTCCTGTTAGTGGGACTCGAGTACCCTAGTACCTTACATCCTCCGTAAAGGACCAACTCGTCAGAAGACGCGAAGTTCTTTCCCCCTTAGGATATTTTAGGCCCCACGTTGGGCGCCATTGTAATGATTTTAAGTCTGTCCGTGTAGGACACGGGTGCCGATGGTCTGGCACAAGGGTCAGCGAGCTTAAACAACACCGAGCTCAGCTAACTGGCTTCGCTTAACGACCGCGTACGCGTGCTTGACGACTAGCATTTGCGGGATCATATGAGGCGGGTTCTTGTCGAGCCACGAAGCTACACTACAAAATACTTATCACGCGTACTCTACTCTACAAGACGTACCGATCAATTTATATTATCTTTAGAAATGTTCTATTAGGTGTTAATTAAGCTACTCTACAGTAATTCAATGTTTTTTTTTTGCCTCGTTAAAGTTAGCGGACACGGAGGCTTGAGACAAACGCAAACATTACCCAAAAAGCAACCGTTACTTTCTTCGAAGAAGGTCGTTGCATTACAAGGGGAATGTCAAACCTAAAGATGTTGAAGTGGCTGAAGTGAACCACTCATCTCTGCGTAAAGGATGGAAACTTGACGGATGTAGTTTACTTTACACTAGTAAAACAACAAAGTAAGCAGTTTCGACGGGGTGACCACCTTATCTCTTCAGGAGCAGCCACTCCTGATCACCACGGGGCTGCTCGACTGCTTATGTTTATTACAGGACAGTCTCTTCGATGCCGACCCAGACATGGAGAGACTGAAGGGTTTCACTCTTCACTAGTAAAGAAACAATTGTTTCCGTAGTGGAGAGATGGTTGTTATAATTTTAGGCCCTTCTCCTTGAATACAAGTCCTTGTCTTCAACGAAAGTATGCTAATAAAAACCGCTAACCAATCATAAAAACAAATCGGGTGTCGGTCAGGACTAATTGATGATGCGGATTTTATCACTGCCGGTCATCAGATTAGCTCCCAGCAAAAACTGACGCAACTCCAAGCAGTGTCTTTGAAAACCCTTGGCACCATCAGTTTGTTCAAAATTAGAACTGTCCGACTACAAACTTTATAAAATGTGCAAACCTTTCTTTTGGTAACATTAAGGGACGAACTACTCTATAACATCATCGGCATGTTCAGGCGGCAGAGCCACCACGAACGAAGAACTCCAGAAGATGCTATAGACCTTATTATACCGAAGACAAGACAAACAACACCAAAAGAAAGTTTATCGGTGACTCTATCTTTACTTTACGGAACCCTCCAAAGTATGCTACGTTAATATCAAATGGTGAGGGCGACAATAAAAATTGAATCGGTTCATCTGCCGACAGCAAAATTAAAAATGTGAGAACTCGAAGGAGAGTGATGTTGTTTCCCCTTCGGGCCCCACGTTGGGCGCCATTTGTAATGATTTTAACTTTTCAAGTTCGAACGCGGAACCGACCTCTCATCGGTTCTAGACGTTAAGTCTGAGTAGTGCCAACGGATGGTACCAACAGGTCAACCAATCCGTGCACCGTAATCCATTCACGCGGTGACTGCTTGTCGGCCAGCTAGTTCGGAGAGGATTTCGGTCGCGGGTCTCCGAATGGATTACACTCAATTACAATATTTCAGTCACCTGAACTTGCCCGTTTTCCAAACGCGTCAACAATTACTCATCCAGAACGAGAAACCTACATTACGTTAATTCTGGATGTGATCTATCCACAGATCTCAAATCAAAAACGCTACAAAAACCCATAGGCGCGTTATTGTTTGGGGGGCATTGCACAATCCGAATGGCATGGTCACGAATTGATATAGGGGCCGACCTGGGACTGTGAAGGCTGTTTTCTCCTTTGAACCGGGGTCTAGAGGAATTTGCCAGAAGGCGTCCTTGAGGTCTAAGCTCGTGATGAAATGGGCTTTAGGCAATCGACTCAAAATGCCTTCGATCAACGGTAGAGGATATGCGTCCTTGACTGTGACGGCGTTCAAGCGTCTGGCATCTAGGCATAAACGGACCTTGTTCGGCTTGACCACTAAGGTGACTGGGGAAGCCCACGCGCTCTGTGATTCTTCGATTACGCCTAATGCTAGCATTCGATCCACTTCGGCATATAACGATTTTTCCTTCGCTGGAGATATGGCGAAATGTCTCTGTTTTATGGGTTTAGCATCCCCCACATCTATAGTGTGGAACACCAGGGCAGTCCGCCCGAGACCTTCTTTCTCGTGCGATGGAAAAGCCGATATAGCCGAGTCAAGACGCAGTTGCTGAGTTACATCCAGTGTATGCCGTAATAAGTTAGTGGGTTGAGATTGGTCAGGAACGGTGGTGACGGACTCCAGGGTCGAACCGGAAAATAGTGCCGGGGCCAAGTTAAATTTTCGAACGAAATCCACTCCTAAATAAAGATTCTGGGTTAACTGAGGTATGATGAAAAATTCCATAGGTTTAGTTACCCCTTTAAAGGTGACATCCGTCATAATTTTTCCCACTACAGAGTGACGAGTTCCGTCCACCGTGCTTAACCAGGAGGTGAAATGACGGATTTGGTCCGCGTGCTTTTCCAGTACCTCCCCTGCAAACTCGGCAGATATGCAATTCACACTGGCTCCCGTATCGACTAAGCCTGATACTCGTTTTTGCAGGAGGTGTACTGACGCATATGGCCGAACATCATCTCTCAATAATTCGTCTAAGTATATGTCCTTCAACACTTTCCTCGACTGCCTGACTTTTCTCCAGAAGCTCCGCATCCGACGCGTGGCTCGCTTGCTTCGCGGTGGGACAGTTGTGGCCAATTCCTCATGGAAGATGCGCTGTCGAGTAGCCAAATAATTCCGCAGTCTGACATGAAAAGGTTTTACATGCCAAGGAACTTTCGCCTCGCTATCATTCCCTTGCGCGTTGGCATCGGCGAAGGACGGCGTCGGTTGTGGAACTTCGGGAGAATTGTGGTTAGCGGTGCGAGTCAGCAGAGTTGGAGTCCTGTTGGGAGCTGGGTCATAACTAGTGATGGGGTCTGGATTGGTTCGTCCGGGGTTTAGGAGTGCCGACGGGTGGTCGCGGTACTCGCTGGCAAGTTTTTTCGCCCTTTGCAATTTGCACAGTCAGGTGCGTATGTGTCGGCCTTCCCGCAGCGGTAGCAGAAAAGCGTCGGCTCCGCTGGACATGCATAGAACCGATGTCCCGGTTGTCGGCAGTTCCAACAGACCGTCGGGCTTGTAATTGCTTCAAGGGAGGGTCGATCAATCAATGCTGGGTCCTCACGCTCCGGTGGTGCTCCGCTCCTCGGTATTGGTACTGGATCAGCAAGCAGGTGGTCCGCTGCCATCAACTCCGCGGTGTGATGATTTCGGGGATTTGGTCCCGTTATGCGAGGTTGTGGACGGAAGGTACCACGCTGCTCATCCAAGTGTTCTTGTCTGCGGGCATGGAGGCGCAATCCCTGTATGGTGTTGATGGGAAAATGCAGAAGGCTGTTCTGGAGATCCCAGCGCATATTCTCTCTGATAATTTCTACCAGTTCGTCCTCGGGCATAGTATTTCGCAAGCGAGTGCTCAATCTCACTATACTTGTGTAGTACTGGTCGAACGGTTCATGAGCGCCTTGTTTCCGTTTCTTTATTTGCTCCCTTAGCTCTCTCTCAGTGAAGCCATCCTCAAATCGATTGCGGAAGGCTGCACTGAAAGAGTGCCAAGTGGGACGTGGCGTTGACTCTTTAAAGCTCCAGTACCAGTCGGCAGCATTGCCGCTGAACAAAAGATGTGCATGCCGGAGGAAGGCCGAGGAATCCCCTCCCAGGGTGCTGGATACCAACGCCTGAATCCGGAAAAGGAACCGGTCCGCCGATATCATATCGTTGAACCCTGTAAAGTTCAGGCGCCAACTCTCCATGATACGAGGCGTCGGGTCTCGAAAAAGTGTCAATGCGTTCCCGGGGGGAATCACATCCTCTGTTGACCTGTTGTACTGTACTGCCTCGGGGGCTAGAGGTACCAACGGAGGTCCGGTACTGTGTCGCGGTCTGTATTCGGGAGCTCTGGGATCCATTCCCGAGTTCCTTGGAGGTGGGACCCATTGCTCGGATTGTCGGGAGTGGGGCATCGCCACACTGGGATTTGGCTCCCAGCCAAGCGGAGTTCTCACGCGGCTGGGTGGTTGGCTCAACGGGAGATTCTGGATCTTTCCCTCCAGGTTGCCAATCCTCTCCGACATATCCCTCATCAACGCCACGAGGGTGTCAATGGAGTGGGCGGAAGGCATAGTTGTCACCTCGGACACGACACTTGCAGCCGGAACTTCACCGCCTACTGCTCCTTGCAGGTCTAAGAGTGGTTGTGACGGTTCGGCTTCTGGAGCTCCTTTCACCACTGCTCCACGCGTCGGTAGGGGCGTTCCGATGGGGACGTCTAGGGCGGTCCGCTCGATGGGTCGCCGACATAATGGGCAACTCTCTGACGTGAGGAGGAGCTGTTGTACACAGGCACGATGGAATAGATGTCCACAATCCAATCGCACGCTGTGTACCCCCTCCACTACGTCCTCGAAGCAGATCCCGCAGTTAGCTGGTTGGACCGTTTTGGATCTGGTCCAACGCTTGTCTGGGGTCCGCTTCGTTGCCATCTTTGATTTTTGCTGATTTTGGGGTGGGTGCTATGTCTTAGTGACGAAAAAAAAGAAAAATGTAATTATATACTACGACTAAGGACTTAAGTATAATATGACTAAAGGCTTAAAAATACTTTAGTGGCCGATAGTGGCGAGCTATTTATACTGGATGAGAAGAAAAAAAAAACTTTATTTGATACCCTTTCCTTTTCAGTGGTCGACTCCTCCAACGGGAAAAGAGAGTGCGTGGTATTCTGCCGAAGAAAGGGTGCTTTCGGTCGATTTACGAAATTTATATCCCCTAAACCCACATACATTACAAAAAAATCGTCTCTAAACTACGTTAAAGTGACTCGACGAGACAAGTGGTAGAGCTACCGTAACGACTTTGTACGCGGTCAAAATTCCCGACGCGTGGAAGCATTCCGGGCTTCGCAACTCCAGCATACGCCACCGAACGTTGAACCGATACCACTCGTCTAACACGCATAAGAAATAGTTCGAATCCTTCCGCGACATAAAGGCAAGGTAGCCTTCTATTTTCTTGAGAGTCCATGCTGATAGGTAAACCCATCAGACTGGCAGTTCCATCAAGAAAATAGAAGGTCCTTACAGGGGTTAGCCTAGGACAACACATCAGAAGGATTCTGTCGCGAAAGCAAAATCAAACAAAGGAGAGCGGAAGCTACAACTCACGTGAAGCGACTGCGAGTGTGTATCACACAACTCCACTGCTCCTGTTAGTGGGACTCGAGTACCCTAGTACCTTACATCCTCCGTAAAGGACCAACTCGTCAGAAGACGCGAAGTTCTTTCCCCCTTAGGATATTTTAGGCCCCACGTTGGGCGCCATTGTAATGATTTTAAGTCTGTCCGTGTAGGACACGGGTGCCAATGGTCTGGCACAAGGGTCAGCGAGCTTAAACAACACCGAGCTCAGCTAACTGGCTTCGCTTAACGACCGCGTACGCGTGCTTGACGACTAGCATTTGCGGGATCATATGAGGCGGGTTCTTGTCGAGCCACGAAGCTACACTACAAAATACTTATCACGCGTACTCTACTCTACAAGACGTACCGATCAATTTATATTATCTTTAGAAATGTTCTATTAGGTGTTAATTAAGCTACTCTACAGTAATTCAATGTTTTTTTTTTGCCTCGTTAAAGTTAGCGGACACGGAGGCTTGAGACAAACGCAAACATTACCCAAAAAGCAACCGTTACTTTCTTCGAAGAAGGTCGTTGCATTACAAGGGGAATGTCAAACCTAAAGATGTTGAAGTGGCTGAAGTGAACCACTCATCTCTGCGTAAAGGATGGAAACTTGACGGATGTAGTTTACTTTACACTAGTAAAACAACAAAGTAAGCAGTTTCGACGGGGTGACCACCTTATCTCTTCAGGAGCAGCCACTCCTGATCACCACGGGGCTGCTCGACTGCTTATGTTTATTACACTTTGATCCTACACCTAATATGTTGTAACTTAATTCTAATAAAATGCAATCAAAAACTTTATCTGATACTAACAAAATTCTATAACAATGTTCCTAACCTAAGTGTTTTTCTTATCTCTAACTTAATATAGTAAACATAACATATACCTAATCTATATCTAATTTTTAACACAAATAAACAACAACACTAAATGTAGCAATCATGAGCTGAAACTCAAAAAACTAAATAACAAAAAAACCACAAAAACTGGAAACAAATACGAATAATTTAGACATTGTCATTCAGCCACCAATACCTGGATTGCGCCGTCTCAATTCGATCAGCTTCAACGAATCTAGCAAATGAGTATCTCCATTGGAATTGTTGGTCTCGTGAACTCAAACTCGGAGGATATTTTATCTTCTTATCGGTGGCCCGTCGATATATGTGATATATGACTTGGACGCCGTGAGAATCAAAAACATATCGATTCATGTCCAAATTAGACGGGTGTAACGCATCAAATTTTGATACACTGATACCAGCGCCAGCAGTGGTATCAACGCACTGCGCTGATACCATTGCGCTATGATACTTTGATTTCATACGACTAACATATGCTTCATATATTTTGCGCTTTTGTCTGCATTGATACCATTCTGCTGCGATACCATGACTCTATGCTTGATACACTGGGCGCCGCGCCGCAACGTAGCGCTAAGCCAATTGGCTTGGCATTGCCAATGCCAGCGCAATATACATATAGGCTTTTCCAATAAAAGGTGTTATTTTGATATTAAAAGAAAAATGCCATTTTTTAATATAAATAATCAGTTGTTTATTTCATTATAAAGAAGAAGGTATGCCGTTAATAGTGATAATAACATAAGGTGAATGACCATCACGACCACGCTTACAGGACCTTATCCTTTTCATGAAATTTTCCATAACCAAATCGCAAAGTGGCTGCCGTATGTCCTCAATAGACTCACAAATTCCATCTTTGAGATCTTGAATCGACGCTGGGCTGTTGGCGAAGACCTTATCTTTCACGTGGCCCCAAACGAAGAAGTCGCAAGGTGTTAAATCACAAGATCTATTCAAAACAACACCTCTTATTGGAAAACCCTATAATAGCATGATATGAGCGCCGGCAATGATATTAACGCACTGCGTTGATACCATTCTCCTGTGATACCATGATTGCATGCTTCTATATTTGATACCCGGGGTGCCGTGCCATAACGTAGCGCTAAGCCAAATGGCTTGGCGTTGCCAATGCCAGCGCAATCAACTGTGTTGATGCCAAGCGTTAAATCTCTCAACAAAGAGGTTGATGCAAAACTGACGATAGATACAAGCCATATGGCAGCAGCGCTTACTACCACACACATGACAATTAGTAGGCCGACTTTGCTGGCCAACTTACATGGCGTTATATGAAGAATTGTGGAGGTGCCAGCAAAAATTCTAGGTTTTGTACGGTTTAGAGACGGATTTCTACAGTGAAATCCAGATGATCCGCGGAGAACACAATAGCACTCCTAGTGAAGTGAAAATTATTTCAGTTCTTATACCCGTTTAGTTTTTATCGCCTTCCAAAGTGAATTTATAGGAGTTTGTTTACATCTCAACGCTGAGCTATCAGTCGAAGGTGCAAAACGTGTGCTTCATTTGCTCGTCTTGGAAAGTTTAGGAGCACAATGGGCTATACAAGGTGAATTTACAGCATGCACAGAATGCGTTCGGAACGTTTTTTATTCAGAAAATAGTATATATGACAAAATGTAAGCATTTGCTAATGCCGCAGTTGGGTGACAGCTACCGGAAGCTTGTCCATAGTAGGCCGACTAATACATATGCAAATTGCTACCATATGGCTTGTATCTATCGTCAGTTTTGGGTTGATGCCGAAATGCGCTACTGCGCTGCTGATACCGAGGATTGGTATCAACGCAGTGGTATCATTTATAGTGCTTCAACGCAATTGCGCGGCGCAGCGCTGCGTTACCCATGTCTAGTCCAAATACACGAATGCTTCTGGTGGAATGAAGCCATTAGCGAGGCAAGTCGCAATATACCCGTCTGTAGGGTGGAACGACTGTGAAATCCAAGGGTTTTCACTCACCGTCACAGATCTTGCAATATGATTCCGAAGAAGTTTCAATATGAAGATATCGACCCTCGTCACTTGATTCTTCAAAGTCGAAGTCAAAAGCACTTTATTTAATACTAATCGTTAAAAATTTTTAAAGAATATAAAGCAAATTTCAAACAATAACAATAAAAAGACTTAATGGCCCAAACGGCTCTCTAAATTTATACGTTATCATTAACACATTTCAGCAAAAAAACTATAGCAAATTCAATTAATGACGATTATCACATAACTAATATGTTGTTACTTACTTCTAATAAAATGCAATCAAAAAACTTTATCTTATACTAAAAAAAATTCTATAACAATGTTCCTAACCTAAGCGTTTAATCTTATCTCTAACGGAATATAGTAAACATAACATTACCCAACCTATACCTAATTTTTAACACAAATAAATAATAACACTAAATGTAGCAATAATGAGCTGAAACTCAAAAAACGAAATAACGAAAAACACCAAAACTGAAAAATAAACACGAATAATCTAGACATTATCATTCAGCCACCAATACCTGCATTGCGCCGTCTCAACTCGATTAGCTTCAACGAATCTAGCAAATGAGTATCTCCATTGGAATTCTTGGTCTCGTGAACTCAAATTCGGAGGATATTTTATCTTCTTATCGGTGGCCCGTCGATATATGAGATATATGACTGGAACGCCGTCAGAATCAAAAACATATCGATTCATGTCCAAATACACGAATGCTTCTGGAGGAATGAAGCCAGTAGCGAGGCAAGTCGCTATATACCCGTCTGTAGGGTGAAACGGCTGTGAAATCCAAGGGTTTTCACTCACAGTCACAGATCTTGCGATATGATTCCGAAGAAGCTTCAATATGAAGATATCGACCCTCGTCACTTCAGCAGTTTGATAAATTCTTCTATTCGATATATAATGTTTCCAATCCGTTTCAGGCTTTCTGTACAAACCAGTACATGCAACAAGACATTTCCTTTCGAAAACTCTTAATTTTTCCATAGTACTAGCACTCTGGTTGTACCAGATCTGACATCCATATGTCAAAACTGGCCTAACCTGGGTCTTGTAACAGATAGTTTTGACCTTTTGATCAATGTATTTGGAATGAAAGAGTTTTCGTAGGGCCATGACTACTTTAAGTGCCTTACTGAGCATGATTTTCACATGTTCAGTATAGTACAGATACTGATCGAGATGAACACAGAGGTATCGAACACAGGATTTATGGGAAACCCGTTCAAGACTACCCTCACCACCCATGATGTGGAAATCTTTCCAATTACGTTTCAGGTCTTGACTGACCCCCTGCAGCGTTGTCCGAAACAAGATTGTTTCACACTTTTGCGCATTGATTTTCATTCGCCAATTGTCAGTGTATAGCTACACATCATTGAACATTTTGTGGAGATTTCTCTGAACTATTGTAGCTTTTCGTTCTGCCGTATAGATGATCAGATCATCAGCAAACGCTACCAATGATGGCGTTGACGAGACGTTAAAATCAAAGCCATTCAATAGTTTGCGAATGAAGATTGATAAGAGCAGAGGCGCGGTAACTGTTCCCTGCTGTAGACCATTCAAGACCTTGAATTCGCGCATTGTTGTCAGATTTCCATCAGTTACAACAAACGATTTCCCGTATAACATATTACAAATCATGGCGACAAGGTGTCTGGGAAACTTGTCCTGAAGGAGTTTAAAAACTAGTCCATCTAACCACACCGTATCGAAGGCTTTCTCCATATCAATGAGATACGGTCCAACACATTCCCTGTTGTTTAATTTCCAACAGATGTTTGAGGTTACTTTCGTTATTGCATGTGCGGTCGAATGCTACGCACGAAAACCATTCCTCCCGTTCCTCAATGTGGGCGTTTAATGCTCTGTTGAGTATCACTTCAAACACCTTGCTGATGTTAGGCAGCAAGCTGATTGAGTGATAGCTTTGGGGGCATGAATATTCTTTTCCTTTCTTCAAGATCGGAAATACCTTAGCCTTTTTCCACTCATTTGGGAAATATGAACTGCTCAACATGTTGTTGAACAATATGCAATAATTCCTAATAGCAACCTCAGGCGAATGTCGGAGAACTACATTTGGAATACCATCAGTACCACATGATTTCTTGTTGTTTATCCTGCGAAATATGAAACACAAGTCTTCATAGCTGACAAAATAATCAATAAGATTCAAGCTCGGTATGAGGACAGATGTTAATGTTTCATTGAAATGAAGAATTGATTGACCGTTCAGGCTTGATTTGAAGTCGAAAACTTTTGTTTCAACGACCTCTGAAAGTATTTCATTCCCTCTCTCAGGGTTTGGTAGATGGACCAATTCAAAATGTGTTCCAATCAGGGCAAGTTTATCCAGTCCTTCACAAATAATCCTGTTTCCATTTCTATCCCGAGTCGTACTATCAATTTCGAAACCAGCCCTATCGAGAAGTTTTATCTCATCACTAGTGACTTCAAGATTCGATACATTCACTCGAGACTTCTTACGGAATATGGTATTCACTTTCGCGAACACGCCGTCTGGGTCCTGTGGACTAATACCCGTCAATTTTTCCGCCAATTGATTGCTAACCTCACTCCTGAAGTATGACCGGTTTAAGTTCCGGACATTCTTCAGATGTAATTTCAACAAAGCCAACGAGGAATGGTTGTAGTCCAAAAGTCGTCGATAAATATTGTTGACGCGTGTGAGAAGAAGGCTTTTCAATCTTTCCAACTTTGCGATGGTTGGTGTTTCATATCCTTCCATATTATTTCGATGTTTTATCTCGGGAACTACTTTCTCAATCGTTTTCAACGTCAGCTTCTCTAACTTCCACAAATAGACATCTATTTCATCGTTAGTTAGATTCCTGTCATTAGGAACCATTGAGCAAGAGTTACCATCATCAGAAGGGGGACATTGCTTCTGGTACTCCCGATTAAACTTCTTTTGAAACTTTCCCCAGTGTGTTTTTTTTTGAAGTTCATCCGATGATTTTCGTGTTGAATTGGAATGAGAAGATATCATCCCTTTGATGATTGATTTCCATTACGATTGCGTTATGGTCACTATAATAAGGAAGCACCTGCAGTTTCCGTTGAGGACTATTAAAGCTGTATTCAAGTCTTGCGTCAGCAATGCAGAGGTCCAAATATCAATATGAACTAGGGTATGTTCGGAGCTCCGACCCATATAGATTGCACCTGTATTCAATTTGGTTCTCTGTTATCCACGATTTCAGGAATACACCTCTAGGATTATTGGTGGCGTTCAGCCATGATGTATGCTTGGCGTTCAGGTCACCAGCAAGAATATAATAATTATGAAGCCTGTTCAATTCGAGTATTTCAAACAAGGAATTGAGTTCCTCCTTGAGCTTGAGAACAGTTCCACCAGTTGCATAGGCAGAGATAACGAAGAGGTTATCCCCACCTGGCAGTGAAATTTTGATAACAGACACTTCAAGAGATTCAAAGCTTTTGAATTCGACTTTTTCAATATTTTGGAAACAATAGGGTGATACCCCGTGTTTGACGAAGTTGGGAGGGAACAAATTGTGATTTACTTTGGTTTGTTTTGGGGAAAATTTAGCTCTTGCATCTCGATACCGAGGGCATCCTCGATATGATGCTGAATGACCAAATATACCGCAATTAACACAATGCAAGTTTTCTTTTGGCTCCTTTTGAGCCAATTTGCATTCACCGGGGGCGTGAATATATTTGCACTTAATACAGCGATAGCGCATGGCACAATTGGCAGCCGAATGACCGAATCTATGGCACCTGTAAAACTGGTTGACCTCAGTTTTTTGGAGGCGTTCCCACCTCATAACTCTAAAGTTTAAGTACCTTACCTGTTGGAGGGCACTCGGACTGCTGTCGTTAGAAATTTGGACCAAATAAGACGGTTATATTTTACCTTCGACAGTTGATCTCCGTGTAGCAAAATTTTTCACACAGATGAACTTAACAGCTGGTGCTGCTTCCTGCAACATTTCAAGGAAATCAACTGTATTTTCCCCACAGTCCAGCCCTTCAACATGAAGGTCTGATTTTTTTCCGCCTTTGGCGTATATGTGAAGTGGGGAGCTTTGACACTATTAAGAGCATCTTTCGCCAGTTTGAAATCTGCCAGTGTCTTTGTCTTGATCGTGAGCTTATCAGCGGTCACTCTCTTAACTTCGAAGTTATCGATTTTATGTTCGGCTGCCAATAACCGATCCATATCTCCTCCACGCTGCCCAAAAACGTTGATTGGAGGAACTTTCTCATTTACCTTATTAATTTCATTAGGAGAACCAGCAGACACACCGGCTTGCTTCTTCTCCTTTTCCTTATTTTTGGATTTTAAATATTGGGTGAAATTATTACTACTATCAATATTACCTATGCTATCGTTGCTCTCCATCTCGATGTCCATTTCTTCGTTCATTGCAGACAGCACCGCATAATAATTGGCACTGTCGTTGGCTCCTCCTGCGCTCAGGATATTTTCAGCGTCATGGATTGTCTTGCTCGTATCTTGCGATTTCGTTTTATATGTTTGAATTTTCTGTGCTGGTACTCCTTTCTCGTTGGTCTTGCTTGTTGTTTTTGTTTCCTTTTTCTCGTTCTTCTTAGTCAATATCGGTTCGTCTTTGCCAGACGTATTCTGTGGCTTCATTTTTGGTTTGCTCCCATTTGATAACGTCCAGACCATATCTTCCAAACTCTGTATACGGAGTTTTAACTCGTCATTTTGTTTCGTAACCCTTGCATTCTCCCTGGTTACTTTTTCATAATCTTCGCTTGAAAGCGTAGTACGCTTTCCATGCTCACAATTGTCTTGTTCATTTTTCCGCTTGTTTATTTTATCATTTGTAATTTTCGAAATGCCTGGCTCTGGGTCCCCGAGCGTTGGGAAGTCGTCGGGCTCCTCCATCCCCCGGTGAAAAAACTTTTCTTCTTTTTTGAAACTTTCTCGCAGGTAAAATCCAGATACTCGATAAATTGTTCGAATAGTTCGACGATGTAATAAGTTTCTTTCTAAAATTACTTTCTAATAGACGTTTTTAAAAATTATTTTAATTTATAAAAATTTTTGACAGGAGCGAATTAAAAACACGACTACACGCAACGAGTGCTAGACGTAGAATCTTGATAGATTCTTCTATTCGATATATAATTTTCTACGTCTAGCGCTCGTTGCGTGTAGACGTGTTTTTAATCGTCCCTGTCATTAATTTTAAAAATTAATTAATTTTTCACAAAAGTCAGTTTCAAATAGTTGCAATATTTTTTTACGAGCCAGTCAAAAGCAAATTTTGATTTTATTGGGAAAACCATCACCGTCGAATTATTCGAACATTTATCGAATACCTGAAATTCATTTCCTGAAGAAATATCAAAAGTGGAAATACGTTCAAGGGAAGTCCCTGTCTGAGAACATTCCCTCTAGTCTCGCTGTAAAAGCAACGAGATGGAGGAGCCCGATGGCTTCAGCCATCAACCAGAAGGTTCGTGCCCATCACCAACGATGACGGGCGAAAAAAAACTAAACAGAAGATACGACGATAAAGAAGAAAAACCGACAATCCTATCGGTAATCGAAATCGAGCAGCTGATCAAACACAAAGAAAAAGCTGAAAAAATTGAAAAAGAAAATGAAGAGCTCAAGCTTTGAGTTAAATCATTAGAAGCTCTCGTTGGAACGTTAACGTTCAACAAAGATAAAGAAACCAAGAAAGGCCGACAAGCATATTCAAAAACCGAAGACAAGAAAACTAAAAAGCCAAACGAAGAAGCTAACCAAGAGGATGTCCTCAGCGCAGGAGGCGCAAACGACAGCAGAAATTACTATGCAGCGCTAGCTGGACTTGAAGAAACGATGAACATTGAAGAGGATACAGGTAAAACGTCTTAGTTAGATAATGAGTTCACTGAATACTTTAAAATTAAAAATCAGAGAAAAAACGAAAAGGTTTGTCTGCTGGTCCGTCCGTTAAGATTAATAAAAAATAAGAAAAAGTCCCACCAATCAATGTATTTGGGTAAACGGGCAAAGATATGGTTTGGCTTTTGGCAGCCGAAATAACCTAAAAGATTTTGAGATAAAAAGAGTCAATGCCGATAAATTGACAATCAGGACTAAGTCGTTGCAACAAAAAGTGCGTTAAATTCTGGAGATGTTCCGCATTTTACGTACGTCCCCAAAAGCGAAAGAAACCAAACCTTTTTATTGAAGGGTCTGGACTGTGGTGAGGACACAGTCAATCTCCTTCAGGTGCTCCAAGAAGTTGCACCAGAAATACAATTTATTTCAGTTAAAAACTTTGCAACGAGAAGATCGATTGTGGAGCCCAAAAACTTGCCTCACTACTTAGTCCAGATGTCCAGCAAAAGTAGTTCGAGTGCCCTGCAGAAAATACGGTACTTGAACTTCCGCGTGGTGAGGTGGGAACACCTCCAGAAAAGTGAGGCCAACCAGTGCCACAGGTGTCAAAGATTCGGGCATTCGGCTGCCAATTGCGCGATGAAATATAGGTGTGTCAAATGCAAAGACATTCATGCTCCCGGCGAGTACAAATTGGCTCAGGCGGAGCCAAAAGAAAAACTATATTGTGTGAGCTGCGGTGCCTTTGGTCATCCAGCATCATATCAAGGATGCCCCCAGTATCAAGATGCAAAGGTTAAACTCACTCCAAAGCAAAGTCAAGCACACCGCAGTGTGAAACCTACCAACTTCGTCAAGCCCGGGGTGTCATTTGCACTTGCTACGAGAGAAACAGCAGACAATGTGAATAAAATAAATAATGTAAGTGGCAATAATGAGCTGCTCCTTAAAATTTATCAGCAACTAAATTCCTTATCGGAGCGAACCGATAAACAAGATTCGAAAATTAACATTGTTTTTCAGCGTTTAGGGCTTTCAAATGCCTCAAAATAAGTTGTCGTCTAGCCACATTCCCACGGATAGGATTTGTCTCATCTCAATCAACGTCAACTCCGTTGTGAGTCTATATCGGCGTGATTATCTCCTTGAATTCATTGCCAGACAAAAGCCTGACATCGTGCTTCTCACCGAAACCCACCTCAGTTTATGGCACTCCATGAGACTCAAGGATTCTGAGTTCGTAAGAAACGATAGGATAACAGGTGATGGGGGAGGTGGCACCGATATATTGGTTCGAAGACCCTATCGTTTTAAAAATATTCAAAAAGTCGAATTCAAAAGCTTTGAATCTCTTGAAGGGTCCGTTATCAAAATATCACTGCCAGGTGGGGATAACCTCTTCGTTATCTCTGCCTATGCAACTGGTGGAACTGTTCTCAAGCTCAGGGAGGGGCTCAACTCCTTGTTCGAGATACTCGAATTGAACAGGCTGCATAGTTATTATATTCTTGCCGGTGACCTGAACGCCAAGCATACATCATGGCTGAATGCCACCAATAATCCTAGAGGTGTATTCCTGAAATCGTGGATAACAGAGAACCAAATTGAATACAGGTGCAATCTATATGGGTCGGACTTCCAACATACCCTAGGACAAATTCACATTTTGACCTTTGCATTGCTGACGCAAGACTTGAATTCAATTTTAATAGTCCTCAACGGAAACTGCAGGTGCTTCCTTATTATAGCGACCATAACGCAATCGTAATGGAAATCAATCATCACAGGGATGATTTCTTCTCATTCCAGTTCAACACGAAAATCATCGGTTGAATTTCAAAAAAACAGACTGGGGAAAGTTTCAAAAGAAGTTTAATCGGGAGTACCAGAAGCAATGTCCCCCTTCTGATGATGGCAACTCTTGCTCAATGGTTTCCTAATGACAGGAATCTAACTGACGATGAAATAGATGTCTATTTGTCGAAGTTAGAGAAGCTGACGTTGGAAACGATTGAGAAAGTAGTTCCCAAGATTAAACATCGCAACAATATGGAAAGATATGAAACGCCAGCCATCACAGGTTGAAAAGATTGAAAAGCCTTCTTCTCACACGCGTCAACAATATTTATCGACGACTTTTGGACCGTAACCATCCCTCGTTGGTTTATTGAACTCAAAAAAAAGAAATTTACAAATTCAACAAAAGTATGTCAATTCAAATAAAACAAACCGGCCCCTCAATAATTTTATGTACGGAGCAAAAACAATCCAATTAAATAATTCATTTAAGGGAAAACAAAAGAAAAATAAGAATTTGTTGATGTGATAGATAAATACTCACAATAGGTAAATACTCACTCCTTTTCCCCGTTGATCTCCGAGCGCTCGGCGAAGACAGAAAAAGGGTGTGGGGCCACTGAAAACCAAATTCTAAATTAACTTTAAACTAATTTTAAAATTCAATCACTAATAGAACGGCCAATTATCACTCTCCACGATCCGTCAATATGGTACACTCGCAAACACGAAAACGTTAATTCAGGCACTTGGCCCTCTTCGAAACCCAACCAAATGGGTCCTTTTTTCTTGCTTTTTCCGTTTTTTTAAACGGAAGAATTACTCTCGCACTTTGTTCTATTTCAATTACGTCAATTTCACTAATTAAATCTTTTGCATATAGTAAAGACTGAGACGGTCCCGCACTTCAAATTAACAATATAGTTCTCAAACTTCAAACTCTCACTTATTCAATTTTTTTCATATATTTAGTATTGAGGCGGTCCCGCACTTCAAATTATCAATATAATCCTCATTTTCCAACTTTAATTCACTTTTCCACTTTTCCTACTTTGATTCTGTCACTGAAGTCAATTTTCAAAACAAAAATTCCATCCTCCAAATTAAAAATTCCTTCAGTTTTCTAATTCTTTCACTTTTTCCCTCCGTCACAAAAAAAAAACAGCCAAAATACCCATTCCACAAAAAGAAACAAAAGAAAAAAACTCCCTCTTCTTTCCCAAGTCAAAATCTGACTGCCTTTCGCGAATTAATTATTCCGCCCCGCCAAACACAATTCTTTTTTCACTTCCAGTCAAATATTCACTGCCCCAATCCTAACCACTTCATTGCACTTTCACCTTTCTACAATCCGATCCCGCAATCCAATTCCTCTCCAATTACCGCTGTCGCATCTGGGTAACGTAATCGAAGTTCATTACACTTCGATTCCGCTACCCACACATCTTTTGGTCCATATCGACAAACTCAATGGGCTCTTTCACACGGGAATGGTAAAAACCCATATCCAAACAGGTTTCGCGCTTTCGCCCCTCTGTTTACACGTTGCATAGTTCAGCCAACCTATTTTTGTATACGATACATGTCTTGCGAGTGTATGTGTCAAAAGGGTCATTTGATCGTTAAACATCGGCCGAACAACATTAGAGCGAAGACAGAGAGATAAGCGATTGAGAATTTATGTTTTAGCCTTGAATTGTGCACGAGGTAATAAAAACTGGAATAAAAATTGTATTTTATGATTGTTAAAGTTTGTCGATTCAAACTTCTATTGGATTTATTTGAATCCTCCGTGTTTTTCTGCTTTCTGAAAAATATGTTCCAAATTTGAATATCTTTTTTAGCCGCATATTTTTCTTGATGTGTTGTAAACATGCTTATTATAATGTGATTCTATGAAGATTATGCGTACTGTTAATTTTCTATAGATTTACAATAGGCAATTTATCTTCATTGAAATCGTGATATTCGTCGTGTTGTTTCCTGAAATTGAACATGGCCTCCGCTTTCATAAATTTATTACATAACGCGTAGCTTCTCGCATCCACGCATCCATTTTTGCACGCAAATTAAATAACGGCAATCGTTTCATGACGACTACCATCTTCACCGAATGTTCAATTCGGAATGATTACCTGCGTTTGTATAAAATTTCCCCCACCAAATGATCAACAAAATGCGTTTGTGTATGTGCGTTACGCTCGTTCACCCTAAAAAATGTTGGCTTGTTTTTACCATCAGGTCCCCTCAATGCCTCTCACTCTTCTTACCCATATAACCTGTTTAACGCTCACTTTTAACGCTGCGTCTGAAAAAGCCCAATAGTATCCATTGTTTTACATATGGGAATTTGAACACTCCAAGAAGCGCTTGGTTGAATTCAAAGTGTCACATATACACATTTCGAAAGCTATTGGTTTTGCCGATACCCCCAAAAAAACTGCTTCCGTGCGCCCGGGGGAACTTGAACTCAGGGTTCCAGCAGTCCCACGGTCGAGAACTCGCGACGTAACCAATGGAGCTATGCCTTATCGATCTCCCATTCATCAGATTAGCAACTTCAACGATGTATCTGGGCATGAGATTGATTTTTGTTAGTAGGGAAGCGTGAATTAATTTTCGTTAGTAAGAAAAATAAAATTTGGTAATGGGAACTAGTGAATAGAATTTGTTAGTATGAAGGAAGGAATTAGGTTTTGTTAGTAAGAATGAATAGAATGAAATTTTGTTAGTGGGAATTAATGTAGGGAGTGTTGTTAGTGGGAAGATTAAACTTCTTATTTTATTACTAGGGTGTTCTAATTGGAAATCAGGGAAAGGAAAGGATTGTGATGATGTGGACATAAAAATTAAAGGGAAATAGGAATGATGTTAATAAAAATAAATACATACACCGAGGAAAAGGTAGGAGTGCCCAAAGGAAAGGGACAATGTTACGGCGGCAATTTGAAGTTGCGAATGGGAGGAAGTTGGTACGCCGGAATTCGCAACAATCGTGGGGACGACCCAGACCCTGAGTGTCTCATTCAGCCGGGCAAACAAAGAAGGTCGGCAGGGGTAATTATGAATCGGATCGTACGTCTTTGGCGTGAAAGGTCCCAAGCAGCTTACCGGATTCATCCTCAAGCTCGTATGCCACTTGCCCAATCCGACGCCGGACCACTGCAAGAGTGAATCGTGGAGCGAATTTGGCAGCAAAGCGATCTGCGGCGTTGCTCACAGAGAAATTACGCACGAAAACCTTCTGACCCTGGAGTAGCTCACGAGGACGAACACGAAGGTTGTATCGTTGAGCTCCCTTTTGGTAGGCTTCTTGCAATTTGCATCTGACTTGGTCCTGTACAGCTCGCAGTCGATCACTGTTTGCACTTAGCTGTACCTCACCATCCTCAAAAGCATTAAGGCTTCTGAGGAGGGCGTACTCAGAACCATGTTGGATAGGGTGGTACCCGAACATGAGAAAGTAGGGCGAATATCCCGTGGACTCATGAATCACCTTGCGGAAGGCAAAACATGAGGCTGGAAGATTCTCGTCCCACTTGCCATGATCAGACCCTAGATAGGCTCTAATGGCGTTCAGTGTCGACTGGTTTGACCTCTCTGAGGCATTCGCCTGCGGTGAATGATATGGGGTGAAGCAATGCTTCACTCCATAGTCATTCATAAGCTTGCTGAATACCTTGGAGGTGAACTGTACCCCATTGTCAGAGTGAAGCCATTCAGGCACTCCGAAAGTCAGAAAGATTTCTCGCTCCAAATATCGGACGACTGACTCTGCGGTGGCTTTCGTCATGGGCTTGAGCCATACGAACTTGGTGTAATGATCCAGGACCACGAACAATTGGGTATTCCCTGATTTTGAACGAGGGTATGGGCCCATGAAGTCCACAAACAGGCGCTGCATAGGTCGTTCGGAGTCTCGTGATGCTCCCATAGGGGGTCTCATTGTGGAATTTGCCGGTTTGACCTGTTTGCATATCAGGCAATTCTTAATGTGCTGAATCACATCTTGATGCAAACGAGGCCAATAATAATACCTTTGCAAAACTTCAGTTGTTTTGCGAATTCCACAATGAGAGCCCCGGGGATCATCATGAGCTCGTACTATGAGAGCTCGTTGGTGACCCTCAGGAACCCATAGTTTTGTTCTGGGAATATCAGTAGTCGACGTTACAGGAGAACCAGTACTAATATAGATTCGACCATCTGCAAGGTGCAAATTCTGAAACTGGCCGGGTTGTTTCAAGATTTGCTCCTTGAGATGCTCATACTTGGGCTCCTGAAACGCAGACTCCGGGATTGAA
The DNA here is from genome assembly GCA_963969285.1 of Odontomyia ornata. Lineage (NCBI taxonomy): Eukaryota > Metazoa > Arthropoda > Insecta > Diptera > Stratiomyidae > Odontomyia > Odontomyia ornata. The sequence goes on from OZ017742.1 coordinate 172,109,190, forward strand.
CCACCAATGTGTCCGTGCTCCGGGAGACAGGTAATGATCGAGTTCGCCCGCTCATCCCTTGAGCATGTTCTTGACAACGCATCGGGAACAACGTTAAGGGCACCTTTCCGGTGTTCAATTTGGAAATTGAACCCTTGTAATTTCAGACTGCAGCGAGCCAATCGACCAGAAAGGTCCGACTGCTGCATCAGCCATTTAAGACTGGCATGGTCGGTTATGATGGTGAAAGGCAACCCTTCGATATATGCCCTGAATCTCTTTACGCTCTGCACCGCAGCTAAGCATTCCAATTCTGTAATGCTATAGTTACGTTGCGCAGCGTTGAGCTTCATAGACATAAATGCGATTGGATGCTCTCCACCCTCATCGTCCTTCTGGAACAAAACACTTCCAATACCCACTGTACTTGCGTCACACTGGATATAGAAGTGCTTTGTAAAGTCGGGATTAGCCAGCACTGGAGCAGGAATCAGCAATTGCTTCACTTTATTGAAGGCACTATTGGCAGAAGCAGACCACTTGAAGGCACGTTTGCCCTTTAGCAAATCCGTTAGAGGGGCCGTAACCGAGGCGTAGTTTGGAATAAAACGCCTGTACCATCCTGCCATGCCCATGAACCGTCTCACGTCTTTGGCCGTTCGAGGTTCAGGATAGGAGACTATACCTGAAACCTTCTCCGGGTCGGTGCACAGGATACCATCACTCACTACGAAGCCAAGATATTTGATCTCCTTCTTGACAAACTTGCTTTTTTCAATATTGATGGTCAAGTTGGCGTCCCTGAGCAGTTTTGCAACAGTACTCAGGAGCTCCAAGTGCTCATCAAATGTTGAACTTGTAACAAGCAGGTCATCTAGGTAAAAAAATACCTTGTCCTGCAGCTCATGCGGTATTACTTTATGCATCAACCGACACATCGTTTGGGGAGCATTACACAAACCGAACGGCATGACCTTGAAATGGTACAAGGGCCTGCCAGGGACAGTAAAAGCCGTTTTCTCCTTACTTGCCTCATCCAATGGTATTTGCCAAAAGGCATCCTTCAGGTCCAAGCTGGTAATGAACCTGGTACTCTGCAACCGTGCCAAAAGACCTTCAATCAGTGGCAACGGGTAGGCGTCCTTAACAGTCACCTCGTTGAGGCGTCGAGCGTCAAGACACAAACGCACTTTGCCGGGTTTTCTGACAAGGGTCACAGGCGAACTCCACGAACTCTGACTTTCCTCTATTACCCCCCAAAGACAACATACGATCGAGTTCGTCATACAACAGTTTCTGTATAACAGGCGAGACAGCATAATGCCGCTGCTTGATGGGTCGAGCGGAACCAGTGTCGATGTGATGAGACACGAGGCCTTTTTCATTATACGATGGAAACTGTTGACGAAGTCCAGTCGTTGCTGATCTTTTGGGGACAGCAGATGAAATTCAGGGCTCTGAGGTTCCGAGGCTGCTTCGATAGCGTTGACCTGGATTGGTGCTATTTTGAAGAGATCCCAGAAGTCAATTCCAAGATACACTGCATGTGTCAAGGAAGGAACAACCAGGAATCTCATCAATTTGGTGGTTTTATTAAATTGCACCAATGTGGTGACGTATCCCAGAACTGGATCCTTGTGCCCTGATGCAGTCTGAACATGAGCGTGCATGGTATGCATATGCAAACCCAAATCCGATAGCAGGTCCAAGGCTCCGGCTCCGAGGATACTAACACTGGCTCCGCTATCAAGCAAGCCCGTCAATTTGCGACCCTTGACGGAAATCTCTGCGTAGGGCCTATTGTCGCCGGGAGTCGCAACAATTGACTCCACACAGGCCCGCTTCAAGAGACGCCTGGCGAAGAAATATCTCCAGGATCTCCGAAAGCGATCCCGAAAAGGTCGTGCTCTAAAACTAGCGGGTGATTCACAATCATCGCCCGCCTTTTTATTACATTCGACGTAGCCTGGTAATCTGCCTGAAGCAATCACATTGCTAGAAAATGTTGGAAAATTGGAACTATGAGGCGAAGTGAAGAAATTTGTGGGTGGGCGCTGGTCTGGTGTCTGGTTATTCATTGTGTTCTGGAAGGACGGAGGGATCCAACTTGGAGACCGACTCTGGAAGTGTGCATGATATCCTGCAGCAGATCTCGGTTGAGGATCACACCAGGCATTCTCCAACATATCAACAGCATCAATGTTGGGAGAATGCCTACTGCGATGGCCAACCACAGGTCTTCCGGAAGGATACCACACAGCTTCCACTCTAGTGCAGTGACGAACCAACTCTGTTACCGTTGCGAATTCCAAACCTGCCAAATGATTCCTCATTCGTTCGTCCGTGTTCCGCAATAGGATGGCCTGCATGTCAAAATCAGATAACCGATTTTTAAGACGCAAGGCCATCTCCATTATGGAGCCATGAAACTCACGGAAAGATTCACCGGGCTTCTGGAAACGCGCATCGATTGCTCGCCGCACATCTACGTCGGTCCAATGAGATCCATAACGCTCCTTCAACGCAGCTTCCAAATCAGGCCACGTAAAATTGGGGTTGAGCTGCCGGAATAACCAGTACCATTCTTCTGCTGGTCCTTTCAGAAGAATGTGGAGGCTAGATGCCAGTTCCTCCAAGGGAATGTTGTAGTTCTTTGCCAAGGTAGTGGCTCGGAAAAGGAACTGCTCAACATCTAGACCAGCAGAAGAACCATCAAAATTGACCCTCCACTTATGCATTGGTGGAAAGGAATCAAATTCGTCGTCAGAGCTAGAATAAGTGGAGTGAGAAGCGTTATGCGATGCCATAATTTAAATTGTAAAATCAATAAATTAATTAACAATTAACGGACGGACTCACTGACGAAATCAGAGAAATCAATAAATAGCAGACGGACTATACCGACAATTTGAATAAAATAAATAATTTAATAAATAACATACGGACAAGCAAACGATTAAATAAAAATAAATTAGAAATTGAATACCAGACAGACAAACAGATAACTAAATAAAGATATAAAATTCTGATACCTAACGTAAGCTAAAATAAAAATTAATTCGAATTCCCTAATCTAACTATTAATAAAACTATCGTACGAAGCAATTCTACTAACCCAAACTAAACCAAACCCTAACTCACTACCTAAACTAAACTCAATTAACCAAACTGAACCTAAAATTACTCAAAACCAACAAATAATTAAACTAAACTCAATCTCACTCATCAAAACTAAAACTAATAAAAATTACTCCAAACTAACAAATACCGTAAACCCAATTATTTAAAACTAATCTAAATCATAAACCTAAATCAAAATCTGCAAATCAACACTACCAAAACTAAACTCAATCAACCAAACTGAACTTAAAATTACTCAAAACCAACAACTGTAAAACCTATTATTTAAAACTAATCCAACCCAAGACCCTAATTAACCCCAATAATCTATAACTACAAGCAAGTGGAATAAGCGCAAGTGGTAAATTGAACTATATATAATAATTGACTTGCACTTTCATTTCTCAAAATGAATCTCCCCATTGATGGAAAGGGAAAAGAAAAGGTAATTGAACGGGATGGTGATTAAAATTTTACGAGACACAAAGCAGACAAACTGCAACACTGCCTGGCATAACGATGGTACTTGAAGGCGGGCTCCGCTCAAATTGTCGCCACAAAGGGCCGACTACGAGACCATTATGAAACTCGACGGACTTCATAATGGCTCGGACAAGAGCCGCACAAATCCCAAAGTTACCACCAGATAGATGATGGAAGGGCCGAAAGCGTTGGGTAATTCTAAGTGTTGGATCCAAGTCCAACTATCCCGTGCAGGGAGATATAGCCAACGGCTCAAAATTCGGTTGATCCCAACCAACATCTACATTGCCACAGCTTATCCACTATCATAGCCGGTGTGAACTATAAAACATAAATTCAGCACGGTAGGCGCCACTGCAACTGCGGCGAACTCCGTGATCAAAATTTTATCATAACTATCCAATAAAACCGAAACTATATCTGTTTATCAATTTATCAAAATTCTTAACAAAGCAAAGGAAAACAAAAAAAAATTATTTCCCTGAAATGCACAGACCACTATTCAAGTCAGGCACTACAGGTACTCATCCCAACAAATCAAAAATTGAAAAATTTAAATTATAATTAAAATTTAATGAAACCATTAGAAAACCAACAAAGCTAAAATGTTTGGGCGCCATATGTAGCAACCACGGTAGTCACCGCAGTTGCAGACATTAAGTTCTGGCAGAGGGGTGTGCAGCCCGGGGCGGCATACTGAGGCCGGCTAGCGCTCAGTTGTGTCGTGGGTCTTCCGGGACACCCTCTGCTCGTGCTGAGCCACCTTACATAAAAACTAGCACAAAGGGAAAAGGATGGGAAAGGGAGAGGTCATTTTGAGAAATGAAAAATTTAGAAAAAATTTAATAAAACATGGCCGTTTATGGAACTCAAAAAAAAAGAAATTTACAAATTCAACAAAAGTATGTCAATTCAAATAAAACAAACCGGCCCCTCAATAATTTTATGTACGGAGCAAAAACAATCCAATCAAATAATTCATTTAAAGGAAAACAAAAGAAAAATAAGAATTTGTTGATGTGATAGATAAATACTCACAATAGGTAAATACTCACTCCTTTTCCTCGTTGATCTCCGAGCGCTCCGCGGAGACAAAAAAAAGGGTGTGGGGCCACTGAAAACCAAATTTTAAATTAACTTTAAACTAATTTTAAAATTCAATCACTAATAGAACGGCCAATTATCACTCTCCACGATCCGTCAATATGGTACACTCGCAAACACGAAAACGTTAATTCAGGCACTTGGCCCTCTTCGAAACCCAACCAAATGGGTCCTTTTTTCTTGCTTTTTCCGTTTTTTTAAACGGAAGAATTACTCTCGCACTTTGTTCTATTTCAATTACGTCAATTTCACTAATTAAATCTTTTGCATATAGTAAAGACTGAGACGGTCCCGCACTTCAAATTAACAATATAGTTCTCAAACTTCAAACTCTCACTTATTCAATTTTTTTCATATATTTAGTATTGAGGCGGTCCCGCACTTCAAATTATCAATATAATCCTCATTTTCCATCTTTAATTCACTTTTCCACTTTTCCTACTTTGATTCTGTCACTGAAGTCAATTTTCAAAACAAAAATTCCATCCTCCAAATTAAAAATTCCTTCAGTTTTCTAATTCTTTCACATTTTCCCTCCGTCACAAAAAAAAACAGCCAAAATACCCATTCCACGAAAAGAAACAAAAGAAAAAAACTCCCTCTTCTTTCCCAAATCAAAATCTGACTGCCTTTCGCGAATTAATTATTCCGCCCCGCCAAACACAATTCTTTTTTTCACTTCCAGTCAAATATTCACTGCCCCAATCCTAACCACTTCATTGCACTTTCACCTTTCTACAATCCGATCCCGTAATCCAATTCCTCTCCAATTACCGCTGTCGCATCTGGGTAACGTAATCGAAGTTCATTACACTTCGATTCCGCTACCCACACATCTTTTGGTCCATATCGACAAACTCAATAGTATCCATTGTTTTACATATGGCAATTTGAACACTCCAAGAAGCGCTTGGTTGAATTCAAAGTGTCACATATACACATTTCGAAAGCTATTGGTTTTGCCGATACCCCCAAAAAAACTGCTTCCGTGCGCCCGGGGGAACTTGAACTCAGGGTTCCAGCAGTCCCACGGTCGAGAACTCGCGACGTAACCAATGGAGCTATGCCTTATCGATCTCCCATTCATCAGATTAGCAACTTCAACGATGTATCTGGGCATGAGATTGATTTTTGTTAGTAGGGAAGCGTGAATTAATTTTCGTTAGTAAGAAAAATAAAATTTGGTAATGGGAACTAGTGAATAGAATTTGTTAGTATGAAGGAAGGAATTAGGTTTTGTTAGTAAGAATGAATAGAATGAAATTTTGTTAGTGGGAATTAATGTAGGGAGTGTTGTTAGTGGGAAGATTAAACTTCTTATTTTATTACTAAGGTGTTCTAATTGGAAATCAGGGAAAGGAAAGGATTGTGATGATGTGGACATAAAAATTAAAGGGAAATAGGAAAATGTTAATAAAAATAAATACATACACCGAGGAAAAGGTAGGAGTGCCCAAAGGAAAGGGACAATGTTACGGCGGCAATTTGAAGTTGCGAATGGGACGAAGTTGGTACGCCGGAATTCGCAACAGTATTCCAAATGTAGTCCTCCGACATTCGCCTGAGGTTGCTATTAGGAATTATTGCATATTGTTCAACAACATGTTGAGCAATTCATATTTCCCAAATGAGTGGAAAAAGGCTAAGGTATTTCCGATCTTGAAGAAAGGAAAAGAATCTTCATGCCCCAAAAGCTATCGCCCAATCAGCTTGCTGCCTAACATCAGCAAGGTGTTTGAAGTGATACTCAACAGAGCATTAAACGCCCACATTGAGGAAAATGAGTTGATGCCGAATTGCCAATTTGGTTTTCGTGCCAGGCATTCGACCACACATGCAATAACGAAAGTAACCTCAGACATTTGTTGGAAACTAAATGATAGACAATGTGTTGGACCGTATCTCATTGATATGGAGAAAGCCTTTGATACGGTGTGGTTAGATGCACTAATTTTTAAACTCCTTCAGGACAAGTTCCCGGGACACCTTGTCGCCATGATGTGCAATATGTTATACGGGAAATCGTTTGTTGTAACTGATGGAAATCTGACAACAAGGCGCGAATTCAAGGTCTTGAATGGTCTACAGCAGGGAACAGTTACTGCGCCTCTACTCTTCTCAATCTTCATTCGCAAGCTATTGAACGGCTTTGATTTTAACATCTTGCCAACGCGATCATTGGTAGCGTTTGCTGATGATCTGATCATCTATACGGCGGACCGAAAAGCTACAATAGTTCAGAGCAATCTCCAAAAAATTTTCAATGATGTACAGCTGTACACTGACAATTGGCGAATGAAAATCAATGCGCAGAAGTGTGAAACAATCTTGTTTCGGACAACGCTGCAGGGGGTCAGTCAAGACCTGAAACGTAATTGGAAAGATTTCCACATCATTGCTGGTGAGGGTCGTCTAGAACGGGTTCTCGATCAGTATCTGTACTATACTGAACATGTGAAAATCATGCTCAGTAAGGCACTTAAAGTAGTCATGGCCCTTCGAAAACTCTTTCATTCCAGATACATTGATCAAAAGGACAAAATTTTCTGTTACAAGACACTGGTTAGGCCAGTTTTGACATATGGATGTCAGATCTGGTACAACCAGAGCGCTATTACTATGGAAAAATTAAGAGTTTTCGAAAGGAAGTGTCTTCGTGCATGTACTGGTTTATACAGAAAGCCTGAGACGGATTGGAAACATTATATATCAAATGGAAGAATTTATCAAACTGCTGAAGTGACACGGGTCGATATCTTCATATTGAAGCTTCTTCGGAATCATATCGCAAGATCTGTGACTGTGAGTGAAAACCCTTGGATTTCACAGCCGTTCCACCCTACAGACGGGTATATAGCGACTTGCCTCGCTACTGGCTTCATTCCTCCAGAAGCATTCGTGTATTTGGACTCTGATGGCGCACCAGTCATATATCACATATATCGACGGGCCACCGATAAGAAGATAAAATATCCTCCGAATTTGAGTTCACGAGACCAATAATTCCAATGGAGATACTCATTTGCTAGATTCGTTGAAGCTGATCGAGTTGAGACGGCGCAATCCAGGTATTGGTGGCTGAATGACAATGTCTAAATTATTCGTGTTTATTTTCAGTTCTGGTGTTTTTGGTTTTTCTCCTTTTTCCAATTTAATTGGTAAAAGGAGAAAAAACCAGCCAACACTATCCTAAAATTATTTCAACTGAGGCAAATCGAATTTATCTCAGTTAAAATAATTTTAGGATAGTGTTGGTTGGTTTTTTCTCCTTTTTCCAATTAAATTTTAAAAATATGTAATAATCGTAAATAATTGTATTTGCTATAGTTTTTTTTTTGATGATATGAGTTAACGATAACGTACAAATTTAGAGAGCCATTTGGGCCATTAAGTTTTTTGATTGTTATTGTTTGGAGTTTGCTTTATATTCTTTTAAAATTTATAACGATTAGTATTAAATAAAGCGCTTTTGACTTTGACTTTATGTTTCCAATCCGTCTCAGGCTTCCTGTACAAACCAGTACAAAGTCAAAAGCGCTTTATTTAATACTAATCGTTATAAACTTTAAAAGAATATAAAGCAAATTCCAAACAATAACAATCAAAAACTTAATGGCCCAAATGGCTCTCTAAATTTATACGTTATCATTAACTCATTTTATCAAAAAAAAAAACTATAGCAAATTCAATTAATTAGGATTATTACATATTTTTAAAATTTGATTGGAAAAAGGAGAAAAAACCAACCAACACTTTCCTAAAATTATTTATAATTAAAACACAACAGTGAAACTTTGATCCTACACCTCATAGGTTGTAACTTATTTCTAATAAAATACAATCAAAAACTTTATTTTATACTTAAAAAATTCTGTGACAATGTTCCTAACCTAAGTGTTAAATCTTATATCTAACGGAATATAGTAAACATTACATATACCTAGCCTATACCTAATTTTTAACACAAATAAACAACAACACTAAATGTAGCAATAATGAGCTGCAACTCAAAAAAACTAAATAACGAAAAACACCAGAACTGAAAAATAACCACGAATAATTTAGACATTGTCGTTCAGCCACCAATACCGCTATCCTAAAATTATTTATAATTTAAACAGAACAGTGGAACTTTAATCCTACACCTAATATGTTGTAACTTAATTCTAATAAAATGCAATCAAAAACATTATCTGATACTAACAAAATTCTATAACAATGTTCCTAACCTAAGCGTTTAATTTTATCTCTAACGTAATATAGTAAACATAACATATACCTAATCTATACCTAATTTTTAACGCAAATAAACAACAACACTAAATGTAGCAATCATGAGCTGAAACTCAAAAAACTAAATAAATAAAAAACCACAAAAACTGGAAACAAACACGATTAATTTAGACATTGTCATTCAGCCACCAATACCTGGATTGCGCTGTCTCAATTCGATCAGCTTCAACGAATCTAGCAAATGAGTATCTCCATTGGAATTGTTGGTCTCGTGAACTCAAACTCGGAGGATATTTTATCTTCTTATCGGTGGCCCGTCGATATATGTGATATATGACTGGAACGCCGTCAGAATCAAAAACATATCGATTCATGTCCAAATACACGAATGCTTCTGGAGGAATGAGGCCAGTAGCGAGGCAAGTCGCTATATACCCGTCTGTAGGGTGGAACGGCTGTGAAATCCAAGGGTTTTCACTCACAGTCACAGATCTTGCGATATGATTCCGAAGAAGTTTCAATATGAAGATATCGACCCTCGTCACTTCAGCAGTTTGATAAATTCTTCTACTCGATATATAATGTTTCCAATCCGTCTCAGGCTTTCTGTACAACCCAGTACATGCACGAAGGCATTTCCTTTCGAAAACTATTAATTTTTCCATAGTACTAGCACTCTGGTTGTACCAGATCTGACATCCATATGTCAAAACTGGTCTAACCAGTGTCTTGTAACATATAATTTTGACCTTTTGATCAATGTATCTGGAATGAAAGAGTCTTCGTAGGGCCATGACTACTTTAAGTGCCTTACTGAGCATGATTTTCACATGTTCAGTATATTACAGATACTGATCGAGATAAACACCGAGGTATCGAACACAGGATTTATGTGGAACCCGTTCAAGACTACCCTCACCAGCCATGATGTGGAAATCTTTCCAATTACGTTTCAGGTCTTGACTGACCCCCCGCAGCGTTGTCCGAAATAAGATTGTTTCACACTTCTGCACATTGATTTTCATTCGCCAATTGTCAGTGTACAGCTGTACATCATTGAACATTTTTTGGAGATTGCTCTGAACTATTGTAGCTTTTCGGTCTGCCGTATAGATGATCAGATCATCAGCAAACGCTACCAATGATCGCGTCGGCAAGACGTTAAAATCAAAGTCGTTCAATAGCTTGCGAATGAAGATTGAAAAGAGCAGAGGCGCAGTAACTGTTCCCTGCTGTAGACCATTCAAGACCTTGAACTCGCGCATTGTTGTCAGATTTCCATCAGTTACAACAAACGATTTCCCGTATAACATATTACACATCATGGCGATAAGGTGTTTGGGGAACTTGTCCTGAAGGAGTTTAAAAACTAGTCCATCTAACCACACCGTATCGAAGGCTTTCTCCATATCAATGAGACATGCTCCAACACATTGTCTATCATTTAGTTCCCAACAGATGTCTGAGGTTACTTTCGTTATTGCATGTGTGGTCGAATGCCTGGCACGAAAACCAAATTGGCAATTCGGCATCAACTCATTTTCTTCAATGTGGGCGTTTAATGCTCTGTTGAGTATCACTTCAAACACCTTGCTGATGTTAGGCAGCAAGCTGATTGGGCGATAGCTTTTGGGGCATGAAGATTCTTTTCCTTTCTTCAAGATTGGAAATACCTTAGCCTTTTTCCACTCATTTGGGAAATATGAATTGCTCAACATGTTGTTGAACAATATGCAATAATTCCTAATAGCAACCTCATGCTAATGTCGGAGAACTACATTTGGAATACCATCAGTACCACATGATTTCTTGTTGTTTATCTTACGAAATATGAAACACAAGTCTTCATAGCTGACAAAATAATCAATAAGATTCAAGCTCGGTATGAGGTCAGATGTTAATGTTTCATTGAAATGAAGAATTGATTGGCCGTTCAGGCTTGATTTGAAGTCGGAAACTTTTGCTTCAACGACCTCTGAAAAAATTTCGTTCCCTCTCTCAGGGTTTGGTAGATGAACCAATTCAAAATGTGTTCCAATCAGGGCAAGTTTATCCAATCCTTCACAAATAATCCTGTTTCCATTTCTATCCGGAGTCGTACTATCAATTTCGATACCAGCCCTATCGAGAAGATTTATCTCATCACTAGTGACTTCAAGATTCGATACCTTCACTCGAGACTTCTTGCGGAATATGCTATTCGCTTTCGCAAACACGCAGTCTGGGTCCTGTGGGCTAATACCCCTCAATTTTTCCGCCCATTGACTGCTGACCTCACTCCTGAAGTATGACTGGATTAAGTTCCGGATGTAATTTCAACAAAGCCAACGAGGGATGGTTATAATCCAAAAATCGTCGATAAATATTGTTGGCGCGTGTGAGAAGAAGGCTTTTTAACCTTTTCAACCTTGCGATGGTTGGAGTTTCATATCCTTCCATATCGTTTCGATGTTTAATCTTGGGAACTACTTTCTCCATCGTTTCCAACGTCAGCTTCTCTAACTTTGACAAATAGACATCTATTTCATCGTTAGTTAGATTCCTGACATTCGGAACCATTGAGCAAGAGTTGCCACCATCAGAAGGGGGACATTGCTTCTGGTACTCGCGATTAAACTTCTTTTGAAACTTTCCCCAGTCTGTTTTTTTGAAATTCAACCGATGATTTTCATGTTGAACTGGAATGAGGAAGAAATCATCCCTGTGATGATTGATTTCCATAACGATTGCGTTATGATCGCTATCATAAGGAAGCACCTGCAGTTTCCGTTGAGGACTATTAAAGCTGAATTCAAGTCTTGTCCTGAACGGCCAATCAATTCTTCATTTCAATGAAACATTAACATCTGACCTCATACCGAGCTTAAATCTTATTGATTATTTTGTCAGCTATGAAGACTTGTGTTTGATATTTCGCAGGATAAACAACAAGAAATCATGTGGTACTGATGGTATTCCAAATGTAGTTCTCCGACATTTGCCTGAGGTTGCTATTAGGAATTATTGCATATTGTTCAACAACATGTTGAGCAATTCATATTTCCCAAATGAGTGGAAAAAGGCTAAGGTATTTCCAATCTTGAAGAAAGGAAAAGAATCTTCATGCCCCAAAAGCTATCGCCCAATCAGCTTGCTGCCTAACATCAGCAAGGTGTTTGAAGTGATACTCAACAGAGCATTAAACGCCCACATTGAAGAAAATGAGTTGATGCCGAATTGCCAATTTGGTTTTCGTGCCAGACATTCGACCACACATGCAATAACGAAAGTAACCTCAGACATCTGTTGGAACCTAAGTGATAGACAATGTGTTGGAGCATGTCTCATTGATATGGAGAAAGCCTTCGATACGGTGTGGTTAGATGGACTAGTTTTTAAACTCCTTCAGGACAAGTTCCCCAAACACCTTATCGCCATGATGTGTAATATGTTATACGGGAAATCGTTTGTTGTAACTGATGGAAATCTGACAACAATGCGCGAGTTCAAGGTCTTGAATGGTCTACAGCAGGGAACAGTTACTGCGCCTCTGCTCTTTTCAATCTTCATTCGCAAGCTATTGAACGACTTTGATTTTAACGTCTTGCCGACGCGATCATTGGTAGCGTTTGCTGATGATCTGATCATCTATACGGCAGACCGAAAAGCTACAATAGTTCAGAGCAATCTCCAAAAAATGTTCAATGATGTACAGCTGTACACTGACAATTGGCGAATGAAAATCAATGTGCAGAAGTGTGAAACAATCTTATTTCGGACAACGCTGCGGGGGGTCAGTCAAGACCTGAAACGTAATTGGAAAGATTTCCACATCATGGCTGGTGAGGGTAGTCTTGAACGGGTTCCACATAAATCCTGTGTTCGATACCTCGGTGTTTATCTCGATCAGTATCTGTTCTATACTGAACATGTGAAAATCATGCTCAGTAAGGCACTTAAAGTAGTCATGGCCCTTCGAAAGCTCTTTCATTCCAGATACATTGATCAAAAGGTCAAAATTATCTGTTACAAGACACTGGTTAGACCAGTTTTGACATATGGATGTCAGATCTGGTACAACCAGAGTGCTAGTACTATGGAAAAATTAATAGTTTTCGAAAGGAAATGCCTTCGTGCATGTACTGGGTTGTACAGAAAGCCTGAGACGGATTGGAAACATTATATATCGAATAGAAGAATTTATCAAACTGCTGAAGTGACTAGACTCGATATTTTCATATTGAAACTTCTTCGGAATCATATCGCAAGATCTGTGAGTGAAAACCCCTGGATTTCACAGCCGTTCCACCCTACAGACGGGTATATAGCGACTTGCCTCGCTACTGGCTTCATTCCTCCAGAAGCATTCGTGTATTTGGGCATGAATCGATATGTTTTTGATTCACGAGACCAACAATTCCAATGGAGATACTCATTTGCTAGATTCGTTGAGGCTGATCGAGTTGAGACGGGGCAATCTAGGTATTGGTGGCTGAATGACAATGTCTAAATTATTCGTGTATATTTTCAGTTTTGGTGTTTTTCGTTATTTAGTTTTTTGAGTTTCACCTCATTATTGCTACATTTAGTGTTGTTGTTAAAAATTAGGTATAGGTTAGGTTTATATTATGTATATTATATTAGGTTAGAGATAAGGTAAAACGCTTAGGTTAGGAACATTTTTATAGATTTTTTTAAGTATAAGATAAAGTTTTTGATAGCATTTATTAGAATTAAGTTAAAACATATTAGGTGTAGGGTCAAAGTTCACTGTAGTGTTAAGATTATAAATAATTTTAGAATAGTGTTGGTTGGTTTTTTCTCCTTTTTCCAATTAAATTTTAAAAATATGTAATAATCTTCATTGATTTGAATTTGCTAGTTTTTTTGTTTTTTAAATGTGTAATGATAACGTACAAATTTAGAGAGCCATTTGGGCCATTAAGTTTTTTATTGTTATTGTTTGGAATTTGATTTATATTCTTTTAAAATTTATAACGATTAGTATTAAATAAAGCGCTTTTGACTTGACTTGACTTGAGGGAATGTTCTCAGACCGGGACTTCCCTTGAACGTATTTCCAATTGATATTTCTTCAGGAAATGAATTTCAAGTATTCGATGAATGCTCGAATAATTCGACGGTGATGGGTTTCCCAATAAAATCCAAATTTGCTTTTGACTGGCTCGTAAAAAAATATTGCAATTGTTTGAAACTGACTTTTGCGAAAAATTAATCAATTTTTAAAATTAATGACAGGAGCGATTAAAAACACGTCTACACGCAACGAGTGCTAGACAATATTTCTTACTATTTATAACGGATAGTATTGAATAAAGCGTTTTTGACTTTTAAAGAAACCAAAAGAAATTGTATGGAAAATATATTTTTTGTTTGTTAAAACATTTTTAAAACAAGTTCAACAAATGCTCCACAAAAAGTTCGTATAAATTCATTCAGAAAACACCTCACATGATTGAATAATTTATCTCTTCGTCACATTATGCATCCAACCGTATCTCCAACTAGTGGCTTCTGGAAAGTAATACTTGGCATCAGGTGTAATGTCCCAGCGAACGTTCAAATAATTAATTCGAGGCTCTTTCCTCAAAATGTCTCGATGGCCTTCCGGTACTTCTTTCATGGCAGTTTTTGCATTTCCTACATAAATTTCATCCTTAGATAAGTCGTATGAGGCAAAATCGCAGTTGAATTTGCGGCTCCTAGGACGTGATGATAACACATTACGGAACGGGTTTCGCCATTGGGACTTGTTGCTTCTTCGATCGGTACATTTTATGCTTCCAGAGCTCATCGTTTAACGTATTCGGGACGAATGTGAAGGTTTCACAAATATCTTTTTAAAAATCAGAAAACCGAATTTCGAATTTAGTCAGTTGTCAAGTTCAAATTCTAACTGAATTATGTAGCTAGCTTAGTTCAGCCTACTTTGCAAATCATTCATTGCTCTCATCAATTTCAAATGCACTTTACCAGTTTTGTTATAAATTTTCTAAAAACACACAGCCGGTTTTATACAATAACATTAAAATAATGAAAATCGAAAAGATTATAAACATATTGTTTTCAGAGGTTTGTAAAAAATGTTTACAATACCCTATTAATAATATCGGTACCTGTTCGTCCATCCGTCAATGCGTCACAGCAAGTTTCCAGAGGAACTATAAAAGCTACAGTCATCAAATTTTGTGAACAACTTTGAAGTTTCTAGTTAATGAAAGTTTCATAGTCAAAAAAATTTCAAAGGCTGTTAAGGAGGATTTCCCTATATAAGGATGTGAACCCAGAAAACATAGTTCACCAAAGATAGTCGAGTAGGGTACCAAATCAAAGGTTTTAATGAGATCTTTTTATACCTATTATTAAAATTGCAATATATACGACGGGGTAGGCAGGGGAAGCGAAAAACTGTGAACGTAACTTGTTACCAGCTATGAAAATTATGATTTATTATTCATTAGTAGGAAAAGAGATAAGGTTAAACGCTTAGGTTAGGAATATTGTGATAGCATTTTTTTAATGTATGATAAAGTTTTTGATTAAATTTTATTAGAATTAGTTTATAACATATTAGGTGTAGGATAAGAGTTCACTGTTGTGTTAAAATTATAAATAATTTTGAATAGTGTAGGTTGGGTTTTTCTCCTTTTTCCAATCAAATCATTAAATATGTAATAATCTTAATTAATTTAAATATATTATAGTTTTTTTGATTAAATGTGTTTAACTGATAACGTAAAAATTTAGAGAGACATTTGGGCCATAAAGTTTTTGTATTGTTATTATTTGGAATTTGCTTTATATTCTTTAGAAATCTATAACGATTAGTATTAAATAAAGCGCTTTTGACTTTGACTTTGACTAGGAAAAAACGATAAAAAACCGACCTACACTATCAATAATTACATAATGTTTAAAACACCAAAACGAGTTAACTTTGAGCTTACATTGAATATGATTTAACTTAGTTTTAATAAATTAATGTTAAAAAATTTATTTTATCCTTATAAAAATACTATTGCATTAAGGTTCAATTAGACGACGACACAAATCACGATACAAATGTCAGACACTAATTTCTTCACTGTTCAGACTTAAACGGAATTTTCCTGGCTGGGTAGTGTCGTACACATGTGTAAAATTTGTGTCCAAGCTATTCACACTCAAGTTTCTAGTTTCAGCTCTGTCAGTACAGGTAGGTGTCACGCTGCAGCTATGGCTGCATATATTTTAATTAAACAAGTTGGGTAGACAGACCTGCGCTCATGTCAGAAGGGTGTTGCTCTTAACTTACGAAATGCAGACACCAGCAACGAATAAAATCAAGAAACATTTTAAGAAGAGATGTGCACGCTTAAAAGAAAATCTAACGTTTTTCCATTTTGAAAAGTCGCCATTTTGTTGCAAACAAACGAAATCACTTAAATCATTAGTTCTAAAAATATTTAGGATATCGATCTTATCTAAAAATTTTAATACGATCAAATCAAAACTGCAGTGTTTGATTCGATGGAAGGTAATTGGAGAAATCTCAAATGGCTATAACTTTCGTAAATATTATTCGATTTTCATCAAACTTACAGAGTATTAGGATTTAGTAATTATTAAAAAGTGTAATAGAATCCGCGAGAACTCTACGCGTAGAAACTCTGTTCATACATATAAGGGACAATTTAGTGAATATCGACAATAGCCTATTAAAATTTAAATTTATTTAATTTGGCTAGATAATATATATCAACGGTTAACTTTATTAACCTTTGTATTAATTATCACAATTCATAATTTGAAATAACATAACAGAGCTTTCATGTAATATTGACGACAGTCACACAATTTATATTTTGTTTAATCCAACCGAATTATACATGTTAAAATCGACTGTTATTTGTTAATGTTTCTGCTTATGTATGATTAACATATTTCATTAGCAGTTTTGCGTCTAGCGCTGAAGATGGTCGGCGATACCAACTGAATGCATACGTGTTGTTTGGGATAAAACATACTCATATTTTCAGCATCTTACGTGTTAATTAAATTAATTTAATTGAACACTTATTTTATTTTAAACTCGATTATTTGCCGGTCCGTAAGGGTGAATTTTTTTTTAAATTTTATGTATACCTGCCACAATAGTGTTCATCTAACAGACTAAATTGTTATAGAAGTTTTTGAAAGTTAATAGTCCTTATAATAAATGCAATAAATGCACTGCATAATTTTTTGATGACGAGAATTTTCAGGCATAAATATGCACCTACAGGTATATTTTATTGCAAAGTTAAAGATTTTTGCGGCAGTTGTTTGGAATTGGTGATTTATTGTAGCAGTTGTTTGGAATTTCACTGCTAAACTTTCTAGCGCTGCTTGCTTTTTAACTTTATTTTTGTACTCAGCAGCCAGAAGATTCCGAAGCTCGGGAAGTTCTTTCACACAAATAATTAGGCTTTTTGTAACCTCTTTACTTCAATAAAAACTACTTGTTATTTTATATCCACAAGGAAGTGTACGGAAATTTTTCTAAACTACTTAAAAACTCCACAACCTGCACAGGCACTTGAACATAACGTATTTACACTGCCACTATTTTGAAGTTGCAATAAATACCACGATAAATGTCAGGAGTTCAGATACTCGCGATCACACACAGACAATTGGTGTACTCGTATACTAAGTGTACGATGTAAAGTGTCAATCTAAACATCCCTTTACAATATTCTTAACCTTCATGCTAAAATCAAAGTCAAAAGCGCTTTATTTAATACTAATCGTTATAAATTTTTAAAAGAACATAAAGCAAATTCCAAACAATAAAACTATAAAAAACTTAATGGCCCGAATGGCTCTCTAAATTTATACGTTATCAGTTAAACACATTTAATGAAAAAAATACACTTGCAAATTTAAATTAATTAAGATTATTTCATATTTTTTGATTCAATTGGAAAAAGGAGAAAAAACCAACCAGCATTATTCAAAAATTACTTATATTACAAACACAACAATGAACTTATATCCTATACCTAATATGTTACACCCTAATTCTAAATAAGTTCAATCAAAAAAAAAAAACAAAAAAAACGTTACCTTATATTGAAACCTATATCTAAATTATAATACAAATAAACAACAACACTAGATGTAGCAATAATGAGATGAATCTAAAAAACGAAGTAACGAGAAAAAGCACAAAAACAGAAAATAAACACGAATAATTTAGACATTGTCATTCAGCCACCAATACCTAGATTGCTCCATCTCAGCTCGACCAGCCTCAACGAATCTAGCAAATGAGTATCTCCATTGGAATTGTTGGTCTCGTGAACTCAGATTCGGAGGATATTTTATCTTCTTATCGGTGGCCCGTCGATATATGTGATATATGATTGGGACGCCGTCAGAATCAAAAATATATCGATTCATGTCCAAATACACGAATGCTTCTGGAGGAACGAAGCCAGTAGTGAGGCAAGTCACAATATACCCGTCTGTAGGGTGGAACGGCTGTGAAATCCAAGGGTTTTCACTCACAGTTACAGATCTTGCAATATGATTCCGAAGAAGTTTCAATATGAAGATATCGACTCTTGTCACTTGAGCGGTTTGATAAATTTTTCTATTCGATATATAGTGCTTCCAATCCGTCTCAGGCTTTCTGTGCAAACCAGTACATTCACGAAGACATTTCCTTTCGAAAACTCTTAATCTTTTCATTGTACTAGCACTCTGGTTGTACCAGATCTGGCATCCGTATGTCAAAACTGGCCTAACCAGGGTCTTGTAACAAATAACTTTGACTTTTTGATCAATGTATCTGGAATGAAAGAGTCGCCGAAGGGCCATGACTACTTTAAGTGCCCTACTGAGCATGATTTTGACATGTTCATTGTAATACAGATACTGATCGAGATGAACACTAAGGTATCGAACACAGGATTTATGTGGAACCCGTTCTGAACTATCCTCACCAGCCATGATGTGGAAATCCTTCCAATTACGTTTCAGGTCTTGACTCGCCCCCTGCAGCGTTGTCCGAAACAAGATTGTTTCGCACTTCTGCGCATTGATTTTCATTCGCCAATTGTTGGTGTAGTGCTGCACATCATTAAACATTTTTCGAAGATTGCTCTGAACTATTGTAGCTTTTCGGTCTGCCGTATAGATGATCAGATCATCAGCAAACGCTACCAATGATCGCGTTGGCGAGACATTAAAATCAAAGCTGTTCAATAGCTTGCGAATGAATATTGAGAAAAGCAGGGGCGCAGTAACTGTTCCCTGCTGTAGACCATTCAAGACCTTGAATTCGCGCATTGTTGTCAGATTTCCATCAGTTACAACAAACGATTTCCCGTATAACATGTTACACATGATGGCGACAAGGTGTCTGGGGAACCTGTCCTGAAGAAGTTTGAAAACTAGTCCATCTAACCACACCGTATCGAAGGCTTTCTCCATATCAATGAGACATGCTCCAACACATTGTCTATCAACAGATGTCTGAGGTTACTTTCGTTATTGCATGTGTGGTCGAATGCCTGGCACGAAAACCAAATTGGCAATTCGGCATCAACTCATATTTCTCAATGTGGGCGTTTAATGCTCTGTTGAGTATCACTTCAAACACCTTGCTGATGTTAGGCAGCAAGCTGATTGGGCGATAGCTTTTAGGGCATGAAAATTCTTTTCCTTTCTTCAAGATCGGAAATACCTTAGCCTTTTTCCACTCATTTGGGAAATATGAATTGCTCAACATGTTGTTGAACAATATGCAATAATTCCTAATAGCAAACTCAGGCAAATGTCGGAGAACTATATTTGGAATACCGTCAGTACCACATGATTTTTAACCGACTTCCAAAAGAAAGAAGGTTATCAATTCATTGCGTATATATAAATTTTTTTTTGCTTTTTTTTTTGTATGTTCACGCCTAACTTTTAAACGGAGATAGATAGAAGAGTCCTGTTTTTGGCAAATGATGCGTCTTTCTTCCAGTTAGCTCCCGTTTAAAGGATAAGAAATTCAAGTAACGGTAAAGGACTTTTACCGTTAAAACTAAAAAAATTCCGACTTTCACCCTGATTTTTCAGCGTAACTGATCGACGCGTGTAAGGATTTTGATTGTAGAGGTTTCAAATGAAGGACAATATATGGATCTAAAATGTGTCGGAACAGAATTGAAATCCTTTTAAGGACTCTGTAGATATTAACAGTTAAATATGATACATTGATGTCAAGAAATTAAATTTAAATGATATTTCGTACGAAAAGTGCCAATTAGTTGGCACTCTGCAAGGATTTGTTGGAGATACCGAGTCCTTTGGTGACGGATGATAAAAATTTACAGTATCCTTAATTTTCCAGCATAAACGGTACATTTTAGTCCATCATTTCTACCGGAAATAACCCATACATTAATCCTAGGTGCAGCATAAATACAACAGTTAAAGGGAACATTTCAGGATGCTTTTCTCGTCCGCATTCATTCTTTGCTTACCAATGAGCTTGGTATAGGATCCTTCTTACGTCCTTAGACGTAAACGTTACATATAAGGTTATAAAATCCCTCGAAGAAATAATATGGAGTGAGTGATTGCAAATTACATAGTTGAATTGTTACTTTGCAGTTAATATTATATCTACATTAGAACATATGCCCAGAAATCTAAAATAAGTGATTTCCATACTAAAAAAAACTTTTAGAAAAAAAAAAGAAAACCG
>OZ017742.1:172134830-172237330 GCA_963969285.1 Odontomyia ornata
GTTTATTCTGCGAAATATGAAACACAAGTCTTCATAGCTGACAAAATAATCAATAAGATTCAAGCTCGGTATGAGGTCAGATGTTAATGTTTCATCGAAATGAAGAATTGATTGGCCGTTCAGGCTTGATTTGAAGTCGGAAACTTTTGCTTCAACGACCTCCGAAAATATTTCATTCCTGCGCTCTGGGTTTGGCAGATGAACCAATTCTAAATGTGTTCCAATCAGGGCAAGTTTCTGCAATCCATCACATATAATCCTGTTTCCATTTCTATCCGGAGTCGTACTATCAATTTCGATACCAGCTCTATCGAGAAGATTTATCTCATCACTAGTGACTTCAAGATTCGATACCTTCACTCGAGACTTCCTGCGGAATAAGATATTCACTTTTGCGAAAACGCCATCTGGGTCCTGTGGGCTAATACCCCTCAGTTTTTCCGCCCATTGATTGCTGACCTCACTCCTGAAGTATGACTGGATTAAGTTCCGGACATTCTTCAGGTGTAATTTCAACAAAGACAACGAGGGATGGTTGTAGTCCAAAAATCGTCGATAAATATTGTTGACGCGTGTGAGAAGAAGGCTTTTCAATCTTTTCAACCTTGCGATGGTTGGTGTTTCATATCCTTCTATATTGTTTCGATGTTTAATCTTGGGAACTACTTTCTCAATCGTTTCCAACGTCAGCTTCTCTAACTTACACAAATAGAGATCTATTTCATCGTCAGTTAGATTTCTGTTATTAGGAACCATTGAGCAAGCGTTGCCATCATCAGAAGGAGGACATTGCTTCTGGTACTCCCGATTAAACTTCTTTTGAAACTTTTCCCAGTCTGTTTTTTTGAAATTCAACCGATGGTTTTCATGTGGAACTGGAATGAGGAAGAAATCATCCCTTTGATGATTGATTTCCATTACGATTGCGTTATGGTCGCTATCGTAAGGAAGCACCTGCAGTTTCCGTTGAGGACTATTAAAGCTGAATTTAAGTCTTGCGTCAGCAATGCAGAGGTCCAAATATGAATTTGTCCTAGGGTATGTTGGGAACTCCGACCCATATAGTTTGCACTTGTATTCAATTTGGTTCTCTGTTATCCATGATTTCAGGAATACACCTCTTGGATTATTGGTGGCGTTTAGCCATGATGTATGCTTGGCATTCAGGTCACCGGCAAAAATATAATAACTATGCAGCCTGTTTAATTCGAGTATTTCAAACAAGGAATTGAGTTCCTCCTTGAACTTGAGAACATTTTGACCAGTTGCATAGGCAGAGATAACGAAGAGGTTATCCCCACCTGGCAGTGAAATTTTGATGACGGACACTTCAAGAAATTCAAAGTTTTTGAATTCGACTTTTTCAATATTTTGGAAACAATAGGGTCTTCTAACCAATATCCCGTGCCACCTCCCCTATCACCTATTACCCTATCGTTTCTTACGAATGCAAAATCTTTGAATTCCATGGAATGCCATGAATTGAGGTGGGTTTCAGTGAGAAGTATGATGTCAGGCTTTTGCTTAACAACAAATTCAAGGAGATAATCACGTCGATGTATAGCAACGATAGAGTTGACGTTGATCGATATGAGGCGAAGCAAAGTTAATTTTTGAATTTTGTTTGTCGATTCTCTCCGATAAAGAATTAAGTTGCTGGTAAATTTTGAGAAGCAGCTCATTATTGCCACTTACATTATTTACATTATTTACAGCATTTTCTGCTGATCCTCTAGCGGCGAGTGCAAATGATACTCCGGGCTTGACGAAGTTGGAAGGTATGATATTACGGTGTACTTGTGTTTGCTTTGGAGCAAATTTAACTTTTGAATCTTGATATCGGGAGCATCCTCGATATGATGCTGGGTGACCAAAAACACCGCAGTTAACGCAGTATAATTTTTCTTTAGGCTCCGTCTGAGCCAATTTGCACTCACCGGGAGCATGAACGTCTTTGCATTTAACGCAACGATAGTGCATGGCACAATTGGCAGCCGAATGTCCAAATCTTTGACACCGGTAACACTGGTTGATTTCTCTTTTCTGGAGGCGTTCCCACCTCACCACTCTGAAATTTAAGTACCTTATTTGTTGAAGGGCACTTGGACTGCTCTTATTTGCAATTTGTACCATGTAAAGTGGTAAATTCTTCCTTTCTATGGTCGACCTTCTTGTCGCAAAGGCTTTGACTGAAACAAAATCAATATCTGGTGCAGCCTCCTTGAGCACCTGAAGAAGATCGACCGTATCCTCTCCGCTGTCCAAACCCTTCAACAAGAAGGTCTGATTCTTTTCATTTTTTGGGGTATAGGTGAAGTGTGGAACCTCCCCAGAAATCAGCGCATCTTTGGCTGACTTGAAATCAACCAGTGATTTTGTCCTGATAGTTAATTTTTCGTCATTAACTCTTTTCATTTCGAAATTGGCCAGTTTATTTTCGGCTGCCAATAGCCGAACCATATCTTTCCCGGTTTGTCCGAACACGTTGATTGGCGGAACTTTTTCTGTCTTGTTGGAAGCTTTTTCAGAGGAACCAGCAGAACTGCGGGCTGGTTTTTTCTCCTTATTTTTGTTCTTTAAATATTGAATGAAATTAACGTCACTATCTTGATTAAAATTACCTCTGATATTTTCTTCGATTTCCATATCTTCGGTTAATCCCTCCAGCGCTGCAAAATAATTTTGGTCTCGTTGGTGCCACCAGCACTTAGAACTTCCTCTGGATTTACTTGCTTTGCACTTTTCTTCGGCTTTGTTACCTGTTGCCATTGATTTTGTGGCTGCGTCTTTTGAGGCTTCATCCCTTTCTTGAAAAGATCCTTGAGAGACTGTATCTCTTGCCTTAGTTCATCATTTTCTTTCTGCAATTTGGCCATTTGTTGATTATCCGCTATTATTTGCAGCTTGCACCCTCCATCTACGGAGTTTTCTTCGTTATGTTTTCTTTTAGTGATTGTCGCCCGTTTCGTATTCGTCGTTTCCCCAGGTTGCCCCAACGGTGGGAAGCCGTCGGGCTCCTCCATACCAGCGGCGAAATTTTCTTTGTGAATTTGTTTTTCGTTACCAATCGAAGTAAAAATATTCGATAGAAATTTCCTGAGTCGATTACTTCGACAATATAAGATTTTTTCCGATAAAAATTAACTTCGGACTAACGTTTTTAAAAAATTAATTTAATTTTTGAAAACTTTTGACAGGAGCGATTTAAAAGACGTCTATACGCAAAGACTACTACGATCCCAACCTTCATGCTAAACTTATCTCAAATTGATTGAAATAATGAGCTCAAAGAAATTGTAAGAACCATAAAAACAAAAACGAAATTTCATGGATAACCAAGAACATTAGCAAAAAATTGCGGTACAGCCACCAATACCGAGATCGCTCCATCTCAGCTCGACCAGCCTCAACATACCATGCAAATGAGTACCTTCACTGAAACTGTCGATCTCGTGAGCTCAAATTTGGGGGATATTTTAGTTTCTTATCGGTGGCTCCCCTAAGTGTGTGATATACGAGGATAATCGGGAAATTGTCAGAATCAAACGGATTCATGTACAAATAAACGAATTCTTCTGAAAGAATAAGGCTAGTGGTGAAACAACTCTCAATGTATCCACCGGTGGGGTGGAACGACTGCAAAGTTACACGCTCAAAGTTACACACCATGTAATGAGTGTTAATATGGAGATGTGCACTCTCATCACTTTGGCAATTCGATATATAGTGTTTTCAATCCATCGTAAGCTTTCTGTAAAGACCAGTACATGCACGAAAACTTTTCTTTTTGAAAATTCTTAACATTTCCATTGTAGTAGCAATTTGAATATACCAAATCTGAAATCCATAAGTTAGCACTGGTCCAACCAGAGTCTTGTAACAAATAACTTTGACCTGTTGATCAATGTATTTGGAATGAAAGAGCCATCGAAGAGACATTAACACTTTATCCGCTTTACTGATCATGGTTTTGATATATTCAATGTAGAAAAGGTACTGATCAAGATGACCGCCAAGGTATTGAGCACAGAATTTATGTTGAATCCGTTCTGAATTGCTCTCACCAGGCAAAACAAACAACCATCATGTTACCGTCAATGAAGATCGCTATCGTGTTATGTTGGAAAATTATTTGTTTTCAGAGTTGGATGAACTTGACATCAAAGATATGTCATTTCAACAAGACGGTGCCACTTGCCACATAGCAGGGCTCACAATCGATTCATTGAAATTTATTTATTTTTATGTCCTTAATGGAAACTCCTATATAATTAATCGATATAGACAACATGCATTGACTCCGGCCGCTCATTTTTCTATTTTTTTTAACCGACTTCCAAAGGAAAGAAAGTTATCAATTCATCACGTCTGTTTTTTTTGTTTTTTTTTTGTATGTTCACGCATAACTTTTAAACGGAGATACGGATATGTCCTTCTTCCAGTTATGTCGTGTTTAAAGGATAAGAAATTCAAGTAACGGTAAAGGACTTTTACCGTTGAAACTAAAAAACCTCCGACTTTCACCCGGATTTTTCAGCATAACTGATCGACGCGTGTAAGGATTTGATTGTAGAGGTTTCAGATGAAGTACAACATATTGATCTTGAATTTACCGGAACAGAATTGTAATCCTTTCAAGGACTCTGTAGATATTAACAGTTCAATATGATACATTGATGTCGAGAAATTGAATTTAAATAATCTTTCGCGTGAAAAGTGCCAACTACTTGGCATTCTTCAAGGATTTGATGCAGATACCGAGTCCTTTGGTGACGAATGATAAAAATGATCAGTATCCTTAATTTTCTGCAAAAACGCTACATTTTAGTCAATCATTTATACCGAAAATAACCAATAAATTACTTCTAAATGTGGCATAAATACAATTCAACAATAGTTAGAGGGAACATTTCAGGATGCTTTTCTCTTCCGAATTCATCAGATACTTACTTCAAAACGTTAAAGATGAAGATGAAAATGCATAGCCGTATAATTCTCTTGAAACTTTCATGAAAATTAGGTGCCATAGTTAACTGGAAACGTATACGGTGGATATCGAATAAAAGTGAACGAGTGATACGGTTAAGAAGGATCCTTTTAAGTAAATTTCTTGAGATTGTTTCCAGAGCAAATTTTATGTTTACATATATAAATACATATGTCGACAAACACACACACACACACACATATATATATATATATATATATATATATATATATATATATATATATATATATATATATATATATATATATATATATGTATATAAATATACATATGTATATATTTATATATATATGTATATATATATATATATATATATATATATATATATATATATATATATATATATATATATATATATGTAAGTTTATATATGTATATATTATATATATATATATATATATATATATATATATATATATATATATATATATATGTTTATATATACATATGTATATATATATATATATATATATATATATATATATATATATATATATATATATATATATATATATGTAGGATCGTGCCTGGTAACACTCCACCGCAAATGTCACCAAACCCAACACATGCACCAATTCAGCTTGTTCCCTGCACTGAACTGTACCCATTACAATCATTCTGCCGGTTGGTTCTTTTTGTTCAGTTTTGGGCGACGAGCTTTCTTTTCTTTTCTAAACGTGGACGCGGACGAAGGTAAAATATCACAGCTGAAAAGAAGTCAGACGTTCAGTAGTAAATATCACAGAAAGTGTCTCATTAAAATATAATTATAAGTGTTATTTGAATCTTGTCTTTTCTCTTCACGTTCCTCCTAATAAAACTAAAAGACCACATATGGGGGCTCAACCGGGATGTGAAGGATGTGAAGCAAGGATTCAAGTTGTATTCCTGTAAATTTGCAAAAGCAAAAATGTGAAGAGAGGAAATAAAACTAAAACTGAAAAAATGTTTAAATGAAAGTGAAAAAGAAAATGTGAAAGGAAAACTGAAAAATCTTATATTCTCATGAATGGTGTAACAAAGTAATGAAGTTTAATTTCTAAAAGTGAAAATGTTATATTGTTAAAAGTGACGAATTCATTAGTATCATTGCATTATATCGTTAGAAAACTTGAATCTTTTTTCTTTTCCTTTCTCATTGGTATTACGGTATCGGAATTTAAAATCCCGTTGTATGCGCGCGTGTCGGTAATTACAGTGACTTAAGAAATTATTCATTCACAAAATTTAGAAATTGCGATTAGAATCACAGTGACTTACGAAATTATTCATCAAAAGAAATTGAAAATTTGTGAAAGAATTACAGTAACGTATAAAATTTTCCCCGATTGAATTTTTTTTTTAAATATTTTAATAAGAAAATTTTAAAAACAAAAACAAGAAGAGAATAAACGCAAATTATTCACGATGGGTGGACGAAGAAGAAGTAATACACAAAACAGCAACGTCGCGATTGATTTCGAATCTGAGACACGTGTTTATTCATCGCGAATTCCGGATTTTGAGATGAACGGGTATTCTATTAAATTCAATTTTTCGGACATTGAGACTATTCTACGAAACTTTTCCGGAGACAATACTATGGGTGTACGAAATTGGATCGCCGAATTTGAACAATACGCCGATACTTTTCATTTAAATGATTTGCAAAAGTTTATGTTTTGCAAGCGTTCGCTTTGTGGTGCAGCTAAAATGTTTAAAGGTTTTGAGGCTAAACCGATGAATTATTATGATTTGAAAAACGCACTATACCGCGAGTTTTTGCCTAAATTAAGTAGCGCAGACGTCCACCAGCAATTAAAAGAAAGGAAAAAGAGGAGCAATGAAACGGTGCGCGAATATTGATGTGCCATGATCGACATCGCGTCGCAGGCAGACATGGATGAACTTTCCGTAATAACTTACCTTGTCGACGGTATTAAAGACTATTCGAATAATAAAGTAATTCTATATGGCGCGAAAACGGTCGGCGAGCTTAAAGAAAAGTTATATATTTACGAAAAAATGAAAAACGAACAAAATAGACAAACGGGCGGAAAGAACGATGGAGTAGATCGAGTGAGAAATTTACAGAAGAATGAAAAATAGAACTGCAGATCGAGGAGATATTGTGTCAATTGTGGATCAATGGAACATGAGTGGAGTTCCTGTCCCTAAAAGGAAAAAGGACCGAAGTGTATCAGAGGCAATGAGTTTGGCCATAAGAGTATTAATTGTCCGGGTGAAGGCACGACGAATGTCGCACATTATATTAAAAAGCGGTATGTTCGTTAGAACGAAAATTGACGATTTCCCAATCGATGCTCTAGTCGACACTGGAAGCGATATCTGCGTCCTAAAAGAATGCCATTTACAATAAATTAGCCCAAAATATTTCTCCAGAACGTCTCGACTGAGAGTAACAGGGCTCGGGGCAAGTGTCACAACAAAAGGATCCTTTCTAGCTAGGATACAAATCAGTGAACATATTTTTGAAAATACAGAGATTTATATTGTTAATAACAACCACATGAAACCAGATTTTATTTTAGGCATGAATGTACTGCAATTAGCAGTAGTGCAGAAAGAAAACAGCGAGGTAAACATCAGCAAGAAGAAAACCACGATTAGAGAGGGTAATACAGAAAAAGAAGATAGAGGCTTTCAAGTTTGTGTATATGCAAGCGAAAAAAGAATCGAAACGACTGGTGAAAGAGGCTAAATTCTTATATTTCTCAAGAAGAATGGAAACAGCGGCTGACAACTCCCGCGAAATATGGAAAATAATAAATGAGGTAAAGGATAACTCTTCAACCCAGGGTATATCACAAAACTTTCAACTGAATGCTGAT
This sequence comes from Odontomyia ornata, assembly GCA_963969285.1. Taxonomy (NCBI): domain Eukaryota; kingdom Metazoa; phylum Arthropoda; class Insecta; order Diptera; family Stratiomyidae; genus Odontomyia; species Odontomyia ornata. The sequence continues at coordinate 172,142,670 of OZ017742.1, forward strand.
GGGCCCTCTGACACATCGTGTCCACGTGACGCGGCGAACTCATTGAATAACTTTTTTTCAACAATTGGTGGAAGAATCACTAAAGAAATCGTTGCCAGTTCAGCAGGCAATGTAAATAATACAAATATCGCAATAAATTCCATCTTTCACATTCATCAAACAAATAAAAGGGAAGTCTTAAATGTAATCAATGAATTGAAAAATAATACGGCGCCAGGCATTGATAGCATCACGATGAATGAGATTAGTATAATAAAGGAGGACATAGCCCAGATAATGGCAAATTTTATAAACGTGCATATTAGGAATTGAACTTTTCCGGAAGAAGAAAAACTTGCAAAAATAGTTCCTTATATTTAAGGGTGGTGATCATCTTGACCCAAATAACTATCGCCCGATTGCGCTGCTGACGGGATTTAGTAAGATATTTGAAAAAATACTAAACAATCGATTAACATCATTCATAGTTGAAAACTCTATCATAAGCCAACATCAGTTTGGTTTTCAAAAGAGCAAGAGTACTTTGGATGCCCTACATTCTGTCACACGTTTCATCAATCTAGGACTTGACAGAGGTGATTATGTCATCGCAATTTTTGTGGATTTGAAAAAAGCATTTGATACAGTTGATCATGATCTCTTGCTTCGTAAACTTGAATCGTATGGTATTCAGGGTAGTCCTAAGCAGTTGTTTAAGAGTTACTTGGAGGGAAGATCGCAGAGAACTTTAATCAACAATGTCCTGAGTGACCATGCGCCTACGGAAACAGGAGTTCCCCAAGGCTCAGTACTGGGACCAACAACTAAATACATGTGGGCTGGCGGGATATCACACATTATATGCTGATGACACGGTTCTACTTTATTCAGGACGAGACAAAACTGCCATTGAGAACACTTTCAACGACGACCTAGGAAAATTCCATCAGTGGTTAATTGGAAACAAACTAGTATTGAACACATCAAAGGCAAAATATATTGTTTTTAAGCAAAAGATCAAAGGAGACATAGATGTCGACCTAACTATCAATGGCAAAAAATTGCAAAGAGTGCTAGAAATGAAATATCTTGGTCATATCGTAGACCATCGTATGACCTGGTTACCACACATAAATAGCTTAAGGAGACAATTAGCCCCAATAATAGGATTGTTAAGAAGATATGAGGATTTTCCAATGCACACCAAGAAACTTGTTCTAAATGCGTTTGTCCTGGCGAAATTGCATTATGGAGTACTTATTTGGAGTCAATCAGCAAAGCAACATTTAAACAGTGTATCCAGGCTGCTGACCAAAGCGTATAAATACATTCTGAAGCTGCCAATGCTTACTCAAACTAGTTTGGTTTATCAATTGGCAAAATCATTAACCTTTAGTCAAATTATTATTATGGAGAAAGCGAAGTTTATCTACAGAAATTTAAAAACTAATGGATCGAAACGAGCGCCATTAATTAAGGTATCTCAGATCAACCCATATAATGCGAGGAATGCAAATCAATTCGTAATACCTTTTGCCAGAACGGATCGACTAAAGAACGATGCAATGAATGATGCTCTGCGTATGTATAACAATCTACCAGAAATTGTTAAGGAAGCAAACTCACTTTTGGTATTTAAGAAAAGACTAAGGGAGCATTTAATGAGCACTGATTGAAGCGTGGACCTGTAATTCTGCTTTTACGAGCCCAGTATCTTAGGGCGTTCTTTTTGACCCTATTGGCGAAATACTGAAGTGACAGTTACTCAGAGTTTTTTTTGAATGCGTCGTATGATATTGAATTTTTTTTATCTCTGAGAGCTGATCATGATTTTTTAGACTAGATGTTCACGAAAAGGACTAGATCACATTATATTGTGTGCCCCCTTATACCGATGTGTTAAACATTGTCTGGGTGGCACAAAGGACCAAGCGACGTAATGTGAATGCAGATCGCACGAGCGTTGTGCGACGAAGAAAGAGTGATGGAGAGAGTGGTATGGAATGGAGGTAATTAAAAAAAAAAAAAAAAAAAGATGACGGCGAAAGCATGTTTCTTATCCGAAATCGATGTTACAGCTGAGCTTTCCGACAATCTCCCCGACTTAGCACACCTAGAAAATATTGTTAAAGAAGAAGTACTTACGTTGATTCGGAATTACAAGTCTGAAACTCCTGTTGAATCGCCGATCCAGATGAAAATAGTCCCGATGGATGAAGGTCTAGTATACCAGTCGCCTAGAAGATTTTCCCCTCGCGAACAGAAAATAATAGCAGAGCAGGTTCAAGAGTGGATCAGGAATGGTATAGTCCAGGAGAGCGCGTCTGATTATGCTAGCCCAGTTGTATTGGTGAGAAAAAAAGACTTTTCATATAGACTTTGTATCGATTTCAGAGCAGTCAACAGGAAGATACATAAAGATAGAACCCTTTGCCAGTGATAGAAGACCAGATCGATTGTTTACAAGGAGCTTGTTGGTTCACGATTCTAGATTTAGAAAACGGGTTCTTCCACGTTGGTATTGAAGCAGGCAGCCAAAAGTACACCTCCTTCGTTACCCGACAAGGGCAGTTCGAGTTTCTGCGCATGCCATTTGGTCTATGCAACTCCCCAAGCGTATTCCAGAAGTTCATCAACTATATATTAAAAGATCTCATCAGCCAAGGAGTAGTGATAGTTTACATCGACGATATAGTTATACCAGCATCGTCAGTCGAAGAAGACGTGGCAAGGCTGAAGAGGGTATTAGAAGTTACTGCTAAAAATGGGTTGTGCATAAAATGGAAAAAGTGCCAGATCTTAAGAGAAGAAATCGAGTATCTCGGATACGAAATTAATCGAGGAACATTGAAACCATCACCATCTAAGGCTAAAGCTGTCATGAATTTTCCCCAGCCAGCTACTGCAAAGCAAGTCCAAAGTTTTCTTGGCCTAACTGGCTATTTTCGCAAATTCATACAAAACAATTCACTGACTGCTAAGCCGTTAAGCGATTTGTTGAAAATCGACGCTAAATTCAAATTCGATACTGATCAAATAAATTCTTTCAATAGATTGAAGCAAGTTCTTACCACGGAACCAACGTTAAAGATTTTCAAGTACGGTGCTCATACAGATGCCTGCAAATACGGCTATGGTGCAATACTTCTACAACAAGTAAATGAAGCCAACTCACTTCATCCGGTGTACTACTTCAGTAAGAAGACTTCCAAAGCTGAGCAACAGTACAGTAGTTACGAGGCAGTGAAGAAGTTTCGCGTATACCTATTCGGTCAACATTTTAAGCTAGTCACTGATTGCAAAGCTTTCGAAATCACTAGGGTAGAACGCTGGGCCTTACTTCTAGAAGATTATGACTACGAAGTGGAGCACCGTTCTGGATCGAAGATGTCGCACGTCGACGCCCTCAGCAGGAATGCAATTGTACTCTAAGTAGCAGCAGAAAATGACTTCCCCAATGATTCAAAATCAAAGAATCACAGAGGAAAGATGAAAGGTTGAACGCGATTATAGAGCTGTTGAAGCAGGGACCATATAACGATTACGTTATACATCACGGTATTTTATGTAAAAAGACTGAAAATAAATTGCTTTATGTTGTGCCAGACAAAATGAAGAGTTCCATCATCCGAAACGCGCATGAACAGGGTCATTTCCACCACAAGAAGATGTCAGAGATCATTCAGAAGGAGTTTTATATCCCAGATTTGAAACGCAGGATTGATGCGTACATAGCTAATTGCGTGAGATGTATCCTGTCGGAGAGAAAAACGGGTAAACCAGAAGCTTTACTGAACCCAATCCCAAAAGGTGATCGACCTTTACATTTCGATCACCTTGGTCCACTTACGATGACAAAAAAGGGCTACCGTCATATCTTGGCTATAATAGATGCTTTTTTTTGTTGGCTCTTTCCCACCAAAACATTGGGAGTAGAAGAAGTAGTCCAAAAGTACAAAATAGTAGCTGCAACATTTGGTTATCCGTCATGAATCATTACAGATAGAGGAGGGGCCTTCCAATCCAGCACTTTTCGTGAGTATTGTTGTAACCATGATATTAAACTCTACTTCATTACAGTTGATTTACCAAGAGGGAACGGCCAAGTAGAGAGGTTGCACTCAACAGTGATAGCCGCGCTCTCTAAACTTTCGCTGGAAGATGCAGAGAAATGGTACCTACACGTAAAAACACTGCAGAGAATTCTCAATAGTACGTTCCAACGAGCGATACAAATGTCTCCGTATGAGCTCCTAACAGGAACTGCGATGAAAGGTAAAAAGGACGTTCAACTTATGCGGATAATTGAGCAAGAATACGCGAAAAGCTACTGTGAAGAATGTGAACACTTACGAGAAAAGGCCAAGCAAGATATAACAAGGATTCAGGAGGAGAACCGACATCAATTCGACAAATGACGCAGAAGACCTTTACAATATAAGGTGGATGACGTAGTGGCAATCGAAAGGACGCAGTTCTCTTCAGCTTCGAAAATCAAACCAAAATTTCTGGGACCTTACAGAATCCTACAAACGAAAGGGTTCGATCGATACGTTGCTGAGAAAATTGGTAACGGTGACGGCCCTAAAACTACAACAACAGGTGCAGACAAAATGAAGTATTGGTGCGAAGAAGACGACAAGTTTATCGAGACTAGCAGTGAAGATGAAGGCAACCTCACAGCAGGAGATAACGACAGAGACGAAGACCAAAAGGAGGATGAAGTAAGCGAAGAACAGGACCATTCTTCAGGGACTGAAGAACAGTCAGGAAGGGCCGAGATGTAGGATCTTGCCTGGTAACACTCCACCACAAATGTCACCAAGCCCAACACATGCACCAATTCAGCTTGTTCCCTGCACTGAACTATACCCATCACAATCATTCTGCCGGTTGGTTCTTTTTGTTCAGTTTTGGGCGACGAGCTTTCTTTTCTTTTCGAAACGTGGACGCGGACGAAGGTAAAATATCACAGCTGAAAAGAAGTCAGAGGTTCAGTAGTAAATATCACAGAAAGATTTATTAAAATATCATCGAACAAAGTGTCTCATTAAAATACAATTATAAGTTTTATTTGAATAACGGCCGCTCAAAGGTCGAAAAAAGTTGAACGATAAAAAAGCACTTCAGAGTCAGTTCAGAGTATAAAATGGCGGCTAGGCGAAGTTCGAAATTCGAAAATTTCTCAAAGCTACAATCCATATTGGATTTTTATGAAATCTAAAATCAAGGTAGACGTTGATGAGATCATGTATTAAATGTACCAGAATTAAATTTGATTCCTATGAACGCTGCTTTTAGCCGTAGTGGTTTTTGTATTGCAGTAAAAAATTATATTTTAATATAAGAGTCCATGATATAACGTATTCAAGAAACTGAAAGGTTTGGACTGAAAAAATTTGCCAATTAAAAAGGGTGAAATAAAAAACTTTTAGAAAAAAAGAAAACCGACTTCGAAATGCCCTAAGAAGGATGAAATAAATTTTATGGAAGTGGTGCTAAATCAATTTCACCATTTCAACATAAATACTTCAACATCTGCACCATCACAAAAGAATGGGAAAAATATGATATGGCACCGCTTCCATAAAATTTATTTCATCCTTTTTAGGGCAATTCGAAGACGGTTTACATTTTATTTTAAAAGTTTTTTTCCTTCTTCTAATGCACATTTGTCGTTAGCAATCGCCGCTTCAAATTACGCTTTTGGCGCAGTTGTACAACAATGGTGCAATGATGCGTGGCAATCCTTAGGTTTTTATTCAGCCAAACTGTAACCTCTTTAAAGGCCCTATAGTACGTATGACCAAGGAATATTAACAATATATTATTCAATCAAACATTTCACATACTAGCTTGAGGGAAGACACTTCACAATTTTAACCGATAATAAACCTTTAATTTACGTTTTCAGTCAGAACTTAGATGAAGCTACTCTTTTGCAAATTCGACACATATCCCAGCTTTCAACTGATATCCTGAAAAATTATTAGAGAAGAAAAATGTTAGAAGAAAGTGGTTTCGCCATGTGTACTTTTTCCCCCATCACTCTTATTAGATTTACATTAAATGGATGTGATAACGGTGAAATAATCAATTTAAATGTTTATCGAAGACAAGTACTTACAGGAAAAATTTAACTTGGACATAATTCGTAGTTACAAAAACATATTGAGTTCACATGAGTAGAAAAATTAAAAATAATTCTCTCAACTCTAAGTATGGTGGTCGCCATCATCGGTGTGTCTCTAATAAGAGCGATGGCCTGAGGAGAATAAGTACACACGTTGAAACCACCTTCTTGTAACATTTTTCTTGTCTAATAGTTTTTCAGAAAAATTATTAAAAAGTAACTCAATTATGTAATTACACACAAAGCATTTTCATATGTAATTATTTATAGCGTTAGTAATATTTTATTTCACCATATTGAGAATTTGATCATTAAAAAGTACTGGTATTTCATAAAAAACTCTAAAGTAGTTTAAGTTTACAAATTAATGTTTGAGTTGAGTGTAGAAGTCGTTGATATCCAGTTTAAGTACGCTCTTTTCCCTCCATCTCGCACAATTTTGGTTATAGTATTCCTTCACACAATCGGTATGCAAATTGTTGTATTGCTTAACAATATTGAAAAAATCCATTAAGGTGAAAAGCATAACGAGCTCAGAATGTTTAAGTATTAGCCTATTGCCCCCAATAGGTATGTAGAAGGGTTCAAGAAGTCCAAGCTGATTTGCAGCGAGTTCATTTACTCTATCTTTGAGATCAATGAGATATTGACGAATGACTGTTATCAGAAGATTATTTTCGCTTGAAATGTCAGCGGGTCAAATCCAAGTATAATTTTGCTTTTGTGCAAACCTTCCTTAAGGTAGTATGCATAGTTCAGCAAGAGATTTTTCTCAAAAATTCGCTGTTGTTCTCGATTCTTTTTTAGTTTATTTTCTCTCTTGACCACTTTTTTCGCTGAAGTAACCTTCAGTCTGGCTGGCCTTTTCCTGCTTCTGACTAGCTGGCAAATTTACTGGATCCGATCCAATCATTTAAAACGACTGCTTCTAGTAGTGAAACTAAAGATGTACATTTATTACACCAGCATATATATTCACTACTCTGAATTTGCGAATGGAGGGGGAAGGTCAAGTTTAACATGTGCTGATAATTCTATAAGTAAACTTGTTTAACCCTTTTGATGCTGTAAAGTTGCTTACTCTCATGATTTAAATTGAAACATATGAAAGTGATATGGAATTAAAACTTGAAATACAAAGTTCTTGTTGATATAAGCTTTAGACATTAGGTTCAGCCAATATCTCGAGCATTACTTACGCTTCCCACATTGGTTCTCGTAAGTATGTTACACTGCATCATGTGCAAAAGCTTGAGAAGTAAGTATATGCGTGAGTATGCCATATGCTTCGTACTCATCCAGTTGGCTTGGCATTGACCAACCCACAAAGCTGGGGTAGATCGAAGGAGTACATATATAAAATCACTTCTCGAAAAACTTAAATCACCGAGAGATGGCCACGAGAAAATTACCTAAACAATCCACTGCCCTAATTTGTTATTATTATATAGTCCGTGCGGTACATTAGTTAGAGCACTCACTCCGTAAGCCGAAGGTCCCTGGTTCGAGTCTCGTTAGTGGCAATGGGATTTGTGCCGAGTGATTCTTCGGACCGACTATAAGTCCGTACAGTTATGATATGTTCTGGTTTAAAATCAGAGCGCATCGCAGGCGGGTGGAGGGACACACAGCCAAAGCGTGGTACTGACCATATCACCTTCCAGAGTACCGAAACATTCGATTAAGATAAGGAGGTACTCTAACTTTCTTCAACGGAAGGCCCGAAAGGGGCTGTAGTGCTAAAGCAAAAAAAAATATTATTAATATTAATCATCATTTTAGTTGATGAAGCAAAAAGGTAAATGCACCCAATGAGAAATGCAACTCATTGGCAAAAAAGGTAAACTTGAGGTTAGCATCATTTTTGTATAAATGTCCATGGTTATCAACAAGCGAATCATTCTTGATACTACGCTTGTCCTGCTCAAGGCCTTTGCCCGAGTAGAAACGTCTCAAAGCATTTAGCCCAAGACTGACAGACCTCAAGAGCGTTGCAGCTCGGGTCCAAGCAGCCATACGGATAACTTGCTAACGCACATCTTCAGTTGCTACATAAGCCATGAGAATTATCAGCCAGCTAGACAACCAGCCCGGACCCAAACAACCGTACGTGTATTTAACTAACGCACATCTTCAGTTGCTAGCTAGAGAATAAGCGCAACCAGGCTAGTTTCAGGCAACTTTCAGCAACACAACACGTACACGTTACTTGTCCTGCTCGGGGCTCTAGCACTAGTGGTAGAGTTTAAAGCAGAGCAGCGCCGTAAGCGGGAGGCTACACATGGACCTGCAATCAGCGAAAATAAAAATAACTAATTGTAATCTGTGGAAAAAATAAATGCACGAGGTGCGACAATTAAGTATATATATATATATATATATATATATATATATATATATATATATATATATATATATATATATATAGATATATATATGTATATATATATATACATATATATATAATATATATATATATATATATATATATATATATATATATATATATATATATATATATATATATATACATATATATAATATATATATATATATATATATATATAAATATATATATATATATATATATATATATATATATATATACATATATATAATATATATATATATATATATATATATATATATATATATATATATACTCGTATAATTACACGTATATATTGTATATACGAGGTATGACAATTAAGCAATGAGACTGACTTTATTGCCACGCATGTGGTAAACCTGCGACCTTGAAATTCCCTTCCCCTTACTAGGCATCCTTTTCCTCTGCATTGATATATTTATCATTGCCTTAGCTTGTTTAATTCGCCTCTTGTGTCGTATTGAGTAGACGTGTGTTGGTGGTGCTCGTCACGAAAATGGAAATGTACGCTAAAATTGTAAAAGTGCATGGTGATAGTGCTCTTAGTCGTGCCCAGTTGTTTCGATGGCATAAAGAGTTCAAGGAGGAGCGGGGCGTGAAAGCGTGGAAGATGAGGCGCGGAGTGGGAGACCAGTCAATGTGGACTGACGCAAATGCGCAGTGTGTGCGCGCCCTAGTCCGTAAAGATCGGCGCTTAACAGTTCGAATGTTAGCCTTGGGACTGGGTATGAACCGTGAAACAGTCAAACAAATTTTAACCGCGATTTTGGGATGAAAAAGTTGTGTGCGAAGATACTTTCAAAGAACCGTTCTCAGGAGCCCTCAGCGTGTCCCAGTATTTGGCCTCTAAGGGGATTGTCGTGTTGCAACAGGCTCTTTTGTTCCCTAGAATTAAATCAGTGGTCAAAGGAACCCATTTAGTCGATTACGGACATCCAGGCGGCTGTGAGGAAGGTGCACGCGGAAATCCCAGTCGTAGCGTTCCAGACATGTTACGAAGCATGGAAAATGCGCTGGAATCGTTGTATAGCTGCCCAAGGGGACTAATCTGAAGGGGATGAAAAAGTTGTAGAATAATTTTTAAATATACGGTTTTCATGGAATCAGTCTCATTACTTAATTGTCACACCTCCTATCTAATTAAGAATTCGTGCGTTTTACTTGGGAAGCTTTAGAGTGGAGAGTTGTTTAGGTATCCCAGGTTAAAAGGGTGTATTATCGTACGCACTAGAGATATATAAGTGGGTATATTGGTGCTACGCCCAACGAAACTCGGTCCAGGTAGTTAGGCATTAGAAGAAGGCTTAACGAAATTGGCACAGCCAGTAGTATGTTCAGTGGACTCCCCAGGAACTCAATTTTAGCTACTCAATAAGCCAAACCACCTTATAACCCAACTCCCTTGTACCATTACTCCAGCCTCAGAATGAGAATGAAGTAAGCATTCCAGCGCACGTGCAAGAGCGCAAAAAGTAACACAAGATAACTTGCAACTTCTGTCGTAAACTTGGAAATACTACTGCTTTTTGTCCTATTCGCAAGCAGTATGGTCATAATTTAAGAGACTGCAGAGCCATAAAAAGCCACAATAAAACAAGAAAGTAGTCTCCAAGGATATCGCATGTCAGTAATTTGTGACTTTTGTGGTCACGAAAGCCATCAGGTGGGAGACTGCCATCAAAGAACGTGATGGAAAAGTACTAACTTGGGGAACGTGAAAAGTAGAGTCAAAAATGTACAGGTAGCTCCACCACAAAAAGAAGTCGTTAATGAACAGGTGAAATAAAAGCTGGACAATGATATCGTCCAACATAGCAAAAGTCCTTGGAACGTCCCTCTTTTAGTGGTATCAAACAAGGCAGGGGCCGGCAGTTTAATGAAATGGTGTGTATCTGTTGACTTTAGGAAACTAAGTGACAAGACTTTTGGAGACGCTTTCCCCCTACCTCACATTGAGGACATTTTAGTTTAACTGAGATATTCACGCTATTTTAGCACGCTGGACTTAGCCCGTGGCTACCACTAAGTTTTCGTACAACCCCAAGATAGATTTAAGACTGCAACTATGGCTCTTATGAGTTTAAACGCATGCTTTTTGGATTATAGGGGCCCCTGCTACATTTCAGCGATTAATGAATTACATCCTGACAGGCCTTCAGAATTTTGATTGTTTTGTATATCTAGACGATATAGTCTTCTATGGGAAAGACTTACGCGAGCACATTGACAAACTTAGATGAATATTCTACTGACTAAGGGAGAAAAGTTTAAAGCTACCACCAAAAAAGGGCCGATTCCTGCATACTGCAGTAGTTTATCTGGGACATATCTGCTCCCAGGCTGACGCCCGACCAGACCCCAGTAAAACCAGCTGAGTCCAAGAACTCCCTCAACTAAACACTGCAAGGAGTTTACAGTCGTTTTTAGCTTTGGTAAATTACTACCGCAAATTCATACCCAAGTTTTCAAAAGTAGCTAAACCATTAACAAACCTGCTCAGGACAGACAAATGCCAGGTAGCATTCCACTTCCTAAAGCTGCATTGGTTTAACCACCCTTACTAGTCTAGTCCGATTTTAGTAAGCCTTTCAACCTTACCACTGATGCCAGCAATGAAGCTTTGGGTGCAGTTTTATCTCAGGGAGAAACAGGAACGGACAAGCCAATAGCTTATGCCTGTCGGACATCATACAAAGTACAACAAAATGACTCGACATTCGAAAAGGAGCTACTAGCAATAGTCTGAGTAGCCAAAAATTTCCGCTGTTATCTGCTAGTCCCTAAGTTTACAGTATACACCGATCACAAACCTTTGAAGGGAATCTTCAGTGTGAAGGACCCTACTATACACCTAGTCGACAACAGTATCGAATGTAAGCTCGGCAAATGTAACATGAGCACCGACGTTCTCAGCAGAATCCCTGTTGAGTAGCCTGTAGTTGAAGATATGGTACATCAGTGTAATGTTACTACACGATCTCAGCAGAAACAGACAAGAATGTAACAGGACATATCTGATTCAACTTTTGTAGGAGTCCCCGGGACCAAAGCAACCCGACCCTGTTACATTAATTACTACGAATAATGAGTTGCCCAAGGAATCAAATCAACCTCAGGAGACTCCGAAGGTAACCTCTGAGGAGATTAAAGCTGCACTCCATGAATTACATGACTCTCCTTTTGAGGGTCACCAGGGAGTTTCGAAGACATACCGGAAACCTAGAAGAGTTTTCAAATGGAAAGACATGTTAAGGGATATTAAGTCTTACATAAAAATGCCAAAAAATGAAGAGTAGTCCCCACCATCGCATGCCGATGATGACTACAGACATAGCTGATAAACCATTCGACAAAGCATACCTTGACATTGTAGGCCCCTTAGTTGAGTCCTCAACAGGAAATAAATACATTCCCGCTTTTCAGGGTAATCAGACCAAATCCGTTGACTGGTATGCAATGCCAAATGCAGAGGCTAAAATAGCAGCTCGAATTTTTTTTCGAGGAACTAATATCAAGACGCAGAATCCCAAAATAGGTCGTTACGAACCAGGGGACGAATTTTGTGGATAATTTGTTTAAGCAACTGTGTAAGCTTATTTATTTATTTATTTCAGAAATCAAATTACAGACTAGAAGTCCAATTACAAGTCAATTAATATAATATATAAAAACAAACATATGAATTCAAAATATGGCAGAAATTAATGAAAAAAGATCACAATACGATATTAAAAATTAAGATTTATAGGAATATTTATGAATTTGATTTTTCATTGAAGTTTTGAATACACCAAGAGATTGTGGTAGAGGACCAAGACTTTGCTGGTTGTGCATACGAGGTAAGCGTAGCAAAGGAGAGTGGAAAAAGGTGTTAGTACGTGCATACGGAACCTGAAATCGAAGCGAGGATCTATTAGGGCGAGCCGCGTCGAATGTATTTATTTGCCTGCATAAATTTTGAGGTAAAATGCAATAATGAAGCTTGAACAAAAGACATTCGTCTAGGAAAGATCATCTGGACTCAAGGGTAGGAAGGTTCAAAGTATGAAGTCGGTCATCATAAGGGAAGTAAGAAAGGTTCAATTTGAAGAATAGAGACCGTGTGAATCTGCGTTGAACTAACTCAACAGCATCGATGAGCTTCCTGTGGTACGGATTCCAAATTTGGGAGCAGTACTCCAAATGACTACGTTTTAGTGAGAAGTAAAGACACATACAGGATGTGATATGTTGAAATGACGAAACGGATCGTAAAATAAATCCAGTTAAGTGAGAGGCTTTCTTAATAATTAGAGCAATGTGGAGATCAAACTTCAGTTTACAATCAAAAAGCACACCAAGATCCTTGAAGGAGGTTACATTGCTCAAAGGGATACCAACAAGCCTATACGTTGAGAGAAGGGGACATTTTTTACAGGAGAATGTCATCTGATGGCATTTGGAAACATTTAAGGAGAGGTGGTTTGATTCACACCAGTCACTAAGACGCTGAAGATCGGTTTGAAGGATATCTACATCTAAAAGGGAATGAATGACTCGAAAAATCTTGAAGTCATCAGCATAAAGGAGACAGGGGGATGTGATAACAGAAGGTAGATCATTGTTAAAAAGTAAAAATAGCATGGGGCCAAGTATTGAACCTTGCGGAACTCCCGAGCTCGGGTGAAATGAAGAAGAAAAGCAAGAGTTTAAAGTGACTACACATTGACGTTTCAAGACATAGGAGAGAAGCCAGGAATAGAGGCAACTAGGGACATTGAACCCTAAAAGTTTCTCAAATAGGAGAGAGTGATCCACTGAATCAAAGGCTTTTGAAAAAGCCGTAAAAATAACAGCAAATCAAAAACTATCTTTTCAAAAATTTTACTAAAATAAGAGAAGACGATGTAATACCATCTAGACTAAAATTATCAGGGGCATGATGAGAGGTCCTTAAAGAGTTTACGTATGACCAGAACGCACGAGTTCGATTCGACATCATATAACATATACATGAAGTGCTGAAGTGGCAATTTTCTTGGCCGTGGCACGGCGCTCTTTAAATTTAACGAGGTTAATTGGAAGACCACTGGATAAGAATTTTCTGAAGTTTCAATGTGGATAACATATACATGAAGTGCTGAAGTGGCAATTTTCTTGGCCGTGGCACGGCGCTCTTTAAATTTAACGAGGTTAATTGGAAGACCACTGGATAAGAATTTTCTGCGGGCAGCATCTTTAGCTTTAATTGCAGTGGCAACATCTGAATCAAACCAAGGAGCATCTTTAGGTCTTCTTGCTGGACACACTGGAGTAAATTCCGAGATTAAGGATGAAAGAAACATATAGAGCTTATCAACACAATCTTCAATGTGGAGATTGCTGAAGAAGGAATACCAATTCACGGCATTAAGGTTAGCTTCCATTCTCGATAAAGCGGCTTTTAAAAATTAAAGCAGGAAGGTGAGGAATTCTTCAAAGAACGAGAAGATGTGATTGCAAGCTCAATAGAGAGTGGTGGATGGTGAGGATCAGGTTTGACAAAGGATGAGAGTGCCACCGATGCGGACAGAGAAGAAGGTAACAAGTCGGAAAGAACAAGATCAAGCAATTGGTTATTGGCATTGGGAAAAGTGTTGTATTGGGTGAAAGAACAGAGGGAAATATAAGAAAGCAAAAGAAACGCTACCGCCAGAAACTATGGAGACATACAAATCATTCCAAGCAAGAGAGGGTAAATTGAAGTCATCATAGACCAATATAGGGGTAGAAGGGAAACGAGCATTAATGAAGCTCGAGAATTCTGCAAAGAATCGTTCATAAACAATAGCAGGACTGTTACAAGGGATATACACAGATGATACGAGGAAGGAAAGAGAGTCAGATAGAGAGACTAGCACAATTATACACTCAACAGGTGAAGATGGAGTGAAATCATCACAGGATTTGCTGGTAAGGGAAACATGTATACCCACTAGAATGCCTCCACCGTAAGACTTACCAGTAGCATCACGGTCTCTATCTCTGCGGAAGACTGAATGGCTCGGAAGTAGCTCACTATTACTAATGTCATCTGTTAGCCATGTTTCCGTTAGACAGATGATATTATAGGGAAAAAGGATGGAAGAAATGCGAAATTCAGTAGTCTTAGTCCTCAGGCCGCGAACAATTTGGTAATAGCAAGTTAAGAATGATTTACTAGGCCTAACAGATGTTTCTTCTGGAACGAAAGGACACAGGATGGTTCCGCTTGCGAATCGGAGAGAACTTTTAGACGAATACGCCAGGTGGCCAAAATTCCTTATCAAGCAAGAAACTTAGGTTAGCTGGAACAGTAACTTTAAAAGACGCAATCAATCTGTTCGTCTTTCCATTAGGCGTAAGCTTGGTGCACTGGAGCAACTCAGGACTAAAGTTCAGTTTGTACTTTATATGAGCGATGATGTCTTCGACTGGGGTGCTATACTCTAATCTCGAGAGAAATATTTGTAGCGGTGGGGATATAGCACGCAGGGAGGCGCCAGGTTTCATTGCAGTAATGTTTGTCGTCATATCGCCTCCAAGTGAGGGCTCCCGGCTGGCAGATGTAGATCCTGGTGAGCCTACATTTCTTATCAACGATTCGGTATCAGCATTACCTTGAGTTACAAATCTTGTAACAGAGGTTTCAGGCGGGCATGAACACTATGGGTTCATCCCAATACCAGCTAACCACTGCAGTGTTATAGAAGCCGGCTGCAGAAGTTCAGGTTGCTGCTGATTAGATGTATATTGTAGATGTTTCGGTTGTGCTTGTTGCTGTAGTTGTCGTACATGACGGTGCTTTTGAGAACAAGGTGATAGTTGCTGGTGAGGTTTCTTTGGAATGGCTCCCTTGCTGGCATCAACCACAGCACACACATCAGAGCTCTTGGGAACAGAAGTTGGCGATAGTACAGGAGGGTTGTTCACTGGGCAATCCCTATCGTTGATGGAAGGAGTACATACTTTGCTGCGAATTTCTTGCAAAATTTTTGATTGCTCTTTTAATACTCTGAGCGTATCTGAGATTGTCACTCCGCGACAGTCATTACATCGAAAGAAAATATTTGAGTTAAATTTCGCCCGGATGTCATAAAAGGATGCAGGGATGCCTAAGCATTTAAGGTGGAAAGACTTCACACAATATTCATCATACTCAATAAATTTGGCTCGTAATGATTCGGGTTCATTGCACTTTTGACATTTAATGTCGTATGTTGGAGAACTTACAGCCATTTATAATGAAGTGAAAAAAGAAACTCACAGGAAAAAATAAATAAATTAAATTAATTGGGCGAGGGTATTTGTAAAAAAAAAAATCACAAAAAGTCCGAATTTGCTTAATTTAAATAAATTTCTTCAGGTTAAAAGTATTTATTAAAATTTTTCGTGTTTCTAGGGCTAAAAGTTTCGCTAGGCGTATTTTGGTAATAAAGAATTTGTGGAATATTGAAAGTACACTCAGATGTTTGCCTATTATCAGGGGCACGAATAATCCAGTAGTCAATGAATACACTGATCACTTTATAAAAGTTGCTTTTAAGTCCACAGAACACTAACAGATGGCACTGACAATCGCAAATAAAGAAGACAAAGGTCAAGAATTTGTAGCGACCTCCGGAGTTCACCACCGAGTTACTACTGGCGCCACCGTCGCTTAGAAGACACCTTATGCATCTTGTCATTCTCGATCTCTGTCTGTGACAAGCCGCCAAGCCATCGACAACGAAACTCAGACGCGCTCATCATAAATTCGAAATTATACGATATTGTATTTATGTGTTAATTAAACAAGTTTGTCCATTAACTGTTGGCGTTGTTATTTCCACATCCCAACAACTGGTGACCCCTAAATCAAACGGACAAGCAAGCAGCAAGTTAATTACGCAGAAACAAAATCAACGCTTGGAAAATGGCGGAAGAAGAAAACTTTGCCGACGCTGTCGATAGCACGCACGCGCAAGTAAGTTCCGTTTTATCTTTTAAAATTCCCGTTTTTTGGAGGAATCGACCAGCGGTCTGGTTTGCCAGACTCGAGGCCCAATTTCGTAATCACCGCATTACGAAGGACGACCAGAAATTCGACAAAGTCATAGAAGAGCTGGATTCGGAGATTTTAGAGCAAGTCGCCGACATTGTTGAGAAACCCCCGGCGGAAAACAAATACGAAACGTTTAAACAAAGAATACTTGGCACGTTCGCAATGTCCGAAGAGGCGCAAAATAGGGAACTACTGGCTGCCCTCGAACTGGGTGACCGGACGCCGTCCCAACTCCTTCGGGTGATGCGAATCAGGGCAGCCGACCGAATCCCCGACAGTTTTCTGAAAACAATGTGGCTCCAACGACTTCCCGTAAATGTGCAACAGATTGTGAGCATAACTGAAACGTCTGACCTGACCAAACTTTCCGAAATGGCAGACAAAATTCTAATGATGCATGAGCCACGAAACATCGCAGCCGTTTCTTTGCCGTCCACGCGAATTGGCGTGGAAAAGGAGCGTTGAAAAAAATTCAACGAAGTCGATCGCAGACTCGAAACTCTGCACCATTCCGAACCCGTTCCCCTGCGCAGAAAAAGGAGAATTCGTCTTGGTGTTATTACCACAACACCTACGGTGAAAAGGCGCGACGATGCCGCGACCCATGCACTTGGCACGCAGATCGACAAGCAAAAAACTGAGTGCGCTACAGTCAAATACGGCGGTTGACAGTAGAAGCGCACCATTAAGCCGACTACACGTTTTCGACAATGCCACGGGATTAAATTTCCTCATCGACACAGGCGCAGATGTCTCTGTTGTCCCTCGACAAAACAACCAACACAAGTGCAAACCGACGCCATTCAAGCTTTACGCCGCGAATGGAACGACCATCAATACATGTGGCCTCAAAACGCTGACATTAAACCTGAACCTGCGACGAGCGTTTACCTGGAAGTTTTGGATTGCTGATACCACACGACCGATCATTGGTGCTGATTTTTTGAGACACCACGCATTATTGGTGGATATTAAAAACCGCTGTATACGAGACCCCGAGACTGAAAGAACGTTGAAAGGAACTATCAGTGAATATAAGTACTCGGGAATCGCATTAATTGCAAACACATCGTGTTATGAGAGTCTATTAAAAGAATTCCCTAACATTCTCAATCCAGTGCAGCAAACAGCTATAAAAAACGAAGGTCGCCACTACAACGAAACGGCTGGCCCGCCTGTAGCGGAAAAACCTCGACGCCTCACGCCAGAAAAATTAGCTACCGCGAAAACAGAGTTTGCATTTATGATGGAAAAAGGGTTCTGTCGCCCTTCAAAAAGTTCTTGGGCAAGTCCCTTGCACCTCGTTCCGAAACAAGATGGTTCATGGAGACCATGCGGAGATTACAGACGATTGAATGCAATTACGAAGCCCGACCGCTATCCGATGCCCCACATACAAGATATTACCGCCGGATTGGAAGGAAAAAAAATCTTTTCGAAAATCGACCTGTTAAGAGCGTATCACCAAATCCGGGTAGCTGAACAAGACATCCCAAAAACGGCGGTGATTATGCCTTTCGGGTTATTTGAATTCACAGTAATGACATTCGGATTACGAAACGCTGCCCAATCCTTTCAAAGGTTTATGAACGAGGTACTCCGAGGACTGGACTGTTGCACTTGCTATATTGCCGACATTTTGGTGGCATCGGAAAATAAGGAGCAACATTTACAGCACCTCTGATTATTATTTGAGCGTCTCGACAAATTCGGCGTGGTGGTCAACGTGGCCAAATGCGTATTTGGAACCAGCGAAATAGAGTATCTGGGTTACAGCATAAATCAATTCGGAATAACGCCACCGGTTTCACGGGTGGAAGCCATTAAAAACTGTAGACGACCCGACAGCGTGAAAGAGCTACGAAGATTTTTGGGAACGCTAAACTATTACCGTCGTTTTATCCCAAAAGCAGCGGACTTACAAGCGCCGTTAAACGACTTACTATCAAACGTAAAAACCAAAGAAATTAACTGGTCAAAAGAAGCCGACGAAGCATTTAACAAATGCAGGGATTCTATCGCGAGCGCAACATTGCTCGTTCACATTCGAACAAACGCACCCATACTGGTAACAGACGCATCCAGCGTAGCAGTCGGTGCAGTGCTGGAACAAAAACACGGTGACAACTGGGTACCCATAGCATACTTTCAGCGAAAACTTTCAAACGCAGAAAAACGATACAGCACATACGACCGAGAACTGTTAGCTGTCTACGCCAGTATTTGACATTTCCGACACATCCTTGAAGGTTTGGATTTTGTGGTGAAAACCGATCATAGACCATTAGTTTATGCGTTTAATCAGAGAACTGAAAAAGCATCACCGACACAAAGCAGACAGTTATCATTCATCTCACAATTCACAACCAGCATTGAGCATATCCCTGGCGAAGCTAATATAGTAGCAGACGCTCTATCTAGATTGGAGGCGATCTCGATGCCATAAAGGATTGACATAAGACTCTTAGCGGAAGAGCAAGCTAAAGATAGCGAGCTACGACAATGTATTTCACCAAACCAGACATCATTGCAATTAGTTCCAGTATTACTGGACAACCATTCGATATACTGCGACACTTCTATGAAAGTAGCCAGACCATTCATTCCTGAACCATTGAGGAAGACGATCTTCGACACTTATCATCACTGTGCCCGCTCCAGCAGCCGAGCAACTCTCAAAGCTATTAAAAGGAAACTAATTTGGCCCAACATGAACCGAGATATACGACAATGGTCACGCACCTGCATTAATTGCCAACGGTCAAAAGTCGGTAGACACGTGAAAAACGAATTTCAACCATTCAGGGTACCGGACGAACGCTTCAAACATGTCCACCTAGACATCGTAGGACCTTTAGCGCTGTCAAAAGGTTACAGATACTGTTTGACCATGTTGGATCGCTTCTCGCGCTGGCCCGAAGCGATACCCATCTCGGACCAAACAGCTGAGACGATCGCAAACACATTTTATTCAAATTGGATCTCACGCTACGGAACACCTCTGGTAATTACCACTGACCAAGGAACGTAATTCGAATCATCTTTATTCAACGCTCTTGGAAAACTACTTGGGTGCCAGCGAACTCGCACTACTCCGTACCATTCAGCATCAAACGGTGCAATCGAACGGTGGCACCGCTCACTAAAGGCAGCAATTATGTGCCACGAAGACAATCCTCAGTGGACCGACGTCCTTCCCACCGCCTTAATAGGATTACACAACAGTTTTAAGGAAGACCTCAATTCTTCCTCAGCCGAATTGGTCTACGGTACGACCCTACGATTACCAGGAGAGTGGTTTGCCGATTTCAACAATGAAAAATGTGAGCCGCACATATTCGTTAGAAAAATCCGACAACATATGAAGGAGCTACGACCAAGGCCTATAGAGCATCGCACAAACAGGACCACATTTATACATAAAGACCTTCACTCCTGCTCTCATGTGTTTGTTAGGGTAGATTCTGTAAAGAAATCACTAACACAACCATACACAGGACCGCATCGAATCATCGAACGACTATCAGCATCCGTTTATTCAAACGACCTAAATGGCAGGAAAGTCAATATTTCCATTGAGAGACTGAAACCAGCATATCTCACGACTGACACAGAGAACCCAGTAACATCGACATCATTAAGTTCACGATCGACGACAATACCAGTTTCACAACCGACATTACCCGCGCCTACCAGTCAGCCGAACGTTTCGAACAAATTAAGTCCAGAACATAATAAGACAAAGAAATCAGTTTCCTGGTTACAGCCATTAGAACGAGTACCAACGCCTCAAACGTCTCTAGCATCGTCATCAAATGTACAACGACAAGCAGCATCGAGCCCAATTAATACACCGATCAATCCACGTCCATCGCATATACGAAAAACTTATTTGCCGCATTCATCGAAACGCTTAAGTCAACCAATCATAAATAATGGTTGAACGTCATCAACAGTTTCCCGACGACAGCCCCATTCAGGAGGGAGTATTGTAGCGACCTCCGGAGTTCACCACCGAGTTACTACTGGCGCCACCGTCGCTTAGAAGACACCTTATGCATCTTGTCATTCTCGATCTCTGTCTGTGACAAGCCGCCAAGCCATCGACAACGAAACTCAGACGCGCTCATCATAAATTCGAAATTATACGATATTGTATTTATGTGTTAATTAAACAAGTTTGTCCATTAACAGTTGGCGTTATTATTTCCACATCCCAACAAATTCAATTCTTGGCAAATAAATTTATGGTTGGCAAGACGTTCACACTCGCTTTAGCCAAGACGCACCACCTTTAGCACAATGACGCAATCTGGAATCGGATCACTTTACTCAAACCGACCGATTCAATATAAGAAAATACGCCGCGATAATAATAATAATAATTTAGAAAAATACACAGCGAAAGGAACACGACCAGGCTCGTTAACGTTTATCGTTTGATTCTTATTCATATAAGGAAGTTACAGACAACTGCTTTTCATCCTCAATCCAATGGAGATTTACAAAGGGCTCACCAACCTGTAGTTGAACATTTACGGGCCGCTGTGGATGAGAATTCGCAAGTTTGGAATCAATTTTTACGGACCGCCGCATTTGTTTATAATAACAGTGAACACGACAGTACCAAACTAACCCCAATGGATTGTTTGTTTGGTTTTGCAGGAGACTTTCCACCAAACCTTAAAAAGGACCCCCTTCCCTCATATAACCACGAAAATTACTTTTATGTTCTAAAATATAAACTCTAAACAATGTACGAAATAGCTCGTAGAAACTTATTTTCCAGTAAAATCAAATCTAAAGCGAACTACGATCAAAAAGTTAGGCCAATAACTTTTCATATAAGGGATAGGGTATTGCTCAGAAATGAAAATAGGAAACACAAGTTAGTGCAGATATGGAAAGGCCCCTATATTGTTTAAAAAATTACATACCAATATATATAATAGATTAAAACTTTTCCATGAATAGATAGTGATTCTTGCCTTCAACTTTATCATTTCCTTCTTATTACCCTCTTCTTTCTTTCTTTTTATCGTACAGCAATGGTTTGCCCTTGCAATAGCAATGGTTTGCATTTGTACAGCAATGGTTTGCCCTTGTAACGTTAACAATTTCGGGAATACAAATCAAAGCACTTCCGTTCACGATCGCACCAATAAATAATACAAGGATTCTATTGGAAACCAAAAGGGAGCTTTTATGCTACCATCGCTCTTGGAGCATCGTGATGGAGTTGGACGTGGGAGAGATACAAACACAAATATCGCTTGCTAAATGAGCAGAGCATATGATGCAGTTACTTTGTTCCTTCAACAACACGGAATGCCAAGATCAGGACAGGCACATACACATTTTAGTGGAGAATTTGAAATATCACTCTAGTACACTCTACGAGTCATGGATGCTCCAAAAATCTAAACGGTCGCTATTTGGTGTGGTTGGTCGAACTATGCACTATTTATTCAGCACAATGGACAATGAGAACAAAAATGAGCTATATTGTAGACTGCTACAGGTGAAAAGAAATGAAAAACAACTAGCTAAACTAGAAAAACAAAAAATTAGTGTGGTTAAAACCTCTTTAGAAGAGCTTCATAGGCCTTTAGCCATGTTATGGACATGCAGCAACAATTAGCTATGCAAATCGGGGATTCCGAAAATGTTACCAATGTTTTATTGGTAAATGAAAGAAAAACGTAGATAATTTCGATTCTGCCTGTCAAACAACAGAAATAGAGTCTAAGCAACGAATACTTGTCGGTTTTATAGTCTTGACTGCCAATAACAGAGTACACTCCCTCCTAATATCCCCGAAAAAGCTGCAAGAAGTTTATACTAAGGCTGGAAATGTTAACCATAACTTTTGTGAACAAGTTTTGCTGCTTCAGTCAGCAATCCAGCAACAATATCGAGTGAAGGACAAATTTGTTATAGTCATATGATTATCTTTATTCCAATTACCAAAGATGCAGCTACAGCAAAAGTCATATTTTTCCAATTCGTACAAACAAAACATATGTCTTAGTCCTTGATGTCATTATCATGCACATTGCAAGCCATCTTCCTACGCAGCAGTTCCTTGTATTTAGCTCAGTAAATGCTTGAAGTCTTTAAAAAATGCGATACTCCGAGCCCGGAGATTTGTATGTTATGCCATTGAATGTCCCAATAATTCGATCCCCACCTTCTGAAAATGAAATTATCCAATAACTACATAATCCATACCACGAAAAATTTCCCTACCTCTTCGTATAAATATATCCCCACAAAATTCCATAGTCTGTGTGGTTTAGTGGTATGAGCATGAACGCATAATTCGAAGGTCCCAGGTTCAAATCTCATTGGGAGCAACGTGATTTAGCTCAGGGGATTTTTTGGACAGACTACGAGTGTTCACTCAGTGGTGATATGTACTCATTTAATTAGATCATATAATAGCTAAGCAAGCACACGGGAGCATGGTACTGACCAAACCAACTTCCGAAAAAATCAATAGGGTTATGAAAATGAGATACTCTAAGTATCTCTAAGCGAAGGCCCGAGAGGGGCTGTAGTGCTACAAAGAAGAAGATAATGCCTTCATTAAATTAAATAAGCCACTGGCTGTGTTTTCTCCTAACTACCGCACCCATCCACGGCAAACGTAACTACGCATATTCTTAGTGATCAGGGGTCCTGACCGTTACTCAGCCTTATAACCTGCAAATAAATAAGCTTCTGGTCCCGCACCAAATAGAGAGTTGTCAAGATTTCGTAATGCAACATCCACCTTTTTCCCGGAATTCAATACTAACCTATTTAACCTTGACCTCTCATCTCTCGCAGTAAGACATGCTAACACATCATAATATTTAGCCCTGCATACAGATAAAGTTAAAATTTTCCAAAGCAATACTTATTCCCTTACAGAAATCTATTCCAAGATAGATCAGATCAAAATCAAGGAACCAAACTCACATTCAACTAACCAAGGTCTCTACCTCCATTGTAGCACTCCTTATTCTAGGTATTGAAGCATATCTGATTATTCAGCTTATATTTTATCGATGTCGTAAACCATCTAAAGCGCTCAAAACCAATTCTCATGTTACTCTTCATCTCATCGGGCAGCCAGCAGTAAGAGAGGCTAACACAGTAGCAAATAAACCAACCAACCTCACCACCAACACGTTCGTTTCAATCAGTGTATGATATATAAAGACACAGGAAACTAACTTCAAAGGTAAGACTGCACACCCTCAGTACCTTCAAAACTATCCCTGATAGCAATTAAAATAGCTTGAACTTTTCGAGATTTAAAAAAAATAATAAGGAAGAGAAAATTAGCTTCTAAATCCCAACGCTACTTGGCCATCGATAACCGCCTAACACGACTAATCAGCAAACTGAATGAAAGCATATTCTTACCCAACCCCAGACAATCATCTTTCAAATGCTCTGTAATTATTGAACAATCCCGAGCCACTCAATCCAATACCTACTTTGATAAAAAGCTTTCTTTCGGCTCGAAGCTAATTGACCAATGAATATGAGAAAATGCAGGCGATCGTGGAAATGTAGATTAACGTCAGACTAACTGAACCCTAATTCTCTATGTACAGACTAACTGAACCACTCCCAACGAATACGAACTAAAAACATACCAATCATAATCAATAAAAATTCCTTCCCTACTTACATATTGTTACATGTACAAATAATTCTGCGAGCTACTGTCGCAATTGTTTTCACAACAATGAAGAACACGAATTTACTCGAACCCACGAGAACCCAACAAGCATGATCAACATCTGCAAGTGACGTCACTCCATTCATTCATTTGCTCGAATGTACCAGGTACCTCTCGGTAGAACATTCGCCAATGTACGAGAAATGGGTGAATAGGTAGAGACCCTATATAAAGGCGAGCTGAATGAATGGGGGGATTCATTCATTCGACCGCGATAAGAACTGCGATAGTGTGTTTCGTGATAGTGAAGTGATTTAGAAGACAATTGCGATAAGAAATTTATGGACAAGTGTTAGATTTTTTCATAGTGAAAATTAAAATTAGTGAAAGTGTTAAATTGTTAAATTGTTTATTGTGCATTTTTGTAATTAAATAAATTCTTTTAACTTAAATCAAAAGACATTGCGTTTTCACTTTCCCGGAACATTAAAATTATTGGCCGCGAACCGAAAACACGCGACAGTGGTGTCGAGAAGTGAGAAAGAAAATTTCGAAAAGTGAAAACATTTAAACATTTTTAAACTGCACAGTTGTGAAATCTAACGTAAAAACTGTTAAAAAAAAAAACGAAAAGCCAATACAATAAAAATGCCACGAAACTTGCATCTAAGAATCAATGAATTGACCATGTAGGAACTCAAGGAAGAGTTAGAACAGCGAAATCTGGCTACATAAGGTACAAAGGCCACACTGATTGCACGCTTGCGCGACGCGATTGAATCGGAAGGCGTTAATCTGGATTCGGGTGAGTTCTCAGATGCCGAAAATGGTGCCGAAGGTGGAGAAGCAGAAACACTAAAACCAAAGGACCCAGAAAATGCACTGATGCAAATGTTGATGCTGATGCAGCAAGAGCAGTGACAACAGTCATCCAATTTAACTACGAAGCTAGATGAACAATCAGTGAAGCTGGACAACAAGTGATCGAAATCAAGGAAGTGCAAAAACAGTCAACCGAAATAAAAGCGGAGCTCGGTAGCCTGAACAATCAAGTAAAATGCGTCGAGGAAAAGGTTTACCAGGTCGAGGAGAAGGTCAGCCAGATTGAGGAGAGAATCAACTATGAGATCAGCCAGGTCGAAGAGAGAATGAACCATGAGATGGAAAAAGTGAAAAAAGAATTGGAAGCAGCGAATGCAGTAGTAACCACCTCACCAGCCCCGCTTATAACCGCAGCGCAAAGCACATCCAGAAATGTGCAAGCACCAATATTCGATGGGCAAACGGTCTGGACTATTTACAAGACCCAGTTTGAAGCTGCCGCAAGGGCAAATCACTGGAATGAGCAGGAACGAGCAACTGCACTGATTCTTGCTCTAAGAGACCCAGCTGCCGAGCTTTTGCAGACGATCCCCGATAAATTGCACTCAAACCCGAATGCTATAATGAATTCGCGCGACATGCGTTATGGAGACGATCATCTAAAGCAGATTTATCGGTAACAGCTAAGGCATCGGATGCAGAAGTCTGGTGAAACCCTACAGCAGCTAGCCCAAGACATTGAGCGACTAGCACTTTTGGCTTACCCAGCCTACGACCCAGAACATCGAGATGATGCAGCGACAGAAGCATTCATCAGCGCACTAAACGACCCGGAATTGCAACAAGCCGTGCGTTTAGCTCAAAAGCAAACGGTTAAGGACGCATTGGCTTACAGTCTGAACTTTGAGGCAGCGAAAAATGTGACTCGTACCACTGCCCGGGTTCGTGAGGTAGTGACAAACGAGTACAGGTGTGAGCGCGTCGAAATTGAGCGAGACCCGCATGTAAATGGTGCGCCTAGATGCTGGAATTGCGGAGAGAAGGGGCACCTGCAAAGAGACTGCAAGAAGCGAAGAAAACCGAGCTATTGTCCAGGGTGTGCAGCTAGAAGGAGATCCAGACCGAGTCAGGAGCCCAGAATGGAAGCCCTTCAAACAGAGGGGTTGGGAAACATGTAAGAGCCAACTTCGTGGGGCAGAGGTTGGCTAGGAGGATCGACGTCCCCAGCACCACCATCACCGTGTCAAGACTACATCGTGGAGAAGCGGACTTATGCCTTCCGGGTCAAATTGACGGAGAACACTGCACCATAACAATCGACACTGGTGCAACCCGATCGATTATCCAACAAGACCTAGTTAGACAGCAACAACTTTACAGGGCAGAATTTTCTCACTACGGACAGCTTCGGGAGAAACTGCACCTGTTCATGGAGAAGTCAACCTCCAGATAAAGTTGGGAGACCTTGTGTTCCGACACAATTTTCTGGTTGTGAATATTATGGATGAATGCATTCTCGGAATGGATTTTCTGCGACCACATGGAATCACGTTGGATTTGGGCAAACGTGTATTGAAATGACAGAATGTCGAAGTACTAATGGAGGATCCCAGCGTCCAAATTCCCAAGATAAATGTAGTGGTATGTACTGACACTGATGTACCGAATTCTTCCGAAAGCATTGTATGGGCCAAGCTTGATGGTGATTCTGGAGACCACCGATCTTATCTGATAGAGCCAACGAAGACGTCCGCATTGCGCAGTTTGATTGTAGGACGAAGCCTTGTAAGATCTTTAAGGAACGGATATGTGCCGGTTAGAGTCATTAACACCGCAGATTCAAACACGAGCATCAAAGTGGGAGAAGTCATCGGCAGCTGCCAGCCTGTTTCCACCATCACCTCTTTGGAAGCTACTCACGACCATCATTGCAAAAGGAGGCAAGACACAGACAAAGCCCGGGAATCAACGTCTGCAATATTGAAGCAAGTCAAATTGCCAGTGCAGCTATTCAAACGAGCCTCTGATCTGGTCACCAAGTACAGTGACATCTTCTCAACAAGCCCGGATGACCAAGGCCGAACGAGTTTGATAACTCACGTCGTAGATACACAGAGAGCCAAGCCGATTCGACAAGCACCCAGACGCCTCCCTATAGCCAAACAAGGAGAAGTGAGCACGCTGATCTCGGACATGGAAAAACAAGGCATTGTTGAACCTTCTGTCAGTCCATGGGCCGCGCCTGTAGTTCTAGTAAAGAAAAAGGATGGTAGCACTCGCTTTTGTGTCGACTATAGGCAGCTTAACGACGTCACTAAGAAAGATAGTTACCCGCTCCCACGCATCGATGACATCGTGGACACATTAGCCGACGCAAAACGGTTTTCTACACTCGATCTCAAGAGTGGCTACTGGCAGGTAGAAATCGACAAGAAGGACCGAGAGAAGACCGCATTTTCAGTTGGGACCGGATTGTGGCAGTTTGTGGTGATGCCATTTGGACTTCACAATGCTCCAGCCACTTTCGAACGCTTGATGGAATACGTGCTACTTGGTCTAACCTGGAAAACCTGCTTGGTGTACCTAGATGACATCATCGTCATCGGGAGAACGTTCGAAGAGCATGTGCGGAACTTAGAAGAGGTTTTCTCCCGACTGCGACTGGCAAATTTGAAACTTAGTCCCGACAAGTGAACCCTTTTCGCAGCTGAAGTAAAATACCTGGGACATGTCGTATCGGCAGAAGGGGTCAAAACAGACCCTGAGAAGAGTGAAGCCATGAA
Organism: Odontomyia ornata; assembly: GCA_963969285.1. NCBI lineage: Eukaryota > Metazoa > Arthropoda > Insecta > Diptera > Stratiomyidae > Odontomyia > Odontomyia ornata. The sequence continues at coordinate 172,170,492 of OZ017742.1, forward strand.
AAGCTGGCCAACACCAAACAACAAGCGCCAACTACGAAGTTTCCTGGGTCTGGCAACCTACTATCGAAGATTCGTCAAAGACTTTGCCAAAATAGCTAAGTGTCTCCATCAGCTAACCGAGAAAAATCGTCCGTATGTCTGGAATGAACAATGCCAGACAGCCTTTGAGACCCTGAAGGAAAAGCTATGTGAATTACCCGTACTGGCGTATCCGAAACCCGGAAAAATGTTTGTAGTTGACACCGATCCAAGCAACGGCGGTATTGGAGCTGTACTCTCCCAGCAGATCAATGGTGAAGAAAGAGTCCTCTCGTATTACAGTCGAGTTCTTTCAAAAAGTGAGAGGAACTACTGTGTGACCAGGAAGGAGCTATTGGCTATAATAGAGGCCACCAAGCAGTTCCACAAGTACCTATATGGCCAGAAATTTGTTCTTCGAACGGACCATACATCGCTGAGATGGCTACTTAACTTCAAAAACCCTGAGGGACAGGTTGCGAGATGGATCGAAAGATTGCAGTCATACGACTACGAAATCGTTCATCGAAAGGGCGGAGTTCATGGAAATGCTTACGCCCTATCTCGTCGCCCATGTCCAGCTAACTGCAAGCATTGCTGACGGATTGAGGAAAAGGAACCGCCCGTTGATCTGCGTTTGATAACGGCCGAATTCGATGAAGGTTGGTCATCGGAGGAGATTCGAAATGCCCAGCTAGCCGATGAAGACATCGGACCCTTGCTCATATGGAAGGAGACGACTGGGCGACCTGAGTGGAAGGACGTTTCAACGCATGGCGCAACCCTGAAAAGCTATTGGGCACAATGGAACTCCCTTCAGGTGGAGGTTGGTGTACTCAAGCGGAAATGGGAAACGGCGGATGGCAGCTCCTATAGGATGCAAACTACACTACCCAAAAGCCGAATCCACGATGTGGTAAAGGAAATGCATGAAGGATCCTCGGGAGGCCACCTTGGTGTTAACAAGACCTTAGCGAAATTGCGGGAAAGGTTCTACTGGCTCCACGCTCGAGAAGACGTAGAGGACTGGTGTCGCAGATGCACAATTTGCGCTTCCGTCAAAGGTCCAAAACGACGACTAAGAGGACAAATGCAAACCTATAACGTGGGGGTACCGTTTGAAAGGAATTGCTGTTGACATCGCTGGACCCTTTCCTGAATCTGAATGGGGAAATCGATACACGCTGGTTGTAGCCGATTATTTCAGCAAGTGGCCCGAGGTCTACCCCATTCCCAACCAGGAAGCAACTACTGTAGCCGAACAGCTAGTATTAAATTGGGTCAGTAGGTACGGCGTACCTGGCGAACTACATTCGGATCAAGGCCGAAACTTTGAGTCACTAGTTTTTGGCAAAATGTGCGAGCTGCTCGGAATACGGAAAACGAGGACAACACCGCTGCATCCCCAATCCGATGGAATGGTCGAACGTTTCAACGGCACGCTCAATAAACACCTTGCCAAGATGGTTGACGAGAACCAAAGGGGCTGGGACCGACATATCCCACTATTTTTGATGGCGTACAGAGCTGCCGAACATGCATCGACGGGCCAAGCTCCAGCCAAAGTCATTTTTGGAAAGACTATTCGTTTGCCAGCCGATATAAAGTTCGGAACACTCCCTGAGAAACCCCAAACGATCTCGGAGTACGCAAGTGATCTAAGACAACGGTTGAACCAGATACATCGGACAGTGCGAAAACACCTCGAATCGGCCACTGACCGCATGAAGACCAGGTATGATCTAAAGGCAAATTCTACTGGCTTCCAGCAAGATGACTTGGTGTGGCTATATAACCCGCAACGGCGAAAGGGTAGGTCTCCAAAGTTGCAACATAGCTGGGAGGGACCATACCGAGTCACAAAGCGAATCAACGACGTCGTATATCGCATACAGGAACACCGTAAACTGAGAGCCAAAATGAAGATCGTGCATCTAGACCGTCTTGCCCCATATTACACCCAGGGAGAATTGACTACAACTGGCGACACATCTTTTCGGGGCGAAAAGAACTGAGGTGGGGGCAGTGTTACATGTACAAATAGTTCTGCGAGCTACTGTCGCAATTGTTTTCACAACAATGAAGAACACGAATTTACTCGAACCCACGAGAACCCAACAAGCATGATCAACATCTGCAAGTGACGTCACTCCATTCATTCATTTGCTCGAATCTACCAGGTACCTCTCGGTAGAACATTCGCCAATGTACGAGAAATGGGTGAATAGGTAGAGACCCTATATAAAGGCGAGCTGAATGAATGGGGGGATTCATTCATTCGACCGCGATAAGAACTGCGATAGTGTGTTTCGTAATAGTGAAGTGATTTAGAAGACAATTGCGATAAGAAATTTATGGACAAGTGTTAGATTTTTTCATAGTGAAAATTAAAATTAGTGAAAGTGTTAAATTGTTTATTGTGCATTTTTGTAATTAAATAAATTCTTTTAACTTAAATTAAAAGACATTGCGTTTTCACTTTCCCGGAACATTAAAATTACTGGCCGCGAACCGAAAACACGCGACAATATTAACATATTCATTGCAAAGTACATAACCAAAATCTTATTTAGCAAGCTTTTCAATATAGTCCATGGAAATTCAATAAGGAAGATATATGGAACGAATAAGGGAGCTTTAAAATCATAGAAAGCCTTGAACATTTTTTTTTGTTTATTTTTGGAAACATTGTTGCTGCCAACAAAAGTAATAAAACAAAAGTCTAAAAACGAAAAACAAACGAAAATGAGTGTATTGAAGCTAACGCAATAACAAACCAAATTTGTACATAATACAGTTTAAATCTTGAAAGAAATTTGAGCAAAGATAAAAGCAAACGAATGTAACAGTAAAAGCAATAGAATGAAATATAGCTAAAAATAGTTGTGCAATTTAAAGAAAAATAGTAATAGTAGTAAGAGCATACATAAGCAATAAAAACCAAACTAAAATTCCACCAGAAAGCCTTTCATGTAATATGACAAAGATCAATGAACTCAAAGCAAAAAAAAACAAATTGTAAAAAGAAAAATAACCGAAGCTGTATATAATTGTGAAACCAGTTCATCATAAAACAAAAATTGATTATATGTGCATTAACATTCTAATATGTAATAGAGCAAAACAAGGAAATAAAGAAAAAAGAGAAGAAAAAAACTCATTTATGTTTCATAAGTCGCAGCAATGCAAAAGTATAATACAGTAAATTCATGCAAGTAAAGAACAAAAACATATTGAAAAAATAATAAGCGAAACAGTATATTGTATAATTGTGATATTAATTCATCATAAAACAAAAATTGATTATATGTTCATGTGCATTAACATTCTAATGTGTAAGTTACGCAAAGCAAGGAAACAAAGAAAAAAAGAAGAAAAAAAACTCATTATTATACATTACATAAATCACAGCAATGTAAAACTATAATGCAGTAAATTCATTCAAGTAACAAAACAAAAACATATTGCAAAAAGACAAATAAGCGAAACAGTATATAATTCTGAAATTGATCAATCAAAAAATAAATTTTTTTTGTATCCTCATAGGCATTGACATTCTAGTATGTAAATAGAACAAAATGGGAAAAACAAAAAAGAAAAAAACATCATTATACATAAATTATTGCAATACAGCAATATAATGTTGTAAGTGTGTCAAGGTAAAAAGCAGAAACACATTGTTAAAAAATATTAAATACCTCATATGTAAATAAAGTAATATCGAAACTAGTTGCTATTTTGTATCTTCCGCTCAAAGCAAAATATATTGCTATTTAAACTGTTAACCCAAGTGAAAGATTATGTAAGTGGAGAAAAGAAGAAAATCTCTTTTGACATGATGAAATATTACAGAATAATCAAAACAAAACAACAGTGTGGAATTATAAAACAAAATATAAAATATTCCTGTATCTCCTTAAAATTTAATGAATACAAAAACAAAATGATTGTGTAGTAAAGAAAAAAGTCAATAACTATAGAGGATAATCAATCAATTTCATTGTAAACAAGAACAAACGAAAAATTAAAATACTTATAAATAAATGTTAAAATAATTGGTTACAATCAAAATCTAAGACATAGTAATAATAAATGTAGATAATTACTTGAGTTAAAAATTAAAATATTGCAATCTAAAACGAATCCATTATTAATAATGTTAATCTACATACAACAGCCATGAAGGAACCTAGTCAAAACAAGTAAATATCTTTCATTTAACTTTTTCTTTACCGTAATTCCAGCGATCAGTTTAAACAAATTGGCAGCTTAGCAACTAAAATAACGAATCCAGAATAGTTTTTATCACGATTAGGCTCTTCAAGCCACTCGTGAATTTCTTTTCGGGGTAAACAGTGTTGTGGTGATCTGATATAAGCTTGAGACATTATGTTCGGCAAACGTCTCGAGCATTACTAACGCTTCGCACATTGGTTCTCATAAGTACACTGCATCATGCGCGAAAGCTCGAGAAGTAAGTGTATGCGTGAGTATGCCATATACTTCGTACTAGTCCTGTTGACTTGGCATTGACTAACCCACATAGCTCGGCTAAACCGAAAGAGTACATATATAAAATCACATCTCGAAAAGCTTAAAGGCTGAGCTACAATCAACATAACCAGACATAAAGCAAATGTCAAAAAAGTTGAACCCGAACATTTTATAGGGCATTGAGTACATTTGACATAAGGATGACATACGCAACATGAAAAGTTGAAATCGAACGAACTTTTTATGTCAGTATGACAAATACATTGTTTACTTTAAGTGACAATGATACATTGTTGTTCGCCATTTAAAAGGGTGTGTAAAATTTTATCCAGCTGTGAGGAATTATGCAGAAAACAGGAGTTCTCACCTGTTAAGCACAATTTCACTCTGGTATTGAAATTTAATTTAATATTTCTTCTACGCCGTTGACGACTTTCATCAATCAAAATTATAACGCATTGTCAAAAACATAAAAATTCAAAATTAATTCGAAGTCATCCATTTTCTTCTTTTGACACTTTTTCGTATCTGTCAAGATCTTCAGTTGCTACATAACTAGCGAGCAACATCAGCCAGCTAGACAACGAACCCGGATCAAGCAGCCGTATGCGTATTTTACAAACGCACATCTTCAGTTGTGGCATAACCAGTGAATAACATCAGCTAGCTTGACAACCAGCGCAACCAGGATAGTTTTAGGCAACTTTCAGCAACACGTACGCTTACTTGTCCTGTTCAAAGCTCTTGCCCGAGCAGAGTAGTAACCTGTGCCAATTGGTGCGTCTCGCTGCAACAAAAGCGGAGCAGGAGTCATTCACCAAGCAGATCAAAGCACGAGAGGTGGAGTTTAAAGCGGAGCAGCGCGGTAAGCGGGAGGCTTCACATGGACTTGCAATCAGCGAAAATCAAAAAAACTAACTCTATTCTGTGGAAAAAATAAATGTATCTAATTAAGAATTCGTGCGTTCTACTGGGAAAGCTTTAGCGTGGAGTTGACTGGAGTTTTTGTTTAGGTATCCCAAGTTAGAAGGGTGGTTTTGCGTACACACTGAGATATACAAAAGGGTATATTGGTGCTACGCTCAACGCAACTTGGCCCAGGTACTTAAGCGTTAGAAAAAGACTTAGCACTATGAGGAGTATGGGTCATTAAAAGGAAGTGATACTTTACTCTGTATTTTTATCTGTAAAACTGTCTGTTTAGCTGTTGCTGATGAGCTGTCTGTTTTATGTTTAATGCTTTCTGTTGAGCTGTCGTTTCAGCTGATGTTCTGTCTCTTTAACTGTCGATTTTGCTGATGAGCTGTCTGTTTTATATGTAATCTGTTCGTTTAGCAAATTGATCTGTCTGTTTTATGTGTAATGTTTTGATGAGCTATCTATGTAGCTGTCTTTTTAGCTGATGTCTTGTCTGTTTAGCTGGTATGCCATCTCTTGAGCTATCTAGTTAGCTGTTTTTAGTTCATAAACTGACCATTTGGCCTAATGTGCTATATTTCATTCGATAATTTATTTGTTGCTGGATAGGTAAGAAGATTTCTGTACCGAGTTATTCGTAGGCATACATGGGTCAGACAAGAATATTCCCGTCTAGTTTGCTGTTCTGGTAGACAAACCTCGATTATGAAGAAGCCATTGTTAGTTGCTCGAGAATTAATTAATCTTATTTCACGCTGATAAATTCTTGGTAAGATTGAGTCAATATACCCTTTTTTTATGTGGGTCAGTTTTTCTCTTGATCACTGTCTATCTAATCCATAGGATCCTCTTTCTACAGCAATTCGATCTCCTTTTTCCAGTCTTTTCATGCCTTCATAGGACTCGTGGTCCGTTACTTTCTTTGAAGTTAATAATGATTGAGACTCTTGCTGCCTACTATAATGTTCCCTTGCATTGAAATTATGCTGCTACTGGACTCAACCAAAATGCTCGAAACTCGTATGATCCCTTTCATTAGCCATTTGAATCATTTTGTAAAGCCAAAATTTTTGAATGAATCTTCGCCCCATGCAAATCATTGCTAGAGCTTTAATATGGAATTAATTTAGCCCATTGTTTACTCGATGTATAAAGGGAAACTTATGAAGTACATTGAACTATCTTTATGTTCTCATGTATGATCAACCCTTTTTAGGATTATCCAGGATGTGCAGGAAAATGAGCACGTTCTGACCAGAAGACTTTTTCCCTATCATTGAGCAATTGAGTAAAATTTTGGTGCCTCCAACTGACTAAAAATCTGTCATTGATTCACTTTCAGGAGAATATTGAATAGATTTGATGACTTAAGGCTGCATCATTACTTGCAGCCTGTGAAATGATTAAACATGCACGGGCAAATGTCTCTAAATATGTACATTATAATAGCTATCAAAAGTCAATGTATTAGTATCGTGTAATAGACTGGTCTCTTTATCATGCAAAGAGGGTTATCCCCAATCACCGATCGGTCGGTAGGATCATGAGTGGTCTGTTCAGCAATTGAACAATGGTCAACTCCACACCAATATGTTTTCTCTTTTGCACCTTCTAACCCAATTGCTTGGCGAACACAAGGCAGTTTTCTCTTTCACACTTACTAACTCAGTTGATTGGCGGGTATAAGGCGGCAGAGGGCTGCACAGAGATTCAGGGTCATCTTCTAGCCAGCCTACTCCTTATCATACACGCATGATGATCTGATTGATGCCCGTGTGGCATGGGGTAGGCTAGGCAGGTGGTTATCCACTCCGCTGCGTTAGAGAGAAGTTTTGCAGGTGAAGTTGAGAATTCTTCTCAGAATAAGGTACACAGACCGAGCAGTGTTAGTGTTCGTATCCAGGATGGATGATCGTGAGCCATAAGTGTCAACTTGAGGGTACGATGCCATCACTCAAAACACATCGTTGGTTTGAGGATGGTAAGCTGTTATGTGATTGCGTATGAAGCCCATTATTCGACCGAGTTCAGCGAAGAATGTTGACTCAAATTGTCCACCTTGGTCGTAAACGATGCATCGGGGAGCTTCATAACATGCAGTCCAATTACTGTGAAGAAATGTTGACTAGAGGAATGACTTCCGGCCAACGTGTAAAACGATTAATGGTGGTAAGGATGTATGTATCTGCTTGTGATGATGTTACCGGCCCGACGATACCGATGCGAATGACCTTGAAGGTTCAAAAACGTTTGGAAATATGCTCATTCAGCAATCACATGCCTGGAAACTTTGCATGATTGACAACGGATGCATTCACGGGACCAAGTATTAATGTCCTTGCTTATGCTAGGCTAAAAGTATACGGAAGTGATTAGCTTGCACGTGGCACGAACTCCAGGATGAAAAATGCCGTGGAAAGAAGAAAACCCTTCTTTCGAAACTCTAGAGATATGTAAGGAATGGAAGTTGAGCCAGACTCTTCACAGAAAGTGTCTGAGTCGGAGCCGAAAGCTGGGAGTCTAACAAACTTGAACCTCGAGTTCTTTTGTAGGTCTTCAAACTCTGGGTCACTAAGTTATGACTGATTTACAGTGGCAAAATCTAAAGTACTGTGAAGAAAAATCTCTTCAATATGGGAAATAGCGTCTGCATCAACGTTGCCGTGACCAGGAACATGCCGAATGTCAGTAATGAGTAGTAGCTTAAGTTGACGAGGAGTAGCCTTTTCAGAATTTTGCTTGAAAGTATATGTTATTGGCTTGTGATCAGTATATAATGTAAAATGTTGATCCTTTAAATAGTAACAAAAGTGTCGTATACCCTGATAAGCTGTGAGGATTTTGCGGTCTTAAACACTGCACGAATATTGTGCAGGATTTAGCTTCACCGAGGAAAAGCCAAGAGGCTGCCAAGAGTTATTAATTCTTTACTGCAAGGCAGCTCCAACTGCTAGCTTGGACGTGTCTACTAATAGAGCAAGCTCGGCTGTAGAGTGAGGAAGAAACAATAGGGTAGCTTTAACAAGTCCATTTTTAACGGCTGTGAAGACCGAAATTGTTTTGAGTGTCCAATCTATTTTTCTTTATCTGTCTTTCTAGGGTCCATAAAGAAAAGAATTTAATACTCGTTAGTGTTCCGCTGCGTGAGGAATGAAGTGGCGGTAGAAGTTAACCATGCCTAAGAATCGTCTTAGGTCTTTCATCGTGGTTGGTAGCTTGGAGGAAGATATACCCTCGATTCTGTCAGAGAGGTCTTGTTACCTTATGGTAAAATCTAATCTCCTCAATGAATCCTCAACCTTTTCTCTGAATGTTTTTCTTCCACTTTCATACCAGATCTTTCCTACTGCAACTCCTATACTGTTAATATACCAAATTCCACTTCATTGACATTTTTTTGTTTAAAACAGACTTCGTTGAAGAAAAAACCTTCAAGTTCAGTAACCCAAACCTTTCCCCAGGTCCAGATAGAAACATATAAGTAAAATCTTTAGCGTCTTCTTTATCGATCTCTCTGGCTTTCTTGTTCAACCTCAATTTGAGCAGAGGCATTTTTCCTACTTACTAGAAGAGATCAACATTTTCCCTATTCTGAAGGGTGGTGATCTTTCATCTGTACCTAATTATCGTCGAATATCGTTATTTTCCTGTTTTCCAAAATTAATTGAGCGTCTGGTACACAATCGGCTTTCAGTGCTTCTTAACCCTGTTTTGGCAAAGGAACAACACGGATTTCTTAAGGGTCGTTCTACCTCTAAAAACTTGATCGAGTTCACCGATTTTATTGCGAAAGCATTGGATAATCACTCGTAAGTTGACATAATCTTAACCGATTTTTTAAAGGCGTTTGATACAGCCAACCATCAGCTTCTTTGCTACAAATTGAGTGCGTATGGTTTTGCTCATCCTATTTTATCATGGATAAAGTCATATCTATCTTCTCGTATGTATTGTGTTAGTCACTGTAGTATATTTTTAACTCCATTTTATCCTTCCTCTAGTATTCCTTTTTTTTTTTATTTGTGGTAGGGAGGTGAATGCTATTTATGTACAGAGTGTGGGACTCCCATGCGCGACTGGACTACTCACTAAACACCTCCCCTGTCAAGCTGAGAACCCAGCCTGGAACCGTTTGACACATTACTTCGGGCCAGGTCGCGTTTTGTTACGCCGTGGGGCGCCTTCAAGCTGGGGAATCCTTTTCCTAGCGGGAGGGGAGAGGGGAAGAGGAATTGCCAGAAGAGCGATCCCCCAGCCCCAGCGCCCCCGGCTGCTGTGAGTCCCTTTTATATTTTAGGACTGTCCGAGCATAATGTGCCACCTGGTTCCATTTGTCAACCGATTCGAGCATCACCGCAATTATATTATCCGGGGTGAGCTCCCCCGTCTCCCTGTAAAGTTCCCTTCGCAGCCTGACCCATTTTGTACACGCAAAAAATGTGTGACAGGCATTGTCCTCCTCTCCTGGGCAAAGCCGACAATCGCGGGACCGTGACTTACCGATTTTGTGCAGGTAAGACAGAAAACACCCGTGCCCGCTCAAAAGCTGTGTCAGATAGAAGTCAGTCTCACCGTGCCTTCAATTTAGCCACGGTCTCACATCCGGGATGAGGCGCGCAGTCCACTTTCCCTTCGTGCAATTCACCCAAGACTGCTGCCAATCGTTGAGTGAGCGCTGTCTCCCTTCGCGGACAACTATCTCCCTCGCATCCTCGTTTCGGCGCAGGTAAATAGCGCGGCGCTCTCTAGCAAGGAGGGCGATAGGTATCACGCTTGCAATCACTCTCACGGCCGAGTCGGAGACTGTTGGATACGAAGATGCAATTCTCAGTGCTCCTCTTCTCTGCACCCGTGCCAAACGTTTCCGGTATACCTCCTTGCTGAGAGCGTCGCCTCTGCCCCGTACAGCAGCACTGACCCTACAGCACTCATCAAGAGGCGTCTTCTTGATGGACTGGGCCCCCCTACGTTGGCTATAAGTCGACTCAGAGCCGATATTCCCGAAGCAGCCTTCTCAGCCGTTGCCCTGATTTGCTCAGAGAAACTCATCTTCGAGTCGATCAGTAGCCCCAGGTACTTCACCGCTAGCTTCGATTGGATTTGTATGTCTCCAATACTGATCATCCTTACTCTAGGGATTCTCTTTTTTGTCAAGATGACCACTTCGGTTTTCTCCAGTGCTAAACTCAGCCCGCGAGCAGTCACCCAGTCCCTCACTCGGCGCATTAGCATACCTAGCCTAAGTTGCGCTTGTTCAACGGTGCGTCTAGTGACCAGAGCCGCAACACCATCCACATAGCCAACCAAGCGCGACTCATCTGGCATCTGAAGTCTCAGTAGCCCGTCGTAAGACACGTTCCACAGGTCCGGACCAAGGATAAATCCCTGGGCAACACCCAATGTAATTTCCATCCTTCGTTGGCCCTGTGTCGTGTCGTAGAGCAAGCTTCGGTCCTTAAGGTAGTTCCTCAAAAGCCGCATTAGATATTCTGGAACTTGAAAAGAGTTTTCCAGCGTATCCAGAATATCCACCCATCTAGCGGAGTTGAAGGCATTCCTGACGTCGAGTGTCACCAACAGGACAATCCGTCGCTTGGTGCGACTATATGCCTCTGCCTTTTGGACCGCGTTCACCACCTCTGCAATCGCATCAATGGTAGAACCTCCTGCTCTAAAGCCGTACTGCCGAGGAGATAGGTCCCCAGCAGCACGAATCGCGTCAGTGAGTCTTCCCTTGATGAGTTTCTCTAGCACTTTCCCAGCCGTGTCAAGCATGCATAACGGGCGGTATGCAGACGGCGATCCGGGATTTCCCTTCCCCTTGCTGATCAGCACGAGCCTCGCCACCTTCCATCGTACCGGGAAAAGCCCGTCCCGTAGGCAAGCGTTGAATGTGCTGAGCAGCAAGTCAGGACAATGGTGATAGACGAGCCGCAACACCTCAGCTGGAACACCATCTGGACCTGGAGCCTTCCTCGCGTTCAATGAGAGAACTGCCTCCTCCAGCTGTGTGAAGAGTGGGCACTCTACTGCTGTTTCACCATGGACAGCGTCAACATGGACGGGATGGGCGGGGAAGAGTCCCCGCACTATCGCGTCCATCTTTTCCGCGTCATGTATACAAGGCTTCCGTAGGGCACCAAGTTCCCCCATGACCAGCCAAGGCCCCACGGATCCTTGTTCACATTGTCCACTAGGTCTTGCCAGCAGCGAGCCTTGCTACTGTTGATCAGCTTGCGAAGGCATTTCCTGGCCGAATTATATGCTGCCACCTGCTCGCATGCCTCATCAGGGTTCCGGACCCGTTGAGCCTCACGTCGAAGCTTGTGACACTCCCTTCGCTTTTCAGCGATTTCAGTTGACCACCAGTACACTGGGGGCTTGCCGTGCCGGGGTCTTTGGCGGGGCATAGAAGCGCAGCAAGCAATCGTAATGATGCTCATAGTAGAGTTCACCACGTCTTCAGCTACCCGTTCTTCCGTCCCCTCCGAAGCTCCCTGCAGCGGCTCACCTGCTGTGAGAACCTTGACGAACCTCTCGACGTCCATCCTTCCGATGTTCCATCCAGTTCCAGAAAGCCGAGAGCATGGACGTCGGGAGACAGCATCACTTATCTCAAGCAGAATGCACTGATGATCACTGGCTGAGTAGTTCTCTAATACTTTCCAGTTGTGTCTCCTTCGTACTAAGGACTCCGAGGCGAATGTCACGTCCGGTATGGTTCCCTCACGCCAATATGGCGGAAAGTCGGTGTATTTCCGGAGTTTAGTACGACGAGGGCTGTCCTGGCCGCCATTTCCAGGATTCGTTTTCCCCGCGAATCCGTCTGAGTATTCCTTAAGGTTCCATTCTTTGCCCCCTTTTCGTTCCTCTAGTTTATAAATGATCTTTCATCAGTAATCACCTCCCCTTCCCTATATATGCAGATGATGTGAAAATGTTTCGCACAGTTGGGTCTATGCAGGAGACTTAGCATCTGCAGAGAAATTTGAATGCCTTATTTAATTGGTGTGCATCTAATTATCTCTGTCTTAATTATTGCCAAATGCAGTAAAATGTCTTTTACCCTTAAGTTCACTCTATTGGCGTTTAGCTATATATTAAATGATGTTCCTTTCACTATTGTGAATTCTGCTAAGGATTTTGGTGTTACTTTTGATGCTCTGCTCAGTTTTGATGCTCACATTCTTAATGTCACTTTTACGGCATCGAAATTCTCGTGGCGCATTTTAAGATATGCTCATAAATTCAATATTTTTTCTACTCCTGTCTGCCTTGAATACTCCTCCATCGTTTGGTGTCTTCGGTACTCATATCTCGTCAACTCATTAGAGAATGCAAATTCAGTCGTGTCTTGTTCTATAAGTTGAAACTTCCATTTCAAACATATGAAACTCGCTTAGCCTTCCTTTGCCTCCCAACCTTGTTAATGTGTCGTATTTATCAGGATCAGTGTTTTTTGTATCGATTTTGCCACCATCAAATGTTTTCTACACTGTCTTCTGAGTTAGCTTTCCGTCTGGATACACGCCCTTCTCGTGTAAATAACTGCTTTGTAGTTCCGTTTGCTCGTACAAATATATATTTGCATTCATCCATTTTGTGAATGATTAGAAAGCATGACAAACTAGTGCTTTGTTCTTTTTCTGATTCATATTTTGTTTCCAAACTAAAATTTTGACTCCTAGTTATTACTTATACTATACATTTAATTCAATTTTATGTACCTTGCTTATTCTATTCTCTTACGTTTGCTTTACCTATTAATAGTATAATACATATCTGGCATCTCCAGTCTTAGAGAAGTGTCTTACAACGGGCTACTAAGACTAGAGATGCTAGTTTTAGAGTCGTTTAAGGCATAGAATAAAAAAAAAGAATAATTCCACCAACACAAATAACAACACACACTTTTAAGACTTTTAACAAACTTTTATTTAACGATTCGCACGCTTAGAGTACCGGTTACAGACTGGGGGCGACGCCGTGGATACGGTTTCCCTAAATACTCTAATTTTGCTGACACTATGTCTGGATTAGACATGTGTCGTTTTAGAAATGATCTCGTTGCATTTTCCATAATTAGGTAAATGCAACGTCTGCAAAAGTTCTTCAATATTTTTATGAGAATTGTTTGTTACCGTATACATGACTTTTCCCCCCTTTACATTAAAATTCTCCTGAATTTTATAAATATTTTCGGTTACATGATTTAGAGATTCTACCAAGTTTTTATTTTTCTTAAAAATAGTAAGTATCCAAATTGTTAAATTCAAAATGATAATCGAGATAATGCCTATGGTAATGTAATTTATATTAGAGTGTAATTTCAAGTGACTTATGCGTTTCAGGTTTTCAACATTTTTCAAAATAATATCATCGAAGCTTAATTTTTCGGTAAAATTATAAGATTCATTATCGATATAAAAGTATCTATCTACAAATTCTTGATTATTATTACTAAATGTATTATTTGAAATTTTTATTGTACAATTATTTATATTTATAAGATAATTTCCATTAAGCTTGATTTCTCTATCATCGCAAAGGTTTATAACATCTTGATTTATCATGTTTTTACATATTATTGTAGCATCATCTATTTTTCTAATTACATTTTCTTTGCTTTTGACCAGTTTACAGTTATTTTGGGAAATACAGTTGTTTAATGGTTTTAGTTCATTTTCAAATAAAATTTCTTCGTTATACACATATTTTGTGGAGTTTGATTCAACAATGTACTGGTCTTCGAGGTAGATTTCAAGATTATTTTCATTAGGCATTGCCACTATAACTTTAAAATCGATTAATTTATATGTGTCGGGAATTTTGATAGCAAGAATAATTGTGTCATTGTTATGTTTCAGTAGTCCAGTTCGAACATTCTTTAGTTTGTAAAAGTCAAGGCTCGTCAACCTGATTTCTGTTGCTGTCAATAAACTAGGATGTACGATTCCGTGTCTGATTAGTCCTATATTGTAATAAGTTGGTCCAATTTTTCCTTCAACAACTCTATTTTGAGAATCTGATCGAGTTTTAATTGGTGTTTAATAATTTTCATTTCATTTTCAGTAGTTTCTTGATATGTTTTAATTATTCCATTCCTATCTGATTCAATGATTTGCTTTAAATTCGTAATAGAGTCGTTTAAAAAGGAATTTATTTCAATTTGTCTGTTTAAGTTATTTAATTCTTCGTCTTGTTTCTTTTCAATCGTATTCAAAGTATTTAAAATTGTTTGTCGGTCATCATCGCTCATTGTACCAAAAAGGAATTTTTCTGCGGTCTAACGAGATTGATAAGTCCTCTTCTTTGCCTAACTCTGGGATCAATAGCTGATAATTTTGCGTGAATGTTCTCTAATTCCTTTTGGATAAATGGATCGTTTATAATTCCTAATTTGTGAATGTTTTCTTCAATAGCGTGTATCGTACTTTTGATTTCATTGATACTGATTATGTGAAGGATGGTTTTAGTAGTTGTTATGATTTCCGTTTGTCTAAGGTTAATATGTAGTTGTGTATCCATTTTTGGATACTATTGGATTCAATGTAAGAATCCCAGTTGTTGATTGGATAAGTACGGTTAAGATGAGAACTATTGGCATGAGGGGCTGAAAAATGTATAGGTTTAAAAGACAATACGTTAGAAAAGCTGAGCTTGAGCTATTTCAATAATCATTTTTTGTCTAAGATAAGGCATATTGATTGTGTGAAATCAAGTTTTTGGTTTTTGCTAATATATCGAGCAAACATACAACTGAATACTCCACAATCACTTACGTTAGCTTGAAGCGGAATATTGCTGGCATGTTCTTTTGTAAATTCTGTTGTATCTAAAGTCTGTTTTAATTTATCTAATGATTCTTGCGCCAAATAATCTTCTAATTTAGTTAGTACTATAGGGTTTTGATTTCCTAAAGAATCGTAATATTTTATAGATTTTTGTTTAATGTTGATTATTGCCATACACCAATGGTTATCATTAACGAGTATCGGAATTAATATTAAATCGAATGAAAATAAATTGACTTTTCTGGTCCATCTGCGCACTGAGTTATATCCAGCCTCTAATAATCGTGAAAAGAAGAAAGTGTTCATAGCATAAACGTTTAACGGGTTCTCGACATCTTTTTGCACACTTTGCTCTGTTATTAAATTTAGATAAAAGTTAATGATATTATCGTTTAGCCAATTTAATCCGTTTAATGTCTGAATATCACTTCTTGTGATATTAATATTATATTTTGAAACTATGATTTCTTCAGGAGGACCCTTTTTAGTTGCATTTTCTAGAATAAGTTTTTGGCCTTCATTAAAAATCTCGCTATTAGTATTATGATTACTTCCTTTAATTTTCATTGGTTTCCAACTGAACTCTTCTATATTTTTGCTTTGGTCTGCATATTTTAGTTCTTTCTTAATGTTTGTCAGATGAACATTATCTAATTTTGATTTCCTATATTTTGGGAGGTTTTTACGTCTAGCAGCTTTATGGTTTTTGATGAAACCTGTAGATCTGGTCTCATTGTAATCTTCCCTATTTTGGTTGAGTTTATTCAGGTATTTGTTCTTGGTTTCTTCAATATTTGCCTTTATTTTCTCAGAATTTACTTGACCGCTTTGCACTTCTTTTGGGGTACATTTTATTGTCGAGTGATACCTTTCGTTATAGTTCCTGATAGCCTTTTGAATTGTACTTCTTACAGAGAGTTTCGTTTTATCAATTGCTAGAGTTCTGAATTTTTCAAGTATGGTATTATGTAGCCTTTCAACATCGGCTATTCCTGTACTATGGGGTTTAGTTAAGTGTAAGATTATATCTTCAGACTGTAAGAAATCTTTCAATAAGACTCCACTAAACTCATTTCCTGCAATAATTTTCTTTGGCTTACCAATTTTCACAAAATGATCTTCTAATTGTTCATTAACTGTTACATGGTTTCTGTCGCTTAGATAATAAGCAGCTCCAAATTTAGAAAATTTATCTGTTATGGTTAAAAAACTATTTTTCATTATTATAAAAATATCTACGTGGACTATTTCGTTGATATTGGAAGGAGTTTCAGTGTTTTGAAATTTTGGTTGAATGGGTCGCCTGTCGTATTTTACTCTTTGACAAACTTCGCATTGGCTTATTACAATTGTTATAAGCTCAAGGAGCTTCGGGAAATAAATTTTATTCTTCAATACTGCGTAAGATTCCTGTATTCCAGAGTGAATACTTTCTCTTACATGATAAAATGCAATTTGTTTGACGGCTTCGGTTTCTGTTTCGATATCCTTGGCTCTTAGTGAACATCTGAAAAATTTTACTGAACTCTTGCTTGGGAATAATTCCCTAATTTTTTGCTGTACAATATTGTACTTACTATCATCTAATTCAGTGTAGATGCCTATTGTACCTTTGTTTACATAAGTTTTTAGAATATGATTTAAATTTTCAAAATCATGTTCGGATATATATATTATTCGCTTACCATGGATGATTTCAAACTCCACGGTTTTATTGTTTGTAAGGATAAATTGTGTCTTATATTTGTTGACAATTTCACCTTTTATAGGAATGTGATCTAGTAATTCCTCTTCTGCAGAGTGAATCGTGGCCAGATCTGAACATTCCTCATTTTCCATATTCCAAATACCTAGATCAGAATACGAATTGGCTTTGTGGCTATCTATTTGGGAATCTTCTTTTTCGGATTGCTGATGTTTGATCCTGCTAAGGAAATCGGCTACTCTATTTTCCTTTCCTTTTAAATACTCAATATCAAATTGATATTCTCCTAGTTTTAACAGCCAGCGTTGATGGCGTGGTGATAAATCCTTGCCTTTATACTTGGCTTGTAAAAATTTTATTGGCTGATGATCTGTATAGATCACGAATTTATTTCCATATAAGTAGGGCCTGAAATAGTTAACGGACCACATAATAGCAAGGAATTCCTTGTCCGTTGCTGAATAGTTTTGTTCGTGACTATTCAATGTTCGTGATGCGAAACACACAGGATGTCCGTTTTGCGACAATACTGCACCTAAGGCGTAGTTAGACGCATCTGTTGTTAATTGAAATTGTTTATCGAACTCGGGAAAACGAAGAACAGGATGTGTGCTAATAAGTGCTTTCAATTTCTCAAACGCTTCTATGTAATTTGGATCTTTGGTATTGATTTTCGAATCTTTCTTTAAGTATTTTGTTAGGGGTTGTGCGACCTTCGCATAATCCCTAATAAATTTGCGGTAATACCCTGTGGCTCCTAAAAAGCTTTTAAGTTCTTTTTCTGTTTTTGGAAGTTCAAGTTTTTGTATTGATTGAATTTATTCCGGATTTGGTTTTAAGCCGTCTTTAGTGACTACGTTACCTAAAAAGGAAGTTTCCTTTTGCATAAATGAACATTTATCAATTTGAATTTTTAACTGATGTTTTTCTAAGACTTTGAAAATTTGTGTTAGAGATTTTATATGCTCTTCAAGTGATGTGCTAAATATTAGCACATCGTCAAGATATACTACACAGCATTTGTTAATAAAATCCCGGAGGATATCATTCATTAAACGCTGAAAGGTTGCCGGAGCATTTTTCAGCCCGAATGGCATCCTAACAAACTCATATAGACCATGTGGTGTGACGAACGCCGTTTTATGGCGATCTTCTTTGCGGACCAATATTTGGTGGTACCCTTTGGCTAAGTCAATTGTGGGGAAGTAATGTGCTCTCCCTAATTTATCCAAAATAGACTCGATGTTTGGCAAAGGGAATTTATCGTCGACTGTGATTTCATTGAGTCTACGATAGTCTATGACGATTCGATATTTTTTTGTACCAGAATTATCAGTTTTCTTGGGAACGACTATCAAAGGCGAGGAATATCTTGAATTACTTCTTTGGATAATGCCTTGACTTTCCATTTCTGCGATTTGTTTGCGAACTTCTTGTTCGTGTTTTGGGGGATACCTATATAATTTTGCATTTATCTGCTTGTCTGTTATGATTTTAATTTTATGTTCGATTGTTGGGGTACTTGTTAATTTATCCCCTTCTTTAAAGAATATAGTTTCGAATCGTTTAAGAACTTTTAATAGTTCCCTGTTTTCTTCAAAATTTAAATGTTCTAACTTAAGTCTGTTTAAGAAGTCAGAGCTTGATGCTTCTAAGTGAGCAACTTTCTGAAACGTGTAGGGAGTATTTAAAGACCTAATTGATTGACCATTTAGGGTGATCGTTCCTTCTTCGAAATCAATAATTGTTCCTAAGTTATTTAGGAGATCTGCTCCAATTATAAAATCGTATTTTCTTTTGTTTAAAGGTTTTACTTTCCACCTGATCATAGCTTTATGGGAAGTCTTAAACTCAGCAGGTACTGGAGTGTGGACTTCATATTCAAAAACGTCTTTTCCAATAATCGTGGAAAATGGGACTGGATTGATCTTAGTTTTTCGAAAAATTTTAATGGAGTCATCAATGAGACTAAATGAGGATCCCGTATCTACCAATGCTATAAATTGATAATTTTTTAAAGTTATTTTAATAAGAGGTAAATTATCCGAGGCTAATTGATAAAAAAATTTTCATTATTATGCGCATAATTAATTTCTGGACATTGATTTGAGTCCGCTTCTGAATAGTCTTCTGACTGATTTCTTGCATCGGTTATTCTTTGGAATTTTCGAATATTATCAACTTCCATTGGTTCTGGATAAGCTTGAACTTGGCGAGAATTTTGCCCGCTACCAGATGAATTATTTTGCCTGTAATTATTGGAATCTGTGGGGGGGTTTTTAAATCTTTTCCGCCCAGGACTTTGATTACCATTATTATTAGTGCTGGTAATGTTCGTTCCCCTATTTTGACCGCTTGAATTGCTAACATTTCTATAATTATTTTTGTACTGGTAGTTTGTTTGAAATTGTCCTTGAGGATTAGTAGAGCTGTAATAATTTTTATAGTTTTGTCTGTTTTCGTCGAGATTACTGTTATAAGTACGCTGTCTGTTTTCTTCATAATTATTGCTATGGATATTTTCGAAATTTGGCTTGTACTCAGTTTTTCTGTTGTCGATTTTTTGGTTTTTACGGTCATAATAGGTTTTGGGAGTGTTTATATTAAATTTTGAAAACTTTCTTTCATTAGACATTTGTTTTACTTTAAATTCAGGCCTAATGCATGAATCTTCAAACCTCCTCTCTTTCATTATTTCTAGTATGCTATTAATATCGTGTAATGAATAAATTTTTTCGTATAAAACACCCTGGGACATTTCTTTTGCAGTATTTATTAGAAAAGAATTTACACTAGTTAAATCTACATATGGAGAATCTTTATAAAATATCTTCAATTCATCTGCTTTAATTTTTATCTTTTGTAAATGTAAAACAAGATCACTTACATTGTTTGCCTTCAGGTTGCAAATCTTCCGATATATCTCCGCTGGCTCCGTGTCCGGTCTGTAGAGATGTTTGAGCGCCTTTTTTATTTCTTCCCAATCGTCTGTTTTTTCCGTGTTGATAATTCCTTGTTTCGCTTCTCCCTGAATTTTCTCATAAAAGATCATTCTTGTTGCCGCTTTCCTTGTTTCATCATCGTTGATGCTCGCCAGGTAATATTCCGTGCTAGCAATGAAGCTGTTTGTTGTTATCTCGGACATGCCCGTGAAATTCGACATGTGTCTTATTTCCTTGAGAACGTTTTCCCGTACTCTAGCGTCGTTGTTTGCCATAGCTCTTACGTTATTTTCACGGTCGAGTCTTAATTGTTGGATTGCTTGAGCCAGTTGGGCTATTTGAGCATCTCGCACTTGGATCTCGCGTTGCAATTGTTGGATTTCTTCTGCCATAACTTCTCTTGATATTTTCCTTCTTTTGTAATGAAGGTCAGATCGTTTTTTGCTCATTCACTTCACTCACTAGATTGTTTATGATTTAATATTTTAGTTCATTCACTCACTAGATTGTTTATGATTTAATATTTTAGTTCATTCACTCACTAGATGTGGTTTAAAGTTTCTTTTTGAACTTTTCTTTTTTTTTTTAACTTTGGGATTGTGAACAGCCTCATTCACAAATTTGAAAAAACAAATGGATTTTATAAATGTTTATAAAGTTTGAAACACGGGTTTGGATTAACTGACTCCCAATTTATTCAATTGAGGCCAGAGGCGAATTCTCTTATAATTCTGCCTGGGCTTTGCAATACCCTGTTTTATCATTAACTGACTCCCAATTTATTCAATTGAGGCCAGAGGCGAATTCTCTTATAATTCTGCCTGGGCTTTGCAATACCCTGTTTTATTATTAACTGACTCCCAATTTATTCAATTGAGGCCAGAGGCGAATTCTCTTATAATTCTGCCTGGGCTTTGCAATACCCTGTTTTATTATAAGTTTATTCGAGTCGCGGATCGCGTTTACCGACTGCGCCAGTTTTAGAGTCGTTTAAGGCATAGAATAAAAAAAAAGAATAATTCCACCAACACAAATAACAACACACACTTTTAAGACTTTTAACATACTTTTATTTCACGATTCACACGCTTAGAGTACCGGTTACAGACGGGGGGCGACGCCGTGGATACGGTTTCCCTAAATACTCTAATTTTGCTGACACTATGTCTGGATTAGACATGTGTCGTTTTAGAAATGATCTCGTTGCATTTTCCATAATTAGGTAAATGCAACGTCTGCAAAAGTTCTTCAATATTTTTATGAGAATTGTTTGTTACCGTATACATGACTTGCTATATGAGTCGCGCTTGATCGGCTATGCGGATGATGTTGCGGCTCTGGTCGCTGGACGCACCGTTTAAAAAGCGCAACTTAGGGTAGATATACTAATACGCCGAGTGAAGGACTCGATGACTACTCGCGGGTTCAATTTAGCACTGGAGAAAAGCGAAGTGGTCACCTTGACAAAAAAGAAAATTCCTAGAGTAAGGAGGATCAGTATTGGGGACTTACGAATCGAATCGAAGACATCGGTGAAGTACCTGGGGATCAATAGCCCCAGGTACTTCACTGATGTCTTCGATTCGATTCGAAGATGAATTTCTCGGGGCAAATCAAGGCAACGGCTGAGAAGGCTGCTTCAGGAGTATCAGCTCTGAGTCGACTTATGACCAACATCTCCTGGTGAATGCTGTAGGGTCAGTGCTACTGTATGGAGCAGAAGTATTGGGTGACGCTTTCAGTAAGGAGGTATACCGAAAACACTTGGCACAGGTACAAAGAAGAGGAGCACTGAGGATTGCATCTTCGTATCCAACAGTCTCTGGTTCGGTGGTGAGAGTAATTGCACGCGTGATACCTATCGTCCTCCTTGCTAGAGAGCACCGTGCTATTTATCTGCGTCGAAACAAGGATCCAAGGGAGATGGTTGTCCACGAGGAGAGACAGCGCTCGCTCAATGATTGGCAGCAGTCTTGGGTGAATTGCACGAAGGGAAAGTGGACTGCGCGCCTCATCCCGGATGTGAGACCGTGGCTAAATCGAAGGCATGGTGAGACTGACTTCTATCTGACCCAGCTTTTGAGCGGGCACGGGTGTTTTCAGTCTTACCTGCACAAAATCGGTAAGTCACGGTCCCCCGATTGTCGGTTTTGCCCAGGAGAGGAGGACAATGCCTGTCACACATTTTTTGCGTGTACAAAATGGGTCAAGCTGCGAAGGGGCCTCTACAGGGGGATGGGAGAGCTCACCCTGGATAATATAGTTGTGGTGATGCTCAATTTGGTTGAAAATGGAACCAGGTGGCGCATTATACTCGGACAGTCCTAAAAGATAAAAGTAACTCAATGCAGTCGGGGGCAATGGGGCTGGGGGATCGCTTTTCTGACACTTCCTCTTCCCCTCTTTCCTACCGCTAGAAGAGGGGTCCCCCAGCTTGAAGGCGCATCACGGCGCAACAAAACGGGACCTGGTCCGAAGTAATGTGTCAAATGGTTCCGGGCTAGGTTCTCAGGTTGACAGGAGACATATTTAGTGGGTAGTCCAGTCACCTCCTTGCGAGCATGGGAGTCCCACACTCTGTGCGCTTTCACCTCCCAAACACAAAAAAAAGTATTATACATAATCCTAAATTTATCATGAATTATTATCTTTATATTTTCATTGTTTAACTTGATTTGTTCCGTTTTGTAATTGGATTGCATTTTAATCTTTTAAATTTGATTGTGACCTTGAGAAAGGTACATTTTTCCAAGTTAATAATGAGGCCATGGTCTGCAAGCCGTTTGAACACCTGCCCGAGATGGTCGAGGTCTTCCGCATCAGAAGAGGAAACGGCAAAGATATCGTCTAAGTAGACAAAAAAAAGAGAAGGTCGTTTAGGACTGCATGAACGAAACGTTGGAACGACGCATTGCATAACCCAAATATCATATGAGTAAACTGGAAGGGTCCGAAAGTTGTGATGATTGCGGTCTTTGGAATGTCGTTCGGTGCCACAGGGATTTGATGGTAGGCCTCAGATAGGTCTAGAGTGGAGAATACCAGGCCTCAGTTGGGTCTAGGATGGGAAGAGTCTTGAATGATCGGCATTGGGTAGTGGTCAGGAATTGTGACCACATTGAGGTGTCTGTAGGCGCCGCAGGGATGCCACTTTCCATGCTTCTTTTTGATAAAATGAAAAGGAGAGGACCAATTTGAATTAGAAGGTCTATATATCCCTTTTGACACTAAAAAATTGAACTCTTTTCCAGCTGTCACAAGCCCATCAGGAGTTAAACGGTGAGCTCTCGGTAATATTGGAGGACCTTTCGTGATGGCACGATATTTGCGGATAAGTGAGTATATCAGTGGATCCCAATGAGACTGGAGTTGAATGCTAAGGTTTGAAAATGTAGTGAAAGCATAATGTCCAGAAGAAAGTGTGGTGAGTGGATTCGCGAAGAATCTTTTTATTTGAACTTTTTCTCTTAATTCTAATTATCATTAATTTTCTTTTCTGTTTGTTTTGTTCCATTTTGTAATTGGATTGTGTTTAATCTATTAAATGGAATTTTTAGATAAATAAATAAATAAGATACACTTGGCCAAGCCAGCTACTAGCCCATAGTGACACAAGATAGGTCTAGTAACATCCACTATTAGACAAATCCATTGAAACTCACGATGAAGTCCCTGATCCAAAGTAAGAGTTTTTCGTCCATACGTATTTATGGATGTATGGTTGACTGCTGAAAGCCTGAGGCTGGAAGAAGGTAGACTTCCGGAATGTATGTTTGGTAAAACCAAAATGTCTGCACCAGTGTCAATCAAAAAAATGTCTTTATGTGCTTTTATTAAACATCACAAGATGACGGCTTGATAAGAGGATGTGCTTGTTTAATTGTTTAGTTTTTTGGCTTGATAGAGCCGATGGATTGATTGCTCTGGTAGCTACACGGCGTGACACACTTGAGTGCTTTGTTGCCAAATGCGCGAAAGCACCAACAAATGTTATGTTGGGTGTTAGATGGTGTAAAAGAACGGGAACGTGTTCCTCTACACATTGATTTAGGCCCAATGGTGAGCTACCAGTTTCTTTTTAATTTGTGCCATTTGTTGCGTCAAGTCTGTAACTTGTTGCTCTATACACGAAGGTTGAGAATTTAACTGTGAAGTTGTTCACAGACTTCTGGTTGTAGCGACTGAATTTACGATGGTTGAATTGCTGTTGAAAAAAATTCCGGTGATGTTAATATTTCTAGAGCTTTCTCAGCCATAACAGCTAACTGTTGCAGAGTTGACACTGGATTGCAAACCAAAAGTGCCCTAATATCCCCGGGTTGAGAGACAACTGGTCAGAGCATCTTTGAGAACGTTGATCCAGAGCATCAGGATTTTTGATTATATCGAGGACCACAACAAATTCATTTAAATTTAATGTGGCCACCCTGACTCGATATTTAGACAGACTAACTGTCATGCCAGAGGCCGCAAATTGGGCCTCTAGCTGGTACTTTAATTGCTAAAGCACTCAAATTTACATGACGGTAAGGGCCATCTCCATTATTTTCATTTGCCATTATTATTCGATAGAACGTGTAAAAATGCCTAAGGACAGTATAAAAAAAAACTGATGAGAAATCAATTGGAGTAGAAACGAAAATAAATAAAGAATGCATAAAGTGTGTGTGTGTGTGTGTGTGTGTGTGTGTGGTCTAGTGGTTAGAGCCTGAGATGCATAAGCCAAAGGTCCCAGGTTCAAATCTCGTTGGTGAACAACATGATTTAGCTCAGGGGATTTTTCGGACAGACTACAAGTGTTCACTCAGTGGTGATATGTACTTATTTAATAAGATCATATCATAGCTGAGCAGACACACGGGAGCATGGTACTGACCAAACCAACTTCCGAAAAAATCAATACGGTCATGAAAATGATATACTCTATCTCTAAGCGAAGGCCCGAGAGGGGCTGTAGTGCTAAAAAGAAGAAGAAGAAAGTGTCGTGGTGTATAAAATTACAATAATTTTATATAAAAATAAACAACAAGGCAACAATTAATTAAGTTAATCTGCATGTTTTTCCTGTTTGTTGGGTCTAAATCCTCCAAAAAAAAGTCGATCCAAATCTGGTAGTCCACCAAATACGGTGATTGCAGTACCAAAGCCGCCAAATAAACTGGGAGTTGATGTTGCTGCTGCTCAAAAAGTGTGAAATTCGTTGTTGTGATACCACAGACCAGACCATCAAATTTTGAATTTTTGGGCACTAGTAGTGCTGAGTATTTCTACGCTCTTGATTGAGTTGGGGCATTGGCGTGTTTTGCTTTGGGTTCACCAATGACAGGTATATCTCTGCTACTGGGCTTACTGCACAACTTTTCATTGATGATTTGTGGTTCAGTTCAGCTGAGCAGATCGGCTGGTATGGTTGGTCATCGTTCCAATAATAGGTAGTTCGATGTTTAATTGTGGTGGTGATATTGTCGCTGGTACATTGATAACTCGTTGTCAATAGAGCTTTCCAGAAATCTCTGAAGATATCTAGTCGTAATAATCAAACCGAATGTGTATTAATTTAAAGTATAGTGAAGTCTAAGTATTTTGAAAAGTGTATGTTCTGAGTTGTTGTATCGCAATGAAATTGGTGGAGAAACCCCACAAACTCAAACATAATTTCTAAACATCTAATTTTCCATGTGATGAAATAAAATATTACAAATGCTATAAATAATGCTTTACTTTGCTAAAAGCAAAACTTTCTTAGAGAATTTTACATGGAAACTTGGTAAACTGATTCTATTACACACTATTGTGAAAGGCTTGGTAACCAAGTATAATGTCTTTAGTCTATAGAATACTAAAGTTTATTGAGAAACAGATCCTCTTCTATGCTGTACTGGACCAACTAGAGCGTTTTAAGGGGTGTTTAGTTTATTGAGAAACAGATCCTCTTCTAAGCTGTACTGGACCAACTAGAGCGTTTTAAGGGGTGTCAGCAGGTCGCTTTTTCACCCTATGGATTATGTCGAAGTTTTGAAAATTCGCCAAAACAGTGGTCCTAAGTCCATCCATTCAAAAACAAAATTCTGGAAAACGACGTCAAGAAAACTAACAGGACAGGGATCAATACACTTATCTATTACAATGGTCATCCCACACTTTCTGGAAGAGTACCGTGAAATTTTTCGGGAACATCGAATACGTATCGAGAATTATATGCTTAAATATGTAAATACGGGTGAGAAAATATTTAATAAACAGTGAATACACTATCAAATATGTGAATGGTGCAACTCAAATACGAGATCAGACATTGATAAAGGCATTTTTTATTCCTATGATCGAGATACAAAAAATATTTTTTCACTAATAAAACAGTACATACTCCTGCAGTCTCGAATACGTACGAAAAAGTAATAATCGTAATACTGGGTGTTCCGGACATAAACGCTTTTCGAATTGAATGTAAAAACTATTATTTTATTTCACTATTTATTATTTTCTACTTTAAATTCGATTACAACTTGTTGACTTTTAATTTTAAATTTATCTTCAAATTTACGTCTGGATTCAACCATTCAATTTCACCTTCGAAAAACTAATGAATAATATCTTCAAAATTTTTGCTGTACCGCAATCTCCAAAACATAGTAATTCGGTACTTTCTCATTTGCTATCAGTGAATTTCAAACTGACAATATTGTAACTTCGAAACCCACAATATATCATCTCTGATAAAATTATCACCGTGATCTTCAGTAATCGTTGACAATCAGATGTCCTAAACGTCGGTCAACATTGGTTGGCAGCCAAAAAAAACGTAAACAAGAAGCATCAAATTCTGGTGAAATTCAGATAAGTTTTCTTATTTTAATATAAAAAGAAAAACGATTCTTTGTGCTTTTTTTGTGTCAGGTTTCAACACTGGATCCAAAGACGACTTTGAACATACTCCCCCGGATGAGGAGTTTATTGAAAATTTCAGCAGCGTTTACTCTCAATCGCAGTTTCTGTAAATGTAAGCATTAGTTTGAAAGTTTTATTATTTGATATACTTTTGATGTCAATTAGGCTCGGATGTTTGGTTTTCAACATTCTTTCAAGTTTTGATTCGTGGTTTGCTGCATTGGTGTGGTGAAGTTATCCCACCTTATGCTGGGCGTCCACCTACATCGTCATCGCGCTTTAGTTTGCGGTAATGTTCGTAGTGGTTGCGGCAAGTCGGTTCTGAAAAAGTGGGAAATTGATGGAAACGAGGAAGTATTAAATTGGAATGTTTGGCTATGATGTATATGGTGATGGTGTCGTTTTTTGTATAGGCAGTAGTGCTATTTTTGTGATGGATCGTTTGTATGTTTTGCCATTTGCCCGAACCGTAACAACACGTACTATTGCATCGAGACCCGGATATGCTTGCGTGATCCGAGCCAGAGGCCATCGGTAGGATGGCAGCTTCTCACCCTTTAAGATGCATAAATCACCAACTTTCACATTGGTTTCTTTGATTAACCATTTCGGCCGACGTTAGAGACGACTCAAGTATTCTTTCTGCCATCGCTTCCAACAATCTTGAGTAGGTTTTTGAGTCAGTTGCCATCTGTCTAAGTGATTGCTATTGGCCGTTTCGAATTCCTTTTCAGGTGGTGCTCACATAATATCACCGATGAGAAAATAGGCTGGAGTCGATACAGTAATATTGCTAGGGTCGTCACTTAGAGGGCATAAAGGACGAGAGTTAAGACAAGCTTCTATCTTAACTAAAATGAGGGGAAGCTGGTGAATTCAAATGCCATTTTACTCCATCATTTGCTAAGGTCTCAGCCGCATCAGCATTGATTTTCATCATAATTTTTAGTTCAGCAGCTGTTCCAACAAAATTTGTCCCACAATCGGAATAAATGTGTTGGCAAACTCCTCTTCTCGCCATGAATCTGTGCAGTATTGCTAGAAATATTGGTGTGGAAAGATCACTAACGACTTCTATATGTATAGCCTTCACAGCCAGGCAGATAAATATTGCCACATAGCCCTTTGATATTTTGCATCCTCTTCCACGGCGATCTTTGAGATTGAATGGGCCACAGAAATCGATACCTGTGTCTGCGAATGGGGGTGATATAGTTACTCGAGTTTCTGGCAGATCTCCCATTAGTTGCGTCAAACACTTTGCGTTAGCACAAAAAAAGCGGACACATCGGTGTATGAATTTTTTAATTTGTTTGCGTCCGTTTATTAGCCAGAATTTTCTCCTCAAACTATTTAGCATTAACTGAGTTTGTCCATGCATTGTTGATTGGTTTTTCTGATTTAGAATTAGTTCAGTAAATTTTTCATTCTGAGGTAAAATTATTGGATGTTTTTCATGGAAAGATAGTTGAGCGTGTTGTAAGTGATCTTCAACCCTCATTATGCCCCTTTTATCTATAAATGGATTGAGATTAGCTAATTTGCCTTTATTTCCGACTGGTTTCAATTTTTGAAGATTTAGTAGCTCTGCCGAGCATTCTGTTCGTTGAGCATGTCTGACTCATAATTCAAAAGCGTGTTTTAGTTCATCCCAAGTGGATATGTTTGAGAGGCTCGTCGGTTCAATTTCGGTTTAATCGCACGAAAACAATAAGCGATGATTCTTATTGACCTTGTTAGTGTCGAGTATTTTTTCAATAGGTCATCCAAAAAATTGCCCTTTATTATTCCGATATTAACCATCGTACGTTCACGTTGTTCGATATAAGTTGATGGTATATCTTTATTTTCAGGCCAATCATCGATCGGTCCAGTTAACCAGCTTGGTCCGTGCCACCATAGTTTATTATTGCCCAGCTCGTTGGGTTTAATTCCCCTCGAAGCTACATCAGCTGGATTGTATGCTGACGGTACATGACGCCATGGAACATTGCCAACGTTTTCAACAATGTTGGCCATTCTATTGCTGACGAAGATAAACCATCGGGTGGGATGACTTCTCCACCAAGCTAAAACGATCTCCGAGTCGGTCCATAACCAGGTGGATATCTTTTCCAATCCTAATGCCGTTGTTACTTCCTTTACTAATCGAGACAATAATACTGCTCCACACAACTCTAAACGGGAAAGAGTCACTGGTTTTATTGGTGCCACCTTGGTTTTGGCTGCAAGAAGATGGGAGGTGACCGTTCGACCTGATTGTGTGACTAAGTAAACCGCAGCCGCGTACGCCCTTTGAGAAGCGTCGCAGAATCCATGGAGAGTTACAAGTGCGTCTGGTTGATACGTCACCCATCTTGTTATTTTAATGTGTTCAATTGCAGATAGCTGCTTCTACAAAGTAATCCATTCTGTGTTTAGAGGGCTGGGTATTGGGTCATCCTAGTCTTGCCTAGACAACCAAAGACTTTGAAGTAATATTTTCGCCACTATTATGATAGGTGCTATCCAGCCTAGCGGGTCATATAGACGTGCTACTTCTGATAGAATAGCGCGTTTTGTGTACATTGTTAGTTGTTCATGCTTCTTCAATCGATACGTGAAGTAATCCATCAAAGGAAACCACATAACTCCTAACAATTTATAACCTTGATTCATGTCGAAGTCGACTGCTTCTTTCATCTCGATATCCTGTATTGATACTCCTTTCAAGATTTGTTTGTTATTTGCTATCCATTTTCGTACTTGAAAACTACCACAGCTCAGTAGTTCAGTCAGACGTTGTTACTTCCTTAACTAACCGAGACAATAATACTGCTCCACACAACCTTAAACGGGGAAGAGTCACTGGTTTTATTGGTGCTACTTTGGTTTTGGCTGCAAGAAGATCGGAGGTGACCGTTCGACCTGATTGTGTGACTAAGTAAACCGCAGCCGCGTACGCCCTTTGAGAAGCGTCGCAGAATCCATGGAGAGTTACAAGTGCGTCTGGTTGATACGTCACCCATCTTGTTATTTTAATGTGTTCAGTTGCAGGTAGCTGCTTCCACAAAGTAATCCATTCTGTGTTTAGAGGGCTGGGTATTGGGTCATCCTAGTCTTGCCTAGACAACCAAAGACTTTGAAGTAATATTTTCGCCACTATTATGATAGGTGCTATCCAGCCTAGCGGGTCATATAGACGTGCTACTTCTGATAGAATAGCGCGTTTTGTGTACGTTGTCAGTTGTTCATGCTTCTTCAATCGATACGTGAAGTAATCCACCAATGGAAACCACAAAACGCCTAACGATTTATAACCTTGATTCATGTCGAAGTCGATTGCTTCTTTCATCTCGATATCCTGTGTTAGGACTCCTTGCAACATTTGTTTGTTATTTGCTATCCATTTTCGTAATTGAAAACCACCACAGCTCAGTAGTTCAGTCAGACGTTGTTACTTCCTTAACTAACCGAGACAATAATACTGCTCCACACAACCTTAAACGGGGAAGAGTCACTGGTTTTATTGGTGCCACCTTGGTTTTGGCTGCAAGAAGATGGGAGGTGACCGTTCAACCTGATTGTGTGACTAAGTAAACCGCAGCCGCGTACGCCCTTTGAGAAGCTTCGCAGAATCCATGGAGAGTTACAAGTGCGTCTGGTTGATACGTCACCCATCTTGTTATTTTAATGTGTTCAATTACAGGTAGCTGCTTCCACAAAGTAATCCATTCTGTGTTTAGAGAGCTGGGTATTGGGTCATCCTAGTCTTGCCTAGACAACCAAAGACTTTGAAGTAATATTTTCGCCACTATTATGATAGGTGCTATCCAGCCTAGCGGGTCATATAGACGTGCTACTTCTGATAGAATAGCGCGTTTTGTGTACATTGTTAGTTGTTCATGCTTCTTCGATCCATACGTGAAGTAATCCGTCAATGGAAACCACGTAACTCCTAACGATTTATAACCTTGATTTATGTCGAAGTCGATTGCTTCTTTCATCTCGATATCCTGTGTTGGGACTCCTTGCAACATTTGTTTGTTATTTGCTATCCATTTTTGTAATTGAAAACCACCAGAGCTCAGTAGTTCAGTCAATTGATTTCTTTTGATAATGCATTCTTGTAGGCTGTGTCCTCCGGATAGCAAATCATCCACATAAAATTCGTTTAGTATCGATTCACTAGCAACAGGAAATTTTTCTTTTCCGTCCATCGCCAGTTGGTTTATTTATTTATTTATTTATTTATTTATTTATTCAAGTCTATTTAACAGACAGAAATCCAATTACAAAATAGACTTAGATAATTAAATATAGTTAAATGTAATTTAGAGTAAGACAAATCAATACAACAAATCAAGCAGAAAAGAGTTAATCTAAAACATGAAAGAAATGAAGACAGAGTGAAGATCAAAGTTTGTAAAATTTAGTGCTAAGGAACATTAATCACTATTCGCAAAACGTAACATCTTTAATTTAATTTTAAAAACAAAGTAGGACGTGGAAAGAGAGCCAAGCTCGAGGCTGTTATGCATTCTGATGATTCGTGGCATAATTGAGTTAAAATATAAATCTGTTCGGGCGTACGGAACCTCGAGAATGTGATTAGACCGACTAGGTCGTGCATACAGTCTGTATTGCAAGTCTACGCTTAGGGTGGAGGCAATTTGTTGGTGGTACAACTTATAAAGGAAACATTGATCTGAGAAGGTCCTACGGGACGACAAAGAAGGGAGACGAAGTATGGATAGACGACGCTCATAAGACTCATAAGCTACGTTGAATTTGAAAAACACAATACGGGTAAACTTACGCTGACCAGCTTCTATTGAGTTCATAAGATATAAATGTCTAGGAGACCACACCACTGAGCAGTACTCAAAGAGCGGGCGGACAAGACACGTGAACAAGCGAACAGCGGTAGCAATATTTGCAAACTTATGCAAATGCCGCATAAGAAAACCCGAAACTTTTGATGCCTTGGTAATTAGGCTAAAAATGTGGACATCAAATTTAAGCTTGGGATCAAATATTACACCAAGATCTTTACATGAGTCTGCAGAGGAGAGAACAACATCACATAAGGCGTAATTAAAAATTAAAGGGACAATTTTCAAAGTAAAAGTTATTTTAAAACATTTGGAAACATTAATACGAAGGGAGTTTACAATACACCTGTTTGCGCCAGGACTCTTTTGTCCTGGCCTCTACCTGTCACTTGTTTTTCCTTTGATCTTATGGTGAAGCGTTCCAACTCCGTATGCCACCGACCGCATACATATAGATCCGCAAACAAAAAAGCCGATTCAACCTTTTGTGCACTGATATATACTTCTCGCACTTTTTGAACCCACAAATTAATGGAGCATATATCGCTCTTATCTAGAAGCCGTCAAGCCGGAAATTCTATCATTCATTTCTATATATATATATATATATATATATATATATATAGATATATATATATATATATATATATATATATATATATATATATATATATATATATATATATATATATATATATATATATATATATATATATTGACATTAATTTCAAAAAGGATTTTCCCGAATTAGGATGCACTAATACACAGGAAAACAACGAAACGCACTGTAAACATTTATTCTCGCTGTCGCGACGATCTGTTGACGACTGATGATTTCCTTCCCACACCGAGCAAAAGGCGCCAGCAGTTCCCACGCACGAAAATGCTGACGCTTGAGCGTCCACAAGCATTCATGCCCGTAAACCGCTGACGCCCGCGTCTGGTACGGGAAATTTGGTTTCGCATTGCAATGCGTTCATGCGGCCACATCATGCATGCAAATGTGGTGTTTGTGTCTTCCGATCGTTTCGCTGACGCGTATAAGTTAACAAAATGATTCGAACATCACGCGAAACTGCTGACACCCGCGTCTGTGGCGATGCAAAATGTGGCCACATGAGACATGCATGCATCTATGATTTTAGCAACTAAGTCAAACAATATTAGTCACATAAGGTGACGAAATTAACTATCCACCTTTGCAAATACGATTTGTAAAATAAAATTTTCACTTAAGTCTAACGCCACTGATTGTGTGGACGGGCATTAACATCCACCCCCCCGTTGAACGGTCTGTTCAACCTCTTCCAGTGTGTGGGGCAAGCTGTGACGTCTAGGCAGTGGCACTGGTCTCGGTCGTTGCGATCGTGATTGGCAGCTTACATTTTTGGCCTTGCACCATAGGAAGGCGACAATAGCGAGTCATGTATACGGTAACAAACAATTCTCATAAAAATATTGAAGAACTTTTGCAGACGTTGCATTTACCTAATTATGGAAAATGCAACGAGATCATTTCTAAAACGACACATGTCTAATCCAGACATAGTGTCAGCAAAATTAGAGTATTTAGGGAAACCGTATCCACGGCGTCGCCCCCAGTCTGTAACCGGTACTCTAAGCGTGCGAATCGAATAAAAGTTTGTTAAAAGTGTAAAAATCGTGTGTTGTTATTTGTGTTGGTGGAATTATTCTTTTTTTTTATTCTATGCCATAAACTACTCTAAAACTGGCGCAGTCGGTAAACGCGATCCGCGACTCGAATAGACTTATAATAAAACAGGGTATTGCAAAGCCCAGGCAGAATTATAAGAGAATTCGCCTCTGGCCTCAATTGAATAAATTGGGAGTCAGTTAATAATAAAACAGGGTATTGCAAAGCCCAGGCAGAATTATAAGAGAATTCGCCTCTGGCCTCAATTGAATAAGTTGGGAGTCAGTTAATCCAAACCCGTGTTTCAAACTTTATAAACATTTATAAAATCCATTTGGGGGATCAGATTAAGCCTAAAAGATCCTCAAATTTGTGAATGAGGCTGTTCACAATCCCAAAGTTAAAAAAAAAAAAAAAAAAAAGTTCAAAAAGAAACTTTAAACCACATCTAGTGAGTGAATGAACTAAAATATTAAATCATAAACAATCTAGTGAGTGAATGAACTAAAATATTAAATTATAAACAATCTAGCTAGTGAAGTGAATGAGCAAAAAACGATCTGACCTTCATTACGAAAGAAGGAAAATATCAAGAGAAGTTATGGCAGAAGAAATCCAACAATTGCAACGCGAGATCCAAGTGCGAGATGCTCAAATAGCCCAACTGGCTCAAGCAATCCAACAATTAAGACTCGACCGTGAAAATAACGTAAGAGCTATGGCAAACAACGACGCTAGAGTACGGGAAAACGTTCTCAAGGAAATAAGACACATGTCGAATTTCACGGGCACGTCCGAAATAACAATAAACAGCTTCATTGCTAGCACGGAATATTACCTGGCGAGCATCAACGATGAGGAAACAAGGAAAGCGGCAACAAGAATGATCTTTTATGAGAAAATTCAGGGAGAAGCGAAACAAGGAATTATCAACACGGAAAAAACAGACGATTGGGAAGAAATAAAAAAGGCGCTCAAACATCTCTACAGACCGGACACGGAGCCAGCGGAGATATATCGGAAGATTTGCAACCTGAAGGCAAACAATGTAAGTGATCTTGTTTTACATTTACAAAAGATAAAAATTAAAGCAGATGAATTGAAGATATTTTATAAAAATTCTCCATATGTAGATTTAACTAGTGTAAATTCTCTTCTAATTAATACTGCAAAAGAAATGTCCCAGGGTGTTTTATACGAAAAAATTTATTCATTACACGATATTAATAGCATACTAGAAATAATGAAAGAGAGGAGGTTTGAAGATTCATGCATTAGGCCTGAATTTAAAGTAAAACAAATGTCTAATGAAAGAAAGTTTTCAAAATTTAATACAAACACTCCCAAAACCTATTATGACCGTAAAAACCAAAAAAACGGCAACAGAAAAACTGAGTACAAGCCAAATTTCGAAAATATCCATAGCAATAATTATGAAGAAAACAGACAGCGTACTTATAACAGTAATCTCGACGAAAACAGACAAAACTATAAAAATTATTACAGCTCTACTAATCCTCAAGGACAATTTCAAACAAACTACCAGTACAAAAATAATTATAGAAATGTTAGCAATTCAAGCGGTCAAAATAGGGGAACGAACATTACCAGCACTAATAATAATGGTAATCAAAGTCCTGGGCGGAAAAGATTTTAAAACCCCCCCACAGATTCCAATAATTACAGGCAAAATAATTCATCTGGTAGCGGGCAAAATTTTCGCCAGGTTCAAACATATCCAGAACCAATGGAAGTTGATAATATTCAAAAATTCCAAAGAATAACCGATGCAAGAAATCAGTCAGAAGACTATTCAAAAGCGGACTCAAATCAATGTCCAGAAATTAATTATGCGCATAATAATGAAAATTTTTTTATCAATTAGCCTCGGATAATTTACCTCTTATTAAAATAACTTTAAAAAATTATCAATTTATAGCATTGGTAGATACGGGATCCTCATTTAGTCTCATTGATGACTCCATTAAAATTTTTCGAAAAACTAAGATCAATCCAGTCCCATTTTCCACGATTATTGGAAAAGACGTTTTTGAATATGAAGTCCACACTCCAGTACCTGCTGAGTTTAAGACTTCCCATAAAGCTATGATCAGGTGGAAAGTAAAACCTTTAAACAAAAGAAAATACGATTTTATAATTGGAGCAGATCTCCTAAATAACTTAGGAACAATTATTGATTTCGAAGAAGGAACGATCACCCTAAATGGTCAATCAATTAGGTTTTTAAATACTCCCTACACATTTCAGGAAGTTGCTCACTTAGAAGCATCAAGCTCTGACTTCTTAAACAGACTTAAGTTAGAACATTTAAATTTTGAAGAAAACAGGGAAATATTAAAAGTTCTCAAACGATTCGAAACTATATTCTTTAAAGAAGGGGATAAATTAACAAGTACCCCAACAATCGAACATGAAATTAAAACCATAACTGACAAGCAGATAAATGCAAAATTATATATGTATCCCCCAAAACACGAACAAGAAGTTCGCAAACAAATCGCAGAAATGGAAAGTCAAGGCATTATCCAAAGAAGTAATTCAAGATGTTCCTCTCCTTTGATAGTCGTTCCCAAGAAAACTGATAATTCTGGTACAAAAAAATATCGAATCGTCATAGACTATCGTAGACTCAATGAAATCACAGTCGACGATAAATTCCCTTTGCCAAACATCGAGTCTATTTTGGATAAATTAGGGAGAGCACATTACTTCCCCACAATTGACTTAGCCAAAGGGTACCACCAAATATTGGTCCGCAAAGAAGATCGCCATAAAACGGCGTTCGTCACGCCACATGGTCTATATGAGTTTGTTAGGATGCCATTCGGGCTGAAAAATGCTCCGGCAACCTTTCAGCGTTTAATGAATGATATCCTCCGGGATTTTATTAACAAATGCTGTGTAGTATATCTTGACGATGTGCTAATATTTAGCACATCACTTGAAGAGCATACAAAATCTCTAACACAAATTTTCAAAGTCTTAGAAAAACATCAGTTAAAAATTCAAATTGATAAATGTTCATTTATGCAAAAAGAAACTTCCTTTTTAGGTCACGTAGTCACTAAAGACGGCTTAAAACCAAATCCGGAAAAAATTCAATCAATACAAAAACTTGAACTCCCAAAAACAGAAAAATAACTTAAAAGCTTTTTAGGAGCCACAGGGTATTACCGCAAATTTATTAGGGATTATGCGAAGGTCGCACAACCCCTAACAAAATACTTAAAGAAAGATTCGAAAATCAATACTAAAGATCCAAATTACATAGAAGCGTTTGAGAAATTGAAAGCACTTATTAGCACACATCCTGTTCTTCGTTTTCCCGAGTTCGATAAACAATTTCAATTAACAACAGATGCGTCTAACTACGCCTTAGGTGCAGTATTGTCGCAAAACGGACATCCTGTGTGTTTCGCATCACGAACATTGAATAGTCACGAACAAAACTATTCAGCAACGGACAAGGAATTCCTCGCTATTATGTGGTCCGTTAACTATTTCAGGCCCTACTTATATGGAAATAAATTCGTGATCTATACAGATCATCAGCCAATAAAATTTTTACAAGCCAAGTATAAAGGCAAGGATTTATCACCACGCCATCAACGCTGGCTGTTAAAACTAGGAGAATATCAATTTGATATTGAGTATTTAAAAGGAAAGGAAAATAGAGTAGCCGATTTCCTTAGCAGGATCAAACATCAGCAATCCGAAAAAGAAGATTCCCAAATAGATAGCCACAAAGCCAATTCGTATTCTGATCTAGGTATTTGGAATATGGAAAATGAGGAATGTTCAGATCTGGCCACGATTCACTCTGCAGAAGAGGAATTACTAGATCACATTCCTATAAAAGGTGAAATTGTCAACAAATATAAGACACAATTTATCCTTACAAACAATAAAACCGTGGAGTTTGAAATCATCCATGGTAAGCGAATAATATATATATCCGAACATGATTTTGAAAATTTAAATCATATTCTAAAAACTTATGTAAACAAAGGTACAATAGGCATCTACACTGAATTAGATGATAGTAAGTACAATATTGTACAGCAAAAAATTAGGGAATTATTCCCAAGCAAGAGTTCAGTAAAATTTTTCAGATGTTCACTAAGAGCCAAGGATATCGAAACAGAAACCGAAGCCGTCAAACAAATTGCATTTTATCATGTAAGAGAAAGTATTCACTCTGGAATACAGGAATCTTACGCAGTATTGAAGAATAAAATTTATTTCCCGAAGCTCCTTGAGCTTATAACAATTGTAATAAGCCAATGCGAAGTTTGTCAAAGAGTAAAATACGACAGGCGACCCATTCAACCAAAATTTCAAAACACTGAAACTCCTTCCAATATCAACGAAATAGTCCACGTAGATATTTTTATAATAATGAAAAATAGTTTTTTAACCATAATAGATAAATTTTCTAAATTTGGAGCTGCTTATTATCTAAGCGACAGAAACCATGTAACAATTATTGAACAATTAGAAGATCATTTTGCGAAAATTGGTAAGCCTAAGAAAATTATTGCAGGAAATGAGTTTAGTGGAGTCTTATTGAAAGATTTCTTACAGTCTGAAGATATAATCTTACACTTAACTAAACCCCATAGTACAGGAATAGCCGATGTTGAAAGGCTACATAATACCATACTTGAAAAATTCAGAACTCTAGCAATTGATAAAACGAAACTCTCTGTAAGAAGTACAATTCAAAAGGCTATCAGGAACTATAACGAAAGGTATCACTCGACAATAAAATGTACCCCAAAAGAAGTGCAAAGCGGTCAAGTAAATTCTGAGAAAATAAAGGCAAATATTGAAGAAACCAAGAACAAATACCTGAATAAACTCAACCAAAATAGGGAAGATTACAATGAGACCAGATCTACAGGTTTCATCAAAAACTATAAAGCTGCTAGACGTAAAAACCTCCCAAAATATAGGAAATCAAAATTAGATAATGTTCATCCGACAAACATTAAGAAAGAACTAAAATATGCAGACCAAAGCAAAAATATAGAAGAGTTCAGTTGCAAACCAATGAAAATTAAAGGAAGTAATCATAATACTAATAGCGAGATTTTTAATGAAGGCCAAAAACTTATTCTAGAAAATGCAACTAAAAAGGGTCCTCCTGAAGAAATCATAGTTTCAAAATATAATATTAATATCACAAGAAGTGATATTCAGACATTAAACGGATTAAATTGGCTAAACGATAATATCATTAACTTTTATCTAAATTTAATAACAGAGCAAAGTGTGCAAAAAGATGTCGAGAACCCGTTAAACGTTTATGCTATGAACACTTTCTTCTTTTCACGATTATTAGAGGCTGGATATAACTCAGTGCGCAGATGGACCAGAAAAGTCAATTTATTTTCATACGATATAATATTAATTCCGATACACGTTAATAATAACCATTGGTGTATGGCAATAATCAACATTAAACAAAAATCTATAAAATATTACGATTCTTTAGGAAATCAAAACCCTATAGTACTAACTAAATTAGAAGATTATTTGGCGCGAGAATCATTAGATAAATTAAAACAGACTTTAGATACAACAGAATTTACAAAAGAACATGCCAGCAATATTCCGCTTCAAGCTAACGTAAGTGATTGTGGAGTATTCAGTTGTATGTTTGCTCGATATATTAGCAAAAACCAAAAACTTGATTTCACACAATCAATATGCCTTATCTTAGACAAAAAATGATTATTGAAATAGCTCAAGCTCAGCTTTTCTAACGTATTGTCTTTTAAACCTATACATTTTTCAGCCCCTCATGCCAATAGTTCTCATCTTAACCGTACTTATCCAATCAACAACTGGGATTCTTACATTGAATCCAATAGTATCCAAAAATGGATACACAACTATTAACCTTGGACAAACGGAAATCATAACAACTACTAAAACCATCCTTCACATAATCAGTATCAATGAAATCAAAAGTACGATACACGCTATTGAAGAAAACATTCACAAATTAGGAATTATAAACGATCCATTTATCCAAAATGAATTAGAGAACATTCACGCAAAATTATGAGCTATTGATCCCAGAGTTAGGCAAAGAAGAGGACTTATCAATCTCGTTAGACCGCAGAAAAATTCCTTTTTGGTACAATGAGCGATGATGACCGACAAACAATTTTAAATACTTTGAACACGATTGAAAAGAAACAAGACGAAGAATTAAATAACTTAAACAGACA
This sequence comes from Odontomyia ornata, assembly GCA_963969285.1. Taxonomy (NCBI): domain Eukaryota; kingdom Metazoa; phylum Arthropoda; class Insecta; order Diptera; family Stratiomyidae; genus Odontomyia; species Odontomyia ornata. Next base: position 172,209,979 of record OZ017742.1, read on the forward strand.
AATTGAAATAAATTCCTTTTTAAACGACTCCATTACGAATTTAAAGCAAATCATTGAATCAGATAGGAATAGAATAATTAAAACATATCAAGAAACTACTGAAAATGAAAAGAAAATTATTAAGCACCAATTAAAACTCGATCAGATTCTCAAAATAGAGTTGTTGAAGGAAAAATTGGACCAACTTATCGACAATATAGGACTTATCAGACACGGAATCGTACATCCTAGTTTATTGACAGCAACAGAAATCAGGTTGACGAACCTTGACTTTTACAAACTAAAGAATGTTCGAACTGGACTACTGAAACATAACAATGACACAATTATTCTTGCTATCAAAATTCCCGACTCATATAAATTAATCGATTTTAAAGTTATAGTGGCAATACCTAATGAAAATAATCTTGAAATCTACCTCGAAGACCAGTACATTGTTGAATCAAACTCCACAAAATATATGTATAACGAAGAAATTTTATTTGAAAATGAACTAAAACCATTAAACAACTGTATTTCCCAAAATAACTGTAAACTGGTCAAAAGCAAAGAAAATGTAATTAGAAAAATAGATGATGCTACAATAATATGTAAAAACATGATAAATCAAAATGTTATAAACCTTTGCGATGATAGAGAAATCAAGCTTAATGGAAATTATCTTATAAATATAAATAATTGTACAATAAAAATTTCAAATTATACATTTAGTAATAATAATCAGGAATTTGTAGATAGATACTTTTATATCGATAATGAATCTTATAATTTTACCGAAAAATTAAGCTTCGATGATATTATTTTGAAAAAAGTTGAAAACCTGAAACGCATAAGTCACTTGAAATTACACTCTAATATAAATTACATTACCATAGGCATTATCTCGATTATCATTTTGAATTTAACAATTTGGATACTTACTATTTTTAAGAAAAATAAGAACTTGGTAAAATCTCTAAATCATGTAACCGAAAATATTTATAAAATTCAGGAGAATTTTAATGTAAAGGGGGGGAGAAGTCATGTATACGGTAACAAACAATTCTCATAAAAATATTGAAGAACTTTTGCAGACGTTGCATTTACCTAATTATGGAAAATGCAACAAGATCATTTCTGAAACGACACATGTCTAATCCAGACATAGTGTCAGCAAAATTAGAGTATTTAGGGAAACCGTATCCACGGTGTCGCCCCCAGTCTGTAACCGGTACTCCAAGCGTGCGAATCGAATAAAAGTTTGTTAAAAGTGTAAAAATCGTGTGTTGTTATTTGTGTTGGTGGAATTATTCTTTTTTTTTATTCTATGCCATAAACTACTCTAAAACTAGCGAGAACTGTGACGAAGCTCAGATATCCTAGTGCATACTGGTGAACATCATGCACATCCAGCTGGTCCCTCCAGGATAGATCCTGCTCCTTGAGTTGATTTCGCAGATCGTTGATCTCCGAAGTGTGCGTCCGGAAAGGAGTGGGCTCAAGATGCTGTTGTACATGTCCCAGGTTGTCGTGATCAGTGTAATAATAGGTCTTCGGCTGAGTCGTTTTGATTGAGGATTCATATATGCGGTGACCATTGATAGTTACTGCATCGGATTTGAGCGTGCAGTCGGGAGTCAGCTGCAGAATTCCGGAGCCCTGCAGTGTCAGGATGGATGTGTTGCCACTGCACACAAGCTGGGCCACCACCGGTGTGGTGAAGGCATAGATCCACTCATTGGACTGTGGGATATTCGTCCACGAGAAGGATGTAAGCAGCTCAACTAGGTGACAGTTGGTCATCGTCGGCATTCCCCTTAGCAGCGTCACTTCGCAAGTGCTCATATTGGCGTCCTTGTGATACAACGGATGGGACTGTCGGCACAAGTGGGTGTTTGGCTCCATCCAGTTACAGGCAGCATAATCCATCTCGTTGAGCGGATAGTAGACGTCGCGATGTGGGCTGATGATCAGATAAGGAGCGGTTGGCTGTATAGCAACGAGATGGTTGCGTTTTGCCGTTGGAATTGGTAGGATTCGATAGAGCTCAAACGTTGATACATCGATGAGTGGCATCTTGAGCTCGAAAAGAATGAAGTTCGCATTTGCCTTGGCCTTGATAGATGTTAGCCCAAATAATTTCAGAAAGTCTTCTCGGCTAACAGGGAGACGCTGATTTTCCGGCAGGTGATCCCTGATGTCGGTCATTCCCGCATTAAGTTGCTGTTGAGACAACAGCAGAGGATTGAAGTTCCCATGCTGTGTGTCTGTGATTACGTCCAGGAGGCTGGATTGGATGCGCTGCAAATTGAGTGTTGCCAGGGTCATCTGGAAAGATAGAATTGAGATTAAATCTGGTGCTCGGGCTGCGGTGCCTTCGAGTTGCAGACCCTTGACCTCGTTGGAGAGTTTTGTCAGTTCGTGCTCTATGGAGGCAAAACGTTTTTGAGCCATCTGTTCCGTTTGACCGAGGAGATTCAATGTCGAGTCGATAATTGACGTTTGGTTTTTGAGTAAGGAGTGCAGCTTGGTCTGATCTCCCTGCATCGTCTTAATGGTTTGAGCCATTTGATTAGCGTACTCTTCGTCCAGAACTCCGAACAACGATCTGGCCAGTCCACCCACTACGTTTATTGTGCCTCGCCTTGACCTGATCCTCAGCATCTGGTTTGCGCTAGAAAACTGATCGGTCAAGTGTTGGAACTGCTCATGCAGATGCGAGCAGTCGGTTTGTCGAGAATCACGATCACATAGTTGTTGCAGCCAAATTGTGCTGTTCTGCAGCGTGGCCAGCTCCGTCCATTAGGCTTCTAGGTCATAGTAGACCAAGAGTTTCCACTCGCTTGTCGACAGGAAGGCATTTCCCAATGATTGAAAATGCAGTCCTGGGTGTGGTCCAGTTGATGACACCTTGATGGGGTTGGTTACTGTTAGAGGGCTCAGTAGGCAGACCAGCAGGAGCGATAGAAGAGGCGTCCTTCTGCTCCCGGATCGGAGCCCGGTGTGATAAGTATCGGGTGTGTCTGCTTGATGCGGTGCCTCAGGTTGGTTTTGAGTATTCGCTTCAGGCCCAGCTGCTTCAGGTATAGTGTTCTCCGTCACTGGTAGTGGCGCTAGACGATGAATGGGCCTTCTTACTATTCCAGTGGCTGTTTTTACGTCTGCAACTCTGACAAAGCCATCAGCCCCTTGATGCGTGTCAATGATTCGTCCCAGAGGCCATTTCATAGTTGGTAGGTTGTCGTCCTTGATGATGACGATGGTTCCTCGGGTAGCATTTGGTTGACCTTGTTGCCACTTAAAGCGAAGTTGCAGTTGGTTCAAATATTCGCGGGACCATCGGCGCCAAAACTCGTTCTTCAAATGATTTATCCGCTTCCATCTGGTATGAAGTTCGCCTGCGACCGGCTCTGCCCGAGCATCCACCATGGCCGTGAGGGGCTCACCGATAAGAAAATGGCCCGGAGTCAACGCCGCCAGGTCATTGGGATCGTCGGACATCGCAGTTAAAGGTCTGGAGCTGAGGATGGCCTCCACCTGGACTATCAGGGTATGCAGTTCCTCGTACGTGAGTGTGGCTGATGAAGCGCCCCGGCGAAGCAAGTTCTTGGCTGATTTGACGGCCGCCTCCCACAATCCTCCAAAGTGGGGGCGCGAGGGGGGATGAAGTGAAATTGTATTCCCCGTGTGCTGCAAGAGTCGGTCACCTTGTGTTGACCCTCGGCTGAATGAAGTGATGAAGACAGCTCACGTAGTTGACGTTGCGCACCTACAAAATTGGTCGCATTGTCGCAATAGATGTCCTTGCAGAGACCTCGTCTCCCGATGAAACGCTTCAGAGCACCGATGAAGGCTTCTGTGCTGAGATCGCTCACCAACTCCAGATGGACGGCCTTGGTAGCGAAGCAGCAGAATATAGCGATGTATCCCTTCTGAGGCCGCACGCCTCTACTCCGGTAGGGTATCAGCATTGGCCCGCAAAAGTCGACACCCGAACGGATGAAAGGGCGAGCCGCTTGCACGCGAGCACCTGGTAGGTTTCCCATAACTTGATTGAACAGTTGTGGCCTTGCCTTAACACATCGCACGCATTTTTGAACAACCGCCCGGGCCAGCTGCTTCCCCCTGATGGGCCAAAAGCGTTGTCTCGTGGTAGCTAGCAGTGGCTGAGCTCCGAGGTGGCAATTATTGCGGTGAATATCCGTCATCAGTAGTCTAGTAAGTGGATTCGCGAACGGCAGCAACATAGGATGCTTGGCCTCGAAAGCGAGTTGTGACGCTTCTAGCCTCCCGCCAACGCGCAGGATTCCATCCGAATCCAGAAAGGGAGTCAGACTCGATAGGGGGCTGTTTTTGCTGACCTGCCCGTGTAGTTGGATGTCTCGCCGATCCTCACGAAAATCGTGTTGCTGAATACATTTTACGATCACTCCGGTTGCTGTTTAGAGTTCGTGAGTTGTTACTGCACGGCTGCGTGCCTGAGAAGACTGGGAGCTTGTCCTGTAATGCGTTACAAAACGCAGCATATAAATGATCACTCGTTGAAGCCTTCCAAATGAGTTACCGTGTTGAATTTCGTAAACAAAATGGTTGCTTGCGCTAGCTGTTGTTGTCATTGCAATCCTGATTTGTTTTCGCTCGACTTCGCATGCCTCAGTGCCCTTGTATGGAGGTGGCCAGTCCGCCTCAGGTCCCGTCAAGAAGGAGGGCCCCTGTAACCAGAGCTTGCAGTCCCTTAGCGCAGCTGGCGCCAGGCCACGGGATAGGATGTCCGCAGAATTGTCGTGGGACGCCACATGTCGCCACTGAGTTGGTCGTGACAATGTTTGGATGGTCGAAACACGATTCGCCACGAAAGTGCTGTAGGATGAAGCGGTTGAGTTGATCCACGCCAATGCGACCTCTGAATCGGACCAGAGAACGTGAAAAACATCCGGCAGACTGAGCGCTCTCTTGACTCGACTCGTCAATTCCGCTCCAAGCTTGGCGGCACACAACTCCAAACGCGGTACTGTCAACACCTTGATGGGGGCTACCCTGGATTTGGAACAGAGCAGTCGAACGTTGACTTGACCGCTCGGGGAAGTTGAGCGAACATAGATCACAGCGCCATACGCCCTCTCCGAGGCATCGCAGAAAGTGTGTAGCTGCAGCTGAATTGGTTTCTCGCAGGCGATAACGTGTCGGGGAAAGCGAACCCTTTGCAATGATGGTAGCTCACTGCGGAACTTGGCCCACTGTGTATGTATTTCTAGTGGCAAAGCTGCGTCCCAGTCTAATTCCAACCGCCATAGCGCCTGCAGGAACAATTTTGCGGTTACGATAACCGGCGCTAGGATACCCAATGGGTCGAACATTCGGGCGATGTCTGAAGCGATCGTCCGTTTTGTGAACTTGACCTCAGCGAGGTCCAAGTTAATGCCGATTTGGAGATCGTCCGTTTTCGGGAGCCAAATTACCCCCAAGGTTTTGATGTAGTCTTCCGACAAGCTACCAAAATCCAGCTGGACCTCCTGATCCTCGACACTGATTTGCTGTAGAAGTTGCGGATGATTGGCACACCATTTGTGCAAATGCATCCCTGCACTGGTAAGAATCTGACGCAATTCCTCCTGTGTTCGGATTGCCTCCGTCAAGCTGTCTGCCCCTGTCATGACGTCGTCTATGTAACAATCATGCTGAAAGGCGCTGCTGCCCAAGGGTGCTCGATTTTGTTCGGCTTGTGCCAGAACCTGGAGGCATTTAGTTGCCAAGTACGGGGCACACGTTGTGCCGTACGTAATGGTCTTGAGTCGATAATATCGCAAAGGCTGGGTTGGACTTGTTCTCCAAATCACCAATTGAAAATTGCAATCGTCATGCTGAAGCCTTATTTGCCGATACATTTTGACAATGTCGGCAGTGAAAACGAAGCGTGGCAAACGGAAACCGATCAAAATTGCAAATAGATCATCCTGAATCGTGGGTCCTGTATGTAGGATATTGTTCAGAGAAACGTTCGTTGATGTTCTGCTGGACGCGTCGAAAGCCACCCTCAATTTAGTGGTACTACTACCTGGTTTTAGGACGCAATGGTGCGGCAAAAAATAATGTGCTTTCTTATTCGCTGACCATGTGATTTGCTCCATATGTCCCAGTCGTTCGTATTCGTCCATGAATTCACAATACTGCCGTCTTAGGTCGGGGTTCTTCTCCAGTCTGTGCTCTATCGCCATGAATCTGCGTATGGCAACGTCCTGCAAGTCGCCCAGCCCTTTGGGATCTTCCTTGAAGGGGAGCCGTACCAAGAACCGGCCATCGGATTCACGTTGAGTCGTCTGGGCGAAATGTACTTCGCACGCTCTTTCAGTCGCTGTGAGATTGTGTTGTGGGTCCGATACCTCCTCAACCTCCCAGAATCGCTTGATAGCTTGAGTCAGCTGAGTCTCTTCCGTGAGGACTCCACACGTTACTGGTAGCCCTTGAGGTGTTACTACCTTTCCGGCAATAATCCAACCGAGGAGCGTGTTCTGGAGCACAGGGAGTTCAGGGCCCAACTTGATTTGCCCGATGGCAAGAACTTTGTAGAAATGCTCCGCACTTAGCAGCATGTCGATTCGCTCCGTTCGATGGAATTCAGGATCCGCCAGCTTGATATTCCCAGGAATCTGCCATTCCGATGTGTCCAGACTCTGAGAAGGTTGAGGAGATATGATTTGATCGAGGACGTAGGCCTCCGACTGCGCGGCATATCCAGACACTCTGGATTTTAGGCCAAGCTCCACCTTACGATGCGCCTTCTCGATGTTTCCACCCACTCCCTCAATCAGTGCAAATTGCGGCGTAGCCGCTAGCCCTAGTTTCTTGATAATGCGCTCGGTTACTAGGTTGATTTGCGAGCCAGGGTCCAATACTGCTCGGTAGTCGGTCACTCTTCCATTGCTGGCAACCACCTTCACAACGGTTGTGCTCAACAGAACATTTTTCCTCGCTCCAGGTTGCATGAGGGCCGTCAACGTGAGGGCGGGCGGCACAGGTGGCGGCTGAATGTCTGGCTTCTTGACTGTGGAGCCAAGCGTTGTCATCTTGGTCTGCTTGAAGATTTTGCTTCCCGTCATATGTAACAAGGTATTGTGTTTTCCGGCGCACTCCTTGCAGCTTCTTGCCGCGCAGCCGGAAGACTGGTGACCTTCTCGCAAGCAATTTACACATAGCTTCTTTAAACGTACAAGGTTTAGCCCTTTCACAGCGTTGTCTTGGAGAAACTCAGGGCAGTAGTATAGCGGGTGATCCTGCGAGCACCTTGGGCATCGCAATGCAGCCACGGCGGCCACGGTAGCTTTGGTAGCCTTCTTGTGATTGCGGTCTGGGTCCTTAGGCGTACTACCAAGCGCTTCGAGTGCCTGGAATCGCACTTGTATGAAATCCAGTAAACCCTTCAAAGGTGGCAGCTCGCGCGGGTTAGCTAAAGATTGCTGATAAAGGGCATGCGTTGTCGAATTCAATTTAAGCAGCAAAATTTGCAGTAGCAATGGATCCCAATCCCTTGTGGATATTTGCAGGTTTTCCAGGCCTCTGAGACACTCTTGTGTGGTGTCATGCAGCGACTTTATGGCTACCGCTGACGGTTTTTCACTGGCCTGAGATGGCTGCCCCATTAATTTGTCGATGAGGGCCGACACCAAGAGTCGTCGATTGTCAAATCTCTCATTAAGTGTCTTCCAGGCAGTTTGATAATTTTCGTCTGACAACGCAAAGTTTCTGATCAAGGATCCAGCCTCTCCTGTAAGGCTAACCTTCAGATACCAAAGCTTCTAGCACGCGGACATCGGCTGGTTATGCACCATTTGGATAAACGAATCCCGGAAATGTCGCCAGTGGAGGTAATCTCCGTTGAAGGTGGGCAAAGCAATTTTTGGGAGCACCAAGCCTGGAGTCGCAGCAGGCGTAACAGACGAGGGCGGCATTTCGGTGGTGGCGTTGACCTTTACTTGCAAGCGAACAATGCAGTCCTGCACGTCCTCCTCCAACCGAATATGCTCTTCCAAATTAAAGCCCTGCGCTTCAGGATCCTCACAGGATTCATAGACTTGCTGATGAAGCTCATCCAATCGTTGCCAGCCTCGCTGCACTGCCTCCACTCTAGCCTTACACCAAGTCTTCGTGTTTTCTGGCGGTTCTGGGCGAGCCATCGTCCTTCTCAGTGAATCTGCCGAGGCCCAATACCGTCGCAACTTGCATGTGAAAACTGCATTTTTCTGTACCGAGACCAGTGCGGCTGAAGGCTTGTCATTGCTATCGTGTGCTGATGAGGGTGGCTGCGACATTGGCAGTGCCGTGCCCTTTAGAGCGTTGATCCTTTCGAGGAAGTGCTTCTGAAAAGTGTCGTAATTTATCTTGGTCGTTACATACGTTTCACCCTTGAAGTAGTCGTGTTCCGGTGTGATTTCGGGTAAGGATCGAACTTCAGTGTCCTTGCGTTCGAATTCCTCCCAGGCAGTTTCTAAACGCCGAAGCCGCTCTTCATAGTAGCCGACATCTAGTTTGCGGCTGGCCGAATCCTTCTTATAGTTGGAGATTACGGCTTCTACAGCTCTGGCCAATACCTTCAGCTCCCGGAACACGACCTCCGTATCAACCATTTTATTTTACGCACGCACGACAGGCACGTTTACCGGCACAACACCACCACCACTTGACACTGGTAATCCAAATTCAGACGAGATTGCGAGTGTTTATCCCGCCGGGGCCTCCAAAATGTTTGCGCCAGGACTCTTTTGTCCTGGCCTCTCCCTGTCACTTGTTTTTCCTTTGATCTTATGGTGAAGCGTTCCAACTCCGTATGCCACTGACCGCATACATATAGATCCGCAAACAAAAAAGCCGATTCAACCTTTTGTGCACTGATATATACTTCTCGCACTTTTTGAACCCACAAATTAATGGAGCATATATCGCTCTTATCTAGAAGCCGTCAAGCCGGAAATTCTATCATTTATTTCTATATATATATATATATATATATTGACATTAATTTCAAAAAGGATTTTCCCGAATTAGAATGCACTAATACACAGGAAAACAACGAAACGCACTGTAAACATTTATTCTCGCTGTCGCGACGATCTGTTGACGACTGATGATTTCCTTCCCACACCGAGCAAAAGGCGCCAGCAGTTCCCACGCACGAAAATGCTGACGCTTGAGCGTCCACAAGCATTCATGCCCGTAAACCGCTGACGCCCGCGTCTGGTACGGGAAATTTGGTTTCGCATTGCAATGCGTTCATGCGGCCACATCATGCATGCAAATGTGGTGTTTGTGTCTTCCGATCGTTTCGCTGACGCGTATAAGTTAACAAAATGATTCGAACATCACGCGAAACTGCTGACACCCGCGTCTGTGGCGATGCAAAATGTGGCCACATGAGACATGCATGCATCTATGATTTTAGCAACTAAGTCAAACAATATTAGTCACATAAGGTGACGAAATTAATTATCCACCTTTGCAAATACGATTTGTAAAATAAAATTTTCACTTAAGTGTAACGCCACTGATTGTGTGGACGGGCATTAACAACACCAGTTATACAGGTTAAAAAGATCAATTTGGAGTTGCTGACAATCTTCAAGGGATCTAATTGTCCGGAATACCTTGAAATCATCAGCATACAGGAGACAAGAAGAGGAAATTACAGAAGGAAGATCATTGATAAACAGTACGAAAAGAAGAGGTCCAAGGATTGACCCTTGAGAGACACCAGATGTAGGATTGAATGGAAAGGAAAATGTGCCATAGAGATTGACACGACATGAACGGGAGGATAAATATGATGAAATCCAAGAATGAAGGGAACCGGATATGCCAAGCAAAGCTAACTTTTGACAGAGCAGAACATGGTTCACGGAGTCAAAAGCTTTCGAGAAGTCCGTGAATATTGCATCTACTTGAAGCTGTTTGTCTGAAGCTCTAGCAATATAGTCTTCGAACTTAGCCAAGTTCGTAGAAGTTGAACGACCCTTTAAGAATCCATGTTGCTGTGGTGTGACAAATGAACTCAGGGACTCAAGAAGCCTGTTGTGCACAAGTCGTTCCAGAAGCTTAGAGAAACAGGAGAGGAGTGATATGGGACGATAGTTTGAGGCAGATGATGGGTCGCCGTTTGTAAAGATAGGAACAACATTTGCATCTTTCCAGTACGTTGGAAAGGTGCCAGCACTAAGACTGAGATTGAATATAAGGGAAAGAGGAAAACACAAAGCGGAACAAAGTGACTTTACAAATATATTAGGTAATCCATCAGGACCAGGGCTAACATTCGGATCGAGCAAGTTAATAAGGGATTCAACTTCAGAAGGATCAGTGGAATAGGATGTACTTGATGCATCAAATCAAAATGCCTAAATGAAAAGCGTCTAAATGTGGGGATAATTCATGGTATCTAATGTTTCATAGGCTTCACCGTTAGAAAGTTTTGAATAAATGCAATGTACTGAAATGGGTCATTACATCTTTAAATTTGAAGTGAGAAAGTGTTTAACTGTGAATTCATTAAAGGAAAGGCTTAAGTATCAAATTTTAATTGTATTTTATTTTGAAATTTTTATGTAGATTTTTTATATAGAAATTCATATATAGAATCACCTTCACGGCTATACGTTTGGTTTTTCCTTGAGTTATTTTGGAATACCTCAGGACAAGAGAACCAATGTCTAGTTAAAGCCTATAGGCATTTCGCACTCAAACTTTTTGAAAAAAAATCCCAATTTCTGGGTGAGGATCATTTTTAAAGCCCTGCATTAGAAAATATGGCCATAGAAAGGTATTGAAGTAAAACGCATTGCTAACACCTGTCATTCGTAGCGTTTTCTCAAATGGGGAGTATGTTATGGATCCTTAGTGTAGTTTTGAGTTGGAAATTGCAAAGAACAATATTTTGAGAAACCTCATCCCATTCATTTTAGAGAAAAGACCAAACAAAGCTTCATTCATCCAACTTTAGCCAATTTAAATTTAAATAACCTATCATCTCAGTTGTTTCCTCCACTTGAAGTGCGAAAAGATCCGAAGGATGAAAGCCATCTTCAGAATGTTAACCTTCATTCAAGACCTAGCATACTAAACGTACACCCATCTCAGTTTCCATCCCCAGACCGCCGCCTAACAAAAAGCACTGAGGAAAAACAATCAATTCCAAAAGCATGTTTTGTTTCTCTAAAGTATTACCGAATAAGGAAAAATAAATCGGATGTTGAAAAACAAGCAAGAAATATTTGCAACGATTTCAGCCGCTGTTGAATCGGGATATTCCAAACGTAATGACGATCAAGAGAGATGTGCTAGTTGCACATCTGTACTAGTTGTACGGCTGAATATTTATTCAAGTAGTCTTTTCATATTGCAACAGTAATGTCTGTTAAATATTCCACATCACTTATGGTTGTATGTTATCCACCTATTCCATATGCACTGCAACTAACCACCTCAGATCAAGATTTAAATGATAGTTAAGTAATCGGTGATGTTTCAAAGCCAAAGCATTCCAAAGCTCTAGCTTAAACCTGAAGCTTTGTTTTCTATGATTTAATCAGTTTGCCACCTAATTTATACTGATGTGTACTATTTTTTCATTTATCGAGCGCTGATTTTTGGTATTGGGGCTAATTTTTTGAGTTGCATCATGCTTATAGCTTTTGTCACGCAACCATGCACCCCAGCGTGCTTCGCGTGATAGTTGAGTCTCAGCTCCAGAAATTATTAGCTACATACTACATATACCTCTTCCTTTTTCTCATCGCGCAACACCTTATCAATGCTTTCATAGTTTGTGCTTGTATTAGAAGGTAATTTTATCTGCATCTATTTCCTTTGACACAGTTAACACCTTCGTGAAGATCATGTTAGTTGCCTTATTAAACCCAAAACTTCTTATTGTGATCAGCCCATCGGAGGGACTACGATTCTCACAAGTTTTAAACGCATGTTCTGTGAAATGGATAAGGCCTACAGAGGATACCACATTAAAAACACGTCTTGCACTTTGCCATGATTCTCACAAGTTTTAAGCGCATGCTCTGTGAAATGGATAAAGCATACAGGGGATACCACATTAAAAAAAACGTCTTGCACTTTATTCCTAGTGGTGTGGGAAAACGTGCTTTTTTACGTAGAGCCCTTTAAAGTATTTGATATACTCAGGCCTCCCGAAATGCCTCTGAGGTTGTTTTTTTTTATTAAAAACGTTCATTAGCTTATTGCTTTTAAACGAGTCCGAAAGGTCGATTATATCGTTTGTAGTTGCTCGAGAAACTTGCTATAATGCAAAAATGGGCACACGGATGAGCAAACTGATATTCTCAATTCTGTTGAAAAAATAATTTTTATAAGCCCCCTACAAAACAAGATCATCGAAAGAACAATTTTCGAAACCTTTCTGACATCAAAATTACAAGCTTGAAATTAATGCATAGTAACAAATATTATCGATTTGACTTTATCATTAATTTTTTGCAATTTACTGATTGCAAAATGTAGTTATGCTTGACGAATAATTATATTTACCATTGCTTGAAAATAAACACAAGTAAGACTTAACGGGTAATTAAAGAGACGAAATACGTCGAAGAATACAGCTCGCAAATCAAATATTTTATTCAGTATTGACGATCTTGAAGACCAGCTGCATACACAGGAGAACAAAGCTGCAAGTATACAAATCTGTGATGAGACCTGTATTATGCTATGGGTGTGAAACATGGACCCTAACCCAAGCATCCGCAAATATATTGAACGCCTTCGAGCGACGGGTCTTGAGGCGAATAATTGGAATGAAGCTTGACGGGGACCAATGGTGAATTCGATACAACCATGAGCTGTATGAAATTTTTGACAAACCGGAGGTCTTAAGGATTGTAAGACTGCGGAAGCTGCAATAGGCTGACCACATGAATCGTATGGACGAACAACGGATACCCTAAAAGGTATTCGTTGGGAGAACTGAAGGCCGGAGGCCAGTGGGGAAACGGAAGAAACAAGACAGTTCATCGCTGCTCAAATTTCGGAATTGGAAGACGCAGTAAACGGACTGAGACAGTTGGAGGCGCTATTTGCAGGAAGCGAAGGCCCGAGAGGGGCTGTTGGGCTAAAAAGAAGAAGACTAAACGAAAATCACTCTTCTCAGAATTAATTTTATAACTTTTATGAAACTAAAAATTCATTTCTAATTAACTTTCAGTGTGTACGTATTTGACGACTTTGATTTGTTCTTAAGTAAATTAATTTATTATATTCACGAGACAGGTGGTACCAGCGAAACCCGTAGATGCTAAAAATTAATCAAATAAAGTCACGAAAAGAAAACATGATTTTTATTTTGAAAGTTAAATAAGACAAAACACTTTAAAAAGTTTAATTGGATAATGCTACAACAAAATTTTTTGATACCAAGTGATACATTTTTCATGCGAAAATCGACGTACCATTATTATACATTAAAATAAAAGCAATTATATTTCAGTCCTTGCAACCATGAATCAGCATTCAGCTGATATCCCTTGACATACCATATAAAGCAAAGACAAACATTGATGTAACAATAATTTAGGAAAAATATTTAAATGAATTTCTCACTGATCGTACTTGAGTGTTCATTTTTTATTTCCAAGTGTTTGTCAGAGTCAAAAAGTCTTTTCATTGCAATTTATTCAATGATAACTTTAAAATCGACAAGAATAAAACCTATGGTTGTAATTTTATTAACATCACTATTTCTAACTCTAATATGTATACTTGCTTAGTTAGATATTCAACGTTTACAAATATGATTACACTCAGCAATCTAGTTTCATATTTATTATTGTTTAGAAAAACACATAAAAAGAACACTTAGCGATAAAGAAAATCGATTCGTATATAATGGATTTATAACCTTTTAAATTCTTTAAAAGTAATAATTCTTATATTTCACACAATAAAATTGTGCACTTCCATTCATAAAATGAACACACCCCAAATTTATGAATGGACACACAAAATCGAAAACATGTACATTTATTTACAATCTTCTATAATCGCGAAGAATGAAATAATCTTACGACTAGCTTTAGCCCTACATGGCGGTGGTGAATCTTCACACAAAACGCATAGTGAACATACATCCATCCTACATAATTCATTCGCTGGGATTTGCCAATATGTTGATGTATGTACATCATATATCTCAAAACTCATAACCACTTTCAAAGCAGCTTTAAAAGTTTCTGTACTTGGATTGGATTTTCACTAAAGATATTCTACCTCAGACATTTACCAGCGATACGTGCGCCACCAGAAACATGGGTTCCCCCAATGTGGAGTTAAAATGTTCGCTACGATGACACCACTATATATAGAAACACAATGGATATTATTGTGTTTCTATACATAGTGGTGTCACGGTGCACGCCAATTGGCAGGATAGATGGCGCTAAGATGTCGATTTTGAGATTATGGGGATTGTTAATAAGCTATGCGCGATTCCCATGAGAAAGAAAAGAATAATACTTTACTAAAACACAAATATAACTTTATTACTAAAACTAATGAACAGAGTTACAAGTATAGAAACGAGTGTAGTCAAGGACTACATGTTGGCGCGCGCGATGTTGACTCGTCGGAGGTTGCGAACGAAGTGAGCGTCTCGTTGACATGAGTTGTGAAATACATGGCATCCTCTAACTGCTTGATGCACTCCTTGCGGTGAGCATGTGGACGCCACAGTACTCCCTCCCAAGTGACATTTTGATGAGAATGTCACGATCCAAAAATGGCGTTGAAAAAAATGCCGTAAATGAGGCTGGAGCAATGGCGATTTCAATGTCGTGAATGTTGCTGTGCGGCTGCAGTGCGAGGTTGGGCATACGACACTGTGCGGGGTCGGGCATGCGACACTGTGCGGGGTCGGGCATGCGACACTGAGGCGGTGTGACGTACACATGCGAACGCGGCGTCTGTTCGGGCATGCGTATGGCGGTCTGGTGCGTGATCGGGCATGTCGGGACTGCATGCGGCGTCTTGCACTGACTCGTGAAGCCACGACAAGTATAGAAATGAATGTAGCGAAGGGCTACATGTTGGCGCGCGCGATGTTGACTCGTCGGAGGTTGCGAACGAAGTGAGCGTCTCGTTGACATGAGTTGTGAAATTCACTAACTGCTTGATGCGCTCCTTGCGGTGAGCATGTGGATGCCACAAGATTTCAATCGAAAGTTTTTCGAAGCCAATGTGTCTCGGATGAATGCACGTCGCTGAGACGTGCTTCGATACATTGTTGGCTATTAGACTATGATTTCGCTTGATAGAGATGCATTTTATCTTTGCTTATTGCAACGTTGGAAATGAAAAGCGAAAAGTGAGATGGTTAGGATGTTGTGATTTTATTCAAAGGGTAATATGTTAACATGAATGAATGTTGATCACTGTTTATCTATACACAGTGATGTTATATATTGCTTGTACTAAACGTATGTGAAGAAAATATGTTTTTTTATGAAATTTGATGTACAGATTAGCCGTTAGTAGTTACTAATTTTTTTAAAGAAAGCTCTTATATATCTTGTTTAAAGATGCAACTGATTTTTGGACTCTTGTAATAGTTTACGATTGTTGCTTTATTTATGTACCTTCTATTAAATTTCAACCATAACTTACAAGCGATTATATCTCAAATGGGTTGCAAGCATTGGATACTTAGTCAATTCTGAAAAACAAGCGCATAATTATTGAAGTATATTTCACTTTGCATTAGTTTTTTATATCCGAGTAATGGTGTTATGAGAAATTGTTCTTGTAATATCAATGACTGAAATGTAATATCAATGACTGAAAGTTTTGTAAACTTCATATGAATTAGTGAGAAAATTTTAATTTACATTGCTTAAGAGAAAGAAGTCCTGCCTCGAGATGGTTAGTGAATTTATCTTAATTGTATTTTTGTAGAAGTTTTGGAGGAAAGGTACGGTAATTCCTAAAGGTAAATTATTTATAAGATCAAGATCCAATTGAAGTAAAATTGGTAACATGTTTTATTGCTTTATGTCATGAAATTAACAACAAGAAGAAAAGAATTGCGAGATTGAGTCAAGCATGGTTTTAAACATAGCTTGGTGTCTATCGGTTGTTTACAATTGAAGCAAATGACGAATGAATGCTTTATTTACCACATATCTAGATTCTTGAGCAACTTCTGGAATTCAAAGTATTCGGTATTAAGTCGATGAGTCTTTGTGCGCATAATAACGAAGCATACGAAAAATCAAATTAATTTCAAATTATGCTTAAGAGCGAAATAATAAGTGAGAGCATTGGTATGAAAGGAGATAGTCAGAGTAACAAAATAATGTTAACGGTTTGAATGCAAATTGATTTGGCCAGATCCCGTTAAACTTTTGAAGGGTTTTCTTATTTTTTATAATTCTTTTCAAACTTTATTCACATTTGTACAATGATATGATGCGTTTTAGCAATTGGTGTCGATGAACAATGGTCAGTATTTAACGAAATTTGCGCAAAGGCAAGAACGCATAAATATGTCTGTAGTAAGTAATGCAATCTAATTCTAAATTCTAATTAACACTTTAATTCTTCAACAAAAGCTACTTTATGCAATTATCAAACTCTAATAAATGGTTAGTAAATTGACGCTTCCAAAAAATGTTTACCCTTATCAGGTATTTTTATACATTTGATTGCATTAATTGTTTATTACATTTTATTATTTTGATGACCTTCGATTATGTTAATTACAAAAACATAAAAATGTAGGGTGAATAGATACAAAATCAATAAGTAACACGAAAAAAAAGAAAAAAAATGCTTGTCAAGATCAGGGATCGAACTCAATCCTGCGCTTGTGAAGACTATGTACTCCCACGAAGCTACACGTTGTACGGAAATTCCAGAAATTTAAACAGATTTATCGTTTCTAAACATCTTCCATAATAATTATCATGAATATTTATTTATAGAAAATTTTAAACAACCCAAAATCAAAAAATTCTAGCGGCTGAACATTTTTCGCAAGCTTTTCGAAATCGTCAGCTAAATGAAAAGCATCGAGATTGAGGAAACTCATGGGGTTCAAGGTTTCACAGGTTCCACCGTTAGAAACTTGCTAACGAAGGCGATATATTGCAATGGGCCATTAGTTCCTTGAATTTAGTGTGAAAGTGTTGTGCAGTGAAAAGAAATTTCCGGGATCTAATTTGTTGGAAGAAATTAAGTATCTTTATTTTTTAATAATATTTTTATATTTATATGTACAATCATATTTCGAGTATGAACTGCTCGTATAAAAACTGCCTTCACTCGTATAAAAACTGCCTTCACGGCTGTTACATATACAAATAATTACATGTACAAATAATTCTGCGAGCTACTGTCGCAATTGTTTTCATCATCGTTAAGAACGTCAACGAATGAATTTACTCGAACCCACGAGAATCCAACAAGCATGATCAACATCTGCAAGTGACGTCACTCCATTCATGAACTTGCTCGAACCAACCAGGTACCTCTCGGTAGAACATTCGCCAATGTGCGAGAAATGGGTGAATACGTAGAGACCCTATATAAAGGCGAGCTGAATGAATGGGGAGAATCATTCATTCGACCGCGAGAAGAACTGCGATTGTGTGTGGGAAGCGATATTCTTCGAGTAGTAGAAAAGTGTGTTTCGTAATAGTGAAGTAATTTAGAAGACAATTGCGATAATAAATTTATGGACAAGTGTTAGATAATTTTAATAGTCTGGCAAAACCTTGCAGCAGCTAGCACAAGACATTGAGCGACTGGCACTTTTGGCTTACCCAGCATACGACCCGGAACATCGAGATGACGTAGCAGCAGAAGCATTCATCAGCGCCTTAAAGGACAAGGAATTGCAACAAGCCGTGCGGTGAGCTCAAAAGCAAACAGTCAAGGATGCATTGGCTTATAGTCTAAATTTTGAGGGAGCCAAAAATGTGACCCGTACCACTGCCCAGGCTCGCGAGGTACTGGCAGAAAATTGCAGGTGTGAGCGCGCGGGAATTGAGCGAGAGCTGCAGGTGAATGGTGCGCCTAGATGCTGGAATTGCGGGGAAAAAGGGCACCTGCAAAGAGACTGCAAGAATGGGAGAAGACCGAGCTATTGACCAGGGTGGTGGAGATCCAGACCGTGTCAGGAGCCTAGAATGGAGGCCCATCAAACTGCAAGGGCCAACTTCGTGGGGCGAATGTTGGCTAGGAGTATCGACATCCCCAGCACCGTGCCAAGGCAACATCGTGGAGAAGCAGACAGATGCCTTCCTGGTCAAGTTGATGAAGAACAATGCACCCTAACAAACGACACTGGTGCAACCCGATCGACGATCCGACCAGACCTAGTGAGGCCCCAACTGCTTCACAAGGGCAGAGTTCATGGAATTGCTGACGCCCTATCTTGTCATCCATGTCCAGCTAACTGCAAGCATTGCCGACAGATTGAGGGAAAGGAACCGCCCGTTGATCTGCGACTGATAACGGCCGAATTCGATGAAGGTTGGTCATCGGAGGAGATTCGAAATGCCCAGCTAGCCGGTGAAGACATCGGACCATTGCTCGTATGGAAGGAGACAACTGGGCGACCTGAGTGGAAGGACGTTTCAACGCATGGCGCAACCCTGAAAAGCTATTGGGCACAATGGAACTTCCTTCAGGTGGAGGGCGGCGTACTCAAGCGGAAATGGGAAACGGCGGATGGCAGCTCCTATAGGATGCAAACTATACTACCCAAAAGCCGAATCCACGATGTGGTAAAGGAAATGCATGAAGGATCCTCGGGAGGCCATCTTGGTGTTAACAAAACCTTAGCGAAATTGCGGGAAAGATTCTACTGGCTCCACGCTCGAGAAGACGTAGAGGACTGATGCCGCAGATGCACAATTTGCGCTTCCGTCAAAGGCCCAAAGCGACGACTGAGAGGACAAATGCAAACCTATAACGTAGGCGTGCTATTCGAAAGGATTGCTGTTGACATCGCTGGACCCTTTCCTGAATCTGAATGGGGAAATCGATACACGCTGGTTGTAGCTGATTATTTCAGCAAGTGGCCCGAGGTCTACCCCATTCCCAACCAGGAAGCACTACTGTAGCCGAACAGCTAGTGTTAAATTGGGTCAGCAGCTACGGCGTGCCTTGTGAACTACATTCGGATCAAGGCCGAAACTTTGAGTCACTAGTTTTTAGCGAAATGTGCGAGCTGCTCGGACTACGGGAAACGAGGACAACACCGCTGCATCCCCAATCCGATGGAATGGTCGAACGTTTCAACGGCACGCTCAGTAAACACCTGGCCAAAATGGTTGACGAGAACCAAAGGGACTGGGACCGACATATCCCACTATTTTTAATGGCGTATAGAGCCGCTGAACATGCATCGACGGGCCAAGCCCCAGCCAAAGTCATTTTTGGAAAGACTATTCGTTTGCCAGCCGATATAAAATTCGGAACAACCCCTGAGAAACCCCAAACGGTCTCGGAGTACGCAAGTGATCTAAGACAACGGTTGAACCAGATACATCGGACAGTGCACCTCGAATCGGCTACTGACCGCATGAAGACCAGGTATGATCTAAAGGCAAATTCTACTGGCTTCCAGCAAGATGACTTGGTGTGGCTTTATAACCCGCAATGGCGAAAGGGTAGGTCTCCAAAGTTGCAACATAGTTGGGAGGGACCATACCGAGTTACAAAGCGAATCAACGACGTCGTATACCGAATACAGGAACATCGTAAGCCGAGAGCTAAAATGAAAATCGTGCATCTGGACCGTCTTGCCCCATATTACACCCAGGGAGAATTGACTACAAATAGCGACACATCTTTTCGGGGCGAAAAGAACTGAGGTGGGGGCAGTGTTACATGTACAAATAATTACATGTACAAATAATTCTGCGAGCTACTGTCGCAATTGTTTTCATCATCGTTAAGAACGTCAACGAACGAATTTACTCGAACCCACGAGAATCCAACAAGCATGATCAACATCTGCAAGTGACGTCACTCCATTCATGAACTTGCTCGAACCTACCAGGTACCTCTCGGTAGAACATTCGCCAATGTGCGAGAAATGGGTGAATACGTAGAGACCCTATATAAAGGCGAGCTGAATGAATGGGGAGAATCATTCATTCGACCGCGAGAAGAACTGCGATTGTGTGTGGGAAGCGATATTCTTCGAGTAGTAGAAAAGTGTGTTTCGTAATAGTGAAGTAATTCAGAAGACAATATTGCGATAAGAAATTTATGGACAAGTGTTAGATAATTTTAATAGTGACAATTAAAATTAGTGAAAGTGTTAACTGATTATTGTGCATTTTATTTAATTGAATAAACTCTTTTAACTTAAATTAAAAGATATTGCGTTTTCACTTTCCCGGAACGTTAAAATTATAGGCCGCGAACCAATAACACGCGACAATATGGTTCTTCCTTGAGTTATTTTCGAGTACCTCAGGACTATAGAACTAACGTCTGGTTGAAACATGCAGGCATTTCACATCCAAACGTTCTGAAATTTCAATTCTTTTGTGAGGACCATTTTTACAGCTCCAGTATAAGAGAGTATGGCCATAGAAAGACCTTGAAGCAATACTCGTTGCCAAAGCCTGCCATTAGTAGGCAAGGGGCGAGTCAACAAAGTAACATCAAGCTCTCTGCTTCTGATGTTGCGTGGCTTAAATAAAAACTGGAAGCAAGGAATTGGGTACATTGTAGGCTCCCCCGATGGTGATTTGCTGGTTTCCATAATAAAAACAGCCAAAATAAGGTTCTTAGTGTTGGCTTTGAGGTTTTAGGAACAGTTTGCGATCAGAGCGCAACAAATCGACGTTGCTTGAATTTACTTGGGGCCTCCACTAAAAACCCTTACTTTGAGGTAAAGTGTAAACGGATATACACGTTTTTTGACACGCCTCATCTTTTCAAAAGTGTAAGAAATATCTTATTGAAAAATGATATCCGTTACGATAATAACATCGTGACATGGAGAGTTATAAAAAAAGTGCGCGAATTTGATAATAATGTTATCACCACGCTTCATAAACTCACGGACGTGCATATACACCCAAGTAGCTTAGACAAAATGTCAGTAAAACTTGCAACGGAAGTTCTTAGCAATTCCCTATCTGCAGCAATTTCAGCTGCCGTCGAATTAGGATGTTTTAAAGCTGATAAGGAAGAAGAGAAATCTGCATCCAGCACTGCCGAATTTTTATTGAGGGTAAATAAGCTTTTTGATAATTTAAACAGCGTGTCAAAATTTTCAAAAACCTAATAGATGTTCCATTTCTAAATAGGCTCCACATGTGCTAGACAATTTGAAAGAAAGCAAGCATTGGATATCACAGTGGACTTCTTTGGGACGACTCAGCCGACCTTACTGCTTCGATGGGCTGATCCGTAATATCAACGCTATTGATATGCTGTGGAACGATTTAATGGGTAGTCAACAGTACTTGATCACATCCCACATTAACCAAGACCCTATAGAGAATATGATTTCAATGCTGCGCACATATAAAGGGTCATATGAAAGAAACCCTTCAGCCTATAGACTTTACCGCAACCTGAAACAAATAATGTTTCAAAACGTTTCCCTTTCGGACTTTAGCAACTATTCTGATTGTCAATCACAGAATTTGCTCGATTTTTTCCCAACTTCTGAGACTTATGTCGATGACCAATCTGCTTCCAATGCAGATTCAATAGGTAGCCTGACTGCTGATGAAGAATATGTTGTTGTCCACTTCATTGAAGATGCTCCTGATAACTTTGAAAGATTATCAGATTCTACTTTCAAATTAAAAGAAAGTTCCAAACTGCATTATTATGGGTTCTTAGCTAGAAAGCTACAAAAAAAATTAACATGCGATACTTGTAGTACATTTATGATTGATAAAACGCCCCCCAATGACCCCAGGGATATGATCACAAAATCTAAGAAGTTCGCAATCAGCACTAATAGTTTGTTTGGAGGGTTGACTGTAGTTACTCCTTCCTTTTAAGTATTCCTTGACTCAGCACGTGAAGAATTTGAAAAGAAATTCAGCCAAATCATGTCCGAGTATAACGTCCTGGGCAAACTCTGCAGGGAAATTTCAACAATAGTCAATTGGCAGTGGCAGTGTGATCATAAATATATAAGGCAGCGTTTTATTTTATTACCATTCATCCGCCTGCATGTTCATCATGTAAATGAAATTCTGCATAAGGTTGATAAAAGCCATAGGGTAAAGTTTTTGAGAGGACTTGAATAGCTGTTTGGAAATAGTTTAATCTATTGACTGTCACGGTATCCAAAATACCCATCTAAACTTAGTCTTCCCTATTGAATTCACATTCTGTATTAGGCCAGTTTTAATTTTAATATTACAGAGGGTGTATTTTTTTCCTGCACGGAGTTATGACCGCCTTCATAAGTTTATGTGGTTTTGAAATCGAGTCATTATGTTTACAAGGTATTATGAAGTTGGTTTTCTCATATTTTTAGGAATGTTTTAATTAACTGTATTTTTCGTTCATAAGCTTTTCATAAGATTATTTGCAGTTTTCTTCACGTGAAGCCTTTTTAGGGTTTTGTGCTTCTTACTAGATCCTATTGAAATCATGACCTGTCTGTTCGTCTGTTTGTCTGATTTTCAGTGGTAAATCATTACCAATGCATTCAAGCGCTCACATATAATGGTTATTATTTCCTTATTCCACTAGGACCTTTGCAATTCTTTCAAATGTCCTGCTTGCTTTGGGGAGTTAGTTTCTCTACGTCTCTTTCTTTAGCTAAGTCTTTTGTGATTAATATTGTTTGCTTTACAAGAATCTGCTCAATTCAAAACGTTTAATTGGATCAGCTCATCTGAGAAATTGCACACATCGCAAACTTTAAATACCTGTTCTGTGAGGTGGATTAGGCCTACTATGGAAACCACATAAAAAAAACGCGCCTTGCACTTTGCCTCTAGGTGGTGTGGAAAAAGTGCTGACATAAATCTTAGTATAAAGCCCTTCAATGGACGATTTATATATATATATATATATATATATATATATATATATATATATATATATATATATATCTATATATATATATATATATATATATATATATATATATATATATATAAACTTATATGTATGCAAGAATATGTAAATAAAATATATATATATATATATATATATATATATATATATATATATATATATATATATATATATATATATATATATATTTGTATATATACACACACACATATATATATATATATCTATATATATATATATATATATATATATATATATATATATATATATATATATCTATATATATATATATATAGTGTCGCGTGTTTTTTGGTTCGCGGCCAATAATTTAATGTTCCGGGAAAGTGAAAACGCAATGTCTTTTAAACTAAATTAAAAAAGTTTATTTAATTACAAAAATGCACAATAAACAATTTAACACTTTCACTAATTTTAATTTTCACTATTAAAAAATCTAACACTTGTCCATAAATTTCTTATCGCAATTGTCTTCTAAATCACTTCACTATTACGAAAATCACTATTCTACTACTCGAATAATATCGCTTCCCACATACTATCACAGTTCTTATCGCGGTCGAATGAATGATCCCCCCATTCATTCAGCTCGCCTTTATATAGGGTCTCTACCTATTCACCCATTTCTCGTACATTGGCGAATGTTCTACCGAGAGGTACCTGGTAGATTCGAGAAAATTAATGAACGGAGTGACGTCACTTGCAGATGTTGACCATGCTTGTTGGGTTCTCGTGGGTTCGAGTAAATTCATTTGTTGACGTTCTTCATGATTGTGAAAACAATTGCGACAGTAGCTCGCAGAATTATTTGTACATGTAATTATTTGTACATGTAACACTGCCCCCACCTCAGTTCTTTTCGCCCCGAAAAGATGTGTCGCCAGTTGTAGTCAATTCTCCCTGGGTGTAATATGGGGCAAGACGGTCCAGATGCACGATTTTCATTTTGGCTCTTGGCTTACGATGTTCCTGTATTCGGTATACGACGTCTTTGATTCGCTTTGTAACTCGGTATGGTCCCTCCCAATTATGTTGCAACTTTGGAGACCCACCCTTTCGCCGTTGCGGGTTATATAGCCACGACAAGTCATCTTGCTGGAAGCCAGTAGAATTTGCCTTTAGATCATACCTGGTCTTCATGCGGTCAGTAGCCGATTCGAGGTGCACTGTCCGATGTATCTGGTTCAACCGTTGTCTTAGATCACTTGCGTACTCCGATACCGTTTGGGGTTTCTCAGGGGGTGTTCCGAACTTTATATCGGCTGGCAAACGAATAGTCTTTCCAAAAATGACTTTGGCTGGAGCTTGGCCCGTCGATGCATGTTCAGCGGCTCTATACGCCATTAAAAATAGTGGGATATGTCGGTCCCAGTCCCTTTGGTTCTCGTCAACCATTTTGGCCAGGTGTTTATTGAGCGTGCCGTTGAAACGTTCGACCATTCCATCGGATTGGGGATGCAGCGGTGTTGTCCTCGTTTTCCGTAGTCCGAGCAGCTCGCACATTTCGCCAAAAACTAGTGACTCAAAGTTTCGGCCTTGATCCGAATGTAGTTCGCCAGGTACGCCGTACCTACTGACCCAATTTATCACAAGCTGTTCAGCTACAGTAGTTGCTTCCTGGTTGGGAATGGGGTAGACCTCGGGCCACTTGCTGAAATAATCGGCTACAACCAGCGTGTATCGATTTCCCCATTCAGATTCAGGAAAGGGTCCTGCGATGTCAACAGCAATCCTTTCAAACGGTACCCTCACGTTATAGGTTTGCATTTGTCCTCTCAGTCGTCGCTTTGGGCCTTTGACGGAAGCGCAAATTGTGCATCTGTGACACCAGTCCTCTACGTCTTCTCGAGCGTGGAGCCAGTAGAACCTTTCCCGCAATTTCGCTAAGGTCTTGTTAACACCAAGGTGGCCTCCCGAGGATCCTTCATGCATTTCCTTAACCACATCGTGGATTCGGCTTTTGGGTAGTATAGTTTGCATCCTATAGGAGCTGCCATCCACCGTTTCCCATTTCCGCTTGAGTATGCCACCCTCTACCTGAAGGGAGTTCCATTGTGCCCAATAGCTTTTCAGGGTTGCGCCATGCGTTGAAACGTCCTTCCACTCAGGTCGCCCAGTCGTCTCCTTCCATACGAGCAATGGTCCGATGTCTCCATCGGTTAGCTGGGCATTTCGAATCTCCTTCGATGACCAACCTTCATCGAATTCGGCCGTTATCAGTCGCAGATCAACGGGCGGTTCCTTTCGCTCAATCCGTCGGCAATGCTTGCAGTTAGCTGGACATGGGCGACGAGATAGGGCGTCAGCATTTCCATGAACTCCGCCCTTTCGATGAACGATTTCGTAGTCGTATGACTGCAATCTTTCGATTCATCTCGCAACTTGTCCCTCGGGGTTTTTGAAGTTGAGCAGCCATCTCAGTGATGCATGGTCCGTTCGAAGAACAAATTTCTGGCCATATAGGTACTTGTGGAACTGCTTGGTGGCCTCTCTTATAGCCAATAGCTCCTTCCTGGTCACACAGTAGTTCCTCTCACTTTTTGAAAGAACTCGACTGTAATACGAGAGGACTCTTTCTTCACCATTGATCTGCTGGGAGAGTACAGCTCCAATACCGCCGTTGCTTGGATCGGTGTCAACTACAAACATTTTTCCGGGTTTCGGATACGCCAGTACGGGTAATTCACATAGCTTTTCCTTCAGGGTCTCAAAGGCTGTCTGGCATTGTTCATTCCAGACATACGGACGATTTTTCTCGGTTAGCTGATGGAGACACTTAGCTATTTTGGCAAAGTCTTTGACGAATCTTCGATAGTAGGTTGCCAGACCCAGGAAACTTCGTAGTTGGCGCTTGTTGTTTGGTGTTGGCCAGCTTTTCACGGCTTCACTCTTCTCAGGGTCTGTTTTGACCCCTTCTGCCGATACGACATGTCCCAGGTATTTTACTTCAGCTGCGAAAAGGGTTCACTTGTCGGGACTAAGTTTCAAATTTGCCAGTCGCAGTCGGGAGAAAACCTCTTCTAAGTTCCGCACATGCTCTTCGAACGTTCTCCCGATGACGATGATGTCATCTAGGTACACCAAGCAGGTTTTTCAGGTTAGACCACGTAGCACGTATTCCATCAAGTGTTCGAAAGTGGCTGGAGCATTGCGAAGCCCAAACGGCATCACCACAAATTGCAACAATCCGGTCCCAACTGAAAATGCGGTCTTCTCTCGGTCCTTCTTGTCAATTTCTACCTGCCAGTAGCCACTCTTGAGATCGAGTGTAGAAAACCATTTTGCGTCGGCTAAAGTGTCCATGATGTCATCGATGCGTGGGAGCGGGTAACTATCTTTCTTAGTGACGTCGTTAAGCTGCCTATAGTCGACACAAAAGCGAGTGCTACCATCCTTTTTCTTTACTAGAACTACAGGCGCGGCCCATGGACTGACAGAAGGTTCAACAATGCCTTGTTTTTCCATGTCCGAGATCAGCGCGCTCACTTCTCCTTGTTTGGCTATAGGGAGACGTCTTGGTGCTTGTTGAATCGGCTTGGCTCCCTAAGTATCTATGACGTGAGTTACCAAACTCGTTCGGCCTTGGTCATCCGGGCTTGTTGAGAAGATGTCACTGTACTTGGTGACCAGATCAGAGGCTCGTTTGAATAGCTGTACCGGCAATTTGACTTGCTTCAATATTGCAGACGTGGATTCCCGGGCTTTGTCTGTGTCTTGCCTCCTTTTCCAATGATGGTTGTGAGTAGCTTCCAAAGAGGTGATGGTGGAAACAGGCTGGCAGCTGGCGATGACTTCTCCCGCTTTGATGCTCGTGGTTGAGTCTGCGGTGTTAAGGACTCTAACTGGCACATATCCGTTCCTTAAAGATCTTACAAGGCTTCGTCCTACAATCAAACTGCGCAATGCGGATGTCTTCGTTGGCTCTATCAGATAAGATCGGTGGTCTCCAGAATCACCATCAAGCTTGGCCCATACAATGCTTTCGGAAGAATTCGGTACATCAGTGTCAGTACATACCACTACATTCATCTTGGGGATTTGGACGCTGGGATCCTCCATCAGTACTTCGACATTCTGCCATATCAATACACGTTTGCCCAAGTCCAACGTGATTCCATGTGGTCGCAGAAAATTCATTCCGAGAATGCAGTCATCCATAATGTTCGCGACCAGAAAATTATGTCGGAACACAAGGTCTCCCAACTGTATCTGGAGGTTGACCTCTCCATGAACAGGTGCAGTTTCTCCCGAAGCTGTCCGTAGTGAGAAAATTCTGCCC
>OZ017742.1:172242330-172257330 GCA_963969285.1 Odontomyia ornata
CCAAAACTTCTACAAAAATACAATTAAGATAAATTCACTAACCATCTCGAGGCAGGACTTCTTTCTCTTAAGCAATGTAAATTAAAATTTTCTCACTAATTCATATGAAGTTTACAAAACTTTCAGTCATTGATATTACATTTCAGTCATTGATATTACAAGAACAATTTCTCATAACACCATTACTCGGATATAAAAAACTAATGCAAAGTGAAATATACTTCAATAATTATGCGCTTGTTGTTCAGAATTGACTAAGTATCCAATGCTTGCAACCCATTTGAGATATAATCGCTTGTAAGTTATGGTTGAAATTTAATAGAAGGTACATAAATAAAGCAACAATCGTAAACTATTACAAGAGTCCAAAAATCAGTTGCATCTTTAAACAAGATATATAAGATTGCACGTTGGTCCATTGAGACTTTCCAATCATTTCCGCTATATTCTTACAATGCAATGCGAATTATCGAAATTTGTTGTTGCCATCCCAATTGAATCTAAGGATGCGAAAACTATAGCGACAACTTTAGTGAAGGATTTTATTCTTAAATATGGGCAATTTAAAATTTTAAAGTCAGATAGAGGTACGGAATTTTTGAATGAGCTAATGAAAGAAGTCTGTGGTTTGTTACAAATTGAACAGATATTTTCAACACCATATCATCACGAGACGCTAGGAGTAGTTGAAAGGAACCACAGGGTTCTTAATGAGTTCTTACTCTCATTTACAGAAGGATCTGAATGGGATACTTGGCTTCCGTATTATACATTCGCTTATAATACATCACTCAATGTAGATACTGGCTATACACCGTATGAGTTAGTTTTTGGAAAATTAGCATATTTACCAAATGACGAGAAATTAGTTACAAAATCATACAATCTTGACAACTTTGCCAATGAATTAAAACTAAGACTTAAAGCAACTATAAATAAAACTAAGGAAATAATAGAGAAAGTTAAAAGGAATAGATTAGAAAAACAAGTAGATGTTAACCCAATAGACGTTAAGGTTGGTGATAAGGTATTAATTAGGAACAATAATCGTAAGAAAAATCAAAAACCATATTTAGGACCATTTGTGGTAAAAGATAAAAAGGTGTAAACTCCATAGTTGATGTAAATAGAGTATTAAAAGAATTACATAATAATCAATTAAGACTGTACAAATGTTTGTAGTTATGTTTGATATTTTCGGTGTTTCGCTTAATACTAGTATACGCTCAACAACAAAAACGCGGAGGGTGTAATGATCACCCATAATTTAAAAACATTC
This sequence comes from Odontomyia ornata, assembly GCA_963969285.1. Lineage (NCBI taxonomy): Eukaryota > Metazoa > Arthropoda > Insecta > Diptera > Stratiomyidae > Odontomyia > Odontomyia ornata. The sequence continues at coordinate 172,243,610 of OZ017742.1, forward strand.
ACTCTCACATAATCTAAAACAGTCATTCAATTATAATTAATCTAAAACATTCATTCAATTATAATATTAGATTCAAAAACATTCATTCAATTATTAGAAACATTCATTCAATATCAAATGCACTATATCCAAATTACATACAAATTAACGTACATACAATTATACGTGAACATACAAACATTTAAAATATTGCTTACCAACAAGTCAATAAGTGGAACGTACTTAAAATATTTAAATCTCAAGGGTCAGCACTCAACGATTTCGCTTTCACTTTCTTCCATTCCGAAAAGTAAACAAAAACATTGCCATGCATTCTTGGGTCATCGAACATGCACTTAGAAGAATGTATGACCCAAAGAAAAAGATTACATAACATATGCATTTGTGTGGTTATGGAATAACAAATGCATATGATGAATTTATGAGGTGTTAATCGATTTGTGGGTCACGAGACCACACAAATCTGGGTGCTGGTTAATGAGGTTAGTACGTAATAAATTAAGTATTTTATGTTGGGGAAATTGGATAAATAGTTGAAGAAATTATAGAATCGAGATCAGAAGGTTCTGACTAGTCCCCTAATAAAGATTTGGCCATCGGTAAAACTTTGGCTGGCATTACTATAACACGGAGAAGAACACTCTTTTGATCAAAGTACTTTGGCTGGATTATTCGGCCAAACTCAGGTATGACTTGCTGCATAGAAGCTTTGCTTTGGTGCATTGTCTAATTTGGCCAGATCTCATCAGGCTAGATGACACTTAGGTAATTTACTTTTATATTTCTTTCTAAAACTCAAATCGTAATTCAACACTTTAAAAAAATTAGTAACTACTAACGGCTAATCTGTACATCAAATTTCATAAAAAACATATTTTCTTCACATACATTTAGTAGAAGCAATATATAACATCACTGTGTATAGGTACACAGTGATCAACATTCATTCATGTTAACATATTACCCTTTGAATAAAATCACAACATCCTAACCATCTCACTTTTCGCTTTTCATTTCCAACGTTGCAATAAGCAAAGATAAAATGCATCTCTATCAAGCGAAATCATAGTCTTGTGCAAACGCGGGTCAAAGTTGCTGCCGACTATTCATTCATTTCGTAACTGACCACCAGGCGGGATTGCCGAGAAGTTGTTGAGAGGATGATGCCGCCATTCTAATACCAGAAGTCATCGTGTTCGAACGTGTATTTACCAAGTTGTATAGTTAGTCGAACAAATAAATACGTGTTGTTATTATTGCATTTAGCCGTTAGTCATTTCAATTTTCCACTCGCTAAATTGGTGACCTCGACGCGAGTAAGAATGCCAAACGAGTCTTTCGATGCCGATGATGGCGGCCGAGCCTCCGCTGCCACTACCACCGCGGGTGTTGAAGCGAACGCCATCATGTGCAAATTGCCGCCCTTCTGGCATAGCAAACCGGGACTGTGGTTCACGCGTGTTGAGGCGCAGTTCCGCACCGGAAGGATTACCTCAGACTCAGCACGTTTCGACAAAATTGTGGCCGAATTGGACATGCCAATCCTGTCCCATGTCGCTGACATTGTGGAGGAGCCGCCCGAGTCGGGAAAGTATGATGCCCTGAAGCGAAGGCTGATGGCTATGTTTGGCGTCACGGAGGAGGAAAGAACACGCCACGTGCTGTTTGAACTTGAAATGGAGGATCTGCGCCCGTCCCAGTTTTTGCGCCGCCTGCAATGCTCGGCTGGAAAATCCATACCGGATAACCTAATAAAGTCGTTGTGGCTCCAACGGCTCCCCTCTAACATCCGCGCAATCCTGGCCGTCAGCGATCATTGTAGCCTCGAGGAGTTGGCGTCCGCCGCAGATCGTATAGCCAGTGTCAGCGCGCCCGACGCGGTATCTTGCGTCCAGAAAGACCCGGCCTCGCACCTGGCGGATGACAGCGAATTAATCCTTAAAGGCATCGACGAGTTAAGAACGGAGATTAGCCGCATTCAAACATCGTCACGGCAATGCAGCTCTTCTGGTTGCAGCTCTTGTCATTCCTCATTTCGATCGGCTGCCCCACGTAGGAACATCGGCCGAATGTGTTATTATCATCGCCGTTTCGGCGCCGCGGCAAAGCAATGTCGGCCGCCATGTTCTTTTGTCTCCAAGCAAGCGGAAAACTCGTCGAGCCACTAGTCCAGCAGGCGACAGCTGGTGGCTCCTCGAAAAGTTGCCTCGAAATTTTCGACCCAAACACAAGGTTCAGGTTCCTCGTTGACACAGGGGCTGACATCTCCGTCATCCCAGTTTCGCACCTGCTTCCAATGCAAGGCGCTTCGCCGTACAAGCTGTTTGCCGCGAATGGAACCGTAATCAGCACATATGGTGACAGAATTCTTTCGATTTCACTTGGTTTTCCACGCTCGTTCCGTTGGCGTTTCTGTGTCGCCAAGGTGTCGCGCCCAATATTAGGCGCCGATTTCCTCAGGCATTTTGGCCTGCTCATCGACCTCAAGAACCATAAGCTCGCGGACCCCGTAAATTGCACCAGTGTTTCTGGCAAGATCGGTTCTCATCAACAGATGTCCATTTCGACCGTCGCGGGAAATTCAACGTATTCGTCATTACTCAGGGAATTTCCGAGCCTTACCAACCCTGCAGCCGCCGCAACCACACCCGTGCATCATACGAAGCATTTTATTACAACCGTTGGCCCCCCGGTGGTGGACCGCCCACGTCGACTAAATCAGAGTAAGCTGCGAATAGCACGAGACGAATTCCAGCTCCTGCTTGATAGAGGATTTTGCCGGCCTTTCAAGAGTCCTTGGGCAAGTCCCCTGCATCTCGTCCCGAAGAAGGATGGTACTTGGCGTCCTTGCGGGGACTATCGTCGCCTCAACGCCGCTACGGTCCCGGATAAATATCCTATGAGGCACATCGAGGATACATCCATGAACTTGGATGGTATGCGCTATTTCTCAAAAGTTGATTTGTTGCGCGCGTTCCATCAAATTCCGATAGCGGAAGAAGACGTCCCGAAAACGGCGGTTACCACACCCTTCGGACTGTTCGAGTTCACGGTGATGACGTTCGGTCTTCGTAACGCGGCGCAAACATTTTAGCGCTTCATGGACGAGGTGCTCCGAGGGCTCGATTTCTGCGTGTGTTATCTGGACGACATACTTGTCGCGTCGAGATCGGAGAAGGAGCACTTGCAGCATCTGCGACTGATATTCGAGCGGCTGTCAAAGTTGGGATTGCGGTGAATGTTTCGAAGTGCGTGTTTGGAGTTAGAGAAGTGGAGTACCTGGGTCACATCGTAAGCGAAAAGGGCGTGCACCCCCCAGCATCTCGAGTAAATGCGATGCGGAATTTTAAAAAACCCGTCACTGTAAAGGATCTTCGGTGGTTTCTGGGAGCACTGAATTTTTATCGGTGGTTTGTCCGCGACGCCGCGGTACTTCAGGCCCCACTTAACAAACCGTGCGCAGGAAATAAAAAAAGAGGCAAAACTATGATCGAATGGACCCCGGATACTGAGGAAGCGTTTGCTAAATGCAAGAACAGCTTAGCTGACTGCGTCCTGCTCGTCCATTTTCAGGCCAGGGCACCTCTCAGACTAACGACCGACGCTTCTGATTTGGCCGTAGGCGTAGTTTTGGAGCAGAAACAACATGGTCGGTGGCTCCCGTTGGCGTTCTTTCAGAGAAAGCTGTCGACGCCAGAGTCCAAATATAGCGTTTATGACCTCGAGTTGCTCGCTATATATGCCAGCGTTCATCGTTTTCGGCACTATCTAGAGGGCTCCGTATTTTTCGTCCTAACGGATCACAAACCGCTCATTTACGAGTTCGCCCAATCTGCAAGCAAGGCCACGCCGCGGCAACTCAGGCATCTCAATTACATATCGCAGTTCACCACGGACTTTCGCTTCATATCCGGCGCCAGTAACGAAGTCGCAGATGCTCTATCTCGGGTGGACACTATCGAGATGCCAACGCTCATCAGCGAGGACGAATTAGCTCAAGAGCAGGACCGGGATGTTGAGCTTCAGGAGCTACTCCGGAACAACAGCACCTCCCTAAAACTGGTGCATAGCCCCACGAGCTCTCTTCAGCGGTTGATTTGTGACGAGTCTCTGGGTCGCCTAAGGCCCTTCGTTCTGCTGTCGCTGCGCAGAAAGGTTTTCGACATCTTCCACCAACTGGCGCATCCCAGTGCTCGCTCTACTCACAAAGCCATTGCGGAGAAGTTTGTCTGGCCACACATTCGAAGAGACGTCCGCGTCTGGGCTCGCTCGTGTATACCGTGCCAGCGTTTGAAGATTACTCGCCATCAGAAAAATCCAGTTCAGTCGTTTCCGGTGCCTGACGGTCGCTTCCAGCACATTCATGTGGACATTGTGGGACCACTCATCCCATCGCAGGGCTTCAAATACTGTCTCACGGTGATCGACCGTTTTTCTAGATGGCCGGAAGCTTTCCCCATCGCTGACCAGACGGCTAATACCGTGGCAAAGGCGTTATTTAACAACTGGATTACTCGCTTCGGTACACCTCGCCTCATCACGACAGATCAAGGCACTCAGTTTGAATCATCGCTATTCAAATCTCTTGCCGCTTTCATCGGAACCTCCAGGATTAGAACGTCACCGCACCACCCTGCGTCGAACGGAATCATCGAGCGATGGCACCGTACATTGAAAGCCGCCATTATGTGTCACGGCGGTGGCCCATCCTGGCCGGACGTTCTTCCCACGGTCTTACTAAGACTGCGCACTAGCTACAAGGAGGATATAGACGCATCCTTTGCGGAGCTGCTCTACGGTACCACGCTGTCAATTCCAGGGGAATTCATCAGCCCCCACACTGCAGCAGTAAGCCCGCACGAATTTCTCATTCATCTGCAGAAGTGTATGTCTGAGCTACGACCGGTTCAGGCGGCCCACCGCAACGAACGAGCGGTTTTTGTTAATAAAAAGCTCAGTTCCTGCTCGCATGTTTTCCTGCGCGTAGATGCAGTTCGTAAGCCACTGTCGCCACCTTATTCAGGCCCCCACCGAGTTCTCCAGTGACTTTCAGATGTAATTTATAAAATCGACGTTAACGGGCGCCAAGTGAACGTGTCAACGGAGTGGTTGAAGCCAGCCTTCATGGAAATCGATCAAGTCCAGGTTCCGACCACTAATTCACCTGCATTTGATGACACTCTGAGAACAATTCATCCGCCGAGGGTCACCGCACCAGCTAGAGCGCCTGTTTCGGGTTCATCTCAACATTTCTTCCGAGCCCGCCGCCACAGCAGCATTCTATTCCTGACGGGTTTCGCCCGTCAGTAAATCAGCGGCCTACACCAATTAATCCTTCACCCACCGGGACAAGGACTTATCCACCGAGCAAGAACCGCGTCCGTAGATTTGCTTGACGTATCAGTCTCATTTGAATGACACTTGAGGGGGAGTACTGTGCTGACGCGGGTCAAAGTTGCTGCCGACTATTCATTCATTTCGTAACTGACCACCAGGCGGGATTGCCGAGAAGTTGTTGAGAGGATGATGCCGCCATTCTAATACCAGAAGTCATCGTGTTCGAACGTGTATTTACCAAGTTGTATAGTAGGTCGAACAAATAAATACGTGTTGTTATTATTGCATTTAGCCGTTAGTCATTTCAATATTCCACTCGCTAAAGTCTAATAGCCAACAATGTGTCGAAGCACGTCTCAGCGACGTGCATTCATCCGAGACACATTGGCTTAGAAAAACTTTCGATTGAAATCTCAAAATCGACATCTTAGCGCCATCTATCCTGCCAATTGGCGTGCACCGTGACACCACTATGTATAGAAACACAATACAAATATGTAGAGGTGAGTCTTTGATAAATTATCTCAGACAATTAATTAACGCCTAAAGATATGCAGAGTCAAAGAGTCTAAAAAGTTTTTGCTTAGCTATAACACGAACCTAAAATTATGATCCACAAACACTCCGCAAAGGAAAATCCAAGAGGAAATTCGTGAAATGGTTTAAGCCACGGCAAAAAGTTTAACCAAGACACTAGTAGTGATTAAAATTCTTGAGTTTGTGGCGTCCACATGCTCACCGCAAGGAGCGCATCAAGCAGTTAGTGGATGCCATGAATTTCACAACTCATGTCAACGAGACGCTCACTTCGTTCGCAACCTCCGACGAGTCAATATCGCGCGCGCCAACATGTAGTCCTTCACTACATTCAATTCTATACTTATAATTCTGTTCCTTGGTTTTAGTAATAAAGTTATATTTGTGTTTTAGTAAAGTAATATTCTTTCTTTCTCATGGGGATCGCGCATAGCTTATTAACAATCCCCATAAGTTCACAATACGCAAATCACTATTGAGTATAATATCGCGAATTGATGACACTGAAGCTTTTTGCTTCTAATGAGAATGTGGCGGCCACATGCTCACCGCAAGGAGCGCATCAAGCAGTTAGTGGATGCCATGAATTTCACAACTCATGTCAACGAGATGCTCACTTCGTTCGCAAACTCCGACAAGTCAAGTCGCGCGCGCCAACATGTAGTCCTTCGCTACATTCAATTCAATGCTTACAACTCTGTCTTTAGTTTTACCAATAAAGTTATGTTTGTGTTCTAGTAAAAGTAATATTCTTTTTCTTTCTCATGGGGATCGCGCATAGCTTATTAACAATCCCCATAGTGGTGACCCCGTTTTTGTTCACATTTTTGTTACACGAGTCATGTGCTCGCCATCTTTTTACTATCGCCGCAGGTCGTAGCTTCACGAGTCAGCGCAAGACGCCGCATGCAATCCCGACATGCCCGATCACGCACCAGACCGCCATACGCATGCCCGAACAGACGCCGCGTTCACATGTGTACGTCACACCGCCTCGATCGCATGTTCGATTGCGCCGCCAACACGCCGCACAGTGTCGCATGCCCGACCCCGCACAGTGTCGCATGCCCGACCCCGCACAGTGTCGCATGCCCGACCCCGCACAGTGTCGTATGCCCAACCTCGCACTGCAGCCGCACAGCAACATTCACGACATTGTAATCGCATCTTCTGAACACGTGCTACGCAACCCGCCATTGCTCCAGCCTCATTTACGGCATTTTTCAACGCCATTTATGGATCGTGACATTCTCATCAAAATGTCACTTGGGAGGGAGTACTGTGGCGTCCACATGCTCACCGCAAGGAGCGCATCAAGCAGTTAGTGGATGCCATGAATTTCACAACTCATGTCAACGAGATGCTCACTTCGTTCGCAACCTCCGACGAGTCAAGTCGCGCGCGCCAACATGTAGTCCTTCACTACATTCAATTCAATACTTACAACTCTGTTTTTAGTTTTACCAATAAAGTCATATTTGTGTTTTAGTTAAGTAATATTCTTTCTTTCTCATGGAGATCGCGCATAGCTTATTAACAATCCCCATAAGAACAAAGAAAAATTTGTATAGGACTAAGAAAAGTAAATTTAAATTTCAGATACCACACTGTCATTGTTAGCAAAGACACAATATCTTAACGCGATGGAAACAAGATCAGCCAAAGACACTAACCAAAAGAACTTCAGTGGTGAATTAAATAAAGATACTAGGTAATTAGTCGATTTCAAAGCACAGCGAGAAGATACACAGCAGAGCTCGTTGACTGTCGAAGTATGAAGTTTAGCGTGCGTATTGCAAGAAACGGGGTAGAAGTGATTCCAAAAGTCACTGTTGTAAGGCAGTAGTTTTTGATTAGTCCATTCGGCTGAGACCTCCATACAATCTTTTGAAAATTCGCATCTTGAGGATGCATGTTCACCTGTCTATACATCTTTGTGATGTCAGCCATCATTTTGCGAATTGCTTCAACCTCCATCGGATGATAATTGACGTCATGCTCTTTTGAATGGATGGTCCAGTCAACAAAATATCGTTGAGTGACACTCCAGAACTCGTTTTCCTCGTCGTGTCAAACACTACGCGTAATTTGGTTGAGGTACTTTCTTTATATACAGCGTGATGTGGGAGAAAATTGGCTGTAGTGATTTTCCTTCCAGCTTCGACAAGTGATTCTTCACAATAAGGAACTTCCTGAATGTGGCCCAAGTTGATGTATTCCTGGATTACGGTTGAGTATTCTGCATAAAGTTCTTTGTTCACGGCAATACGTTTTTCTCATTTCAATAGGCTTGTTACTGCACTTGTTCTAGAGGTTCCTAACTGATGCTGGCAATCCATATTTTTGAAAGGTAATCGAACCTGATATAGTCCGTTTGACTCCCTTTGTACGTGAGTTCTATAGTGTCACTCGCAAGCTTCTTCTTCCTGTGTCATGACTCGGCTTGTTCCGGCTTCTTCAATTACCCAAAATCTTTTTAATTCTTTGCTGATTTCTAAGTTTCGGTTTATTTCAATTGCGAATCTATGTAATACCGCGTGTCGCCTATGTCAACTTTCCCAGATATTATCCAGCCCAATTAGGTAAATTGGAGTGCTGGCCCTTATTTCAAATTTCTAATACCTCCGAGGATTATTTGTGCATAAATGTCTGCTCCTAATAGCACATCAATTTTGCTGGGTTTATCAAAGTGAGGATCAGCGAGGTCTAGGTGTTCAATTTGTTTTCTAATGGACGTAGAAAAATTCTGTGATGGAATAAAGTTAGTCAATTTATTTAAGATGATAGTCTGTATGGTCAAATATTCGTTATTTCTCAGATATAACTTCATTTTCAATTTTCCATTTGTCGAAATACCCTTTGATTTCCCACTGCCTGCTATAGTGGTGTTTTTGGATCTTCGTTTAAGCCCTAATCTTTGGGCTGCGCATTCCAAAATGATTGACGTTTGTGACCCTTGATCTAGTAGAGCACGGAGTGTCACGTCTCCGTTTGAAGTCTCTACCTTCACTAAGGCTGTCGCGAATAATACCGTTTGCATATTGTCCAAAATGGGAGTGTCCATTATAGCGGCTGTTGGTGATTTATTCGATAAAAGGTTTCCAAACACATCCACAATCTGTGCTTGTGTGCTATGTGTAAATGCCATTGTGGGTTGTTCGTTAGGTGCTGCCATTCGTTGTTGCTCATTGAAAATTCCAGAACTCGATACCTGAGTTTCGTATGTAGGTGCCATATATGTTCGATGGCTGACGTCGGTATTGCTTGTCGTTTCAGACCTGTGAAGCAGCGCGTGATGTGCTTCCTTACTCTGAAAGCATCTAGTTTTGCTAGGGCATTGGCCAACCAAGTGTCTCTTTTCTAAACAATTCAGACATAAGCCATTCCTTTTAACAGTATCAAATTTTATTGAGTGACTGGCTTGCCGAAACTTGCAGAGGATACAATTCAATCGTTGATCTATCTTACTTATCAATACATTATGAACAGTTCTTTTTGGTCTTTGTTTATCCACTCCAGCAGCCTCCAACGCTCTGAACCGAGATAAATCAACATCGCATCCCACTTATCGTCAATTTTTAAGTTGTTTATTGCTTGAACACAATCAAGCATTCTTTCCAGTAGTAGCTTTATTGACGAAGCAGATTCATCAGCATTATTTAACGTTAGTAACCTTTTCAGCTGCATATTCCGGAGGAAATGTTTGCCATCGTATCGCTCTAGTAGAAGCTTCGATGCCGAATCGTAATTGTCATCGGTGACTGAATAAGGTTTCAGTAGCTGTTCAGCTTCTACTGCAAGACTACATTTCAAATAGTGCAGCTTTTCCACTTTGGCGATATTTGTTTTGTTGTGAATCAACGATGTGAACAGGTCCTTGAATGCTGTCCAGTCACTGTATCCCCCACTGAATTTGGGTAAATTTATTCTTGGGAGTCGAACGTCTGTCCCTTTTGAAGCCTTCGAGGGTTGATTTTGTGCATTCTGATTGCCTTGCATTCGTTGTGATTCATATTCTATAAGCAAATCCTCTAACTCGGTTTCGAAATTCAAATTGAACTCTTCAAAGGTAACATACACATTCTTCATAAAATATTCCAGTGTCAAATCTTCCTTCCCTTGAACCAATGCGAATATTTGATCATGCGTTTGAATAAATGATCGACGGACCTCTTGTATCCGTTGTATTAATTTACTGACGCATGCCAACGTTTTACGAGCTTTCCTTTCGGAAATCGTTGTACATTTATGTATTTGCTCGTTTAGTAAGTCTTGTTGCGCTACTTAACGTTCTATTTGTGCAGCCTGCCGTACTTTCAAAATACTGTATTAGGAAGAGTACGGGTTAAAGTCGGCAGATTGCGTTTTGCTTACAATATCTTTGTCTTTGATGACCGAATTTTTTTTTTTTTTAATTACCTCCATTCCATACCACTCTCTCCATCACTCTTTCTGCGTCGCACAACGCTCGTGCGATCTGCATTCACATTACGTCGCTTGGTCCTTTGTGCCACCCAGACAATGTTTAACACATCGGTATAAGGGGGCACACAATATAATGTGATCTAGTCCTTTTCGTGAACATCTAGTCCAAAAAATCATGATCAGCTCTCAGAGATAAAAAAAATTCAATATCATACGACGCATTCAAAAAAAAACTCTGAGTAACTGTCACTTCAGTATCTCGCCAATAGGGTCAAAAAGAACGCCCTAAGATACTGGGCTCGTAAAAGCAGAATTACAGGTCCACGCTTCAATCAGTGCTCATTAAATGCTCCCTTAGTCTTTTCTTAAATACCAAAAGTGAGTTTGCTTCCTTAACAATTTCTGGTAGATTGTTATACATACGCAGAGCATCATTCGTTGCATCGTTCTTTAGTCGATCCGTTCTGGCAAAAGGTATTACGAATTGATTTGCATTCCTCGCATTATATGGGTTGATCTGAGATACCTTAATTAATGGCGCTCGTTCCGATCCATTAGTTTTTAAATTTCTGTAGATAAACTTCGCTTTCTCCATAATAATAATTTGACTAAAGGGTAATGATTTTGCCAATTGATAAACCAAACTAGTTTGAATAAGCATTGGCAGCTTCAGAATGTTTTTATACGCTTTGGTCAGCAGCCTGGATATACTGTTTAAATGTTGCTTTGCTGATTGACTCCAAATAAGTACTCCATAATGCAATTTCGCCAGGACAAACGCATTTAGAACAAGTTTCTTGATGTGCATTGGAAAATCCTCATATCTTCTTAACAATCCTATTATTGGGGCTAATTGTCTCCTTAAGCTATTTATGTGTGGTAACCAGGTCATACGATGGTCTACGATATGACCAAGATATTTCATTTCTAGCACTCTTTGCAATTTTTTGCCATTGATAGTTAGGTCGACATCTATGTCTCCTTTGATCTTTTGCTTAAAAACAATATATTTTGCCTTTGATGTGTTCAATACTAGTTTGTTTCCAATTAACCACTGATGGAATTTTCCTAGGTCGTCGTTGAAAGTGTTCTCAATGGCAGTTTTGTCTCGTCCTGAATAAAGTAGAACCGTGTCATCAGCATATAATGTGTGATATCCCGCCAGCCCACATGTATTTAGTTGTTGGTCCCAGTACTGAGCCTTGGGGAACTCCTGTTTCCGTAGGCGCATGGTCACTCAGGACATTGTTGATTAAAGTTCTCTGCGATCTTCCCTCCAAGTAACTCTTAAACAACTGCTTAGAACTACCCTGAATACCATACGATTCAAGTTTACGAAGCAAGAGATCATGATCAACTGTATCAAATGCTTTTTTCAAATCCACAAAAATTGCGATGACATAATCACCTCTGTCAAGTCCTAGATTGATGAAACGTGTGACAGAATGTAGGGCATCCAAAGTACTCTTGTTCTTTTGAAAACCAAACTGATGTTGGCTTATGATAGAGTTTTCAACTATGAATGATGTTAATCGATTGTTTAGTATTTTTTCAAATATCTTACTAAATCCCGTCAGCAGCGCAATCGGGCGATAGTTATTCGGGTCAAGATGATCACCACCCTTAAATATAAGGAACTATTTTTGCAAGTTTTTCTTCTTCCGGAAAAGTTCAATTCCTAATATGCACGTTTATAAAATTTGCCATTATCTGGGCTATGTCCTCCTTTATTATACTAATCTCATTCATCGTGATGCTATCAATGCCTGGCGCCGTATTATTTTTCAATTCATTGATTACATTTAAGACTTCCCTTTTATTTGTTTGATGAATGTGAAAGATGGAATTTATTGCGATATTTGTATTATTTACATTGCCTGCTGAACTGGCAACGATTTCTTTAGTGATTCTTCCACCAATTGTTGAAAAAAAGTTATTCAATGAGTTCGCCGCGTCACGTGGACACGATGTGTCAGAGGGCCCATCAGCATTCAGTTGAAAGTTTTGTGATATACCCTGGGTTGAAGAGTTATCCTTTACCTCATTTATTATTTCACATATTTCGTGGGAGTTGTCAGCCGCTGTTTCCATTCTTCTTGAGAAATATAAGAATTTAGCCTCTTTCACCAGTCGTTTCAATTCTTTTTTCGCTTGCATATACACAAACTTGAAAGCCCGGTTTCCACTGTTCTTCCTGTAGTCCATGTATGCCTTCCTTTTTTTAATACTTGCATCAATTACTTTTTTCGTTATCCAAGTCCGTTGTCAACACCTGATTGTTTTCTCAATTGTAGAACTTTGCTTAGCAGATATGATGATATTTTTGAGTTCAATAATACTATTTGGTTTCCGCTTTTCCAGTAACTCTCGTATGTTTGATTTAAAGAGCTCCTTGTCTAGAAATCTGAACGTTTTGTAGGTCGGCTTCTGTTTGTTCAGGGTTTGGTCTTGAATAGCAATTTTTAACACACGATGATCCAGTTCCGGCCAGTCCTCAAATATGTATGTCATGCTTTCAGCGAATTTTAAATCATTGGTTACTATATGATCCAGACAGGTATTTGACACTGGGCGAGTAGTTTGGTTGTTGTTTATGATTACCGTTCCATTCGTTTCTAGCGTATCTTTATAAATCCGTGTTTCTGGTGATTCCGTTAGCACATCAATGTTTGTGTCCGCTACTGTGATTAAATTTTTTTCAGTTGAGAATAATGTATCTAGTACTGTGCAAAAATCTTGCGCATTCATACGATTGGGATTGTAGTACGTCCCTAATTTTATTTTTTTACCTGCATGGCGTACTTTAATTATAATTACGTTATACTTATCAGGCGTCACTCTCTTCGTAATGAAATTGACTGTATTTTTTACGTACATTGCTGTACCTCCACCTCTTCCAGGTCTGCAGGAGAATACCGCATTATATCCTTCAATATTGTAAAACCGTGCTTCTTCTGGGTAAATCCAGATTTCATTTAGTATAATCAAATCTATGTCAGGATTTTGCTGCAGGTAAATCTGAATATCACTTAGATTATGTCTTAAGCTTCTTATATTAGCATACATAAGTGTTAAATTTCTTCCACTTGATTGATTAGAAAGATTAGCAATCATCAAAGTTGTAGTCGGTGCTCCTCCTGGCGATCAATATTCTGCGTTGAAGCTCCGGACACTCTACAGAGTCAGCTCTGTGAGAATGATCAGCATTGTTATTGTTACCAATACAGTTCGAGCACTTCTCAATCGTGCTTTTGCAGTCCTTTAGGTCATGCTTTCCTCTACATTTTACACATATTTGCTCCCCTTCACATTTTGATGTTTTGTGGTTGTATTTTTGACACTTATAACACCTCGTTACGTTGAAGTCCTCCTTCACAAAATACGATCCATAATCTATATTAATGTATCTATTCGCAAGCCTC
>OZ017742.1:172269830-172347330 GCA_963969285.1 Odontomyia ornata
TTCCCCATTTCAACATAAATACTTCCAACATATGCACCATCATGAAAAAATCGGGGGGAAAATGATATGGCACCGTTTCCATAAAATTTATTTCATCCTTTTTAGGGCATTCCGAAGTCGGTTTTCTTTTTTTTTTCTAAAAGTTTTTTATCTTCTATATGGATCTTTAACGCAATGCCTTATCATATTAAGCCCCTCTTCAAAATTATACTATCGAAACGATTTTGGAATTGAAAACATTACCAGTTTGCACTAGACTGAAGAGAACATAAGCTACAATTATATGCCAAGGATATTGAGTACAAAATTGTACAATATACATTAATGGAGCCGTAAGAGGACTGATTATACATCAGTACGGGCCTACGAAAGAAATAGTGCAGCTGAATAAACGTAAGTTAAGTTAACTTGAAAATTGTTCAATATGCTGTAGAATTCATAATTATATATAAAACTATTTATCAGATGTGCTCCTTAAAAATTATATCAATATTTATTTATACGAATCAAAAAAGCAGCATTAATCAATAATTATTTTTATCAGAAAGAAATACAATTTTTGAGTTTCATCAACTATTCTACCACTGTTCAAACAAACGAATACCTCAAACAACCAAGCATAATGATCTAAACATTCCTAGCATATCCGAAACTCTCAAATATCAAGCACTTAACTTCGCCATTCATAAATATCTAACGATAGACATAAAAGAACCCCGCATGAGGTCACAAAACTTAAGTGTGTATCTTTTCATCTCCAAAAGGACAAAATTAACTTATGAAACAAACACTTCAAAATAATAATTATCCGTTAACACCCTACAACGACTTATCAAGAAGAATCTATAACATATGCCACTTGTCTATATATGATACGATAAGATCGATGTAAAAACAGCCTCTCATAAACTCACACGCTACCGCACAACGTTATGAATACCGAAAAATCTTTCATAATCATAAGCCTAAGTGATCTATAGTAGCAGTGTGCTAACCCAAAACATAGCTTATATGTTGAAAACTAATTAGATCTTTTCAAACCTATGAAATATCAAACAAGCATCCAGTAGAAACAAAATTCAACTCAGCAAGAAGATACTTTGTTTATGTGAAAATAATACCTGAATATGTCAATGAACCTACCTAAAAATGCATGTGATGATCAATCTAGCATATTTTAAATGTACTAAACACGTATTTTACTCAATACTCAAGTATTGAAAACGTATACGAATGACTTCGCGCTTAATACAAGCACACAAAAGCATAAGGCTTGTAACTTCTCATGCCAAATCTAGAGCGTAATTGAATAGCGATTGGGCCAGCCCATCTTCCTGGTCATCGTCGTTGACGTCATTGTCATTTTGCTAACACGGACTAATTTGGCTTTGATAGCTTATTTGGCGTAGTACATATTGTCGCGTGTTATGGTTCGCGGGCAATAATTTTAATGTTCCGGGGAAGTGAAAACGCAATGTGTTTTAAATTAAATTAAAAGAGTTTATTTTATTACTTAAAAGTGCACAATCACTTATTCATTATTTCACAATTTTAAAGTTCACTATTAAAATTAAAACTTCCACTTGTCCATAAATTCCTATCGCAATTGTTTTCTAAAATCACTTCACTATTACTTGAACGCTTTTCAATTCACACTCCACACACTATCGCCGTGTTTACTATCGCGGTTGAATGAATGATCCCCCCATTCATTCAGCTCGCCTTACTATAGGGTCTCTACATATTCACCCATTTCTCGTACATTGGCAAATGTTCTACTGAGAGGTACCTAGTAGATTCGAGCAAATTAATGAATGGAGTGACGTCACTTTTAGATGTTGATCATGCTTGGCAGGTTCTCGGGGTTTCAAGTGAATTCATTTTGTTGATGTTCTTAGTGGTTGTGAAAACAATCGCGATAGTAGCTCACGGAATTCTTTGTACATGTAACACTACCCCCACCTCAGTTCTTTTCACCCCGAAAAGATGCGTCGCCAGTAGTAGTCAATTCTCCCTGGATGTAAATGGGGCAAGACGGTCCAGGTGCACGATTTTCATTTTGGCTCTTGGCTTGCGATGTTCCTGTATTCGGTATACGACGTCGTTGATTCGCTTTGTAACTCAGTATGGTCCCTCCCAATTATGTTGCAACTTTGGAGACCTACCCTTTCGCCGTTGTGGGTTATATAGCCACACCAAGTCATCTTGCTGGAAGCCAGTAGAATTTGCCTTTAGATCATACCTGGTCTTCATGCGGTCAGTAGCCGATTCGAGGTGTTTTCGCACTGTCCGAAGTATCTGGTTCAACCGTTGCCTTAGCTCACTTGCGTACTCCGAGATGGTTTGGGGTTTCTCAGGGGGTGTTCCGAACTTTATATCAGCCGGCAGACGAATAGTCTTTCCAAAAATGACTTTGGCTGGGGCTTGACCCGTCGATGCATGTTCGGTAGCTCTGTACGCCATCAAAAATAGTGGCATATGTCGGTCCCAGTCCCTTTGGTTCTCGTCAACCATTTTGGCTAGATGCTTATTGAGCGTGCCGTTGAAACGTTCTACCATTCCATCGGATTGGGGATGCAGTGGTGTTGTCCTCGTTTTCCGTATTCCCAGCAGCTCGCACATTTCGCCAAAAACTAGTGACTCAAAGTTTCGGCCTTGATCTGAATGTAGTTCGCAAGGTACGCCGTACGTACCGACCCAATTTAACACTAGCTGTTTGGCTATGGTAGTTGCTTCCTGGTTGGGAATGGGGTAGACCTCGGGCCACTTGCTGAAATAATCGGCTACAACCAGCGTGTATCGATTTCCACATTCGGATTCAGGGAAGGGTCCTGCAATGTCAACAGCAATCCTTGCAAACGGCACACCCACGTTGTAGGTTTGCCTTTGTCCTCTCAGTCGTCGCTTTGGACCTTTGACGGAAGCGCAAATTGTGCATCAGCGGCACCACTCCTCTACGTCTTCTCGAGCATGGAGCCAGTAAAATCTTTCCCGCGATTTCGCTAAGGTCTTGTTAACGCCAAGGTGGCTTCCCGAGGATCCTTCGTGCATCTCCTTAACTACATCGTGGATTCGGCTTTTGTGAGGTATAGTTTCCATCCTATAGGAGCTGCCATCCACCGTTTCCCATTTCCGCTTGAGTATGCCACCCTCTACCAGAAGGGAGTTCCATTGTGCCCAGTAGCTTTTCAGGGTTACGCCATGCATTGAAACGTCTTTCCACTCAGGTCGCTCAGTTGTCTCCTTCCATACGAGCAATGGTCCGATGTCTTCATCGGCGAACTGGGCATTTCGAATCTCCTCCGGTGACCAACCTTCATCAAATTCGGTCGTTATCAATCGCAGATCAACGGGCGGTTCCTTTTCCTCAATCCATCGGCAATGCTTGCAGTTAGCTGGACATGGACGGCGGGATAGGGCGTTAGCATTTCCGTGAACTTCGCCCTTCCGATGAACAATTTCGTAGTCGTATGACTGCAATCTTTCGATCCATCTCGCAACCTGTCCCTCGGGGGTTTCGAAGTTAAGTAGCCATCTCAATGATGCATGGTCCGTTCGAAGAACAAATTTCTGGCCATATAGGTACTTGTGGAACTGCTTGGTGGCCTCTATTATAGCCAATAGCTCCTTCCTGGTCACGCAGTAGTTCCTTTCACTTTTTGAACTCGACTGTAATACGAGAGGACTCTTTCTTCACCATCGATCTGCTGGGAGAATACAGCTCCAATACCGCCGTTGCTTGCATCTGTGTCAACTACAAACATTTTTCTGGGTTTCGGATATGCCAGCACGGGTGATTCGCACAGCTTTTCCTTCAGGGTCTCAAAGGCTGTCTGGCATTGTTCATTCCAGACATACGGACGATTTTTCTCGGTTAACTGATGGAGACACTTAGCTATTTTGGCAAAATTATTGACGAATCTTCGATAGTAGGTTGCCAGACCCAGAAAACTTCGTAGTTGGGTCTGTTTTGACCCCTTCTGCAGATGCAACGTGTCCCAGGCATTTTACTTCAGCTGCGAAAAGGGTACAGTTGTCGGGACTAAGTTTCAAATTTTCCTGTCGCAATCGGGAGAAAACCTCTTCTAACTTCCGCACATGCTCCTCGAACGTCCTCCCGATGCCAATGATGTTATCTAGGTACACCAAGCAGGTTTTCCAGGTGAGGCCACGTAGCACGTACTCCATCAGGCGTTCGAAAGTGGCTGGAGTATTGCAAAGCCCAAATGGCATCACCACAAACTGCCACAATCCAGTCCCAACTGAAAATGCGGTCTTCTCTCGGTCCTTCTTGTCGATTTCTACCTGCCAGTAGCCACTCTTGAGATCGAGTGTAGAAAACCATTTTGCGTCGGCTAAAGTGTCCATGATGTCATCGATGCGTGGGAGCGGGTAACTATCTTTCTTAGTGACATCGTTAAGCTGCCTATAGTCGACACAAAAACGAGTGCTACCATACTTTTTCTTCACTAGAACTACTGGCGCGGCCCATGGACTGACAGAAGGTTCGATAACGCCATGTTTTTCCATATCCGAGATCAGTGCGCTCACTTCTCCTTGTTTGGCTATAGGGTGCTTGTCGAATCGGCTTGCCTCCCTGTGTATCTATGACGTGAGTTATCAGACTCGTTCGGCCTTGGTCATCCGGGCTTGTTGAGAAGATGTCACTGTACTTGGTGACCAGATCAGAGGCTCGTTTGAATAGCTGCGCTAGCAATTTGACCTGCTTCAATATTGCAGACGTGGATTCCCGGGCTTTGTCTGTGTCTTGCCTCCTTTTCCAATGATGGTCTTGAGTAGCTTCCAAAGAGGTGATGGTGGAAACAGGCTGGCAGCTGCCGATGACTTCTCCCGCTTTGATGCTCGTGGTTGAGTCTGCGGTGTTAAGGACTCTAACCGGCACGTATCCGTTCCTTAAAGATCTTACAAGGCTTCGTCCTACAATCAAACTGCGCAATGCGGACGTCTTCGTTGGCTCTATCAGATAAGATCGGTGGTCTCCAGAATCACCATCAAGCTTGGCCCATACAATGCTTTCGGAAGAACTCGGTACATCAGTGTCAGTACATACTACTACATTCATCTTGGGAATTTGGACGCTGGGATCCTCCATCAGTACTTCAATATTCTGTCATTTCAATACACGTTTGCCCAAATCCAACGTGATTCCATGTGGTCACAGAAAATCCATTCCGAGAATGCAGTCATCCATAATGTTCGCGCCCAGAAAATCATGTCGGAACACAAGGTCTCCCAACTGTATCTGGAGGTTGACCTCTCCATGAACAGGTGCAGTTTCTCCCGTAGCTGTCCGTAGTGAGAAAATTTTGCCCTTGTGAAGTTGTTGCTGTCTAACTAGGTCTGGTCGGATAATCGATCGGGTTGCACCAGTGTCGATTGTTATGGTGCAGTGTTCTCCGTCAACTTGACCCGAAAGGCATAAGTCCGCTTCTCCACGATGTAGTCTTGACACGGTGATGGTGGTGCTGGGGACGTCGATCCTCCTAGCCAACCTCTGCCCCACGAAGTTGGCTTTTACATGTTTCCCGACCCCTCTGTTTGAAGGGCTTCTATTCTGGGCTCCTGACTCGGTCTGGATCCTCTCCTAGCTGCACACCCTGGACAATAGCTCGGTTTCCTTTGCTTCTTGCAGTCTCTTTGCAGGTGCCCCTTCTCTCCGCAATTCCAGCATCTAGGCGCACCATTCACCAGCGGGTCTCGCTCAATTCCCACGCGCTTACACCTGCTCTCGTCTGTCACTACCTCACGAACCCGGGCAATGGTACGAGTCACATTTTTCGCTGCCTCAAAGTTTAGACTATAAGCCAATGCGTCCTTAACCGTTTGCTTTTGAGCTAAACGCACGGCTTGTTGCAATTCCGGGTCCTTTAATGCGCTGATGAATGCTTCTGTCGCTGCATCATCTCGATGTTCTGGGTCATAGGATGGGTAAGCCAAAAGTGCTAGTCGCTCAATATCTTGGGCTAGCTGCTGTAGGGTTCCACCAGACTTCTGCACCCGATGCCTTAGCTGCGACCGATAAATCTGCTTCAGATGATCGTCTCCATAACGCATGTCGAGTGCACTCATTATAGCATTCGGGTTTGAGTGCAATTCACCGGGGATCGTCTGCAAAAGCTCAGCAGCTGGGTCTCTTAGAGCAAGAATCAGTGCAGTTGCTCGTTCCTGCTCATTCCAGTGATTTGCCCTTGCGGCAGCTTCAAACTGGGTCTTGTAAATAGTCCAGACCGTTTGCCCATCGAATATTGGTGCTTGCACATTTCTGGATGTGCTTTGCGCTGCGGTTATAAGCGGAGCTGGTGAAGTGGTTACTACTGCCTTCGCTGCTTTCAATTCTTTTTTCACTTTTTCCATCTCATGGTTCATTCTCTCTCCGACCTGGCTGACCTTTTCCTCGAACTGGCTGACCTTTTCCTCGACCTGGTAAACCTTTTCCTCGACGTGGTCAACCTTTTCCTCGACGCCTTTAATTTGTTTGTTCAGATGACCGAGCTCCGCTTTTATTTCGGTTGACTGTTTCTCCAGCTTCAGTGGTATGTCTGCCTTGATGTCTGCCTTGATTCGCTTGTTGGTCCAACTTCGCTGATTGTTCATTTAGCTTCGCAGTTAAATTGGATGACTGTTCACTTTGCTTCGCAGTTAAGCTGGATGACTGTTCATCTAGCTTCGCAGTCAGACTGGATGATATCAGCATTAACATTTGCAATAGCGCATTTTCTGGCTCCTTTGATTTTGGTGTTTCTACTTCTCCACCTTCTGCGCCTTTTTCCGCATCTGAGAGCTCACCCAAATCCAGATTCACGCCTTCCGACTCGATCGCGTCACGCGAGCGTGCAATCAGTATGGCCTTTGTACCTTGTGTGGCCAGATTTCGCTGTTCCAACTCCTCCTTGAGTTCCGATATGGTCAATTGATCAATTTTTAGATGAAAGTTTTCTGGCATTTTTATTGTTTCGGTTATTTTTCCACCAGTTTCCACGTTCATTTTCATAATTGTGCACTTTAAAAATGATTAAACTTTTTCACTTCCAAAATTTTCTTTCTCACTTCTTGACACCACTGTCGCGTGTTATGGTTCGCGGGCAATAATTTTAATGTTCCGGGGAAGTAAAAACGCAATGTGTTTTAAATTAAATTAAAAGAGTTTATTTTATTACTTAAAAGTGCACAATCACTTATTCATTATTTCACAATTTTAAAGTTCACTATTAAAATTAAAACTTCCACTTGTCCATAAATTCCTATCGCAATTGTTTTCTAAAATCACTTCACTATTACTTGATCGCTTTTCAATTCACACTCCACACACTATCGCCGTGTTTACTATCGCGGTTGAATGAATGATCCCCCCATTCATTCAGCTCGCCTTACTATAGGGTCTCTACCTATTCACCCATTTCTCGTACATTGGCGAATGTTCTACCAAGAGGTACCTGGTAGGTTCGAGCAAATTAATGAATGGAGTGACGTCATTTTCAGATGTAGATCATGCTTGGCGGGTTCTCGGGGTTTCGAGTGAATTCATTTTGTTGATTTTCTTAATGGTTGTGAAAACAATTGCGACAGTAGCTCGCAGAATTCTTTGTACATGTAACAGTATGTTGAAATCCCAGCATTTTCCAAGCACCTGCTTGGCAGTAAACAATTGCTCTACCGGCAATCTACCTGCTCTAAAACGGCATTAATACTCCCCAATAATACTGTTGGCGTATAATCTGTTTTTTTTCTAGTTTCTTTGAAAATATTTTGTGCACCGTAAAAAATAGTGACATACCTCTGTAGTTTTTACACTGTAGCTTGTCACCTTTGTTGTGGATAGGTAATATGATTAGTGGGCTGTTCTCGTTCGGCATATGTTCTTTTTGCAAAATGTACTAGATGATTTTATGGATGGTGCCGAGTTCCTGACACCCCTGAGCGCCCATCATGGCCTGATCCGGCAACATCAACGCTTCAATCAACTTACATAGTTATTTAAGGTTAATTTCTCGCAGGGGGAATGCTGGTCGACAGGAGTACTCTTGTAAGCTAGCATTCTTTGGGGAGTTCTGCCCCCATGTACCCGAGGAAATTCCCGCAGGGGGAATGTCGGGCGATAAGAGCATTTTTGGAGGCTAGCATTCTTTGGGGAGCGCCATCCCTAGGGACCTGAGGATATGAGGGGTGTCGCCAGGTTCCCTCCTGAGATGAAAGGTAACGACCCTGATTAGATCTGGACTTCGCTTTGGACAAAAACTGGAATTCATGCTTTGGGCTGGCGGATATGATGGTTTGGACCTAGTTGCTTTGCACAGTAGCGCCAAGGTGACACTCGTATGTGAACGGCTCCAATTCAACTATCATACCGTCTCTGTCCCGGTAAAGCCATGGCAGGCTTCGGAGTACGTTCGAAGTTCGCACCATTGGGTTGGTGGTGTAAGTTCGGTTGAGATGGACTCCCGATTAGCACTGGTCTGTCTCTGAGCACTTGTCCCTATAAGGGCTTGTGGCAGCCCTTGCATGGCCTCCCTGCTCTGCAAAGATAACCATGGGACCAAAAAGGTGACTTCATACACGAATGAAGATAGTGGCTCCAAGGGGGGAGCCAATAAAACTGGAGCAATCAAAAACACTAAAAAAGATCAAAAAAATAAAAAATAATAACGACGACGCAACCAACCGTTGCAGTCACGATGTTAACAGTACATCGAGAGCGGTACTAACGATGACGAAAACGACGATGAATGCAATGACAGTGAAGACGGACGAAAAACGGAGATTACCAGACAGTCTGGTCCAGACTGAGATTCCTGTGGTGTTTGGGCGCAGCAACATAATGATGCGAACGCCAGAGCGTCCTATAAAGGAAAAGCGGGAAACTCTGCAGGAGGTGTTCGAGCGGTGGAAGAAAATATAAAGAACATCGAAAATTCAATGGTCACTGCTGCGATCGTCACCGAAGCGACCAATGCAAGGGTTGTAAATCCCGTCATAATAAAGAATCACCCTGAAGCCAACGAAGAGATTAGGGCAGGAAAAGAAACGAGTGGCCAGGCAAATAAAGCGATGTTGTGTGATTGCATCGCAAACGTCGAAAATGTGGCGGAAGTGCTGCATTCGGAAATGGTAAGTGATAATCTCTCCCAAGGATGGTCGCAAAGTACAATTGCCCCATGACACGAAGAAAAAAGGCTATTCCGAAAAGCGGGAGATGTTCTGAAAAGAATACAATCTGCATGCGACTTCCCAAAAATCAGCAAAGCAGTAAAAGTTGGGCTCCTTGAACTAGAGGAGCTCCCCGACCACATAGGATATTATCGGAGGAGCTGGTCAAAGGTCAAAGACGAGCAAAAGGCTAAAGAAGCGCTGGGGCGAAATCTAAAGGCCACATGCATATAGCTCCACCAGTAAAAATCAATAAAAGAATGGCATCTAGCTCAATCGAAGGAGATCGGGATAAAAGAAGGAAGGAACAGGCATTTGATGGGCATTGAGCACCAGACCACGGGTTCCAGACAGTGCTTACAAAAAGAGCGAAGAAAGCCGCAAAGAAACTCCTTTAAAAAGTTCCAGAAAGTAAATTTCGCACGGACGCCCACCCAGAAAAAGTACCTGATGCAAAATAGGAAATATAGAAGCCCCGACAAAGACCCCGGTAGCAGGCACTGCTCGTAAAACCCCAAGATGGCTGATCCTATGCGGAGGTGCTGCGGGATATCAGGGGAAACGTAAGGCCCGAAGACACCAACACTGCCATAGAAGCAGTACGCCCGACGCGGTTGGGCAACATACTGGTCGAATTCGGAGCAGAGGCCGACAATAAGGAAGCATTCTGCGAGGCAGTAAAGAAAGTCCTCGGCAAAAGTGCAACTATAGCCACGCTTGAGCCGATAGCAACGATCGAAATAAGAGACATTGACTGCATCACGGATCTGACCAAGGTAGAAGAGGCCATCAAAAGGGAGTTCCCTAGCGTGGGAAGGATCATAGCCAGACTGACATCTGAAAACAATAAGGGATAACGCATGGCCATAGTTGGCTTGACCAAAAAGGATGCCGAACAGTTCCTGAACAAGGGCAAAGTACAAATAGGGTGGGTCGTCTGTAGGATATGGAGAAGAGGGATGCCTCTTCAATGTTTCAAATGCCTTGGCTATGATCACACCTCACAAGTATGCAAAGGACCCGTATGGAGTCCCCTATGCTACAAATGTGGTGAAATGGGACATAAAAGAAAAGAGTGTACGAAGGAGGCACACTGTATTCTCTGCAAGGATGCTAGCAGCTAAACCTACATCGCAGTTCAACCGCCCAAAATCTGCTTGAGCAGTTTGCGAGGGACAGGAAAGCCAACTTCTTGCTACTGAGCGAGCAACACCATGATAAAAGTTCTGCATCATGGTATCCTGATGAAACTAGTACTGCCGCCATCTGGGTTCGAAATAGTGATTTCCAGGTGGAGAGCTGTGGACGTGGGGATGGTTTTGTGTGAGTTTGGTGCTCAAGGACCACGTTCTTTAGTGTGTACCTAACGCCGAACGAATCGATATCATCTTTCCAAGCCAAGCTTAATGCTTTGAAGGGCGCTGTCTTGAACGCAGAGGGCAAAGTGCTCGTTGGGGGGGACTTCAATGCTGAAGCAATCGGATGGGGCATGCCTCAGACGGATCCGCGGGGAAAACGAATCCTGGAAATGCCAGCCAGGATGGCGCTCGTCGTACTAAATACCGGAAATACGCCGACTTTCCGCCGTATCGGCTGTGAAGGTACCATACCGGACGTGACATTCGCTTCGGAGTCCTTAGTAAGGAGGATACACAACTGGAAGGTATTAGAGTACTACTCAGCCAATGATCATCAGTAGATTCTGCTTGAGATAAGCGATGTTGTCTCCAGACGTCCATGCTCTCGGCTTTCTACAAATGGATGGAACATCGGAAGAATGGACGTCGAGAGGTTCGTCGAGGTTCCCACAGCAGGTGCACCACTGCAGGGAGCTTGGGAGAGGACGGAAGAACTGGCAGCTCTAGATGTGGTGCACTCAACTATCAGCATCATCACGACTGCTTGCAATGCTTCTATGCCCCGTCGGAAACCCCAGCACAGCAAGCACCCAGTGTATTGGTGATCAACTGAAATCGCTGAAAAACCAAGGGAGTATCACAAGCTTCGGCGTGGGGCTCAACGGGCGCGGAACCATGACGAGGCAAGCAGAAGCGCAGCAGCATATGAGTCGGCCAGGAAATGCCTTCGCAAATTGATCAACAACAGCAAAGCTCGCTGCTGGTAAGATCTAGTTGACAATGTGAACAAGGATCCGTGGGGCCTTGGCTAGAAGCTAGTTATGCGGAAGCTTGGTGCCGTACGGAAGCCTTGTATACATGATGCGGAAAAGATGGGCGCGATAGTGTGGGGACTCTTCCCTGCCCATCTTGTCCGTGTTGACGCAGTCAATGGTGAAACAACAGTTGAGTGTCCACTCTTCACACAGCCGGAACTGGAGGAGGCAGTCCTTGCGCTGAAAGAGAGGAAGGCTCCAGGTCTAGATAGTGTTCCAGCTGAGGTGTTACGGCTTGTCTATCATCAGCTGCTCAGCACATGCAACGCTTACCTACGAGACGGGGTTTTCCCGGTACGATGGAAGGTGG
The DNA here is from genome assembly GCA_963969285.1 of Odontomyia ornata. NCBI lineage: Eukaryota > Metazoa > Arthropoda > Insecta > Diptera > Stratiomyidae > Odontomyia > Odontomyia ornata. The sequence continues at coordinate 172,281,479 of OZ017742.1, forward strand.
CGATGTTCATGCTGATCAGCAAGGGGAAGGGAAATCCCGAATCGCCGTCTACATTTCGCCCGTTATGCATGCTTGACACAGCTGGGAAAGTGCTAGAGAAACTCATCAAGGGAAGACTCACTGACGCGATTTATGCTGCTGGGGACCTATCTCCTCGGCAGTACGGCTTTAGAGCAAGAGGTTCTACCATTGATGCAATTGCAGAGGTGGTCAGCGCGGTCCAAAAGGCAGAGGCATATGGTCGCACCAAGCGTCGGATCATCCTGTTGGTGACACTTGACGTCAGAAATGCCTTCAACTCCGCTAGATGGGTGGATATTCTGGATACGCTGGAAAACCTTTTTCATGTTCCAAAATATCTAATGCGGCTTTTGAGGAACTACTTGAAGGACCGAAGCCTGCTTTACGATATGACACAGGGCCAACGAAGGAAGGAAGGTACATCGGGTGTTGCCCAGGAATCTATCCTTGGTCCGGACCTGTGGAACGTGTCTTACGACGGGCTACTAAGACTAGAGATGCCAGATGAGTCGCGCTTGATCGGCCGGATTGTCGGTATTGCCCAGGAGAGGAAGACAATGCCTGCGCCATATTTTCGCGTCCAAAAAATGGGACAGCCCTCTAGAGGGAGACGAGAGAGCTCACCCCAGATAATATAGTCGCGGTTGACAAATGGAACCAGGTGGCACATTATGTTCGGGCAGTCCTAAAAGATAAAAAGAACTCACAGCAGCCGGGGGTGTTGGAGGATCGCTTTTCTGGCACTTCCTAGAAGAGCCCCCAGCTTGAAGGCACCTCACGCCGTAACAAATTGAGATCTGACCCGAAGCAATGCGTCAAACGGTTCCAGGCTAGGCTCTCAGGTTGAGAGGGGAGGTGTTTAGTGGGTAGTCCAGTCACCTTTTTGCAAACATGGGAGTCCCACACTCTGTGCGTAAAGAGGCATTCACCTCCCTACCGCAAAAAAAGGTTAATTAGCACTGTAATATGTAGTGAAAGTAGGGTAGAAGAATTGTCCGTAAAGGACAACTGCGATGGTCTGCTGCCTCAGCGGAAGAGGATGTTAAGATCCGCCGAGATTGGCCTTGTCTGGGGATGCACGAATACGCTGGCAGGCTAGCATTGCGGTGTCGTGGGCGGGCTCTTTCCCCCTGCCACAAGCAACCACTGCAAAAAAATTTCGCGTTCACGAATTAACGGGATTAAATGCCGATCGACTGGTTTCGAGGCCGAGGTAACCTACTAACGGTTGAAATTGCTTGTTCAGAGAACAAGTTAAGACGAGCAAAAACGGACAGACTGGCGGAGACTTCGTCATTAACGACGGTCCTTATGGCCCACAAATAAGAGTGGGGCATTCAGATGGAGGTTGTACCTCCCTCGCACCCTTCCAACCGGATTTAATATCCAAACGTAGACGTGGCCATGTGTTTCTCATTTGAGTGAAAAACTCGTACAAAAGCACTTTGTATGACTCATTCCCTCAAATGAGAAGCACAAACGTAACCAATTTATGCTATAGAGTTATGCAACGAAATCACATAACCCTATATTATAAAAGGGCATGCGATCGAAATGCCCTCCTACCCGGCAAGAGCCCCTACTAACAAAGAAAAAATGAAGGAGCGCGCCTGATGGCTAGACAATAGCAGTAAGTTTAACAACTATTACAGGGAATTTAAAGACAAATATCGAACGAATTGAATATTGTTATTAATTAATTGTACCGTTTGTTTTCAGAGGTAAAAAATATATACTAATTATAATAAAGTTTTCATTTTATTAAATTTTTTTTCCCCAGTTTAAATAAATAAATTCAAAACAGGGTTTATATAAGCAAGGAGTAATCAGAGAAAGTTTTAACCGTTCAAGAATATTTAATTTTAATGTGTAGTATTTCGAAAACTGAACAGAACATTTAGTTATAAGAAACAAATTCAGTCGAAAAATATGGAAAGTTGTTTTTTTATGTACCAATATTAACCAAAAATTAAGAAAGATGAGTACTCACCGACATCCTCCCAACGCTCCATGATGATGTAGGCGGTGCTTGTAGCGACGAATATAATTAACCTAAGTGCAGCAATATATTTAAAAATTTATTGGCATGCGAGTAAAGTCTCTTTCCAACTTCAAGCTATAAACCAGCACAAACGAAATTGAATTGTTATTTCTTATAACTTGAATTCAACATGCTACGCAACAAGAAAGATATTCGAATATAAAATAAATTCTTTTTCCGTCGTAGGATGTAAACGATACGTTTTATATCAATTAAAATAATATTTAAACAACAATACAAGTAGCCGTAAAGGATGGTACATATAGGCCAGCTCGTTCTTTAACAACAGAAGAATTAAGGGATTTGGGATCGAAATTGGACTCTTTCGATTTTACTTTTACAATTGTTTTCCAAATGCCTTAGCGTGAATCGCAGCGTTCAATAACAGTGCCAAATATAGCACCATTACAGCCAACCAAGTATACAAATTGATGAATTACAGCTCGCTGCTCCTGGATATCGCCTCGCATTTTTTCATATCCACAATATTCATCCAATGATCCGTTCCAATATCATAGTATAAACATGAAAATAATTTCCTTTCACTTCCAGTCAGTCCACATATAGCATACATTTATCTTTCAACGTATATCTACCACACTACGTTCTTTCCAAATTACAATTTTGAATATCGTCCAATTCTTGCCTTACGTCATATTTCCAACCGAATTCCTCTAATTCACTATCCTTTTCACCACCAATTGCAAAAATTTTATGCGTATAATTAGTCGTCGCACAACGAAATTGCAATGGTCTGGCAATTTGTTTGACTAATGTTCGTGATTGAACATCATTTCACAATTCATACCATCTATTCCCAGTGAGAAGATATAACGCAGCGAATTACGTCGTCCCGTTAGAATTGTATTTTGGATATTTTGTAGCGATAAATGTGTGATTGATACGCATTTGCGTAGAATTTGTAGGTCTCCATCACGATTGGCGGTATCGTGTTTAATCCAGCTCATAAGTGCCATGGAAATTGTATCCGCATTTAATTGCTCGATTTCTTAGAGAATGGATTCAAGCTCATGCAAGTTTTCATGTTTTCAGGGGACGTAGTCAATAGATATATCCGCACAATATCATTTTGGGGAACGCAGAATGGATTAATTTTTCACACGCAATACGCATTTAAAACTTCCTGACCTTTCCTTTTCACGACCCAAAATAAAATCTTCCCATGGTGCCTATTCTACTCAATGCATGCACCTGCTTTTCCACCCAAAATAATCCCTCGCGAACTTTTCAAGGAAAATTCTGTCACGAATCCCTCACTCTCGGGGCGGTATTTATTTTTTAAGCGCCACTAGCTGGATATTTAATTTCGAACACTAATCTAATTGTTACTAACATTAACGAAACACCTGACAAGAAAAGAACTATAAAATCTGTTAAAATGATGGCACACAACCTGTCTCCGTGTTTTCGGTTTCGCGATCTCCCGTCGACCTCTCTGCTTGGCAATTTGAAACGGATTCCCTGACTCACTTCTCGATCCGTCCCAAAAACGTATCTGTCTTCTTTCCGCATCCCGTGTATACGGTGAATCACATCAGCTGAGCTCCATCAGCCCAGTTCGTTTGTCTTTCGTGATGCAATACACCGTTGGGGAGTATTACATCAGCGTTCCCAAACCCGGAATAGTAGTAGAGAAGAAACGCAAAATAATAAAATCTTTAGGTTCAATCAGAGTGTTGTGCATTTCTGGTTGGATAATACCAGTTCCTTATTAAAACAGTTTGTACAAGGTTGAGACAAAAGAGTCCCAGCGCAAATAGATAGCTTTCTGAATACCGATGCCAACATATTTTATGAGCTCTACTGGAATCTCATCGATGCCCGGCTCTTTATTATTCTTTTGGGCTATGATGTGGTACACAGTTCAGCCAAAGTAGGTGCGGCCAATGGGAAGTCTCCGGGAATATCTTTAAGCTCCGATGTTCTGGAGCTGTGCGGGAGATTTAGGAGGTTCTTGAAATATGATACTTACCTTTTCTTAATCTTGGTTTCATCAGCGATGATGTTGCTGATGTCATCACGACAGAGTGTGCTTTTGACTGATAACTACGTTTCGTGCTTTTCACTGCCTTTTATGCTTGTCTTGTGTTGTTGCTCGCTAAACTTATTTCTAAATCGTACGTCATAGTGTATTCTTATCTTATTATTATCTTATTCGCTACTCTTCTGAGTTTTTCATATTGTTATCCCTCCGTCCTGGTTTCCCTACCTACGTATTTTTTGGACGACTGATTCTTTTTGTCTAACGCATTTTGGCACTCATCATCGAAACAATTATTTCTTTTGCACCGGTCTTGCCCAATTGTTTGTTCTGCTATGATCTTAATTGCCGCTTTCACTTCCACTTACTATATACCTCGTTACTTGTTTTCAGTGATGTATTCGATAGGATGGAAACTAGCTGGTTATCGAGGGTCCCCATGAAATTTTTTGCTACAGACAGCGTTTGGAGCCTCTCGATATCAAATTTTTATGGAGAGCTGGTCTTTTTCGAATACGCCTTTGACATACGACATCAGTTGTAAGTAATCGTGATCGGATCAAGTAACGATCCGAGTTACAATTGGCTCCTCGGTATGTGTAATGATTTTCAACCTTTTAAGTTCGAACGCGGAACCGACCTCTCATCGGTTCGAGACGTTAAGTCTGAGTAGTGCCAACGGATGGTACCAACGGGTCAACCAATCCGTGCACCGTAACCCATTCACGCGGTGGCTGCTTGTCGGCCAGCTAGTTCGGAGAGGATTTCGGTCGCGGGTCTCCGAATGGGTTACGCTCAATTACAATATTTCAGCCACCTGAACATGCCCGTTTTCCAAAACGCGTTATCAAAACAAACCATACGGAGAAGAAACCTACTTTACGTTACTCCGTATTTCTTCTTATAACCAGTCAAGAATTCAAAATCTAATTTTTATCTCGCGTTCCCGAAGTTCCGACGCGGTACCGAAAAATATGCTACTCGAAATTAACCCGACGAAAACTACTCTAATAAAATGTCAAAACTATAAAGGTACCGCGTACCGCGCGCGACGCGAAACCGACCTCAGCGGATTTGGCGAAACCCTACCCTCGCGACGACATACCTACCCTGCACTCTCTCTTCCCACTGAAAAAGAAGAACCGCTGAAAAGGAAAATCTTTAGTTATTTATTCGCAATTCATTTTATTTCAGTGACTCTGACCTAAACATCAAACTTGTTTCTATCATTTCGAAAATTAAACCAAAAAAATTATGAAACATTAAATTTGATTGAATATTTCGAATATTATTGTTAAATTTCCTATGAATGTATTATATGTATTTGAATGTTTCAATACACACTACTTATTCGAAAATTGCAAAAATCGTTTACACGTCTATGTACGAAATGATTTCTTTGTATATTATAGTAAATGCAATTGTTTTATTATATGGTGTATATCTACCCTCTATTTAATATAAATTGGAATTATTTTATTTGCTTTTCTCATATTTTACGATGACTGAATTCCAGCGTGCTATTATTTTACTATTGCATTTTATTTGAGTTCTACTGAAAAGTTGATTTTTATGCAAATTATGTTTGATGGAATAGCAACTTTGTAAAAGTACGGAATCATTTGAATATTATGCAAATTAGTAGTCCATATAAATTTTGAAAATATTAATTACTAAAGGGGAAACTGTGCACAGGACCTTTAGAGTTCAATTTAATTGTAATTTTATTTAAATTGTGCTACTGAACACTTATCACCATTTAAATCGCTTAATCGAAATGACTTCTATTTATCTTAATCTAAATTCAATAATCGTAATGGATGTCGACTTAATTCAAGATAAATAAATTTATTTACATGTTTGTAGATGGCTTGCAGTGGTTAAATATAAATTGAAACAATTTACTTTTAAACCCATTGGGCCTTTTATCTGAAAGAAACCTATTCGATATTCTAAATTTATACTTTGGATAAATATACTAATAGATTCTCACATTAATATTTGCACATTAAGATAGCATAGTTGCAATGATCCTTTTAATAGGACGAATATGTATATATATATATATATTTTTTTATTTTGCAAATTCGGCTTTTCTATATTTACTTCATCTAATTACTCATATGCGTTTCTTTCACTTAATAAATTTTAATTTATTCACATATATGGATAGTATTTGCATTATTAACCTCTAATCAATTTGGAATACATATCACTTTAAATCTTACGCTTCTTTTCTTTATGAAACAAATCAAAATCTTGTTGCACAATGCATAAAGTTCACTTCGATAAATTGCATCCTTAAGATTGATACCAAGATTGAATGTTTCGCTAGAACTGTTTCCAAACAATTCTATACAACAAGTAGTTTATGCACTAGGATACTCACTAAAGTGCTATTGCAGTAGAACTACTACATATTTCATCAGATATCGTATCGTTCCCCAGAACTAATCGTTCAAATCGATGCCAAGCATTACATTAGCCCCTTACGATGTTTTATGAATAGCTCGATGAAAGCTTAAATTACTTTTCCCCCTTATAAGAATTTTTTAATTATGGAAATAATATTGCAAATTGCTCATACGATTATAAAATAAAATATATGTATCTTACGCTCGTACAGAATGCGCAACTCAAACACGGTTAACTTATAGGTAAATTGTTAAATCTGGCACCAATTGATTCGACGAGAAGAATTATCAACGTATTTAAATTGTCAATTGAAATAGTTCTTAATCTTACAAGAATCATTAAAATCGCCAAGTTAATAACATCATTTTGAAGCAGCCTCTCAAATTGAAAATCTATTGTCAGCAAATATAAATTTTGCATTGGGCGACAGCCGTGTTTTGTAACCGATTTTCGAATGGGAAGGGCTCATCGTATTTATTCAGGGCAGCGAGATTTTGCAATAAAAATCTGAGCATACAGTGAAAGAATAGTTTTCTATTCTCTTCGAGTGGGTCGCCCGCCAGATGAATGAGTCAATTATAGAAAAATGTGAAGATATAAAAATATATAAGGTTTCATACAAGAAGTTAAGCCGTTCATATTTCCTACCAATTAGAGGTTAAATGCCAGTGGATAAAATTCGTGAATAGTCTATGATTTATGACATCATCGGTATAATACACTGGATAGAACATTTTACTTGTATAACAAACTCACGAATGAGACGAATCTCCGGTTGAATTTTAAGTTGAATGCGCCAGCGTTCTTCCAACAATTGGATACCGTAACAGTGTTGAAGGAATGAAAGATTTACAAAAGACATATTTTACGCAAGTATACGAGTACATTAAAAAGTAGAAATCGCCAAGGTTTATAAACTGCGTGGCATTTTAAAATCCGATGAAAACTTAATATGATTCCCTGATCATAACTAATAATACCTAGTCAAACGTTAATAATAAATGCATGAACATTTACTACTGTTTCATTATATAAATAAATTTTCTTACTTTCTTTTTTTTTGACAAGTAACATTTACACTCGTTTCTAAGAACAGCGGTACCTTGCTTTCCATCAAACAGAACGTTCTCTACATTCTTGAACCCTATATTAAAGGAGTTGGCGAAACAGTAAGGCAGTTGTAAAGCATTTCACATCTTAATTCGCAACGTGCTCTCCAGCTTAATATACATATATGTATACATCCTTCAATCAGGCCCATATGAGAACAAGCTTATGCGGAGCAACAGTAAAAAAGATCCTCGGAGCGATCAAACGCAACGCCACCTGTCAAAGATTCCAACTGTTAAAAACAAACGGTACCGTCATTTTTTTGTTCGCACCTACGTTTCGCCACGAAGCGCACTCAGCGCTTTCCGGCGCAGGGTTGTATTTATCGACATTTATTAGCACCCTCGCGATGTCCAGAATGTCCATTTCCTTTCGTTTTTAGGTCATCCAATTTGCATTTCAATCTCGAAATTATCGAACACCGCTCCAACTTCTTAGGCACAAGACCAGATGATGGCAAACACAAATCAGAACGATAAAGAATTTCTCCTTCAAATTTTATCGTCGCCGTGACTTTCTTATGGAACTCGCGGCGATAGCGAAGATCGAGAAAACTTTGCCAACTTTCCGGGATTTGCAATTTTCTCCAAACGATCTATTATTCACAAAAACACCTCGGAATTTTAATTCCTTTTTAAAACCGTCAATCGTACAAAAATATAAGTTCTCGTTGGCAACTAAAAATCTCTCTTGTTTCCCGCCGTTTCTTTTCCTCGTGGCCCGGACTGTCACTCCGACAACCACCGACAAAACAGATGTGCGGAATGGAACGCCACATGGCGGCAATGTGCATTTCCATTTGTCGCCAGTGGCATAGTGTTTCGATGGCCACGGTGGAAGGGGCATTCCCAGATGAATATGCCTCGAAATGTGTCGGGGTTTGGATTAATATTATGTTTCAAATATTTAAATCCACAGATCTAAATATTTGGAGAGAAAAAAAAATATTTTCTGCGCAACGATATCCGCACGAAAGATGAAGTCCGCTTGCATTTCGAGGTCATACCCATCTGGCCGGGTGCAAGGGTTCGGGATCGGAATCACTTCGATTCCCGGGCGTAGGCGTCACATTACATATGTACGGACGTCAAGTATGATTTTGTGTGTTGCCATCCGATGATACCCAGGTCATTTTATGTATGCATCAATGTGGGAAGAAAGTTGAACGTATGACTAGGTTTCTACTAGATGCAAAATCAATCAGGCACTGGCTGTATTCATTCATTTCATCGTGGAGGCTAAATCCTCCAGTCATTTCCCGATGAGATAGCTTATCACCAACCTGAGCGGTAAAATCACCCAGAACTATTTTTGTGTCGTTTGTAGGGAATGGGTCGACTAATCTTTCTAGGTGATTGTATAACGGTTCCTCAATTTGACTCTAGAATATGTCATCGGAAAAGTACCTGTCGATAAAAGAGGTGCATTATTATACAAATCAAACCAAGTGATAGCTTATGTGGACGACATCAATATTTTGTCACGGTCTTTGGCCACTGCTAAAGAACGTTTTTTGAAACTCAACAGTGAAGCAAAACTAGTAGCTCATGACGCAGTCAAGGAAAAATACATTAAACAAACAAAATGTCACACTTGGCGAGTACAATATCGAAAATGTACGCAAATTTGTATATTTAGGCAGCAAAATAACGAGAACCGGTAATGAAAGGGATGAAGTACGTCGAAAAGTACAGCTAGCAAATTGAATATTTTTTTTCAGTTTTGAAGATCTTGAAGCTGAGCTGCATACACAGGAAAGGCTCCAAGCACACAAATCTGTGATAAGACGTCCTGTATTATGCTATGAGTGTGAAACATGGACCCTCACCTAAGCATTCGCAAACATATTGAACGCCTTCGAAAGACGGGTCCTGAGGTGAATAATTGGAGCAAGGCTGGATGGGGACCAATGGTGAGTTCAATACAACCATGAGATGTATGAAATTTTTAAAGAGCTGGAGATCTCAACGATTGTTACGCTGCGGAAGCTGCAATAAGTTGACCACATGAATCGTATGGACGAACAACGGATACCCAAAAAGATATTCGTTGGGAGAACTGAAGGCCGGACACCAGTCGGGAGACCAAGAAAACGCTGGTCTGACTCGGTCGATGAAGATAGTTTGTTGTTGCTCGGATTTCAAAATTGGAGGACGTTGTCAATGGATCAAGATAGTTGGAAGCACTACGTAGCACTACGAAGAAGAAGAATAAGAAATCCGCATGCAATCCTGTAGGCACTAAAGGCGATAACAAGCATGCATCATTTTCCTTGGGAGATAATAAATTCGACATGTTCCTATTGGTTATGGCTAACGAAATTCGAAAATGATAAAGTCATGCTCGAATAATGCGCAAATAAACAACTTTGAATACTAGAAACCATGTCATGATCAATATGACAAGCATAAAGGAACAATTTTACTCTATATCACACTAACGCAGTTGAAACTAGCTAAACTTAATAGTGCGGAATCATAACAATAGTACTTCATTAGAAGTTAATATAAAAATTCATGCAATCTAGTGCTTGCACATAATGCTACCGCACATGACTAAAAATAGTTTTTCATCCATTCTGAGCATAAAGAAAGAATAATAGGATAATACCAACAAACCCTTAATGTTAATGATTTACCGCATTATCTTCTTCTATGTTATTCATCCTTTCAGTATGTAACAATTAAATATCAATGAAAATGCGTAAATAATTCCACTAATAAGGGCCACTGCGCTGATTCCTACATCCATCATACATAAAATTCATAATAAAGTGGCGTCCCCTAGGCAACATCCATTAATAATATGAAATTAGGAATAGATACCCAAAACATACGTATCAATATGGTGGTATAAAAAATAGAGCATTGAAATAAAGAGACAAACAAAATGCTACAACAAACGCATAAAACTATTGCCCAGTAAAAAATCACAATCAATCCTTGTAACACTAATGTAAGTACCAACAATGCATTACAACAAACATTAGAATCCCTTCCACTGCAACCTAGACTTGAGCAATCAGCATAGTAGTCTAACTAAAAAAATCTCATTAAAGAGGCCCCTCAAAGTACTTTTGACATGAAATCAAAAAAGGAATAATATATGATAGCAATGAGTCTCAGAACAAAGAAACCACGTACCCAAGCAAAGAGAAACCGAAAAAAATCAATGTAAACAATATTTGGCAAATTAGAGTAGGTTTATCTGCCAATGAACATTTGTGAAAACACGTCTCTATTCCACACATTACGTTATTCGTAGCCCATGGATACTACAAAACTTTAGCATTTTTACTAATTCCCATCGCCTTGCAACGCGCAATGTATACGCTATCTTCGCCAAGCAAATATGCAAACCTCCAACAAGAAAAGTCATCTTACAATCCAACGTACACAAAGCCACTTCTGTCCCACGATAAAGATTCCGACGCCCTAAACGCCCTAGGCAAATCTATGCGCCCACAACCCCACTCTTGACAAGCAAAATCAATTTATATGCCACGCGTCCCTGAGGCCAACTTTCACACCTTGAAGCAATAGCCGCCGAGCAAATCTACACCTCAATCACGATCCTCCAGCAAGCGACGCACATCATTCCTAGCCACCAACAAAGCCATCCATACTTAAGAACAGGTTCCCTTTGATGAGCAACGTGGAAATTTAGCCACATCCTCATAAGACAAATTTGTATGGCTCACAATATCCACCGCTGTGGAAACCTTGACCTCAAATTGCATCCTCCAATGCATGATGTTTACTCACCTACAACGCCATGCTCAGCCAAAGATATCAATCGAGGAGCAAAACGCACCTTGAGCAAGCACCTACCAAGTAAATTCTCATGCGTTGGAATACCCGTCGAAAGGCAAGCCCATCGCCCATCTATAATACAAAGTCACCTTTCTACAGCAGCATTCACCGTCACCACTCAACGACTCGCACCATAAAAAAACGTCCAGCATGCCTAACATGATCAAGCCAATCGGTTCTTTCCACATAATGCATTCCATTCTTAGCCAAATGTACCAATTGATGAGCAACGTGCTCCTGAATCAAGCACTCTGGAAGCAAATTTCCATGTCTTACAACACTTCCTGAAAGGCAAATCTGTAACGCAAAGTCGCCCATTTACAGGAGCACCCACATTGACCACGTGCCTACACGCAATACAATAGGTGCAGCACGCCTAACACGATCTAGTAAATTGGCTGACCCGGAAGCCTCTCAATAGTGAGATACGCTAGAGATTCTCAAGTCCTATAAACAGCAAACTAACTGATTGGAGCGTCACCTATCCACAGAGCTTCCCTAATTGATTAGCAACCTTAAAACTTGAAGCTATCAATTCTAGACACTGATCCCCTGCAGATTAAGTTGTTAGATAGTAAGAGTATCTACTGCAAAAAGCGTAAAAGCCCCCAGAAACACTTCCGCTAAAGATGAATAACAAAACTAAGCAGACTATAAGCAGCGAACATATGAGACATCCTTCCGCTACAGAGAAATAACTTTGGATAGTATAACGATTTACCTCTAGAAGCGCCAAATGCCCCTATTAATCTCAAACAAATGCACGCTGTCTAATCTAAGGTACTCGCCTAATAATTCAAGATATATGAACTCCACTATTTGCCACTGGAGGCTACTAAAACCCGGGACATGCAGCTGCTATTTCAAGAGAAATACATATCATAGCCAGAAATCAATTTTCTAGTTTATATGGGAGACTAGGAAGCAATCACCTGTATCTGTCGGGGAATCGAAAATAAAAATTTTATTCACTGATTATAAAAGTAACAAAACTTAATAGAAATTCAAGATGGCTGATGCCATTTATGTGTATAAGATTACGGATTACATTTCGTGCGTCCGAACTCGACTAGATGTAGATGACGAGTGAGCTGACTTTGACAGTGATCCTCTGACAGCGATTTTGCAACACCGCAATTGTGATCAGTGAGATCTGCTTGTCGTATATGTCATGGCCACCACATATCCTAATCCAGGACCTTTAATTACTCGCCCAACGCATAAGCCTAGCCTAGACATGGAGCTATACTATCTATATGTCTGCTGCTATTCTTACATTGATGGTCTATGGGACGATATTAATGTGGAATATAATTTCAACTGCTCTTACGCTTTCCTTCTAGATCCTTTGTCTAAATGGTTGGTGAAGTTCAGCTGAGTTGATCGGCTGACATGGTTGGTCATCGCTCCAATAATAGGTAGTTCGATGTTTAATCGTGGTGGTGATTTTCGACTGCATGGTGATATTCTGACAGGTACATTCATAACTCGTTGTTGATAGAGCTTTCCAGAAATTCTTGCAAACCTGAAGAGGTTTCACGATGATGAAGATATAAAAGATTTCCTCCTTTTGTTCCCCTGGATAAATTACTAGACATTCGCTAATTATTTTCTTCTGTTATTAACCGCAATCACGTATATTCAAGTCATATATATGGAAAATGAAATTACTTTTTGAATTGATCAATTTATATATTGAAAATTAATAAAGATTTATATATCATTTCAACAAAGAAATTTCATTATATTTTAAACAATATTTAAAATTAATATCTATGGCGAGTGTCAATTTAAAGTATAGTGAAGTGGAAGTATTTTGAAAAATGTATATTCTGAGTTGTTGTATAGCGATGAGATGTGCGGATATTACTTAAACGCACACCTACTTATCCCAGGCACCCACCTATACTAATCTGATGCACACAACCACACAACAAAGCCACACACGCTCCCGGCAACCATCCATGGCATCACACCTTATCTCAGGCGCTCACCTATGCTAATCCAATATACACACTAACATACCCAAGACACAAACCATTAGTTCCATTACTGGCTGCTTCAAGCACGATTAGTTCCAATGTCCACCACTAGGTGGAGCGCAAAATTAATCCCAATTCGTAGGGGAAAGTCTTCCAGCACCGGCATTTTATAACTATTCTTATTGTTAAATTTTGAGAAAGTAAACATTCCTAGTTCTGGATATAAAATATATTGCGGTATTAAATTGAGTTCATTTAGACTATATATTCCAAAACAATTACACATTCCATATTTTACAAAGTCCACAATCTCCATCGGCATGGGACTAGAGCTTGAATTAAATTACTCCCTAGTATATTTATTTAGGCCAACATGGAAGTGGACATACGCGATTGGGTTAAAACATGTGGAAAGTGTTAAAAATCAAAAATATCTGACATGCTTCTTCACCTTTTTCTAGACTTGAAATTTCTTCAAACCGTTTCGGAAGAATTCATATGCATATAATTGGAGCTCTCCCAAATTCTAGCAATATTAGGTATTGCTTAGCGATCATTGATCGTATGTTGAAATAGCCTGAAGCGATTCTCTTGCTTGATTCATCAACATGATATGTGGTTCTAGCGTTCTGCAAAGAGTGGATTACAAGATTTGGCATTCCGAAAGTATATGTATTAGTTATTACAGATTAAGGAGCCCAATTTGAATCCAAACTACTGAAAGAACTTAGTGTCAAACATGGTTTTAAAAGGAAAAGATCTTCACCGTATCATCCTCAAACTAACGTTTTATCGGAACGTTTAAACTGTACCTTAAAGGAGGCTTTGTTGTCTCAAGAAGGTAAATAGTTCATGGTCAGACGCTCTAGCCATGGGTCTTTTAGGTTTTAGAACAACTTTAAGTGATAATTCTGATTATTCTCCAGTCATGTCGCTTTACGGTGAGAATATCAGCGTTCCGGGAGATATTTTAAATAAATGTTGTAATAATAACTTTTCAGAGGAAGAATTTGTTGGTTTTCTTCAACGTTTTACAGACCTGATTAAACCTGTAAACATTTCTGATAATTCCAATCGAAATTCTTTATTTTTAAACACATGTTCTCATGTTTTTGTTAAAAGATGTCCCATTCAAACTTCTTTAACTCAACCATATTCTGGCCAATTTAAAATAATTGAGCGAAATAATAATCATAAAACATTTAATATCGAAATCAAAAATAAACATGTCACTGTTTCTATATATATATATAGAACTAAACCATGCTATTTTTAAAAAAAAAACAACTTTATAAGAGCAACTCTTCCATCAGTAATCATAAATGTATCATAATTAACATTGCACAAGATACCTACGCTCAAAATCGAATGTCAAACTTTCTAAACATAAGCGTCGCGAAAGGTTTAACATTTAAATTAATTACTTCGCAGCTAAAAGGATCGCTGGCAGAGGATAGTATGGTGATTATCGCACATTATTTAGTGTTAATCGTTCTCGATTCTGTTAACGGTTAATGTTGTTATTTTGATAGTTAAAGAGTTAACCTCATTCATCATTCACTTAATTATCGTAGAATTTGTTGATTTCATCGAGAAAATAACAACTAGCTTTTTATTTTTATTTTCCTGATAGTTCAAATATTTTCATGAACATCGTGAAGTTAAAAATTATATCATATTAATGACCAACTACTTTTATTTATTTTGATAAATTGCCAACGTTAGGACCAGCTAGGGCAACCAAATATCTCATGAATATTAAACAGGAACATATACTCGTACATCACAAATCCCTCAAGAATCCCAGCGAAAGGCTATGGAATTGCATATTGTATATATGTATAGGATTTTTCATTAAGGATATAACGAAGGATGGAAATTACATTGGGTGTTGCCCAGGGATCTATCGTTGGTCCGGACCTAT
This sequence comes from Odontomyia ornata, assembly GCA_963969285.1. NCBI lineage: Eukaryota > Metazoa > Arthropoda > Insecta > Diptera > Stratiomyidae > Odontomyia > Odontomyia ornata. The sequence goes on from OZ017742.1 coordinate 172,296,786, forward strand.
GGAACGTGTCTTACGATGGGCTACTAAGACTAGAGATGCCAGGTAAGTCGCGCTTGATCGGCTGTGTGGATGATGTTGCGGCTCTGCTCACTGGACAAGTGCAACTTAGGCTAGGTATGCTAATCCGCCGAGTGAGGGACTGGATGACTGACCGCGGGTTCAGTCTAGCACTGGGTAAAACCGAAGTGGTCATCTTGATAATAAAGAGAATCCCTAGAGTAAGGATGATCAGTATTGGAGACATACGAATCGAATCAAAGCCATCGGTGAAGTACCTGGGGCTACTGAGCGACTCAAAGATGAGTTTCTCTGAACAAATCAGGGCATCGGCTGAGAAGGCTGTTTCGGGAATATCGACTCTGAGTCGACTTATGGCCAACGTAGGGGGATCCAGCCTATCAAGAAGACGCCCCTTGATGAGTGCTACTGTACGGGGCAGAGATATGGGGCAACGCTCTCAGTAAAGTTGTATACCGAAAACGTTTGGTACAAAGAAGAGGAGCACTGAGGATTGCATCTTCGTATCAGACAGTCTCTGATTCGGCGGTGAGAATCATTGAACGCGTGATACCTGTCGCCCTCCTTGCTAGAGAGCGCCTTGCTATTTGCCTGCGTTGAAACGAGGATATGAGGGAGATGGTTATCCACGAAGAGAGACAGTGCTTGCTCAACGATTGGCAGTAGTCTTGGGTGAATTGCACGGAGGGAAGGTGGACTGCGCACCTCATTCCGGATGTGAGACCGCGGCTAAATCGAAGGCATGGTGAGATTGACTTCTATCTGACGCAGCTTTTGAGTGTGCATGGGTGTTTTCAGTCTTACCTGCACAAGATTGGTAAGTCACGGCTCCCCCATTGTCGTTTTTGCCCAGAGGAGTGGTCAGGCTGCGAAAAGACCTCTACAGGTAGACGGAAAAGCTCACCCTGGATAATATAGTCGCGATAATGTTCGAATCAGTTGGCAAATTTAATCAGGTAGCACATTATGTTCGGGCAGTCCTTAAAGATAAAAGGGACTCACAGTAGCCCGGGGAGTTGGGGCTGGGGGATCACTTTTCTGGCACTTCCTCTTCCCCTCTCCCCTCCCGCTGGAAGAGGGATCCCCCAGCTTGAAGGCGCCTCATGGCGTAACAAAACCAGACCTGGCCCGAAGTAATGTGTCAAACAGTTCCAGGCTAGGCTCTCAGGTTGACAGAAGAGGTGTTTAGTGGGTAGTCAAGTCGCCTTCTTGCGAGCACGTTAGTTCCGAAATCTATACATCAATGACATCCATCTCCCAAAAAAAAAGAAACAAAACAAAGGATATTACAATAATTATATAAATTTCAATATAACGATTGTGACGAGTGCTGCGTGGCTAGTGGCACCGTCTTGTTGAAACCGCATATCGTTGATATATACATATTATATATATATATATATATATATATATATATATATATATATATATATATATATATATATATATATACATATATATGTATATATACATACATATATATATATATATATATATATATATATATATATATATATATATATATATATATATGTATATATATATGTATATATATATATATATACATATACATATATATATATATATTTATATATATATATATATATATATATATATATATATATATACATATATATATATATATATATATATATATATATATATATATATATTGTTACATGTACAAATAATTCTGCGAGCTACTGTCGCAATTGTTTTCACAACAATTAAGAACATCAACAAAACGAATTTACTCGAAACCACGAGAACATACCAAGCATGAACAACATCTGAAAGTGAGTCACTGCTCCATCCATTCACTGCTGGAATGCTCCCGCTAATTCACCAATGTACGAGAACTGAGTTGAATGATTAGAGACCCTATATAAAGGCGAGCTGAATGAATGGGGGAATGAATCATTCATTCGACCGCGATAAGAACTGCGATAGTGTGTTGGAAGCGATATTGTTCGAGTAATAGAAAAGTGATTTTCGTAATAGTGAAGTGATTTAGAAGACAATTGCGATAAGAAATTTATGGAAATTTATGCTTTTAATAGTGAAAATTAAAATTAGTGAAAGTGTTAAACTGATTATTGTGCATTTTTGCAATTAAATAAACTCTTTTAACTTAAATTAAAAGACATTGCGTTTTCACTTTCCATGACATTAAAATTATTGGCCGCGAACCATAACACGCGACAACGGTGTCAAGAAGTGAGAAAGAAAATTTTGGAAGTGAAAACTATTAATCATTTTTAAAGTGTACAATAGTGTAAATTAACGTGGAAACTGGTGTGAAAATAGCCGAAACAATAAAAATGCCAGGAAACTTACATCTAAAAATTAATCAAATGAGCACATCGGAGCTCAAAGAGGAGTTGAAATAGCGAAATCTGGCCACACAAGGTACAAAGGCCATACTGATTGCACGCTCGCGTGACGCGATTGAATCGGAAGGTGCGTATCTGGATTTGGGTGAGCCTACAGATGCAGAAAAAGGGGCAGAAAGTGGTGAAGTCGAAACAGCAAAACCAAAGGAACCAGAAAATGCGCTAATGCAAATGTTAATGCTGATGTCAACCAGTCTGACAGCGAAGCTAGATAAACAGTCATCCAGTTTAACTGCGAAGCTAAGTGAACAGTCATCCAATTTAACTACGAAGCTAGATGAACAATCAGCGAAGTTAAATGAACAATCAGCGAAGTTAAATGAACAATCAGCGAAGTTAAATGAACAATCAGTGAAGCTGGACCAACAAGCGATCGAAATCAAGGCAGACATCAAGGCAAACATCACACAGAAGCTGGAGAAACAGTCAACCGAAATAAAAGCGGAGCTCGGTCATCTAAACAAACAAATTAAAGGCGTCGAGGAAAAGGTTGACCAGGTCGAGGAAAAGGTTTACCAGGTCGAGGAAAAGGTCAGCCAGGTCGAGGGAAAGGTCAGCCAGGTCGAAGAGAGAATAAACCATGGGATGGAAAAAGTGAAAAAAGAATTGAAAGCAGCGAAGGCAGTAGTAACCACTTCACCAGCCCCGCTTATAACCGCAGCGCAAAGCACATCCAGAAATGTGCAAGCACCAATATTCGATGGGCAAACGGTCTGGACTATTTACAAGACCCAGTTTGAAGCTGCCGCAAGGGCAAATCACTGGAATGAGCAGGAATGAGCAACTGCACTGATTCTTGCTCTAAGAGGCCCAGCTGCCGAGCTTTTGCAGACGATTCCCGATGAATTGCACTCAAACCCGAATGTTATAATGAGTGCACTCGACATGCATTATGGAGACGATCATCTAAAGCAGATTTATCGGTCGCAGCTAAGGCATCGGGTGCAGAAGTCTGGTGAAACCCTACAGCAGCTAGCCCAAGATATTGAGCGACTAGCACTTTTGGCTTACCCCGCTTACGACCCAGAACATCGAGATGACGCAGCGACAGAAGCATTCATCAGCGCGTTAAAGGACCAGGAATCGCAACAAGCCGTGCGTTTAGCTCAAAAGCAAATGGTTAAGGACGCATTGGCTTATAGTCTGAACTTTGAGGCAGCGAAAAATGCAACTCGTACCACTGCCCGGGTCCGTGAAGTAGTGACAGACGAGTGCAGGTGTAAGCGCGTGGGAATTGAGCGAGACCCGCAGGTGAATGGTGCGCCTAGATGCTGGAATTGCGGAGAGAAGGGGCACCTGCAAAGAGACTGCAAGAAGCGAAGGAAACCGAGCTATTGTCCAGGGTGTGCAGCTAGGAGGAGATCCAGACCGAGTCAGGAGCCCAGAATAGAAGCCCTTTAAACAGAGGGGTCGGGAAACATGTAAAAGCCAACTTCGTGGGGCAGAGGTTGGCTAGGAGGATCGACGTCCCCAGCACCACCATCACCGTGTCAAGACTACATCGTGGAGAAGCGGACTTATGCCTTCCGGGTCAAATTGATGGAGAACACTGCACCATAACAATCGACACAGGTGCAACCCCATCGATTATCCGACCAGACCTAGTTAGACAGCAACAACTTCACAAGGGTAAAATTTTCTCACTACGGACAGCTACGGGAGAAACTTTACCTTTTCATGGAGAGGTCAACCTCCAGATACAGTTGGGAGACCTTGTGTTCCGACATGATTTTCTGGTCGCGAACATTATGGATGACTGCATTCTTGGAATGGATTTTCTGCGACCACATGGAATCACGTTGGATTTGGGCAAACGTGTATTGAAATGACAGAATATTGAAGTACTGATGGAGGATCCCAGCGTCCAAATTCCCAAGATGAATGTAGTAGTATGTACTGACACTGATGTACCGAATTCTTCCGAAAGCATTGTGTGGGCCAAGCTTGATGATGATTCTGGAGACTTATCTGATAGAGCCAACGAAGACGTCCACATTGCGCAGTTTAATTGTAGGACGAAGCCTTGTAAGATCTTTAAGGAAAGGATATGTGCCAGTTAGAGTCCTTAACACCGCAGACTTTTGAGCGGACACGGGTGTTTTCAGTCTTACCTGCACAAGATCGGTAAGTCACGGTCTCCCGATTGTCGGTTTTGCCCAGGAGAGGAGGACAATGCCTGTCACACATTTTTCGCGTGTACCAAATGGGCCAGGCTACAAAGGGAACTCTACAGGGAGACGGGAGAGCTCACCTCGGATAATATAGTTGCGGTGATGCTCGAATCGGTTGACAAATGGAACCAGGTGGCACATTATGCTCGGGCAGTCCTAAAAGATTAAAGGGACTCGCAGCAGCCGGAGGTGCTGGGGCTGGGGGATCGCTCTTCTGGTATTTCCTCTTCCCCTCTCCCCTCCCGCTAGGAAAGGGACTCCCCAGCTTGAAGGCACCCCACGGCGTAACAAAACGAGACCTGGCCCGAAGTAATGTGTCAAACGGTTCCAGGCTAGGTTCTCAGATTGACAGGGGAGGTGTTTAGTGGGTAGTCCAAGGGTATCCTCCATGGGAGTCCCACACTGCCAGACTCGACGGGCGTAAATGCCTTCACCTCCCTACCACAAGAAAAACACCGCAGACTCAACCACGAGCATCAAAGCGAGAGAAGTCATCGGCAGCTGCCAGCCTGTTTCCACCATCACCTCTTTGGAAGCTACTCACGACCATCATTGGAAAAGGTGGCAAGACGCAGACAAAGCCCGGGAATCCACGTCTGCAATATTGAAGAGAGTCAAATCGCCAGTGCAGCTATTCAAACGAGCCTCTGATCTGGTCACCAAGTACAGTGACATCTTCTCAACAAGCCCGGATGACCAAGGCCGAACGAGTCTGGTAACTCACGTCATAGATACACAGGGAGCCAAGCCGATTCGACAAGCACCGAGACGCCTCCCTATAGCCAAACAAGGAGAAGTTAGCACGCTGATCTCGGACATTGAAAAACAAGGCGTTATTGAACCTTCTGTCAGTCCATGGGCCACGCCTGTAGTTCTAGTAAAGAAAAAGAATGCTAGCACTCGTTTTTGTGTCGACTATAGGCAGCTTAACGATGTCACTAAGAAAGATAGTTACCCGCTCCCGCGCATCGATGACATCATGGACACTTTAGCCGACGCAAAATGGTTTTCTACACTCGATCTCAAGAGTGGCTACTGGCAGGTAGAAATCGACAAGAAGGACCGAGAGAAGACCGCATTTTCAGTTGGGACCGGATTGTGGCAGTTTGTAGTGATACCATTTGGGCTTTGCAATGCTCCAGCCACTTTCGAACGCCTGATGGAGTACGTGCTACGTAGCTTCACCTGGAAAACCTGCTTGGTGTACCTAGATGACATCATTAGCATCGGGAGGACGTTCGAGGAGCATGTGCGGAAGTTAGAAGAGGTTTTCTCCCGATTGCGACAGGAAAATTTGAAACTTAGTCCCGAAAACTGTACCATTTTCGCAGCTGAAGTAAAATACCTGGGACACGTTGTATCTGCAGAAGGAGTCAAAATAGACCCTGAGAAAATTGAAGCCGTGAAAAGCTGGCCAACACCAAACAACAAACGCCAACTACGAAGTTTTCTGGGTCTGGCAACCTACTATCGAAGATTCGTCAAAAATTTTGCCAAAATAGCTAAGTGTCTCCATCAGTTAACCGAGAAAAATCGTCCGTATGTCTGGAATGAACAATGCCAGGTAGCCTTTGAGACCTTGAAGGAGAAGCTGTGTGAAATAGTTCATCCCGAGGGTCCAATTTTGGATGACGCGTTCAATTCGTCACGGTCTTCAGGCACACTCTAAGCTACAGCCGCTACATTCTCTTCATTACGTGCTGAATGTGGTCTAATCGGTCGAGTATCATCCAATAACGTAAGCTTTGTTTCAAATTTGGGGATGGGTTTTGCTATAGTTGTTTCGGTAGGTCGATGATGCACATCATAGGTTGCTCTGAGAGCACGAAAAACATTTTTCAGAGAACGCTGATTTTTGTAACACAGCTGAACAATTTGATTGGCCAAATAATATTGTGTAAAAATTTCATTACAGTTTGACAAGAGTCACGAGTGATCTGTCAAAAAAAGGCCATTGAAAATTAAATCCTAATAATGAATCACCCTTTATGTATATATATATATATATATATATATATATATATATATATATATATATATATATATATGTATACGAGTATATATATATATATATTTATTTATATATGTACATAAATCTATATATATATATATATATATATATATATATATATATATATATATATATATATATATATATATCCAGACAGTGCGTTTTCACATTCCTGGAACATTAAAATTATCGGCTAAATTGAAGGCATGGTGAGACTGACTTCTATCTGACGCAGTTTTGAGCGGGCATGGGTGTTTTCAGTCTTACCTAGACAAGATTGATAAGTTACGGTCCTCCATTTGTCGGTTTTGCCCAGGGGAGGAAGACAATGCCTGCCACTCATTTTTTGTGTGCAAAAAATGGGTCAAGCTCACTGTGTATAGTATAGTTGCGGTGATGCTCGAATTGGTTGGCAAATGGAACCAGGGGGCACATTATGTTTTGGCAGTCCTAAAAGATAAAAGGTACTCGCAGCAGCCAGGGGTGTTCCCTCTCCCCCCCAGCTTGAAGGCACCTCACGGTGTAACAAAACGAGACCTGGCCCGAGGTAATGTGTCAAATGTTTCCAGGCTAGGCTCTCAGGAAGACAAAAGGGGTGTTTTGTGGGTAGTCTAGTCACCTTCTTGTGAGCATGGGAGTCCCACACTCTGTGCGTAAATGGGCCTTCCCCTCCCAAACAGAAAAAAAAGCTTAAAGGAAGGTATAACTCTTCCCTTACTTCTTTCGATGCTAGCAGGGTTGCAGCGGAATTAGAAACATCCGCTACTAACGTCGGTTGAATATTTTTAAAGTTTGAAGTTTCCGTTACTAAAGTGTTTAGTGAAGGGGGCCCATTTTGCGATATAACACCTCAACGAGAAGATTAGGGCCCAGGTGATGATTGAAATACAACCTCAGAATCATTGCTGGCCAACAGTTTAGCGCAAAGATATTCTTAAAATCATGTGCATGGTGAAAATATGCAACAAAAGAACGCACCGTCAGCCCACAGAAGTATCGTTTCATAGGTTAGTATCAACATAAAATGAAGAAAAGAGAATACAATATTTAGAAGTGTTTTTTTACTCAAAATCACTGCTTTCAATTCATGTATGATTATGTTTACATTTCTGGGGCGACCATATTATTCGATTAGTTTTCGCGCAGAACCGCCTGAATTTTGGGGGCAAGTTTTTGCTAGCATATTGCTTGAATAATTTTATTGATGAAATCAATTTTATTTCTTTTTTCAGGAGCCTTTTAAATGATATTGGACATACGAATATATGAAGATGAAAAAAAAATTATGGACAACAATCGGTAAACTGTTTACTTTTATGGATCTCATCTGGATCTCAGACATATTTTTATTTTTGCAAGCAAATGCAACCTGTTTGGCAACAGTATTGATTTCAAGCGCTTCTCTGGATGGGGAAGCTATTTCATCCTCGAAAGCAGAAAGCAGAATCCCCAAGGGTTTAGTATTATTGTTTTAACTGTAGACATATATTTCATAAATAAATTTCATATGAATAAAAATTATTTCGAAATAATTAATCTTAATATTAACAAGCAAAAGGATATATGAACTCAAATAAAAATAATTCAAATTTTGTATTAAAACTTTCGATCAATTTTATAGCCTATATCAACGAGATAAATTTATTATCGGAGCGCAGTATAATTCATTCATAGTGAAGAGTTGGATTTTTAGGACTAATCGCTAGTTTGAGAAATTTATACGGACGAGCGTATGAAATAATACTCAACGTTAATTTAATGACACAATGAAGTTTATTTGAATGATAATCTTACACTTCAAGTTTTGCTCGATCTGTACGCATCGGCGTATCGTAGTCAAAAGCTCCAGAACTTTTCTTTGTACATCGCAGTGAGAGAGAATTTACATTTGTACATTGCGGTTGTGAATTCGCGGCGCTACACCACTCGCTCCCAAGTGACATAACTTATGGATGGAATGTCACGATCAGCCGATTATATTTATTTCTCACAAAAACCTAACTGAGTTAGATTTGGGAGGCCTCTTGTCGTTTGCCGCTGTGAATGGAGCTACTGTTCCGGTTTTAACCAAAAGCGAATGTAGCTTCCTTTTGGGTGGATATGTTTTCAAACCCGCTGGCGGAGTATTTATCGGCGGTTTGACTCTTGGAATTGCTGTTTCTGGAGTTGGCGTTTGTGATTCGGCTGGTGTTGATTGTGGTGTCATGATACCAGCTGCTGTTGACAATGGTGATATTGTGGGCAACATGTTATCCGCTGTTGCCCTTTGCGGCACTTCTCTGCTTGGAACCTTCTCTTTGTGGTGCGACGTGTGTTCACGTACGTCGTCGATAAAGGTGGATTTGAGCCGTTCAGTGCTAATGTTGGCAATCCACCCATTGATGTCGATTGCGTAGAGGACGTCACTGATTCTTTTTAAAACTTTGTGCGGTCCTGAATACGGCTGAGTCAAAGGTCTCTTAATTGCGTCAATTCTCATGAAGACGTGTGAGCAAGTTTTAAGACCTTTGTTTATAAATAGCGTTTGAGTATTGCGTTGCCTTGTAGCTGAAGGATGCATCTGCATCATGGTCTCTCGCAGCTTACGTCGGGATTCGTGTGGCTCGATGGTTGTCTGCTGTGTTACGATTAATTCTCCAGGAAAATTGAGTGTAGTTCCGTATAGCATATCGGCACATGATGCTTCGAGGTCTTCTTTGACCGTTCCACGTAATCCCAGCAATACCGTGCGCAGTATTTGCGGCCAGGCGGGATTCTGCTCATGACACATGATTGCTGCTTTCAGCGTGCAGTGCCGTTGCTCGATGAATCCGTTAGAAGCGGGGTGATAGGGTGATGTCCTGGTACGATTGCATCCTATAAACCGGGTAAGCGCCTTGAACAGTGAGGACTCAAATTGAGTGCCTTGATCTGTTATTATTGTTCGCGGAACACCAAAGCGAGCAACTCAGTTGTTGTAAAATGCTTGCGCGACCGTCTCGGTGGTTTGGTTCGTCAATAGTATTGCCTCGGGCCACCTTGAGAATCGGTCGATTGCTTTAAGGCAGTATTTATATCCTTGAGACTAGATCAATGGTCGAATAATGTCTAGGTGCACGTGCTGAAATCATTCCTCGGGCATTGGAAACTCCTGCAACGGATTTTTTTTTGGTGGCGGCCAACTTTCGTTCACTGATATGGTATACAGCTACGTGCCCATATTCGAATGTCCCTTTTCATCTTTGTCCAGACGAATTTTTTTCCAAAGATGTCAAAGACTTTTCCACGCGATCCTGCTGGAACAAACCACCGAACGTTCGCTATTGTTTTGTCGACTATTACTTGTAGATTATCACCCATGCTGACACGTTGTAAGATGAGTGACGTGGTACTGCTTTCTAGTAATTCCTGTAGTCCTTATCCGTCTGTTGTTCACGTGCCAATTCTTCCAGGTCCACTGCAGTTGGTACGGTAATCTCCTCGATTCACGATAATGCGTTCGCGACGTTGTTAGCAGTTCCGGCTATGTATCGTATTGTAATAAATTTTCCTGTCTAAATTCGTGAACGAAGTCAGAACCAACCTCTCATCGGTTTTAGACGTGAAGTCTGAGTCGTGCCCACAAATGGTACCAATCAGTCAACCAGTTCGTGCACCCGTAATCCATTTCACGGTGACTGCTTAGCGGCCAGCTAGAACGGAGAGGATTTCGGTCACAGGTATTAAAATGGATGACGCTCAATTACGTATTTCAGCCACCATTAAATGCCCGTTTCAAACGCGTCGAAAACACAAACATATGGAAGAGAAACTTACGTTACGTTATTCCGTATTCATTCATTCTTTCAACCAATTAAAAAAATCTCATTTCCATTTCACGTTCCCGAATTTTACCGACGCGGTACCAAAAAATACACTACGTTAACTCAATCCCGAAGAACTCTACGCTAAGAAAAAAAAACGCGACGCGAAACCGCCCATCTGCGGATTTTTTTAAAACCCTACCCTCACGACGGCATACTTACCATGCACTCTCCTTCCCGCTGGAAAGAAAAGAAGGGCAGGCTGGAAAGGAAAAACGTGTTATGATTAGCACTTCATGGTTTTTATTGCTAATAACTTCAAATTACTTAAGGTTTAAATCGAACATATACTTGTGTGAATGGATTGTAAATTATAAAGAAATTATATATATTTTGTATGGAATACACTTGCTAGAAAATATTAAGCTATGCAAACAATATTATTATTATTAGTTTTGTTACATTATTTCCATGGTACAAATTATATATTATTCTTTAAGAAATTATACAGGCGACGACTAGTGCTTCTTTTCAAAACAAATTCTAAGCAAAATTAATTCAATGAGGATATAGAACAAAAGGTTAGTCTTCTAGAGTTTATGACTATCGGGATTGTTAAAGGAATATTTAAATTGAGAGAAAAAAAACATCTTCCTTACTTTCATGGCGATGTTTGCCATATGAGACGATTAAATTTAATGCACTAAAAGTTTGTAATCGTAAATTTGTAACCTAAGTAATTAAGTGAGCTGAAAATTAACTTAAACATTTATTTCCGTTGTATAATATATTGTCCAAAAATTATTTCAGAAATATTTTGAACGAGTTAAACGCGAGTAAATGGATAAAATGTATCTTCGCTTAGTTTTACACTTATTAATTAACAATGTCTAATTTCTTCCTTATATAGCAAAATGTCGCCCAAAATAAAGCAATCTAATTATTTTTAGGTTTTCTCCACGTTCATTGGCTCAGGACCTTTTTCACAACGAAATTGTATAAGACCTATTTGTGTGGTTGGTTTGTGCAAATTATTGTTACATATGAGCCCTTGACTTATCAACTAATTTGACAATATTAAATTGCTTTCCAATAATTTTAAATAAAATCATTTGAATTCTTTCCCTGTTGGTATATTGCTAATACAAATATACTCGAGTATAATTATATTATCAATTATCTACGAGGTAAAATTCATTTCATGTCAAACATTTCACAACGATACAACCAGAAAATATATAATTACTTTCTTCCTAGCTTTCATATAGTATTAATTTGACAACATTTTGGCAAAGACCATTTGGCGCATAAACTACTTGTATTTACTCTATTTAATCATCACTTTTTTTCTATTTCTATTTTAGTCAAAAGGCTTTAGTTTGGAATGAGAATATTTCTGTTTTCGTATTTGACCTTACAACTAAAATATGCAACTAGCAGTAATAGTGTCATAGTAATAATAAACTGACAAACTTTTCATTGTAAGTAGTAGGAAAAAAATCTATCAATTACTCCTAACAGGCCTTAATGCATTAAATTTGGTGCTTTAGCTTCAATTACACACGCAGTTGAAGATATAGCGACATTTTAAAATTTGTCTTAGACAGGACCAGTCCATTAAATTTGAATTCACAATTTAACACGTAAAATTTGACTTTAGCTGGTGCACATCAACTGATATCTACATGGGTTTCATTCTAAAGATGAAGGTCCTAATTTGATCGTAATTGTAAAATTGCGTAGTGGTTGTGTATGAATGTCAATAGAAAAGTTCATTCGCGTTCCTGACGCGCTACTTGATAAATATTAGTTTAGAATCTGCAAATTCTTTGCAATCATGGTAGGAATCCAAAGTTAAGCAGTAACTTTCTACTTTTAAATAGTTGAAATTCTTATTACTCCAACTGGGAATAATTGTAAATGTAGTGTGTGGAGGGTTATACCTAGTTTTGGTTTCACCTTCACCTACAAATGAATTGTAACCTTACGGTACCTTACAGGTGATTCGATCTACACGTCGGGTCGGGATTTTCGGAGCATGTCGTGCCTACCGCTACTATTGTAATTGCAACATCTATTGTAAATTCTTGGACTCCAACATTTTTCCGGAAACGACAGTTAGCACTTTATCGGATTTCTTTAGATACACGTCCCTTCAATGCTGAATCTTTATGCTTCTCTTGGTCTGTCTCCTCATCTCCATCATGACGTTCACCTTGATTATTTCAACAAAAAAACGTGCTTAAATTTTGTTAAATCCTTGCGAACCCACATCACAGGCCAAGCGATGACCAACATCCAGCACCGGAGGCCATGTTCCCTCTCTGACAGTTCCACCGACTCTAACTGCCATCAGCTTTGGGTGACATTCCTCGACTCAAACTGACGTAGGATGGGAATGTCATCCAAAGCTGGCGTTCGCCATATGGCAGCGATGTGCATGTGTGCGAGCCGGCAGTGGCGTAGGGTCACCTCATCACAGTATGTCTGTGGAGAACTGCAATATAAAGTTTAAATGTCGGAGTTGCCGTGGTGAAGCCTTGTCTGACAGTTGCGCGAATGCGTGACTAATATGTTTGTGGTCTTAGAGGATGTGAAATGGTGTGCCTTCTACGTAGTGGTGACAATGGTGGATGCTGCTGTATATGGCCAGCAGTTCACGATCATAAACGCTATATTTTGTTTCCGATTTGGATAATTTCCTTTGGAAGAAAGCCAATGGCAGCCATTTGTTTGCTTGCAGTTGCTCTAAAACTGTGCACGCCGCTACGTCTGATGCATCTGTGGCCAATCTGAGTAGTTTATTCGCCTGAAAGTGAACAAATAACACAGCGGGGGCCAGGCTCTCTTTGCAATCCTGGAATGCTTCTTCAGCTTCTGCTGTCCACGCGATGGGTGTCTTATCGTTTTTCTTTGATGATGCGAAGAAATTATTTAACGGCGCTTGTAAGCTCGCAGCATTTCGGATGAAACGTCGATAATAATTGATGCATCCCAGGAAACGACGAAGTTCTGCGATTGTCTTGGGTTTTTTGTAGTCTCGGATTAATTTAACACGAGAAGGTGGTGGCGAAATGCCTTGCGCATTGATCAAATGGCCTAGGTACTCGATCTTTGCTACACCCCATGAGCATTTTGGAACATTAATTTTCAGACTGTTTACGGCGAGGCGTTCAAAGACCAAGTGAAGGTGCCTCTTGTGTTGTTCTTCTGACATGGAAGCGACCAGGATGTCGTTGACCCAACAAATACAGAATTCCAGGCCTTGAAGTACTTAGTCCATGAATCTCTGGAAAGATTGCGCTGCGTTCCGTAGGCCGAACGTCATTGCGGTGAATTCGAATAGGCCAAACGGTGCCGTTACCTCTGTTTTTGGGATGTCCTCTTCATTAACTGGGATGTGATAAAATGACTTAAGAAGATCGATTTTCGAAAAAATACATTAACCGGCTAGATTGGCGGTTACGTCTTGAATGTGCCGCATTGGGTAACTATCTGGCACAGTGGTGGCATTTAGTTGTCGGTAGTCCCCACACGTTCTCCATGTACCGTCTTTCTTTTTAACGAGGTGCAGTGGGCTCGCCCACGCGCTTCTTGATGGGTGACACAATCCCCTGTCTTGTAGGGACTGAATTTCCGCTTTAGCGACCTTTAATTTCTCCTGGTTCAGCCGTTGAGGGCGTTCCGATATTGGCGGTCCCTTAGTTATGATGTGGTGATGCACCGAGTGAGTAGTCACTTTGGTTCTAGTGGCCGAATTAGTTATACTCGGAAAATCTTTGAGTATATCGTCGTAATGCGAGTTTCTTCTGATACTCGATATAGACTCGTCTTGCATCGCGCTGATCTGACCCGCCACTGCACTTTTTATAACAGGATCGCGTAGCTGTTTGTTTCTTATGTCCACTAGTAGCCCGTAGTGGTTTAGGAAGTCGGACCCCAATATAGGGTGTGCTACTTGTGCGATATAAAACTGCTATGGGTACTGACACTGAAGGCTGAGTGATGCATTTAGCGTTGTCTTTCCAAACGTATCTATCGATGTGCCATTTGCGGTGTACAATCTGTACACACCGCGTTTGCGTTTCCTGTGCATTGCGTTAACTGGGAGGACCGAGACATCTGCGGCCGTGGCGATTAAAAATTTAATTTTTGATTTCGGGTCGCCTATTGAGCTAATGATTCGAGTAGTTTTCCAGTGGTGGTACACGAAAACTACAGGGTGGATAACAGCGCACAGCAGCTGCTCCGAATCTCATATGATAGTAACACCATTTCGTGTCCGGCTTTCTTGTAACTGGTGTGGTGTTCGCCTGTCGTGTTGAGTGGCGGCACTGATTACATTGCAGATACACGTTCTTATCTGACCGCTAAATTTTATTAACTTCAGCTCTGCGTTCTATCCTTTGTGGGGTAATGCATTCATCGTGGTAGTTTGCTGCGAGGTGTGCATTATCGTGATTAATCACTTGCGCTGCATTGCCATCTGCGCTGCTACTAGCAATTTTGTCTGCCACCGCTGCAAGTTTGCTTAACTCTGTCACCTCTGATGCTGCGAGAATCACTCGTGTTTGCATGGGAAGGCGTTGAAGCCATAACGATTTCAACATGGTGTCGGACATGTTGTTTCCTGCCACTGGTTGCAATTGCGCTAGCAATCGTGATGGACGCTGTTCCTCTAATTCCAAGCCGTGCATCAATTGTCTGATGCGCTCGTGGTCACTAATTGCGAATATTGACAATAGCCTTGCTTTTAAAGTCTCGTATTTGCCAGTGGCAGGCTGTGATCGGAGACAACTATGTCGAAACGAGCTGCGTTGCTTGCAACGCTGCATGCTCGGAACGTCGCTTCCACGCACGCGAACCACTATTCCAGTTTGCTCTGCCAAAATGGTGGCAACTTACACGTGATGGCTTGAATCCCTGTTGCGTCTTGCATGACGTTTATGCCGATGTTCGCTGGGTTTTTTGAATCGCTTACTACGTCGTGGAGTTCTTCGTTGGCCGTATTCACACGAGTATTTGCACGAGCGTATGAAATAATACTCAACGTTAATTTAATGACACAATGAAGTTTATTTGAATGATAATCTTACAGTTCAAGTTTTGCTCGATCCGTGCGCGTCGACGTATCGTAATCGAAAGCTCCAGAACTTTTCTTTGTACGTCGCAGTGAGAGAGAATTTACATTTTACATTACGGTTGCAAATTCGCGGTGCTACAAATGCAATAGTCATAGACGACATATTGGGTGTACAGCTTAATAACCGGAATTTGACGCTAGATGTCCGCACTAACAAATATCGTGAAAGCTGGAATTTTAAATATATGTCATTTTGAAGGTACATTCGACAGCTATCAAAATCAGTCAACAAAACAATTTTATCTTGTGTGCATCATTATTATCTTTCACGATAGATAACTTCGAAAATTGGAGAAAAAGACATCATTTGCGGGAGGTTCTGTTGGGTCATTTTTTTGCACAGAAAACTGCTGCGGAAAGTCATCGTTTGCTTGTGGAAGTTTATGGCGACGATGCTTTAGCAAAAACACAGTGTTTTGAATGGTTTCAATGCTTCAAAAGTACCGATTTTGACATCAAAGACAAAGAACACCCAGGACAGCCAAAAAAGTTTGAAGACGAAGAATTGGAGACGCTACTCGATGAGGATTCATGTCAAATGCAAGATGAACTTGCCAAATCGTTGGGAGTGACTCAGCAAGCCATTTCGAAACGTTTGAAAGCCACCGGGTACATTCAGAAACAAGGTCATTGGGTCCCCTATGAGTAGAAGCCGAGAGACGTTGAACGGCGCTTCTGTATGTCTGAAATGCTGCTTGAGTGCCATAAAAAGAAATCATTTTTCCATCGGATCGTGACTGGGGATGAAAAATGGATCCATTATGACAATCCCAAGCGCAAAAAGTCATACGTGAAGCCCGGCCAACCAGCCAAATCAACGGCGAAGCCCAATATCCATGGCGCCAAGGTTATGCTGTGTATTTGGTGGGATCAGAAGGGGCCGTTCTATTATGAGTTGCTGAAATCGGGCCAGACAATCACAGGTGACCTGTACCGAATACAATTATTACGTTTGAAGCGTGCCATCATTGAAAAACGCCCGGAATATGCGACCAGACACGAGGCTATAATTTTTCATCATGACAACGCTCGGCCCCATGTTGCAAGACTGTTTGGAAAATAGTGGATGGGAAGTTTTGGCCCACCCACCTTATCGCCTTATAGTCCGGACCTTGCTTCGTCTGACTTTCATTTATTTCGCTCGATGCGAAACACCCTCACCGGAATACGCTTCACTTCAGAGCAAGGCATCCGAAATTGGATAGCTTCGTTTTTGGCCGCCAAGCTGGAGGAATTTTTTTTTCGGATGGAATTCATAAATTGCCTGAAGATGGGAAAATATCCTAGCTTCCTATGGACAATACTTTAAATAAAATATATTGTAAGGTTTTTCCACAATAAAGCAACAAATTTCGCTAAAAAAATCCAGTTATTAAGTCGTACACCCAATATTTATAACCAATAGTATGCTTAAATTTATTCCCTCGTATAAATTAAATCAAAATCACATCAAACTATTTTTTATCCATTCGATCAAGTCTCGGCTACTGCAATGTACTAACTGTACGGCAATTTACTGCCAGCTACACGAAACTTTTATTTAGATGCCAGCTCTACATAGTATACTTAAAAACGTTCAAGTGGCATGCATCGGAAAGCATCTCTTTGTTGCATATGGTGAGCACATGAACAACAAACAACACTTCAGCTTGTTGATTAAGCTTATAGTAGAAAAATTGCGAAATAAAAATCAGAATAAATTTCTGTTAGGTGATATCTCAAAAAATTGGTACACCTTAAAGGCATGTAGTTTTCTCACACATAGTGAAGATCAAGCTCGACGATTATACATTTCACCTTAATTCCACAGATGACGATAGTTATGCAAGGAAAAGGAAGATGAAAAAGTATAAAAGAATGAGCGATTATAATTTTAGTAGAAGTTGAATTTGTAATTACCTAAGAAACGGAGTTAGTTTTTGCTTATTAAATGTCGCTGTGAGGTTTCTTTTTGTCTAGATAAAGTTTTGCAAACTATTCAAGTATGAAATAGGAACATTATCAATCAATTGTGCAATGGCAGTTAACTTTTACATATTCAAATATTTCTAAATTTTAGCGCCCTTTTTAAGCTACACCCTTCGAAAATTAAATCAAAAGAGCAACGTTCGTGGCGCATCTGGAAATGATGACAAAATTTGAGTCTTTGAGGAACAAGATAAAACCGGAGTGGACATCCATGTGTACACGTTGTCGCAACTACCCCTGCGACCGCCTGCCTAACTACGTGTCTTTTTCACCTGCCCCTGCGACCGTGATTCTAAAGCTAGTTAAGGGGAACCCAATGGGTTGTCACAAGAAAGTAAACAAACGCTTATGCACTCGTAAATATGGTTTTATTGCAAATAACACTTCACAGAACAAGAAAATAGCATTGAATACAAATAAAGCATTATGGCCACTTAGGATAGAAAACACTGTCGTATCGATAACCCATCGTTTTCTATCAATAACGCACATTACACTTTTAATTGAGTTCCTCGCTCCGATTTACAATGTCACTCCTTAAAATGTTGTTATCCCTAAACCAGGTGTAATATTACTTTCACTACAGTCAATATGTACCTCCGAACACGTTCTCGAACCGAAAAAACGACTAAATTCCGAATCGTATCTCACGCGCCAGGTAAATTTCGCGTCCATGTTTAGTCGTCAAATTGACAATCTGGCTCTCGAGAGGAGAAATTGTAGAAATTATTGGAAATGAAATGACAATCATGCTCAGAAGGTGGTCGCATCATTTTCTATGGAGCTTATATGAGCATAGCCTCTCCATTTGTTCCGTTCCTCAAAGATAAGTAAGTAAGTAAACTTTATTGAGTCTTTTTTATAACTTGACCATAATACAATCACTAACAAGTACGGTCAGTTCATACAAATTTCCGAATAACGGGACTTGCCGGCGCGTGAGATAGTATTTGTGACAGCGTGCACAGACAGGGCATGGGGAACATGTCACAAATTCGACGAAAGTAAAACAGGAAAGAACAGTCATCAGCTGACTGGTAAGTACATCGCGTTGAAAGAAAAGAGAAGTCCGATAAACAACTGAACGATTTCTACGTTCAATTAAACGAATGTTGTCAAAAGACAAACGTCAAAAGCTGACGCTTTCATTAACTCAAGTTCCTGCAGTATTAGGATGGAATTTAATCGCTTCAGCGGACAGAATTGAATTAATTTATGCCGGCCGATTCCTAACTGGACTTGGATCGAGCATGGTTGGCGAACCAGCTCGAGTTTATACATCAGAAGTAACGCAACCACATCTGCGAGGCAAGTTAAGTGCGCTGGCAGCGGTGTTTATCAGTTTCGGTGTACTTGTGCAGTATACCCTAGGATCCTTCATAATGTGGAAAATTCTAGCAATAACTTCGACCATGGTCCCAGCTGCTACATTTCTGTTACTGTTCTTCACACCCGAAACTCCCAACTATTTGGTAGTGCGTGGTAAAGTTGTTGAAGCTAGAAAAAGTTTGGAAAAACTTCGAGGATCTACGTGGAACGTGAATTCAATCGGAAGGCAAATGCTAATAAGTAAGCGAAAATATCAAATAATATGAAGATGATAAATTAATTCAATTTAAATGTTACAGCAAAGTGACGGCTAAGGACAAGATTGCCAGTTTCTTCAGTCCAGTTACGCTAGTCCTTTTGGGATTTTAGTTCTTCATTTCATGATGTACCAATTCAGTGGTGTGAACGTTATCATATTCTACGCGGTTGAAATTTTCCGCGATTCTGGAACCACAATGAAAACATACACGTGTACCATAATGCTTCGAGCTATTCGTCTAGCATTTACCATAGTTGCTTGCATTCCTCTGCGAAGAATGGGACGAAGGCCGCTAACATTCATTTCGGGTAAGTGTCAATTAAATCAACACGAGGACATTATTTAATATTTTCGAATAACCTTACAGGAATCGGCTGTGGACTTTCAATGTTAGGGTTACTTGTGCATGAAACATAAGTGGGATACTGCTGATCCACCAGAACTCCCAACTGCAACCAGGTTCCCTGTAGCTTGTATCTTCATTTTCACAATCGCGTGCACACTCGGCTTCTTGGTCGTTCCATGGGCGATGATTGGAGAAATTTACCCACAAAATTTCGGGGCGTTGTTGGTGGCTTCACTACATGCAGTGCACATATCTTTATATTCGTCGTTGTCAAAACATATCCTTTCTTAACTCACGCAATATATCGCCATGGTAAGTCATCATGAATAATGAAAACAAAAAGCGGAATTCATTAAAAATTGTCTTTAACTTTAAGGAATGATATTGTTCTACTTCTGCCTGCCAGAGACCAAGGGACACACTCTACAAGAAATCGAAGATTACTTCTCCGGTCAAATTAAAACTCTCAAGAAGGAGAAGCCAAAGAAAGGTGAAAGTGCTCCTCCCCTACTAGAAAAGAAGTAAATTATGTAAATGAGAAAATTAACATACATTCAGTTAGGAATCTAAGAGAACACTTAAGTACCTTGTAATGTTAAAACTTAAGTGAAAATTCCATGTGATATCTTCTTAAATGTTTATCTTTGTATATTAAAGACACAAGTTTTCTTATTTAAACTCGTTGTTAGTGAAAGCAAATTTACTCAGTTCTCTTGTGACACTCTTAAAGGGGCAAATAATAGCGTTATATATTGTTTATAGCTAATTGTTAAATGAAAACCAGATAAGGTTCTTAAAGACAGTATTAAAATGATACACAAATGTTACAATACATAGGTAAATATGTATATGAAATATTATGAAATTGAGTCAGCCGTCAAAGAATGAAAGCTTCTGAAGCACCTCACTTTAATGTGCCACTTATAAAAGTAATATTATCGATAATTATAGCTTGTTGAAAGAATGCGTTAACAGTTAGGGGAACCTTTTTCTAGAAATATAAGAAACTATTTCCCTTTGCATCAAAATAAAATCAAAAAATTCAATGTGTTTATTTCTTCAAGTATGATCCTCCTTTTCATGCTAATCAATGCACTACCAAGTCTCTATGAAGATAAAACTTAATAAATAAGCCTCATTACAAAAAAAGACAGCCAAACCACCTATTTGAGTTAACGGCTACGAATCGAGGGCACCGAAAATACAGGGTTTTCCAATAAGAGGTGTTATTTTGATATTAAAAGAAAAATGCAATTTTTTAATATAAATGATAGGATGTTTATTTCATTATGAAGGGCTAGGTATGCCGTTAACAGTGGAAAATAATATCAGGCAAATGCCGACCGCGCTTACAGGACCATATCCTTTTCATGAAATTTTCCATAACCAAAGTGGCTGCCCTATGTCCTCGATAGCCTCACGAATTCACGAATGAATCACCGCTAGGCTGTTGGCGTATACCTTCTCTTTCACGTGGCCCCATTGAAAGTAGTCGCAAGGTGTTACGTGGTATGGTCCGATGGAAGCCCGAACAATTTTCTGTATTCATTTTAATCACAATGCACTCTTCATTTTCCATTGCTCTTAAATGAACAGATTTCAAAATCACATTCCCGCCAAAAACCTCAGCTTTGTTATCAATCTGGCAATAATATCTTTCGTTAAGCAACAAAATTTGCTAATCTGGTAACACGAAAATGGCTAAATTCCAACGCACACAACTATAATTCCCCGCTTCACGTACAAACCCATACAAACGCAAGCGCGGGCAAACTTACTAACACAATTTCACATATGGGCCGCAGCTCTACCTAACTCTCTTTCGCTAAAGGGCAAAAGCCATTTATTTTCAGTCCTTTCTTGTCTCCATTTTACATTGCCCCATCAATTTTTGTTGTTGTAATTATTGACATCCAAGAGTGACCATACTTGTTAGTTATTGTATTATGAACTTGACATTACAGGGTATGCTTAATGACTATGTGACATTTGACAGTATATGGATGTCAAATAAACTTTGACGGTTAGAAAATATGTATACTTATTTTACATCAGTGTTTTTAAGATATATAGACTTTGCCATTTGCTCATATGGCTTACGACATGAGTAGTTTGACAAATAAATACGTTAAAACTTAATCTAAATCTAACCCTAATATAACTTAAATCTATTCCTACATCTAACCTAAAACTATAAGCTGCTTAGTACAGCACTCGAATTTATTTACATTTATGTATATTTATCTTGTGGTTTTATTTTATTACACTTATGTTCTAACTAAATTTGCAAGTATTTTGTTTAACCACGGTATGTGTTCGGTTCAGATGAAACGTAAAACGCCGGTTTATTGGTAGTTACGGAATCAATGGGATCGTGGTGGTATTGGTCAAGGATTTTAAAGGGACATAGGTAGTAAGGATTATTATTTGCGGTAGTAGGCTCGAAAAGTGCGCGAATACATTGAAGGGGGTGCTCCCGCCACTTCTCTAGGCGTTTTTTAGACATTGCCAACATGTAATGGAGAATCGGTTCTATCTCCGTATCTTCGTAAAGGATAGGATTCCTGTAGTACTTCTTATTAGGCCGTCTGTATTTGGATAGGCATTTCCGAAGGATCTTCCTCTCGAAGATTTGGATTTCTTCGGCCGCAGTAGGCGAGATTGTTAGCCATGCCGGAAACGCGTAGGTAATGATCGGCCTAATAAGAGTTTTGTACATTAACACCTTAACTTTTGGGCAGACTGATTTCGAAGAAAGGAGAGACGAAATAATTGCGGACGCTGCTTTCGCTTTATTGAGAATTTTCCTTGCGTGTCTATTCACCTTAAGTCGATTGTTAAAATGGACTCCAAGGTATTTGATATTTTCCTTGAGAGGAATGATTTCACCAGCAATATGTGCTTGCAAATTCCTACTTTGAGACACGGCAAGACGGTGCCCTCTCCCGCTGGCATTTCTGAAGCAGATCAGTTCCGATTTGCTGGCATTTATTTCGAGCCCCCAGTACTTCAGATATTGAAAGATGTTGAGGACAGAGCGCTGCAGCTTTATTTGGGCCATCTCTGGGAGGCTATGGGTGACCGTGAGGAGGACATCGTCTGCATACATTGCTATATCGATAGTCGAGCAGTTTGGACGTGGGATATCATGAAGGAAAAAGTTGAACAGGGCGGGACCGAGGATAGAGCCTTGTGGGACTCCCGAGTTGATAGGGATAGGATTTGAAATGAGGTTCCCCAGTTTAATTTGGGATGTTCTATCCGAAAGGAAGCTGTATAGGATTCTGAGGATTGCGACCGGACAGGATGCCATTTTCAATTTGTATTTGAGCCCGTTAATCCAAACTGAGTCGAACGCTTTTTTCAGGTCTAGAGCACAGGCCACTGTGCACTCTTTCCGCCGAAGATTGCGGGTGACTCTATTGTGCAATAGCATTATTGCATGCTCCGTGGATCGTTCACGTTCAAACCCAAACTGAAAATCGGGGATCAGGGGACCAGTAAATTCGTTCAAGTTTCGCAGAATAACTTTTTCAAGGGGTTTACCCATGTTAGGCAAAAGGGAAATTGGCCGGAAATTATTAATGCTACCTTCGCAGCCTGGTTTTGGTATTGGTATTAGTTTGCTAACTTTCCAAGGTTTTGGAAAGTATCCATTATTAATACAATTATTGTATAATATCGTCAAGAAGGAGGAGATGGTCTTTCTGCACTTCTTGAGTATTCTGCTCGGGATACCATCAAGGCCGTGAGATAGCTTGCTATTTAAAGCATTTAGGAGGTCTTCTACTTCCGTTTTCGAGGTGAAGAATCCGGCGAAGATTGGATGTTGTGGAGAGGATGCTTTATTATAACTAGAGAATATAGTTAAATAAGATCCCTCGTACCCTTCCGTCGTTAGTAGAACCTCTGCTTTAACGTTGTTGTTCAAAGCTATGTTGGATGACTCACGGCGACAATAAAGTTGTTTGAAGTATTCCTCACATGCAACGATCTTTTCAGATTGTGCAGTGAAGTCTTCGTTCCCTCGCTTTATAGGGTCTTTCTCAATGTTGAATTTGGAACTTTTACGGCCCGTGAATTGATTTATCGTTTTAAAAACATCTGAAGATGGTCGCAGTGATATCAGTCTGCTTTTATAGAAGTTGTTGACTTCTGATCTGATGCGTTTTTGGATTTCACGGGAAATGCTCGTTATTTGCGTTTTAAGTTCCAAATACTCCTCATTGTACCGGTTAAAGCTTCGATGGTAAATACGCTTAAGCCGTTGGAGCATATGCTTCCGAGTTTTTATTAATTGAAGAGTCTCCTGAGTTAGACATCTATAAAGCGGGCTGCGTGGTTTCTGGAAAGGGGCATGCTGGTCTAGACACTCTATAATGGCAGATGTTAGTGCTGATATATGCGAGTCTATTTCTGCGTTCGAGAGAACGATATTTTCCGGTGGGAGGTTCGGAAGGAGGTCTTTGAGGTCTTTTCTGAAGTTTGGCCAGTCTATGGAATTAAACGGTCTATAGTGAGGTGGGCAAGTAGGAACAGGTATGTGTGATCTAAGGGTTATATTGAGATGGAGGCCATGATGGTCCGATAATGAGGTAAATGCGGAGCAAGTGAAGGGAATTGTGGGATCGTTGAGGTCAGAGGATATTATGAAGTTGTCTAAAAATGAGTTCCCTCTGGGAAATGTTGGGACCCCAGCATTTGCTATGGATGCTGAGAGGAGGGCGTCCGCATGGAGCCATTCAAATAGATAGTTCCCGTTGGTATTTCTTGTGGAGTCCCCCCAGTGTTGGTGTCTGGCATTAAGGTCTCCTCCTAGAATAAATGAGTCGTGGGATGAGGCTGTTGCGAGGATTTGGTTAAGTGTAAATGGGATCTGGGGACCTAGATTGCACGGGAGGTATAGGGAGCCAATAAGGATTTTGGCTGGGTTTCCATTGGGTCGCCTGGTGTTGAGCGTTGCTAACGTACATGAGGAATTATTTTGTTCAAAAGGGATTTGATGGATATCTAAATCATCCCGAAACAGTATCGCGGTACCTCTGCCACTGTCATTTCGAAGCACATGGTAGTTCTCCAAGCGGACTTTGTGGTGCTGGTTAAGAACTGTTTCGTTCAGAAGAAGGATGTCGGGTTGGGAGGATTTGACCAAATCAGCAATGTAAAGCCTCTTATCATGTGAGATTAGGGAGTTTATATTAAGGGATATAATGGTTAGTCTATTTGCAACCATAAAGGTTGAAATAGAAATTGAGGAGCGCCATTGGCTTCTCTTGGTCAGGAGTGGTGTCAAAGTATGGGAGGAAAGCCCTGACCTTGGACAGGAGTTCACTGGGAGAGACTCCCAGCCACTCCACGGTTATTTGTTGTAAGCGTTCGACGGGATTGGGAGTTGGTGAAATAAAATTATGGGTCGGAGTTCCACTCCTTAGAACCTCTGAATATGAGGTCCCATTGGAGGGAGGCGCAAAGTGGTGTGGGGTTGTAGGGGTTGGTGTAGTATTTGGGTAAATGGGGAGCGGTGAGAATCTTTTCTGAGGTGTCATCCGTTTGGCTTTATTTTCGATTGCCCTGTCTAACAATCTTTTCCGTTCGGGACAGCCGGAAAAATTGGCTGGATGCCCATGGGTCTTGCACATGGTGCAGAATGGCGCGGTTTCCGGCTTGTCCATATTTTTTCTGGGGCAGCTTTCGGAATTATGCTCCTCCCCACATGCTACACATCTCATGTGGAATCCACAATTGGTGGATACGTGCCCGAATCTTTGACACCGATAGCATTGCACCAGATCACTCCTTTTGGGGCGTTCCCATACGGCTCTCTGGTTCAAAATGTAGCGCAGCTTTATCATCTCCTTCTTATCAGCCTGCGATCCCACTGTTATTCTAAATAAATCTAGGTCGATTTTATTCGCTCTCGACCAAGCAGTTGTAAGTGGACTGACAGTCTGGAGGCCTAAATTCGGGATTTGTCTGGCTATGTCCTCTCGAACAGCCTCCACTCCAAATTCAGAACTAATACCCCTTAGAATAACGACACATCTTTTCTTTTCTTTGGGAGTGAATGAATATCCCACTGCTTCCGTGTTTTTAAGCAGGTTCATAATGTAGTCGTGCGCCTCGAGTTTGTCCACTATGACTTTAAGTCGGGAGTTCGACAATTTAGTGATTCGGTACTCTACACGGGTACCATCTCTAAGGGTGTATCTGTCCATGATACCTTTAAGTACCGTTGCCTTTAAATTTTCAACGAATATTGGTGGGCACCATACCTTCTTTACTCGACTGTTAGCCCTGTTTGAGATATTATTATCGTTCGCCAGTGCGCTGAAAGGGTTAGTATTAGGTGTGGGTGGGATTGGTATAGGAACCGGGGTTTTACGTTTGGTAACTAATTTACCCTTTGCTACTATAAATTCATTTACCTTACAGTTAATGAGGTTAATATCTTCGTTGAAACTTGAATTCTTTGCTGTTGTATCGTCCGCATCCATCATGTCCGAAGGCATTTCCTTGCGGGCGGCTTTGGTCTTTGGTTGCTCTGCCATCGTGTTCGCTTGCTCCGCTGTCGTGTTCGCTTGATTCGCCATCGTGTTTGCTTGTTGACAATAACTACTCCATTTTGCCGCCTTGGTAATACTAGCCACGGTGTATTTTATGGGCGCTCGCCCAAGATGAAGTTTCTGCTTTCTTTCGGTCTTCAACCTTCAAACTTTATGTATATGATCTTGTGTGATGAAATATACTTATAAATGTTCGTTTTCTAATAGGTTTTTTTTATAATTTCGATATTGACAATTCACACGCGTGTTGACCGTTTCAACTTCCAAACGTCAAAATCCGTTCCTCAAAGATTTGAGTTGATATTCCACTCCAGTGTTCCATTCTCAAAGATCCACAATGTGTTCCATTAGCATCGGGCCGTTCCTATTAGCTACCTGTTCCAAGGTTTATTCCTTTTCTCTCCTCCCCTCCCAAGAACCCTTTTGTATCTGACAGATCTGACAGGTGACAGTAGCAACGCGAAATTGCGGTGATTTCCTCCATGGGACAATTATTGCATATTTTTATTAACGTTAATTGATCGTTTAGTTGGTGAAATTCGGAGATTGTTTTTTGTAGCGGATTATCAACTTCGTATGGTTCTAATTGAGTGAAACCAGAGAAATTAATGTACATGTATCAACCACTTCGTCGCAAAACTGAGAGAAAAACGAAAAATGATTGCTCTACTTCGGAACCAGAAGAATGTTTTTGGCATAAGCTCGTACCATCGGATATCGTACCATAAGTGTAAGTTTTTGCATGGAAAATAACGTTCACACGTAAATAAATTGCTTGTCATGCCTATCAATAGACAAATGAAAATAAAATGAATGTGATAAGCAGATAACCAGCTGTTGCGAGACTTTTATATTTGGACATTACATAATTCTTTTTATTAAAAGTGGAAGAAGGAACATCTTGTAAATTTGACATTTTGCATATATCACAAAACAATGTGAAATTATCCAACCCAAACAACATATTCGTGTAATCTACATTTGGCCTAGCTGTTAAAAAATGGGGGTTGTGTGGATTGCCCGGTAAGATTCTAATTCAGTTGAAGATTTGTTTTCAATGTCCTGTCCTGTCTGAAATGCTCAATTTTTGGCACGTTATTTATGGATCAATTACCGAGTTGGTTGAATGCTTGATTTGAAGTGCAAGAAGTCATATGTTAGCTGTGATGGTCAAACATTAAGTATTTAATCTTGATTACTGATTGAGGAATTAAAATATTTGACCATATTAAACATATTTCTTCCAATCCAATCTTCTAGTACATCTGGGCCATACTAACAATGCTTTTTTTTGTTTTTTTTTTTGCCGTATTAGTTATACACATCAATAGAGATATAAATGAAACAACAGCGTTATGTAAATACATATATAAACGTTATTATTATGCAAACTAAAATTCAATGAAATGTTTTAAATTGATTTTGTGTGATTATTGCATCAATATTTGGCTTAAAAGGTGTAATTGCACGCCTCAATGTGTTCTCAAGATGGTCATCATACATTCTGCTCCTTATTTTATTTTTGTTTCATTATTTCTTCTTTGATTCTTAAATATTTGACTTCATGGTCCGCACTGAAAAAATTCGCGCCGGGACGACAGGTTGGGCACCTTTGCTTTAACACTTTAAGGATCGAACTTGATGCATTGAGAACAGATTATAGATTATGAGTTTTCGGATTCCCTATATTTGCACTTGAGACAAGTAAAGAAAACGGTTTGTCCTTCATCAGCAGATCTCAGTTGAACTGTAGCATATGACATTTTATTATTTCCACATTTAGTACACTTTCTCTCTACAATTGGCCCATCAGCTTCTGGTATCCTAAACGCAATTAACTATATGAACCAGCTTTGTTACTAAGCGTCTGAACCGAAACGATACTTAACGTACGACATCGCCAACTGGCGTCAGATATGAAATAATCATTTAAATATGCTTATCTGATGCCATTCGTTCGGAGAAACAAATGGGGTTGCCTATTTTGAAAACCATGCAAGAGAGGCTAATCAAGATAAAAATATCAATAGCGATATCTAGCCTACCAAACGCTGCGTAGTTCTTGGACGCGAATAACTGGTTTATGATAACTGAATGCGCACACATGTTGTCCAATCGAAACGTTGACCACCAACATTTCCTGTGAGAACTACCCTACATTGTCAATGATGACCTATTTAATTCATAGCCTTCAAAATTAATTAACGAAACAAAGTCCAACTTCTGAAACAGCAAAATATCTTCAACTTCATTCCAGAAAGCTGATTTTGGGATTGAAGATAATGCAAATGCAGCTCAACGATGAGTTACTAAACAGCTAGTAACAATAATAATATATTGATAATCACAGTATAAAGTTACAATTATTATGCTATAAGAAATTTGTTCCTTTGACCATTATTTTTGTTAAAATTTCAAAGTAGTTGAAATTAACATCAAGAGTATTTAATTATATCTAGAAATAACAATATATTTTATTATTAAAAAATAGGATACTTCCAATTTAGTTTCACGACTTTCCGATTTTGTTAAGAATAAGTCAAAGTCAAAAGCGCTTTATTCAATACTAATCATTATAAATTTTAAAAAAATATAAAGCAAATTCTAAACAATAAACATACAAAAACTTGCTAGCCCAAATGGCTCTCTAAATTTATACGTTATCAGTTAAACATATTTTATCAAAAAAACTAGAACAAATCCAAATTAACTAAGATTATTACATATATTATAATTTGATTGGAAAAAGGAGAAAAAACCAACCTACACTATTCAAAATTATTTATAATTTGAACACAACTGTGAACTTTTATCCTATACCTAATATGCGATCACATTATTCCTAACCTACGCGTTAAACCTTATATGTAAACCTAATATAATAAACATAACATATATCTAACCTATCCCTAATTTTTAACACAAACAAACAACAACACTAAATGTAGCAATAATGAGCTGAAACTCAAAAACAAAGTAATGAAAAACACAAAAATTGAAAATAAACACGAATAATTCAGACATTGTCATTCAGCCACCAATACCGAGATTGCTCTGTCTCAGCTCGACCAGCCTCAACGAATCTAGCAAATGAGTATCTCCATTGAAATTGTTGGTCTCGTGAACTCAAATTCGGAGAATATTTTATCTGCTTATCGGTGGCCTGTCGATATCTGTGATATATAACTGGAACGCCTCCAGAATCAAAAACATTTCGATTCACGTCCAAATACACGAATGCTTCCGGAGGAACGAATCCAGTAGAGAGGTAAGTCGCAATATACCCGTCTGTAGGGTGGAACGGCTGTGAAATCCAAGGGTTTTCACTCACAGTTACAGATCTTGCGATATGATTCCGAAGAAGTTTCAATATGAAGATATGTACTCTCGTCACTTTAGCAGTTTGATGAATTCTTCTATTCGATATATAATGCTTCCAATCTGTCTCAGGCTTTCTGTACAAACCAGTACATGCACGAAGACATTTCCTTTCGAAAACTCTTAATTTTTCCATAGTACTAGCACTCTGGTTGTACCAGATCTGACATCCATACGTCAAAACTGGTCTAACCGGGGTCTTGTAACAGATAATTTCTACCTTTTGATCAATGTATCTGGAATGAAAGAGTCTTCGTAGGGCCATTGTTGAGTTCCTGACACCCCTGGGCGCCCATCACGGCCTGATCCGGCAACATCAACGCTTAGTTATTTAAGGTTGATTCACCGTAGTAATTAGCTCATTTTTAATCAATTCTATTGATTTATCAATTGATCGATCATTTTAACTCAATTCACCGATCGATTGATCAATCATTCACTGTTCCCTTTAAGAACAATTGAATTTGCCTTTCGCCGGCATTTCACCCAAATTCAATAATTTTATTCAATTCAAATATCTTAATTCAATTCAATATTCATGAATCCTAAATTTTGCCAAGCACTGTAATTCGAATTGCTATTTTCAGTTCCCAGCCAAATTGCTGACCCATGCACATTCAGCCAGTGCATTTGTCTGTGAAGTGGATCCGTAATCAAAGACCAGGACAAAAGAGCCCTGGCAACAACAGCCATGACTACTTTTTGTGCCTTACTGAGCATGATTTTGATATGTTCAGTACAGTACAGATACTGATCGAGATGAATATCGAGGTATCGAACACAGGATTCATGTGGAACCCGTTCTGAACTACCCTCGTCAGCCATGATGTGGAAATCCTTCGAATTACGTTTCACGTGTTCACTGACCCCCTGCAGCGTTGTCCGAAACAAGATTGTTTCGCACTTCTGCGCATTGATTTTCATTCGCTAATTGTCAGTGTACAGCTGCACATCATTGAGCATTTTTTGGAGATTGCTCTGAACTATTGTAGCTTTTCGGTCTGCCGTATAGGTAATCAGATCAGATCAGATCGCGTTGGCGAGACGTTAAAATCACAGCCGTTCAATAGCTTGCAAATGAATATTGAGAAGAGCAGAGGCGCAGTAACTGTTCCCGGCTGTAGACCATTCAAGACCTTGAATTCGCGCATTGTTCTCAGATTTCCAGCAGTTACAACAAATGATTTCCCGTATAACATATTGCACATCATGACGACAAGGTGTCTGGGGAACCTGTCCTGAAGAAGTTTAAAAACTAGTCCATCTAATTACACCGTATCGAAGGCTTTCACCATATCAATGATACACGCTCCAACACATTCTCTATCATTTAGTTTCCAACAGATGTCTGAGGTTACTTTCTTTATTGCATGTATGGTCGAATGCCTGGCACGAAAACCAAATTGGCAATTCGGCATCAATTCATATTTCTCAATGTGGGCGTTTAATGGTTTGTTGAGTATCACTTCAAACACCTTGCTGATGTTAAGTAGCAAGCTGATTGGGCGATAGCTTTTAGGGCATGAATATCTTTTCCTTTCTTCAAGATCGGAAATACCTTAGCCTTTTTCCGCTCATTTGGGAAATATGAATTGCTCAATATGCTGTTGAACAATATGCAATAATTCCTAATAGCAACCTGAGGCAAATGTCGGAGAACTACATATGGGATACCATCAGTACCACATGATTTCTTGTTGTTTATCCTGCGAAATATGAAACACAAGTCGTCATAGCTGACAAAATAATCAATAAGATTCAAGCTCGGTAGGAGGTCAGATGTTAATGTTTCATTGAAATGACGAATTGATTCACCGTTCAGGCCGAAGAATTGATTCACCGTTCGGAAACTTTTGCTTCAACGACCTCTGAAAATATTTGATTCCCTCTCTCAGGGTTTGGTAAATGAACCAATTCAAAATGTGTTCCAATCAGGGCAAGTTTCTGTAATCCCTCACATATAATCCTGTTTCCATTTCTACCCGGAGTCGTACTATCAATGAAGATTTATCTCATCACTAGTGACTTTAAGATTCGATACCTTCACTCGAGACTTCTTACAGAATATGCTGTTCACGTTCGCGAAAACGCCATCTGGGTCCTGTGGGCTAATACTCCTCAAGTTTTCTGCCCATTGATTGCTGACCTCACTCGTGAAGTATGAACGGATTAAGTTCCGGACATTCTTCAGGTGTAATTTCAACAAAGCCAACGAGGGATGGTTGTAGTCCAAAAATCGCCGATAAATATTGTTGACGCGGGTGAGAAGAAGGCTTTTCAATCTTTTCAACCTTGCGATGGTTGGTGTTTCCTATCATTCCGTATTGTTTCGATGTTTAATGTTGGGAACTTTTTTCTCAATCGTTTCCAACGTCAGCTTCTCTAACTTCCACAAATAGAGATCCATTTCATCGTTAGTTAGATTCCTGTCATTAGGAACCATTGAGCAAGAGTTGCCATCATCAGAAGGGGGACATTGCTTCTGGTACTCCCGATTAAACTTCTTTTGAAACTGAAATTCAACCGATGATTTTCATGTTGAACTGGAATGAGGAAGAGATCATCCCTTTAATGATTGATTTCCATTACGATTGCGTTATGGTCGATATCGTGAGGAAGCACCTGCAGTTTCAGTTGAGGACTATTAAAGCTGAATTCAAGTCTTGCGTCAGCAATGCAGAGGTCCAAATATGAATATGTCCGAGGATATGTTGGGAACTCCGACCCATATAGATTGCTCCTGTATTCAATTTAGTTCTCTGTTATCTACGATTTCAGGGATAAACCTCGGATTATTGGTGGCGTTCAGCCATGATGTATGCTTGGTGTTCAGGTAACCAGCAAGAATATAATAACAATGCAGCCTGTTCAATTTAAGTATTTCAAACAAGGAATTGAGTTCCTCCTTGAACTTGAGAACATTTGGACCAGTTGCATAAGCAGAGATAACGAAGAGGTTATCCCCACCTGGCAGTGAAATTTTGATAACAGACACTTCAAGAGATTCAAAGCTTTTGAATTCGACTTTTTCAATATTTTGGAAACAATAGGGTCTTCGAACCAATATTCCGGTGCCACCTCCCCAAGCACCTATTACCCTATCGTTTCTTACGAATTCAAAATCCTTGAATGTCATGGAGTGCCATGAATTGCGGTGGGTTTCGGTGAGAAGCATGATGTCAGGCTTTTGCTTAACAATGAATTCAAGGAGATAATCACGTCGCTGTATAGCAACAATGGAGTTGACATTGATCGATATGAGACGAATCCTATCCATGGGAATGTGACTGGATGGCAAAATATTTTGAAGTACGTTCGCCTAAACGTTGAAAAACGAAATTGATTTTTTGGTCTTGTTTATCTATTCTATCTGCAAGAGATTCAAGTTGTTGGTAAATTTTGAGAAGCAGGTCATTATTGCAACTTTCATTATTTATTTTATTTACATTATTGTCTGCTGGTGCTCTAACAGCAAGGGCAAATTATACTCCGGGTTTGACGAAATTGGGAGGTAAAAAATTGCGATGTACTTGGGTTTGTTTTGGGGAATGATGCTGGATGACCAAATATACCGCAGTTAACACAATATAATTTTTCTTTTGGCTCCATCTGAGCCAATTTTCGTTCACCGGGGGCGTGAATATATTTGCATTTAACACAGCGATAGTTCATGGCACAATTGGCAGCCAAATGTCCGAATCTTTCGCACCTGTAAAACTGGTTGACCTCAGTTTTTTTAGAGGCGTTCCCACCTCACAACTCTAAAGTTTAAGTACCTTACCTGTTGGAGGCCCTCGGACTGCTACCGTTAGAAATTTGGACCAAATAAAACGGTAATATTTTGCCTTCAACAGTTGATCTCCTTGTAGCAAAATTTTTTACACTAATAAACTTAACAGCTGGTGCTGCTTCCTGCAACATTTCAAGGAAAACAACTCTATTCTCCCCACAGTCCAAGCCCTTCAATAGGAAGTTCTGATTTTTCTCTGCCTTTGGCGTGTATGTGAAGTGACGAGCTTTTACACTATTAAAATCATCTTTCGCTAGCTTGAAATTAGCCAATGTTTTTGTCTGAATTGTGAGTTTATCAGCGGGCATTCTCTTAACTTCAAAATTGTCGATCTTATGTTCGGCTGTCAATAGGCGAACCATATCCCCTCCACGCTGCCCAGGAACATTAATCGGAAGAACTTTCTCAGTTATCTTAATATTTTTAATATATTAGGAGAACCAGCAGACACACCAGTTGGCTTCTTCTCCTTCTCCTTATTTTTCGATTTTAAATATTCAGTAAAATTATTACTACAATCATTAATATTACCTAAGTTATCTTGGCACTCCACCTCGATGTCCATTTCGTCATTCATCGTAGACAGTACCGCATAGTAATTGGCGCTGTTGTTTGCTCCTCCTGCGCTTAGTATGTTTTCAGCACCATGGTTTGATGTCTTGTTCGTATCTTGTAATGTTGTTTTATATGTTTGAGCCTTTTGGGTGGCTACTGTTTTTTCGTTGGTCTTATTTGTTGTCGCGTCCTTTTTCTCATTCTTCTTATTTGTTATCGCTTCTTCTTTGCCGCATGTATTCTGCGGCTTCATCACTTTTGTTTTGTTTACATTTGTTAATGTCCGGATCGTTTCCTCCAAATTTTGTATTCGGAGTTTCATCTCATCATTTTGTTTAGTAGCCTTTGCGTTTTCTCTGGTTACTCTTTTGTATTCCTAATTGAAAGCATAATACGCTTGCCATGCTCACCTGTCTTGTTCGTTTTTCCGTTTCATGATTTTTTCATTCGACACGTTAGAAATGCCTAGCACTGGGTCCCCCAACGGTGGGAAGCCGTCGGGCTCCTCCATACCCCGGTGAAAAAAAAACGTTTCTTCTTTTTTTGACATTTTTGAAACTTTCTCGCAAATAAAATCCAGATACTCGATAAATTGTTCGAATGGTTCGACGATGTAATACGTTTTTTAAAAAATTACTTTCTAATTGACGTTTTAAAAATTATTTTAATTTTTAAAAATTAATGACAGGAGCTTTTAAAAACACGTCTACACGCAACGAGTGCTATGTTAGACGTAGAATCTTGTTAAGAATAAGAAAATGTATGATTTGTTTGGATCTAGTAATCTGTAAGACTTAAAAAAAATAGTGCGTGAAGTATCTCCGCGCGGAATAAGTGAAACTTCGTAATGTGGAAATGAAAATAGGAAGGGGTAGAAATTAATTGAATGTGATTTGCGATCCGTATAAAAGCGAAATTCTTTAAAATCTGGTTGATTAATATTCAAGCCCCGACCGAAGAAATTTGACATCGAAAGGCTCCAAACGGCGTCTGTGGCCCCTCGACAACCAGCTAGCTCCCATCTTATCAGACACATCGTTAAAGACGAGCAAGGAGCTCTGGATGGGAGTGAAAGCGGCTATTACGACCGCGGCAGAACAGACGATCGGACATCAAGCCCGGCGCAAAAGGAATGAATGGTTCGATGATCAGTGCCAGAATGCGTTAGATAAAAAGAATCAGGCGTGGTAAGAATACATAGGTAGAAAAACCAGGACGAAGAGAGAACACTATGAAAATCCCAGAAGAGTAGCGAATAAGATAATTAGGATTAAGAAAAGAAAATACTATGACAACCAATTGAGAAATATAGATGTAAGTTTAGCGAGCAACAACACAAGACAAGCATACAAAGTAGTGAAAAGCCTGAAAAGTGGTTACCAGCCCAAAACAACGCTCTGTCGTGATGGCATCGGCAATATCATCGTTAATGAAACGAAGATTAAGGAAAGTAGGGCATCATATTTTAAGAACCTCCTTAATCCTCCTCACAGCTCCAGAGCAATGGAGCCTATATAT
Source organism: Odontomyia ornata (assembly GCA_963969285.1). Classification (NCBI taxonomy): domain Eukaryota; kingdom Metazoa; phylum Arthropoda; class Insecta; order Diptera; family Stratiomyidae; genus Odontomyia; species Odontomyia ornata. Next base: position 172,332,010 of record OZ017742.1, read on the forward strand.
GTCTGCGGAGAACGTCCATTGGCCCCACAAACTCTGGATGAAGTTTGTTCCGCTATCAAAGCCCAAAGGAATAATAAAGCGGCGGGCATCGATGAGATTCCAGTGGAGCTCATCAAATATGGTGGCAGTAGTGTTCATCAAGCTATTCACAAAGTCATCCAGCACATTTGGCAACAAGAACATATGCCGAAAGAGTGGAGCCAATCAATTATATTCCCTATCCACAAAAAAGGTGACAAGCTACAGTGCGAAAATTATAGAGGCATATCACTACTTTGTACGGCGTACAAAATATTTTGAAAGATCTTAGAAAATAAAATCGGATCATACACCAACAGTATTATTGGGGAGTATGAAGGTAGTTTTAGAGCAGGCAGATCGACGGTAGAACAATTGTTTACAGTCAAGCAGGTACTTGAAAAGTGCTGGGAGTTCAACATAGACGTACACCAAATTTTCGTTGACTTTAAGCAAGCATACGACAGTATTGATCGTAACGTACTGTACCAAATAATGCTTTGCTTTAGCATCCCAGCCAAATTAGTCCGTCTTACCAAAATGACAATGACGTCGACGACCTCCCAAGTCCGCATCAACAACCAACTCACCGATGCCTTTGACACAAATATCGGACTAAAGCAAGGAGATGGGCTGGCCCCAATGCTATTCAATTTGGCTCTAGAGTGCGTCATAAGGAAGCTACCTGTCGATACGCGACGTACATTACTATTCAAGTCGAGCCAAGTAGTAGCCTATGCGGACGACATCAACATTTTGTCACGGTCATTAACAATTGCCAAAGAACTCTTCCTAAAACTCGACAGCGAAGCAAAACTAGTAGGGCTACAAATCAATGAAAATAAAACAAAGCTCATGACGCAGTCGAGGAAAATACCTCAAGTATACAAAACATCACACTTGGCGGATATAGTATCGAAAATGTTAACGAATTTGTGTATTTAGGCGCCAAAATAACGAGAACGGGCAAGGAAAGAGACGAAATACGCCGGAGAATACAGCTCGCAAATAAAATATTTTATTCAGTATTGACGATCTTGAAGACCAGCTGTATACACAGGAAAATAAAGCTCCAAGTATACAAATCTGTGATAAGACCTGTGTTATGCTATGGATATGAAACATGGACCCTAACCCAAGCATCCGCAAATATATTGAACGCCTTTGAGCGACGGGTCCTAAGGCGAATAATCGGAGCGAAGCTAGACGGGGACCAATGGCGAATTCGATACAACCATGAGCTGTATGAAATTGTTTACGACCCTGAGGTGTCGACGATTATAAGACTGCGGAAGCTGCAATGGGCTGGCCACATGAATCGTATGGACGAACAGCGGATATCCAAAAAGGTACTCGTTGGGAGAACTGAAGGCCGGCGGCCAGTGGGGAAACCGAGGAAACGCTGGTCTGACTCGGTTGACGAACCCAGTTCATCGCTGCTCGGATTTCGAAATTGGAAGACGCGGTCAATGGACCGAAACAGTTGGAGGTGCTGTTTGCAGGAAGCGAAGGCCCGAGAGGGGCTGTAGTGCTAAACGAAGAAGAAGAAATTGATTTTCAGTAAACTCATATTGCTTCTTTAAGACAAACTTTATTAACATTGCGTAAAATTCACAATTGATCGCATCTTTTAATTATCATTTTCGAGTGGAGAAATATCCAAATCTATAACATTTACAATGGGATTATGATAACTAAAGTAATATACAGTCTTCCACAAAAGTCAAGGTACAGAGAATCGATAACTGAAAATTGTATTACTGAATCAATATTTTTATTTGAAAACCAAAAGTTACGAAATGGTAATAATACGAGTTCTGTTGAATTTAAGTTTTCATAAATTTAAAGGGATTCGGCAATAATGATCATTGAAGACAATAATTTTTTGTTGGCAATGTCTCTTTTCTACTCCACAAAAGTCTTGGTACAGTTGCAGAAAATGCCCTGTTATTTGTAAAAAGGGGAATCCCCCAAGTACATATTATCAGAGTGAGTTATCAACCGTAGGCCGCTGTCTTTAATATCGCGTCCGTATTTGTGGTGTATCTTTTATTTAATAAAATTTTTAAAAAATGAGTCGAAAGCAGTTGAGTATTAAGGAGCGTGAAATAATTATTGATCTGCATTCAAATCAGAGCAAATCATATTCTGAAATAGCTGAACTAGTGTTGCGAAGTCGGTCAACCATTCAAAAAGTGATAAATCGATTTAAGAAGGAAAATAGAGTGGAAAATGTGCCCCGAACAGGTCGTCCATCTAAACTAAGTGCAAAGGACAAGAGAAAAATTTCGCGAATGGTAAAACAAGCTCCATTTCTAGGCTGTAGAAAAATCTGCGATGTTCTTGGAATTAATGATAAGAAGGAGGTTAGCGCAGAAACTGAGCGTAGAGCTGTCGTAGAAGCTGGATTTTCATCTCGTACGCCTAGAAGAAAACCTCTTGTAAGTTCCATAAACAAACAAAAAAGAATAACATTTGCAAAAGCATATATTGACAAACCAATAACGTTTTGGGATAATGTTTTATTTTCGGATGAGTCTAAATTTTGTATATTTGGTGTAAATGGGCATAAGAGGGTCTGGCGAAAAGTAGGAGAAGCATTTAATCCCAAGAACACTATTAAAACAGTAAAACATGGAGGCGGTGGTGTTATGGTTTGGAGTTGCATGGCTGCTGCTGGAGTTGGAAATCTGACATTCATCGAAAACACTATGGACCAGAACTCTTATTTAGAGATTCTACGAAACAACATGAAACAAAGTGCAGCCAAATTAGGTATGCGAGAAGATTTCTTGTTTCAACAGGACAATGACCCTAAGCACACTGCGCATAAAGTTCGAATGTGGCTATTGTACAATACTCGCATGCTTGCTACACCGCCTCAAAGCCCTGATTTGAACCCTATAGAGCATCTTTGGAATGAGCTTGAGACAAAAATCCGAAAAAGAGTGATATCAAGCAAGGCGCAGCTTAAGGATTTTATATTGGAGGAGTGGGCCAGAATCAGCAGCGAATTTACTAAAAAATTGGTATATTTTATGCCTAAAAGACTGAAGTCAGTAATTCAGATGAAAGGATATCCAACAAAATATTAAGAAAAGTATAATTCAAATAACTATGCAAGACTATAATTACAATTTGTATCATTTTTCTTTAGGTGTACCATGACTTTTGTGGACTTCATTCATTGACTTTCCAACACATTATATGTAATAATATATTAATACGACAGAATTTTCGTTTTGTTTTACATGAATTTAAAGTGTAATGATTATAGTTGAAGTAATACCAAAAAAAATTTATCACTATAGGTTTTTTAAATAAAAATATCAAACAATTTTCATGATATTTATCACTGTACCTTGACTTTTGTGGAAGACTGTACGAAATGTTTGAGTTCTATTTTTTCAATATTTCTTGCTCGGTACTCTCTCTGGTATCCGCGGCTGATTTCCTTTTCTTTGATGTTACTGATCCTGCAACGTTAATTGTAGAATGATCACTAGTTCTATTCAACGACTCTTTTTCCTGCTCCGCTCGCTTCCGTGCTCTGTAATCACGGTAATATTGTGCAGTTTTCCCTCGTGGACCTCTTGAACCAGTGGAAGTGCTTGTGGTTGCCTCATCGTCTCGCCCTGGAAAATGTATTTATATTAATAATGTATGTGAATGCGTCATAATGTAATTTCAAAAGAGAAAACCTAACAATCAATTGATATTCACAAGAGACGTACCTTGACATAACCTTAAATCCGTCGCATTGTCCGTGGTATTGTTTTCACTCATTTTTTACAATTCTTATCCACTAAATTTGAAAATAAAATACTACCCTATTAAATTATATGTGTATCACATCAAACTAAACAATTAAATGAAATAATGAATAATGAATATTATAAATTAGAATAGAACAACAAGTACGTATTTCAACTAATTTCACGACGCTCACACTGTTTACTTCGCTGCATAGCAAGAATACCACGCGCATGTGCTGATCTAACGACTCACTCTCTTTCTCTCTCCTACTTTCTACCTTTGTGTATCTTTCTTTCTCTATCCCTCTTGCATTTGAATATTGGAAGCTACTCGTTGCTAACGCTCGCACTGGCCTGTAATAGGTATAATACGCGCATGCGTTCGAGTGCCACGCATTCACTCTCGCTCTGTCTCTTTCTATTCCCTCTCCCCAGGAGCGTTAAACGTTTAACGCAACAGTGCTTTCATACCCCCTCCATGATAGCGTTAAACGTTTAACGCTACCTTGTTGGAAGGCGCATTAGATGTTTCACTTCAAAAATTTTTCACCAAAGGTAGTCGAATAGGGTACCAAATGAAAGGCCTTGATAAAAATTGCAATATTGTTGACAGGGTATACAGGGAAGCGTTAGTAATAGTATGATCATAAAGGTACTCTTAAATCCAATCAAATTTTAAATATATATGGCCGCTATAGGCTAATAAACTTTGAAAGCTCAGAAAAATGGGATAGTATTTAACGAAGTGCGTAGCTATTGAGCAATATGTGCTTTCGATCGAGTCAGACACTGCGGGCTTCTTAGGATTTGTATGAAAATTTCAGGAAGGATGTATACCATACACATCTTTGATAATCTATTCAACGAGTGATATTAGTTATCGTAACACAAAATGACGGCCGCTTTAAACGAGGATATTGAATAAGTTTGTGTTATTTTTCCCCAACTTCATCATTGAATGTACTGGCTAATAACTCTTGAAGAAAACATACATTTCATAGGTGACAAAATCATGATGGTAGATTTTCATGAGTTTAACAATAACAAATACCTTAGAAGTTAAAATTCACGCAATTTTAATAATAATAGTAGAATTTGTAAATATAACAATTTTCCCCGTGTATTCATACGGGTACCTTTAAATTTAAATTAAAGTAGTTCAAGGAAAGGTCCTTATAGTCTAGAAGGTTCAATAAAGTTGAATCGCATTCACGGAAGTAATAGCAATTTGAAAGCTTTCCGGGTACAACAAAGATAATGCACGGTTTTTCTACCATTCGGGCTTTCCATCCAACCAGATACTACACTTTTAATTGAATCTTCTAATCCAGACAAAATGAATAATTCAGAATATCTTTAAGATTTCATTCAGTTAATGGTTGTTAGTGATATTGCAACAAAATGGTATAATAAAAAACGAGTATGCATTTCTTGTAGATGTTGTTAAAGTTTTTCTTGAGGTTATTCATTATTGGCGTCTGCATATCTAGGCTGCTTACAAAACCCTTCTGACATGAGATAGCTCTGTCTACCCAGCGTTTATAAAAAATTTGAAAAATTTTCCAACCGATTTCCAGAGAAGAGTTGATTCATTAGTTTCATTCAGCCATTTTTTTTTTTGCTTTTTTAATTCATGCCGGGGCATACATTTCGAACGGAGATAGATGCAGGAGATTCGCTAAAGATTTGTGTATATTTTCAATTCAATCCCATTCGAAGGACATGGAAATCGAATCAAAGTGAAGGAAATTTACTGGCAAAACAAAAAACTTTCGTTTTCGTGATTATATTTCGGCATAATTGTAGATTTTAGTAATGGAGGTTCCATACGGAAGACGGTGTATTGCAGTCGAGAAATTAAATTATGATATACGTTCAGGTGAGATGCACGCACCAGTTTTCTATATTGTAAGAAACAATTCGATAAAAAACGAAATTATAACAGGACTAGAATGTAAAAACGTGCATCTAAAATGAGTGAAAGAAAAGATTATTTTTAATATTTTATATACAAACTTCACAATTGTTAAAAAATTGAATAATTGAAGGGAGTATAACAACTTTAATGAAACTTTCTACTATCTCCATTGTTACACGCACGTGATGAGGGGGAACCTCGTCATTGACGAGAGAAGTTACGGCCTAAAAAAGCGGTGGGGCATCCCGATGAGATTGTTTCCCCCTTGCATCGCTCTCAATCGGGCCTAGCGTCCCGATGGCGTGAGTCAAAATGCGATCCCTGGCAAAAGCCCCTGCAACGACTTAAAATAGTCTACAACTTGATGGCTGGCTATTGAGGATAGTCCTGGCCGACGTTGTTTTCCCATATTCATTGAAGGTTTTGAAAATACGAACACCGAAGATTTTGTCGAATTAAAATTTCATTATTATTAACAATAACGGTGATTTCATAGAATGCCTGAAGTAAATAAAATTTAAGTTTACGTCATACGAAGAGAGTTTAAACCATACAGATATCATCTTTCCAAGCTAAGCTTAATGCTTTGGAGGGCGCTGTCTCGAACGCAGAGGGCAAAGTGCTCGTTGGGGGCGACTTCAATGCTAAAGCAATCGAATGGGGCATGCCTCAGACGGATCCGCGGGGAAAACGAATCCTGGAAATGGCGGCCAGGACGGCCCTCGTCGTACTAAACTCCGGAAACACGCCGACTTTCCGCCGTATTGGCTGTGAGGGAACCATACCGGACGTGACATTCGCCTCGGAGTCCTTAGTACGGAGGATACACAACTGGAAAGTATTAGAGGACTACTCAGCCAGTGATCATCAGTGCATTCTGCTTGCGATAAGTGATGCTGTCTCCCGACGTCCGTGCTCTCGGCCTTCTACAACTGGATGGAACATTGGAAGAATGGACGTCGAGAGGCTCGTCAAGGTTCTCACTGCAGGTGAGCCGCTGCAGGGAGCTTCGGAGGGGACGGAAGAACTGGCAGCTCAAGACGTGGCGAACTCTACTATGAGCATCATTACGACTGCTTGCTGCGCTTCTATGCCCCGTCGAAGACCCCGGCACGGCAAGCCCCCAGTGTACTGGTGGTCTACTGAAATCGGAGACGGGAGAGCTCACCCCGGAGAATATAGTTGCGGTGATGCTCGAATCGGTTGACAAATGGAACCAGGTGGCACATTATGCTCGGGCAGTCCTAAAATATAAAAGGGACTCCCCAGCTTGAAGGCGCCCCACGGCGTAACAAAACGAGACCTGGCCCGAAGTAATGTGTCAAACGGTTCCAGGCTGGGTTCTCAGGTTGACAGAGGAGGTGTTTAGTAGGTAGTCCAGTCGCGCATGGGAGCCCCACACTCTGTGCATAAATAGCATTCACCTCCCTACCACAAAAAAAAACCATACAGAACTTTTGATTTCCATGAAACATTATAATCCAAGTATTATATACTTTACTTTTATGTATATAAAAAAATTAACTTTAAAGCAACCCACAAAAGTAATAAAAAAAAAGATTTGATTTTCATCGTAAAAATATTTTGAAGTAAAGGTACACACACGGATTCTTGACATAAATAGAATAATCTCTCATGCCACATGCCATTGCTTGGTTGTCTCGTTTAGTACTGAATCATCATACATTTCATTTTTTCCTTTACAAATAATTCATAAATAATTTGCAAAATCAGCCGAAACAGTCACACCTTGCTTTTGACGGCGGTATTGTCCTCCGATATTTCCTACAAACTTGATTGTATAACTAATTCATTTCACGTTGCTTTAATAAATTGATAATTTGTACCTCAAAATAGCAGTTTACTTTGCTGAGGCCCGATATTTCAAAGAGTTCAACTCATCTGTTTTACTAACATTTCTCTCTATAAAGTCTTATACCAAGAATATTAGCTTCTTGATTGCATACATTAACAAAAGTCTTTCAATACCTCGGCAGTAAACTCCGGTAGGGCAAATCCCGCGCTCGTTATTGTTTCACACTGACGATACCGCTCCCACGGAGTGCCAATGCAGACTCCTTATCCTTTCGCGGCGATGGTTCACAACACAATCCTCTTTGTCTGGACTGAGGACTGCCTTACTGAACGCCAGTTTCAGCGTTGGCTTGCTCGCTTTCGTTCTGGAAATTTTAATGTGCAAGATGTAACACATGCTGGTCGTCCAACCACTAATGATGACGACAAAATAAAGGTGTTAATCGAAACTAACCGGCGTATGACAACTCGAGAGATAGCAGAAAAGCTCGATATATCGAATTCAACCGTTTACTTGCACTTACAACATCTTGGTTATGTACACAAACTGGATGTTTGGGTTTCATATGAATCAAAGGAAATCCTCCTCATCAAATGCATTGACATATGCGACTCTTTGCTGAATCGTAATCAAAACGACCCATTTCTAAAAAGAATCATAACGGGTGATGTAAAATGGATTGTTTACGATAACGTAGTCCGAAAGCGATCAATTGAAGAAGCTCTCTCGGAATACCTATAGGCTCCGATGTTGTGGAGCTGTGCAGATGATTTAAAAGGGTCTTGAAATATGATGCCCATGTTTCTTTAATCCTGGTTTCATCAGCGATGATATTGTCGATATCAACAGGGTAGAGGTGGTCTTGGACTGATAACCCCATTTCAGGCTTTTCACTACTTATTATGCCTATCTTGTATTGTCGGTCGCTAGGCTTACATCGATAATTCTCAATTAGTCGTTATAGTATTTTCTTTTCTTAATTCTAATGATCTTATTCGCTACTTTTCTGAGATTTTCATAATGTTTTCTCTTCGTCCTGGTTTTCCTAACTAAGTATTCTCTTACGCCTGATTCTTTTGTCTAATGCATTCTGGCACTCATCATTGAACTAACTCCATGTTATTTTTCGAATTTGAAATACACGCCCAAAGAGCAATCAAGGAAAAAAGGAAACGATAAGAAAATTATGACAAGACTAGCGTACCTGGATAAAGCAACTGCTAATATTTGACGGACGAATTATCAAAGAATAAATTACTACTTATTCGGACGCCATATTTGAACCCTTAAAAGTGCTCTATAAACAATAAATAGAAAACTACAACATAACGATGAACAAAGAAACACGGAAAAAGTCACAAAGACCCGTAAAAACAAAAATACTACTGTAAACAAAAAAGTTGGTAGTACATTCAGGGACATTTATGTCAAATTTACATGTCAAAATATTCATTAGTGTTTGAGATACGCGTCGTTTCCGGGATGGCCTTCAGTTCCGTCTTCGCTGCGGCTTGAATCTCCTCTATCGTATCAAAACGGTGTCCCGGGACGGGTCTTTTGAGCTTGCTGAACAGCCAGAAGTTGCACGGCGCCAGATCAGGTGCATACGGTGGTTGCGGAACGATATGGGTTGAGCTTTTGGCGAAATGATCACGAATTACGAGTGCAGTATGGGATGGTGCATTATCGTGGTGTAAAAACCAAGAATTTTCTTTCCACAATTCTGGCCTTTTTAGGTGGATAGCGTTACGTAAACGACGCATAACGTTCAAATAATATTCCTTGTTGACTGTTTGGCCCGGCGGAAGGAATTCATAATGCACAACACCACGATAATCGAAGAAGAGAAGAGGTTGATGGTCGCCCAGGACGCTCTTCGTCTTCGACACGTTCACGGCCGGCTTGGAACTCACTATACCACTTGTAAACATTTTTTTTAGACATAGCCTCATCACCAAAGGCTTTCTGCGCCATCCTCAACGTATCCGTAGCAGAAAATTGATCCCGCAAACAAAATTTAATGCAAATTCAACAAATTTCGACATCCCAAAAAACGAAAATCTCACTTTTAGCAGCTCACAAAACGGCGCGTATCTCAAACACTAATGAATATTTTGACATCTAAATTTGACATAGATGTCACTGACAGTACTACCAACCTAAAAAAAAAATAATTCTCCAAATCGTTCGACGCGGGCAGTTTAAATTCAAATGTCACCTTAGTTTTTGGATAGGATCCGTAACTTTTTCTTACCTACTAAAAGAGATAATAAATATTAAAAATATTTGAGGGAAAATCCTGCTACCTATTTGGAAAAAATACAACTTAAAGACAGAATCAGAGCGAATCCAGATACCAAATAGCCGAAAAGCGTAAAAAACCTTGACGGAACGACAGAAATTCGATCCGCAATAACGCAGGGTAACATATCCCTCAAAAAAGCTGCCCAGTTTTTAGAAAAAATTCTCCCTTTAAAGAAAAATTACCTTTTATTATTCATAAATTCATTAAAAGAAGTACGAGTATATAGTATATATAAATTTTTTTTTCAGCAACGAAAATCCTCAAGAACGAAGTAGGGGCGCAAAAACCACCAGCTAAAGGGCAATATCTAAGGGCATCTAAGCAATATGATAACGTGCTACGCATTCAGCGGCCGATTCGTTCATCCGTATCAATAGACTACGCTTATCTGTCACGACCTTCGACTTTTGTATGCCAAAGCTATAGAGACTTCAGTGTTTGTCCAATTCTTTATGATAACCCATCGTCGAAAGTTGAAAAAACGGTTCAAAAACTAAAAGACAAACAGAAAATTGAAGAAGAAGAGGCAGCGAAGAAATTGGATATAGCAGAAAAAACGACTATTCCTGAAACACCCAAGCCAGTTGTTGTGAAAAAGAGTTTAGGCCAAAGAATCTGGGCAGAGCTTGTGCATTACTATCATGGCTTTCGTTTGCTTTTTATTGATATCAATATCTCTTTAAAGCTTTTATGGCGTGTACTTAAAGGAAATCAATTGAACCGGCGGGAACGTCGTCTGCTGATTCGTACAACATCCGATCTCTTTCGTTTAGTTCCTTTTTCCATATTCATCATAGTACCCTTCATGGAATTGTTACTTCCTGTATTCATAAAATTTTTTCCTGGGATGCTGCCCTCAACATTCCAAACTGCTAAAGAGCGCGAAGATAAATTAAAACAAAGTTTAAAAGTTAAGGTAGAAGTAGCGAAATTTCTTCAACATACTTTAGATCATATGGCTGTGCAGAATAAGGAGCATGAATCTGAAGAAGCAAAAGAATTTGTGCAGCTTTTCAGAAAAGTTAAAAATCCTAATGAATATGTGTCGAATGGTGAAATTATAAAGTTTGCTAAGCAATTCGAAGATGAAATTACTTTGGATTCATTGTCTAGAGAGCAGCTTACAGCTCTTTGCCGAATTTTAGAGTTGAATACACTTGGTACGAACAACTTTCTCCGCTTTCAACTGAGAATGAAATTGAGAACGTTAGCCGCAGATGACCGGCTAATACAACGAGACGGTGTCGATTCGCTCAATTTGCAGGAATTGCAATCGGCGTGCCGAGCACGAGGAATGAGAGCCTACGGGTTGTCTGAAACAAGGCTTCGTAATCAATTGCAAGAGTGGATTGACCTAAGTTTAGATGAAAAAGTGCCGCCAACGCTATTGCTGCTTTCGAGAGCGCTTATGGTGCCTGATGAATCATCAGCTCCTGACAAACTAAAGGCTACTCTTAAGGCCCTTCCTGAGACGGTTGCAACGCAAACGAAGGCAGCTATTGGAGAACGTGAAGGCAAAATTGACAATAAAACCCGAATTGAAATTCTTCGAGAAGAAGAAAGGAAGATTAAAGAGGAGCGTGAAGAACAACGCGAAGTGGAGAAAGAAAAGGAGCGTGAAAAAGCAGAACTTCTTGTCGACAAAGCTAAAGTTGTTGAGGAAATCCCTGCTCTTCGGGACAATAAATCGGATGAAGGAATTTCTTCAAAAGATGCGAATATTTTGCATGAAGCTCTAGAATCAATTTCTAAAGAAAAAAAATTGATAGTTGAGAAGGAAGTTATCAAAGAGCTTAAAGAAGAAATCGAAGACTACAAGGAAGACATTGAAGAACTTAAAGAGGTATGAATAATGTTATATTGTATAAAAAATTCGAGAATATATTTTGCTTTTTTTAAGGTCACAGAAACTGCAGAAAAGGCTGAAATCAAAAAGATCAAAGAAACACGTGGTGCAAAGATCCTCTTCAATAAGGTGAACAAAATGATATCGCAGTTAGATGATGTCATAACTCAATTGGAAGCAAAGGAGAAGGCTTTAAAAGCACAACCTAAAGAAGAAATAGTCGAACCAGTTGAAGAAGAAGATGATACATTGTCTTTCAAAGGCCAAAAATACATCAATGTTAAAGAATTATCGCTAGCATTAAGAAAGGTTTGTATGCAAGATATAGTTTTCAGATAAATATTTATGCTGGTTGAGAAGCCAAATCGACAAAACCAATAAAACTGGCAATATTTATCGAAAAATTAAATTCTGATAAAGCTGAGCAGCATAATAAAAATACTAGGGCTCGGTAAACAAAATGAGGAAATAACAAACTATAGGAACTGCAAATCTTATTAGTTATCATAAGTAAGTTGGTGACCAGTCAAATGCATTAGTAAATCAACAACCTATATTTAGGAGGCAGGCTTAATGCTTGAGGTGAATATGCAAAAAACTGCTCATATTCTATATGAAGCGGCCGCCATTTTGCTATCGCATTGCTATCATTGATTGTACAAATCTCTGAAATGTTCGTTTAATCCAGCAGGAGCAATGTATGTGTCTGTCGGACGCGCCTCTCGTTACATATGCACGTGTAGAGCAAGATAGCTTAAATGACTGCAATTTCGTTAGATACTATTGAATTCTTGCCGAAATTTACGGACAGATCAACCTTATTTTTGATTACTTATATGTCATTGTACTTGAGGGTGTGCATCTGATTTCAATCAGGATAATGTAAAATTGACATAGCGTGGTATTAAACTGATCTACACAAATTTCCTTTTTTAACGCACGATCTTTTATCTAATTTTATTTAGTAGATGCTTCCCAACAATATGTGATTGAAATAAAATTGAACTATTAGGTTTCTTTCTAGCACTCTTCTCCGTTTCTGCAAATAGCAAATCCAGTTGTCCCAGGCCGTCGATCCCGTGCTCTAATGTCAAACCCGAGCAGCGAACAACTCCTTTTTTTTACAAAGTCGGAACAGCGTTTTATGGTATTTCCGTCGGACTCCAACGAATACCTTTTTAGATACCCGTTGTTCGTATATACGAATATGTGGCCAATCCATTATACCTTCCGAAGTCTTAGCCATTAAAATATATACTTTCATGAAAAGTGGGAAACGGACGTTTATATGTAAGAATTTTTCGGTGCTCTGGGTTGCTCTCTTTCAAGCTTCCAGCAGTTAGCTAAAATTCTTGATTTCTCCTCAGAATGCTTCTATAAAATAGAAGTGTCCTGATTAAATCTCTTGCTTTTTTCGAAATTGTTAACTTCCAATTTTCTTGGCAGAAGTACAGAATGCACAGAATGCGATATGAAGTATATTGGAGAAACTAGACGTGCAGTTGAATTTCGACTCAAGGGACACGAAAGATACATCAAAAATAGAGACGTAAATAAAGGTATTGCTCCACACGCATTGGATTTGAACAACCCAGGAAGGCATTACACGGGACGTTTGCCGATAATTTATTATTTTATTTTTTTACACTTGATTTTTGCGGTCCATAAGGGTGAAAAAACTCATTAAATTTTAATTAATACCGACCACAATTGTTGTTCATCTAACAGCTTAACTTGAATTTCTGAACTTCTACAAATTTCAGTCTAGACTTAAACAACTTCAAATTTCTTGTAACTTTTCACCCACAGCCACAGCCACAGCCTTCAAAAGACGGATTTTGAAAGGTTATTCAATTTCTATTCGCAACAATTTTAATTTTCCCGAATAAATTTTTGCTTTACTGGTTTTAGGAAATTTCTCATTTTTACATATCTTCAGAATTTACACAGGGCTCTTTTCTAATATTCTTATATTCGAGAAAAAGTGATTTAGGCTTGAGTTACTTTTTCTTTGCCATATATTGGGTCGTTTTATCTGATTGGCATTGTATAAAGTATATAACCAGATTAAGCCCAAGCTTATAGGAGTCTCACATATGATAAACAAACTTTTTTCTTCTAAAGCCGTCGGGCCTGAGTGAGCAGACGCGTTTCGACTCCTTTGAGCCATATTCAGTGTTTAAAGGATGTGTGGAAAGAAATGGCTATAAAAGTGTAGAATGAGTTAAGCATTGATTTGCAGCCCTACTAGTTTTGCTTTGCTGTCGAGTTTCAGGAAGAGTTCTTTAGCAATTGTTAACGACCGTGCCAAAATGTTGATGTCGTCCTCATAGGCTATCACTTGGCTCGACTTGTATAATAAGATACCTCTTGTATCGTAGATTTCTTATGACGTTTTCCAGAGCCAAATTGAATAGCAATGGGGCCAGCCCATCTCCCTGCTTTAGTCCGATATTTGTGTCAAAGGCGTCGGTGAGTTGGTTATTGATGCGGACTTGGTAGGTTGTCGGTGTCATTGTCATTGTGGTAAGACGAACTTATTTGGCTGGGATGCCAAAGCAGAGCATTATTTGATAGAGCACGTAATGATCAATACTGTCGTATGCTTGCTTAAAGTCAACGAACATTTGGTGTACGTCTATGTTGAACTCCCAGTATTTCTCAAGACCTGCTCAACTGTAAACACTTGGTCTATTCTCGACATACCTGCTCTAAAGCCACCTTGATACTTCCTAATAATACTGTTGGCGTATGATCCTATTTTATTTTCTAAGATCTTTGAAAATATTTTGTACGCCGTACAAAATAGTGATATGCCTCTATAGTTTTCGCACTGTAGCTTGTCACTTTTTTTGTGGATAGGGAATATAATTGATTGGCTCCACTCGTTCAGCATATGTTCTTGTTGTCAAATGTGCTGAATGACTATATGGATGGTTTTCTGAATACCGCTGCCATCATATTTGATGAGCTCCACTGGAGTCTCATCGATGGCTGTGATAATGGAACAAACTTCATCCAGAGTAGATAGGGCCAATTGAAGCTCTCCGGGAATATCTATAGGCTACGATGTTGTGGAACTGTGTGGAGGATTTAGGAGTTTCTTGAAACATGATACCCATCTTTCTTTAATCCTGGTTTCATCAATGATAATATTGTCGATGTCATCTCGGCAGAGCGTGATCTTGGGCTGATAATCTCGTTTCAGGCTTTCCACTACTTTGTATGATTGTCTTGTTGCTCGCTAATCTTACATCGATGCTTCTCAATTGGTCGTCATAGCATTTTCTTTTAGGTAAATTTCTCGCGAGAAATTTACCTCTTGCGGAGAGTACCTTATATTTATATATTTTTATATATATATATATATATATATATATATATATATATATATATATATATATATATATATATGTATATATATATATATATATATATATATATATATATATATATATATATATATATATATATATATGTATATATATATATATATATATATATATATATATATATATATATATATATATATATATATATATATATATATATATGTATGTATATATACATATATATGTATGTATATATATATATATATATATATATATATATATATATATATATATATATATATATACATATATATATATATACATATATACA
>OZ017742.1:172354830-172364830 GCA_963969285.1 Odontomyia ornata
GAAACCTGGCCGGGTATGGGACCTGCCAACGGCTGGCCCCTCCACTATAATGAGCTAGCCATCAGATGAGCTCAACCCTTTTTAAGTCGTTTACCGGTGCTCTCGCCGGGTAAGCTGGCCTTCCGCTCGCGTGCCTATTTATGGCATAGTGTTATGTGAAAAATTCATTCAATTATATTTGTATGAGTTTTCACTTAAATGGAAAATATGGCCACGCTTGATCCGGTTAGGAGGGTGTGAGGGAGCACCACTCCCACCTGGATGCCCCACTCTTATTTGGGGGCCATAAGTATCGTCGGTAACTCCGCCATAGACGGTCCCAAGCCCGTTTGAGAAAGGAAGAGGGAACCCCTTGTTTTCTCAAACCATAGCTTCCATGATTCCGCATCCCAAACCCCCCAATTAAATGGTAGTAAATGCTCTCGGGGTGCACATTGGGTTTACTGGTTCCCCAATAATATAATATTAAATGTCGAGAAATGCTAATAACTGTAAATACATCTACAGCTCTGCTACTAAATCCTACTTACACCTCCTTTGTGACGACGTAAGAGGGTGAAGGCGAATCTTCCGCGCCTGATAACGGAATCGACGTAATAACCATGGCGCCGGAATGAAGGTTGGACGACGGGCTAACTCCCCGTCCCTGAAAAACCTTTAATTGTGTCGAAACCTGCAGATAGGCCTCGGAATGGATTGGACTCACGGCAACGACCTCGCAAACGAAAAAAGGACTATGGCATTGGATCCTGGAATGTCAGATCACTCAATTACCCTGGCGCTGTTAAAGAACTTTTACAACAGGCCAGTCAATATCAATTAAAAATACTGGCAGTCCAGGAAACGAATTGGACTGGAAACGACATTCAAGACATGAGATCGCACACAATATTTAAAAGTGGGAAGCCTACTGGAAAACGAGAATTCGGAGTGGCCTTCATTGTGGATAGGGAGTTCAAATCGCACATTATTGATTTTAAGGCAGTCAATGAACGGTTGTGTGCCATCCGTATAAAAGCGAAATTCTTCAAAATCTGGCTGATTAATGTTCACGCCCCGACCGAAGAAAAGGACGAAGAAACGAAGGAAACGTTTTACAATCACTTGGAAAGACTGGTCGACTCATTACCTACAAATGACACAAAAATTATTCTGGGTGATTTCAACGCTAAGGTTGGCAATGAGCTATCTCAACGGGGTATGACTGGAAGATATAACCTCCACGATGAAACAAATGACAACGGCCAGCGCCTGATTGACTTTGCATGTAGCAGAAATCTAGTCATACGTTCGACTTGTTTCCCACATCGACGCATTCATAAAATGACCTGGGTATCACCGGATGGCAGCACACAAAACCAGATCGATCATGTTCTGATTCAACAACGTTGGGCCTCGAGCATACTTGACGCCCGTATATACCGATGAGCCAATTGTAACTGTTCATGTCAATGAACTTACAAGTTCATATCAGTGAACTAATTACTTAAAATTCTTTAAACTCACTGGTTAATTACCTTTCACCTACTTTTATTAAATTGCAAATATTGCAAAATGTCTTTCGTAAACAACATTCGAATTAAATTCATAACGTTAACATTTTCAATACGTTTCTTAATTTATGCAATTACATATTGTAAGCAAATTTCATTCAAGTTCAATAACTTAAAATCGATTAATTGCATTTCTTTGAATTGAACTCTGTTTACGTTTTGATATGTTCAATGAACTACGAGTAATTGTGTAAGCAAAAAAATATTTTCTGTGATTTTGTTTAGTATGTAAGAATTTGTTATAAAAACAAACTTGGTGCTAATAAAAGATTATTCAAGTGCAACCAGTCTTTGAGTGAACGTTATAACAGTAACTCAGATCATTACTTGATCAAATTAACCTATCGATGTCATATGTCAAAGGCATATTCAGCGAAGACTAGCCCGCTACAAAAATTTGACATCGAAAGGCTCCAAACGGCGTCTGTGGCCAAACATTTCACGGATACCCTCGACAACCAGCTGGCTCCCATCTTATTAGACGCATCGTTAAAGACAAGCAACGAGCTCTGGATAAGCGGTTATCAGGACCGTGGCAGAGCAGACGATCGAAAATCAAGCCCGGCGCAAGAGGAATGATTGGTTCGATGATGAGTGCCAGAGTGCGTTAGATAAAAAGAATCAGGCGTACAAAGAATACGTAGGTAGGAAAACCAGGACGAAGAGAGAATCTCAGAAGAGTAGCGAATAAGAAAATTAGGATTAAGAAAAGAAAATACTATGACAACCAATTGAGAAGTATAGATGTATATTTAGCGAGCAATAACACAAGACAAGTAGTGAAAAGTCTGAAACTTGATTATCAGCCCAAACCACGCTATGTCGTGATGACAGCGGCAATATAATCGCATATTTCAAGAATCCTCCGCACAGCTCCAGAACATCGGAGCTTATAGATGTCTGCGGAGAGCTTCCATTGGCCCCACCAACTCTGGATGAAGTTTGTTCCATCATCAAAGCCCAAAAGAATAATAAAGCGCCGGGCATCGATAAGATTCCAGTGAAACTCATCAAATATGGTGGCAGTAGTGTTCATCAAGCTATTCACACAGTCATCCAGTACATTTGGCAACAAGAACATATGCCGAAAGAGTGGAGCCAATCAATTATATGCCCCATCCACAAAAAAGGTGACAAGCTACAGTGCGAAAATTATAGAGGCATATCACTATTTTGTACGGCGTACAAAATATTTTCTAAAATCTTAGAAAATAAGATCGGATCATACACCAACAGTATTATTGGGGAGTATCAAAGTGGTTTTAGAGCAGGTAGATCAACAACAGACCAATTGTTCACAGTCAAGCAGGTACTTGAAAAACGCTGGGAGTTCAACATAGACGTACACCAAATTTTCGTTGACTTCAAGCAAGCATACGACAGTATTGATCGTAACGTACTGTATCAAATAATGCTTGGTTTTGGCATCCCAGCCAAATTAGTCCGTCTTACCAAAATGACAATGACGTCGACAAGCTCCCTAGTCCGCATCAACAACCAACTCACCGATGCCTTTGACACAAATATCGGACTAAAGCAAGGAGATGGGCTGGCCCCATTGCTATTCAATTTGGCTCTGGAGTACATCATAATACGCGAGGCACATTACTATACAAGTCGAGCCAAGTAGTAGCCTATGAGGACGACATCAACATTCTGTCACGGTCATTAACAACTGCCAAAGAACTCTTACGGAAACTCGGCAGCGAAGCAAAACTAGTAGGGCTACAAATCAACGAAAATAAAACAAAGTTCATGACGCAGTCGAGGAAAAATACCTCAAGTACACAAAATATCACACTTGGCGAATACAGTATCGAAAATGTTAGCAAATTTGTGTATTTAGGTGCCAAAATAACTAAAACGGGCAATGAAAGAGACGAAATATGCCGAAGAATACAGCTCGCAAATAAAATATTCTATTCAGTATTGACGATCTTGAAGACCAGCTGCATACACAGGAAAATAAAGCTCCAAGTATACAAATCTGTGATAAGACCTGTGTTATGCTATGGGTGTGAAACATGAACACTAACCCAAGCATCCGCAAATATATTGAACGCCTTTGAGCGACGGGTCCTGAGGCGAATAATCGGAGCGAAGCTTGACGGGGACCAATGGCGAATTCGATACAACCATGAGCTGTATGTAATTTTTGACGAACCGGAGGTCTCAAGGATTGTAAGACTGCGGAAGTTGCAATGGGCTGGACACATGAATCGTATGGACGAACAACGGATACTCAAGAAGGTATTCGTTGGGAGAACTGAAGGCCGGCGGCCAGTGGGGAAACCGAGGAAACGCTGGTCTGACTCGACCGACGAAGACAGTTCATCGCTGCTCGGACTTCGGAATTGGAAGACGCAGTCAACGGACCGAGACAGTTGGAGGCGCTGTTTTCAGGAAGCGAAGGCCCGAAAGGGGCTGTAGTGCTAAGAAGAAGTATCGTCGGTAACGACGAAGTCTGCTCTTAAGTCCGTCTGTTTTCTCCCGGCCTAGTTTGTTACTGGCAATAAGCAATTTCCACCCTTAGTAGGTTACCTCGGCCTCGACACCAGTCGATCTACATTAGAGCCTTTTCAATTCGTGATGCGAAATTTTTTTGTAGTGGATCCTTGTGCTGGGGAAAAGAACCCGGCCCACGACACCGCAATGCTAGCCTACCAGCGCATTCACGCGTCCTCAGACAAGGCCAATCTCGGCTGATCTCACCATCCTCTTTCGTCGAGGCAGCAGACCATCGCTGCAGTCCTTTACGGACATTTTATATACACCTAATTCACTACAAAATGGCGCCCAACGTGGGGTCCGAAGAGCCCGGCTGTATCGACAGTCGTAAAGATGAGACAGTCCATCGTCTCTAAGTTACCCTACTAGGTGTCCAGATTTTTGGCGGGTAGGTAACTACTAAGAGACATTGCACTAATCGTGCTCCAGCATCCCTAAAAACTTCCGGACGTGTGTTGTCCTCGGACATCAATATCGTTTGGACCCGCTTTTGATTTATACATTGGTGGGCTACCACCATTTAATGACTAGCAAGGCCAAATTATATTAGAGTCCTCATGTGTATTCGAAAGTTGTTACTCAACATCATTTGTGCAGCGTATTCTGATCTGCAACCCAAACAAAGCGGTGCCTTAGTGTCTTCCACTACATGGATCTTGATTTCACGTGATTGGCTGCTTAGTTAGTGCGTGACTATCCATGATAAGACACGCGCTGCTTGCGGGTCAGAATCAATCCCGGGCTGACGAATTGCACCTAGTTAAAACTAGCGTATGAGAGATATTTATGGTGCCTCAAGACAGTAGTGCCTGTAACGCAAAGGAAAAGCTCACCATTGATGTCCTTGCCTGCGAAGGGGACAGATGAATGGAAAGACCGAACTCTCATGACACATATATAACTACTTTTTTTAGCATACATTTTTTTTTGATAGTTATTTTATAGTTCGCCACTTTCGCCCACTTTTTGGGATTTTGTCCTGTTAGTAGTTAATTTTTGTTTACAGCGTCATTTTCAGCATTTAGTTAACACGCTTCTATTGAATTAGAGATAACCTTTAGGATAACGCAATGGACCTTCAAAATGCATGTCGACATTGCCTACATATTGGCGAAGGAATGTGTCCAGTATGATTGTTTGGGCGATGAAGTAAAAAGTATTTATATCAAGAGTGGTGTAACTTTTGACCAGACCAAATCTGCTGTGATTGTTACACTGAAGTGGAACGTATCTATTTCTTCAACCGTCGCTGTGAAAAACCGAGTCAGCTCTAAAACGACTCAAATCGGCACGAGGACCTCAGGACCCAGTTATGAACCAGCCGACCCAGATTGGGAGAGCAGATTACCTCTCGTCGGGGGCTCCGGATCCACCATCTCGATACATGTCTTGGGACTCCTGGGATCCTCCGCCGCGACTCAGCCAAGTACAACCACCGACTCTAGGTCCAGTGGCTCCTCCGGAGCAACCTTATATGTTGAAGCCAACGCATATCCTCAACATCATTCAGGGCTGGAATCTCCATTTTAGCGGAAAACCAAATTCCATCAACGTGGAGGAGAGCTGAGGGGAGCACCGCTGGAAACGTACTGGCGAATACATGCTACTCCACCATCCCACCGCTGGTCACGACTAAAGGATATTACTCCGTATAGAGTATCGCACAGTTAACATGAACGAGAGGGTCTTGGACAAGATCCATGCTAGATAGCAACGTCCAGACGAGCCCTTCTGCAAGTTTCGAGCCGACATCTTACGACTAAATGACTAGTCAACTGAGCCGATGACTCAAACACAACTGCTGCGGGTGCTAAAACGCAACATGGCATCGCTTCTAAGAGCTATCAGTCGACAAGAAGGAGTCGAGGGGGACTTCCAAGAACGGCCATACCTGTGGACTAGACCGGTTCCGCGGCGCGGAATTGCGGAAGTGGTACAAGACACCAATACTCCAGATCGGGAGGACACCGACAGGCAGTCAGACGACATAGACATCGGTTTCTTGCATGTCGCGCAAAGCGTGCAATTTTCTGCTACGGATGCGGTAAGCCTGACACCTACTTCCCGGATTGCCCGGATTGCGCCACTTCAAAAAACGAACGATCGAGTACCCGACCACCTCAGCGGCGCTCCCAAGCTCAACAGTAGGTTGCCAGCTTGGTGCAAACCCCAATATTGTCGATAATACACCAGCCTTGACAATTATGGCTGCGGGGATTCCCTCTTCCGGTAGCCTCTCCAATGACACTTTTGAAGTGACCACCGCAATTACTATGTAACGAACCCCGAGAACCACGAATTCGCGTACGAAAGCCATGTCATGTTCGACTGCTGGAATACCGTGCGGCTCGAGAGCGAATCTTTGCTTCCGAAGAAGTCCCCTCTCGCCCGCGCAAAGTAAAGTGGTCCACTCATCATTGGCGGAGTTTCCGCAAGAGAGTGCGCACCTACCGTCAAACCCTAAACTTATGCAACATCTCGGAGGTTTCCGTAAACGACAACAGACCTTACGCACCAATCAAATCCACCGTAGCACTGATTGACACGGGTGCAAGTATCAGCTGCCTTGCTCGAGCCTCGGCTCAAAGGTACTCTATCAACATCCTACGGTGGGAAAACCCTGGCGCTCTGAAATCAGCACACTTGATGATACCAAACACTATGTAGGGTAGATTGACAACATCCGTGACATTCAGAGGTCAAACTAAGGATTTTACTTTTTTCATTATCCCTTCTCCGACTCAGAACGTGTACCTTGGCGTCGATTTCGTCCTTAATTAGGTTTGGCCCCAGATCTATTCGTGGGTTCACCCTTTAATACTAGATATGTCCATGAACTCGCTTCTATACCCGACAGACACGAATTAACGCCTAACCAACGACAACGTCTAGAAGTATCCATCGCTGCTTTTCCATTTTACGCTTCACAAGCCCTTAGCCGCACTATGGTCTCACATGTCATCGACGTTGGCGATAGCAAACTCATAAAACAGGGACCTACGCCATCTCACCGGCCATGAAAAAGCTAGTGTGTGCAGAGTTGGACAGGATGCTAGAGTTGGGGATTATAGAGGAGTCCCAAAGTGCCTGGTCCTCACTGGTAACCTTCGTGAAACCAGGTGAAGTCCATCTTTGTCTAGATGGTCGTAAAGCATTGTGGCAAATTCCACTCGATGAAGGGTCGAGGGATAAAACCGCCTTCACAGTGCCCGGAAGGCCACTATACCAATTCGTCACAATGCCTTTTAGCCTGTGTAACGCTCCGCAAACGATGACCCGGCTGATGGACAAAGTGATTCCACCTGATCTGAAATACCATGTGTTCGTGTACCTGGATGACCTTCTACTAATCACAGAAACGTTTGACCAACACCTTCTACTGTTGCAAGAAGTAGCCTTGCATATCAGCAAGGCGGGACTCATCATCAATGTATAGAAAAGCAAGTTTGTCATGAACGAAGTCCGATATCTAGGCCATTTCATCGGAGATGGTACCATCAAAACGGATCCGGACAAAACTCGGGCGATTGATGAGTTTCCCCTACCGTTAGACCGATAAGCAGCTACGACGTTTCCTCGGAACCAACTGCGGTTGGTACCGAAGGTTCGTTCGGAATTACACAATAGATTCAGCGCCCCTGTCGGACATGCTTCGGAAAGGTAAGTTCATTTGGACTGAACTCAGTCGAAAGGCATTTGAAGAGCTCAAACAAGCCTTGACATCTGCTCCAGTCTTGCACAGCCCTGAATTTCAGAAATCCTTCTCCATTCATTTTGACGCAAGTCAACATGGAGTTGGAGCCGTGCTTGTGCAATTGACCGAAGAGGGAGAGGAAGCTCCCATTGCTTTCATGTCAAGTAAACTGAACTGGGCCCAAAGGAACTATACTGTATCCGAGCAAGAATGTCTGGCCGCGGTGATGGCTCTCTCACGAATGTTTTCACTCAAGGGAGCGGAATTGACAGTGAATGACGATGATCCCATCGAGATAGACTTAGACAGCCCGTATTTTAATTCAGACAGCTACAACGTGTTGAGGCAAACCATCGTAACACAACAAATACAGTTGCCTGATTTGAAAGTAATAGACGGCTTTATTATCGGCGTAATGACTACGCAACCGGTGATCCATTGGAGGAAGAAGAGTCTTGGAAACTTTGGGCGCCGGAAGAAATGACACAATCTGATCCTCCGCGCACACGACCATCCTCTTAGTGCCCACTGTGGCTACGGTTGGACCCTTCGGCCCCTTAAGAAGTACTTCTTTTGGCCTAAAATGTCATCTCAGGCCAAAGACAATGTAAGCGCCTGTGAGTTGGACAAACCGACTTAAAAAACTGCGTCGTTACCGACGATACTTATGGCCCACAAATAAGAGTGGGGCATCCAGATGGAAGCGGTGCCCCTCGCAGCCACCCAACCGGATCAAGATCCAAACGTAGACGTGGCCATATATTTCCCATTTGAGTGAAAAACTCATGCAAACATAATTTAATGAATTTTTCCATCAAATGAGAATATAAACGTGGCTAAATTATGATATAGTATCATGCGATGTAATCACATAACACTATACCATAAAAGGGCACGTGAGCGGAAGGCCACTCTACGCGGGCAAGAACCCCTACAACGGAATGAAAGGGGAGAACGCGCCCAACGGCTAGCTCATTTTAATGGAGGGTCCGGCCATCGTTGCGGGTCCCATAGCCGGTCAGGATCGAGTGAAAAGAAAGACCGAAATTACAAATTTAAATCTGTCTATTCATGTTTTTTTCCTCATTCTTAATTTTAACCAAACTTTTATATTAGCTTTTCACCGTTAAAAACTTTAAAAACAATAATAATTACGATAAAGCAACCTATGCATATGACTATAAGTCTCAAAAGATTCTTCTCAATCAATTTATCAGCCATATAATGAGGCTATCATAAAAAAAAAGAAGAAAAAAAGGACAAATCAAGAGCAAAACTACTTTAAATATTATTTTTCAACATAAAGGCAAAACTTAATCAAAACGATGCTAACTTAAATCATACATTCAGGCATTTATTACAATCAAGCTTGCTTGGAAATCAAAGAAAAAATAAATTATTAGGAAATTAACATGCGAAAGCGTTGTAATAAATTTTTAGAAAAAACTTCAAATTATTTTATGGATCAAATTTACACATATGTTACGATATGCAAAAAAACCAAAAGGGTACTTACCCTACATCCTCGCCGGGTGCCCGCTGATGATTTGGGTAAATTACTGGAAATTAATTGAAATAGGGAGTACAATTCCAAATCACACTTTTACACTGTAAGTCAATTCTCTTAATCATTTATGATGTTGAGACAAGCTGCTTTGGGTCAACTACATCAACAAGTAGTTCCGTTTAGGGTTTCGATTTCTTTAGCGCAAACGGCTGTTCAATCACTGCACTAAAGAACCGTTAATCTTTCGGGAATATTTATTTCCGCTTCACTATATGGATTACTTGAGTTTTATGTATTTTAGCGATTGCTCCACAACTGATACTCAATGTCAGAAGAAATTTCTGACTATCACTTTGCGAAGTTGGAAAATTAGACAATTGAAAGATTTACGCGACAAATGAACTCGAGCAGCAACAAAAGTATCCACGTAAAATATCGTTTTGATAGATCCGCGTACGGCTGAAGCGTCTCGCTCTACTTTTTCTCTGTGCGAATTTCCGGTCGCCGCCAGGATTCCCCCAGCCGTCCGCTACATCTCGCCATCAGAAACAGACTTTATTCCTCCTTTCCAATCTCAGCCGAATCTGCATGCCACAACGGTGGGTTTCTAGCGCTCAAGCAGATTTTCCTCTTCGCTTGTCCGTCATCTACCATATTGTCACGCTGCTACGGTGGATGAAGACGAGCCCCTTGCTCAGCCACTGTAGATTGTATTTGGCAATGCAATCCGTGGAATGC
>OZ017742.1:172369830-172374830 GCA_963969285.1 Odontomyia ornata
GTCAAACGGTTCCAGGCTAGGTTCTCAGATTGACAGGGGAGGTGTTTAGTGGGTAGTCCAAGGGTATCCTCCATGGGAGTCCCACACTGCCAGACTCGGCGGGCGTAAATGCCTTCACCTCCCTACCACAAAAAAAAATAGTCGTTACTTCTTGAAACTCTTCCTGGACGTATGACGTTTTATAAAAAACGGATGTCGGTGATTCTCGTGTTACTTTGAGCACACTTACTTCAGACAATTTCAATTGTGACATGTTTAAAGGACCATTGTCAGCTGCTAATGCCTTTAAGTCCAAAAAATCTTCATAGCACAATTCATTCACACGGAAGGGATCTCCTCTTTTCTTCGCTGATCGAATTATTGAAACAAATGACTCAGGTGTATAAATAGGGCCACTTTTGAGCGTTCGTTTTAGTTCCCTCTCTATTAAAGAATGAGCTGAAACTCCTTCATTTTGTGTATGGCCCTTTATTAAATATTTGTGGGTGATTGATTTGTTTCCCAAATGATTGATAGCGTACAAATACAGAGCGATCATAAACTTATTTTTTTGCTGCCCTGCGCAATTGTCAGAGTAAAATATTACTTCGGCGTTATTGGTTTTCGACAGATTTTTTAAGGTACTGCAATACACATGTACCCAGTTCATTTTCTCCTCGGTGGCCTTTAGTTTCGTCCCAAACAAAGCAATCACATTTGTTTGTTTTTAGATCATAAATAGTAAAGTTATAAACATTTAACTTCGATTTGTAGTAGAAAGCTGATACTTCACCCTCTGGTAACTGTACAACGGCTTGTAAATCATAAACAGCCACAAATGTGTCAATTTTCTCTTTGTCTCTCTTTTTTTCTTCCCTTGATAAATTCTTTTGAAGTTGATGCTGATCATACTTTTCTTTCATAGTTAATTTTTCATGATTTCAAAATTGTTATAAGCTGTGCAAAGTTCGCACAAGTCTTTTTTTGGGAACGAAAAAAGAGATATTAAATTCTTCAGTAAACAGTCTATAGAAAAATGTATAATTGGCACAAAAATGTTCATAGTCCCGATGAATGCTTGCGATTGATTTGCTCCCTTCAATGTAGTGCCTCGAAGTTTTTGCACACGTATAATGGCTTTCTATTTTGGGAATTGTATTGATAAATTGTTTAATACCTTCTTTTACTCGAGGGTCTAGTACTTGGTGATTGTTGTGTTTTCCTCTTTGATCCCGCTCCAGGACATGATTAGCAAGTTTATGTCGCTTTTCTAAGACGGTTCGAATTGGGCGATCATTAATGTCTAAGGTATTTTTAAAGAAAAGCTTACAAATGCGGATTCGGGAGTTACCCTGTAGGAAAGAGTAGGCATTATTGTTTTGCCGTGGAGCTCTAGTACCTCCAATGCGGACGTAGCGGTATTGGGGGTCAATAGCTTGCATACAATTTGCGAAAACTGCCTCTGGTTTTCAATATCACCTAGTTCCCAAAATGAAGTAAAAAGCTGCTTTCTTTCCTCTTCACTAAATTTTGTAAAACATTTCAAGGTGCATTTCTCTCCACAGGGTGGCTTCATCTGCCTTTCAACTCGAATCTTCTTGTTCGCCGTATGCATTTCATAAGCTTTTCCCGTGTTCCTTTTCTTTTAGATTATATTCATTTTCCAATTTTCTGGATTCGCTTTTCGCTTTCTTCCTTTTTGCGTGGGACTTCTTAGAACGACAGTATCTTGCATAATCGAAAAAGAACCAATTCCATTAGAATCGCTTGATGATGTTGCACACAACTTCGAAGTTCCGGCAACTTCCTCCATACAAACATCAAAATTTGATGAAAGTTGAGAAATTTTCGTAGGTACCTAAAATTGATTCATTGGCTTCACTGTTGCAACTTTTATTGATACGATAACCTTTCTTTCGTGTTTTAAATGACTCTTCATCAGTGTCGCTTTCAACATTATTTTCTGCGTCTGGGACGTACGTAAATTTGGCATTGCAATTCGTGTATTCCGCCGATTCTAGTTGTTGTGTGACAAGTGTTTAAGTTTATGATAAAACGCGTCTACTAATTAATTATTTTTTCGTGTTTCTTGTCATAAACAGGTCAGTAAATTTTAAATACCTAATAAAACATAATGTTGTGCAATCAATAACTTATTATAACAGCAATTCTGAGAAAGTCAAGTTCTTAAAAATCAAGAAATAAAGGCTCCTGATTTTAGTAACGCGAGTTACCAATAAGTATATATTATTACTAGTAATGTCGGTATTTGTTGTTTTAATCAAATGAACACTTGGATTCTCTATTGGTACTTTAGTTTGCAATGAATAACGGTCGAAACCGCTTAATTTTATTAGCCTAGATAATCAGACATTTTGGTTAACGCGAGTTACCGGTAACTCGTGGTACTATTATGTAACAAGAGTGACTCATATTTTTTTTAATTAATCTTCTTTAGGGTCTTCTGTCTAAATGCACTTTTTATTGGTTTAGGCCGAAATGCCGCTATCTGCTGCTGAGAAAATGAAAAGAGGACGGGAGAAATTAAAAATTGAGGGAATATACGACGATTACAAGAAGAAACAACAAGAAGCTTGCCGAAAGAGTAAAGCAAAGAAGAAAACTGAAATTGACAGCCTACCAGAATCAAAAAAGAAAACAATACTACGTAAACAAAGAGAGAAAACAAAAGAACGAGTAGCAAGATTTAGAATTAAGAAAGTTACCCTAGTAGACCCTAATTTATCATCGTCATCATCATTCAGCACTCAAGCGTTGGGAAAAGCGGCGGCACGTGCCGGTAGAGCTCTACCCAAGTGTCCAATAAAGAAGCAGAAAGTACTCAATAAACTATTGAAAGATTGTAATGTAGGACCCTTCACCTCTCCACCAGATCAAAGAAAACATGGATCTGCGTTGAGTGAGGAAATCATAATAAAAATTAAAGAATTCTATCAACGTGACAATATTAGCCGACAAGCTCCAGGCCTTAAAGATTTCATTAGTATTCGCAATGAACACGGAGCGAAAGAAAAAGTACAAATCCGACATTTATATGCCGCTCTCTCGGAAACCCATGCCTTATTTATAAAAATCCCCGTTGGCAGCACCAGTCGAAAAGGTAAATTTCTCGTATGTAGCGTAAGATTTCGTTAAAGAATTTGGCTTGAATACTACTAAACTTCTTACTGCAATTTTTGTAGCACGACATGGGTATTTATTGACATAAAAAGAATCTGCCGGCGTTCGTATTTAAAGACCCTTTATAGAGGCGCAAATACTTTGCTCATTCAATTGAGTTGTACATTTGTGGATCACATATTGAAAATCGGCAAATAATAAATTGTTATAAACATATAAATACACGTGTTGTCCTTCTCACATTTGCTGTTTACACCGTGGTTACCACACCAAGGTGATAACTTGTCGGCTTAAATAGCTCAAATAGATAATTTCAAAAGATTTCCATAAACGTTTAAACAGCACTTGCGTTGCTATTAATATAAATATTTTCAATTCTTTTCTGAACCATCGGGGGCCACCGTTTTGAATTTTTATTGAAAACGGCTGCTAAAAATATTAAGCTGTAAATTTGCGACTTTTTCATTTGTCATCCGATTTGCATAATTTTTTGCAGGTTAAATTAACTTGCTTTAATAACTTATAATTTCAAATTTCATCGGAATCTGTTAAGAAACTTGGCTGCTAGAGGGGTTACAGAAATAAAAAAAAATTAAAGCACCCCCCATACGGAGGGTGGTTTAAATACTTTAAAATATTTTCTTGCACTGCAAATTTCGAGAGGCACCACTTTTGACCTACGTAGAAAATTTCCTCATTCCAGCTCATGTGTTACTATGACGACCAATTGAGAAGTATAGATGTTAGTTTAACGAGCAATAACACAAGACAAGCATACAAAGTAGTGAAAAGCCTGAAACTTGGTTATCAGTCCAAAACCACGCTCTGTCGTGATGACAGCGGCAACATTTTCGCTGATGAAAGCAAGATTAAGGAAAGATGGGCATTATATTTCAAGAACCTCCTTAATCCTCCGCACAGCTCGAGAACATCGTAGCCTATAGATGTCTGCGGAAAGCTCCAGAACATCGTAGCCTATAGATGTCTGCGGAGAGCTTCCATTGGCACCACCAACTCTGAATGAAGTTTGTTCCATCATCAAAGCCCAAAAGAATAATAAAGCGCATCGATGAGATTCCAGTGGAGCTCATCAAATATGGTGGCAGTAGTGTTCATCAAGCTATTCACAAAGTCATCCAGTACATTTGGCGACAAGAACATATGCCGAAAGATTGGAGCCAATCAATTATATTCCCTATCCACAAAAAAGGTGACAAGCTACAGTGCGAAAATTATAGAGGCATATCACTACTTTGTACGGCGTACAAAATATTTTCTTAGAAAATAAAATCGGATCATATGCGAACAGTATTATTGGGGAGTATCAAGGTGGTTTTAGAGCTGGTAGATCAACAACAGACCAATTGTTCACAGCCAAGCAGGTACTTGAAAAATGCTGGGAGTTCAACATAGACGTACACCAAATTCTTCAAGCAAGCATACGACAGTATTGATCGTAACGTACTGTATCAAATAATGCTTGGTTTTGGAATCCCAGCCAAATTAGTCCGTCTTACCAAAATGAAAATGACGTCGACAACCTCCCAAGTCCGCATCAATAACCAACTCACCGATGCCTTTGACACAAATATCGGACTAAAGCAAGGAGATGGGCTGGTCCCATTGCTATTGGATTTGGCTCTGGAGTACATCATACGGAAACTACCTGTCGATACGCGACGTACATAACTATACAAGTCGAGCCAAGTAGTAGCCAATGCGGACATCAACATTCTGTCACGGTCATTAACAACTGCCAAATAACTCTTCCTGAAACTCGACAGCGAAGCAAAACTAGTAGGGCTACAAATCAACGAAAATAAAACAAAGTTCATGACGCAGTCGAGGAAAAATACCTCAAGTACACAAAATATCACACT
>OZ017742.1:172379830-172384830 GCA_963969285.1 Odontomyia ornata
CACTATGGTTTCAAGACTCCTTTTTTAATTCCCCACAAATTGAATTTATCATTTTGGAAATTTCATCGGACAATTTTCCATTTATACGTCTTTCAAGCAATGAGAAATCGAACCTTACTAAAATCAATGTCTGAATGCTAGTATTCACCTTTTTTTGCTTTAGCACTACGGTCCCTTTCGGGCCTTTGCTTAGAGATTAGAGTATCTCATTATCTTAATCAGCTGTGATGCGTTCTGATTTTAAACCGGTACGTATCATAACTGAGCTGCTTATAGTCCGTCCAAAGAATCATTGAAACAAAGCTCGTTGTCGCCAGCGGGATTCGAACCAGAGACCTTCTGTTCACGCAGCGAGTACTCTAACCACCACACTATGCAGACTACCAGGATTTAACTTGTTCCATATTAAATGCCTATGAATATCTCTTACCTGTGAGGATGCAAATTCTAGTTTCACATTTTCATTTTACATTTAATTGAATTTACGCTCTTGCTAACTATTTTTACAGTTGCTAAAGACTGGCGACGAGGCCAGAATTAGTAATATAGAAAAGTTTCTCGAAAAAATGGACGTTGACAACGATGGCAACATAAAAGTTGATGAAGTTATAAAGGTAATTCGCTAAGAATATACTTTGCTCGGGTTTTGCTCAGTGTATCATTTATACAGGTCATCGAAACTATACGGGATGATAATGTTCAGCTTGATGGGAAGCAGATGGATGAGTTGATCGAGCTGTTAAGCAAAGAACAATACCTAGAAGCGGAAGAGAAAATTGAGAAAGCATTAGCCAAACGGTTAAAAGAGTCAAAACAACAAATTTCTGAACAAATTATAGATGTTGCACCAGTGATTGAAGATAACGCTGAAGACTTGAGCACAATGGATGAAAAACACATCTTGACCAAAAATGAGGTAATTTAATCCTGTTATTTATAATTATACTACCGAATTTTTCTTTATTTAGCAGACTGTGAGATTGAGCGGAAATATGGATAGTTTAAGAGTTGACCCCGTCAAAGAAACGACAGATGAAGTCAAGGAAAAAATTCTACCGAACGCTCAACCAACTGAGATTCCATCTATTCCACCGCCTCCGATTTCATCAACGACAAGTAAAGTCAATCAAAAAGATAAAATGATATGACCTTCAACTGGCAGTGAGCAGAGTGGAAACCCGCATTAAGTGTGCCGGCATGTTGTAAATTTAATGAATCCCTTTAAATAATCATACGTTTTGTACGATTTTCGTTTGTAAAGGCTTCTTTAACTTATTAATGGTGCTTAAAAGATGTAGAAACTACATTTTATCTCGATTAAAAGATTTTCGAAATGGAAAGTTCAATTCGAATTGGTAGTTCAGTTTTAATATTGAAGATTATGTGTCCTCTGTCGGCAAGATGACATACGAGTAGGTTGATAAACTTTTTTTTAATTGATAACCTTTTTTAAGGAAGAAAAGCATTCCTTTAAAAACTATAAATATTGAATTGTGAATATACAAATGGCGTACAGAAGTGAATTAAATTGATTAGTTACTGTCGTTACTTTCCAGAGGCTTCCTGTCCTTGAAATGTATGGGTTAACATTCTTAAAAGCTGGTCTCCATATAACCACAACAGTATGGCCGTTTTTTATGAAGATAAAGTTCGACCTGACGAAAAATAAAGCAATCATTACCCAGTGGAAAAGAAGGATCCTTAATATATGAGGTGTGTTCAAAAAGTAAGGTAACTTTTCAAATGCGATTATCGATTTTTTTATGTTGATAGACTCGTCACGTACATAAATTTAAAGTTTCAACTATATTCTATATATATATACACACATATATATATATATATATATATATATATATATATATATATATATATATATATATATATATATATATATATATATATATAGTCCTCAAATTCGATACGTGGTGGTCAAGACGCTAAAACGACGCTATTTATTCTCTAATTTACCACTGTTTACAATAACACCATGACTTGTGATAAATCTCGATTAAAGCTTATATTGCTGAATGCTCGTCAATTGCTAACTCTCGTGAGGTTTGGAATGAAGTGTTCTTATCTTCTCGTCGACGCGATATCAGCTTCCAACAGAACGTTCCACTTGCGTTAGAACTGCTGACCATGCACACGTGCGACCACCAGACATGCTGAGTGGAGCTCTGGTCGTGTAAATTGATGTGGCATGTTTGCTTGAGGCAATTGCTGCGTTGGTTGAAGTATCGGACAATGTTTCAATGCAAGTGTTGCACTGCGGACAAAGCTGCACGCTAACGTGAAGCTTTGGACAATGTTGCAATGCTAACGCTGCCGCCACATATATATATATATATATATATATATATATATATATATATATATATATATATATATATATATATATATATATTGTCGCGTGTTATTGGTTCGCGGCCAATAATTTTAATGGTCCGGGGAAGTGAAAACGCAATGTCTTTTAACACTGCCCCCACCTCAGTTCTTTTCGCCGAACAGATGTGTCGCTATTTGTAGTCAATTCTCCCTGGGTGTAGTATGGGGCAAGACGGTCCAGATGCACGATTTTCATTTTAGCTCTCGGCTTACGATGTTCCTGTATTCGGTATACGACGTCGTTGATTCGCTTTGTAACTCGGTATGGTCCCTCCCAATTATGCTGCAACTTTGGAGACCTACCCTTTCGCCGTTGCGGGTTATAAAGCCACACCAAGTCATCTTGCTGGAAGCCAGTAGAATTAGCCTTTAGATCATACCTGGTCTTCATGCGGTCAGTAGCCGATTCGAGGTGTTTTCGCACTGTCCGATGTATCTGGTTCAACCGTTGTCTTAGATCACTTGCGTACTCCGATACCGTTTGGGGTTTCTCAGGGGGTGTTCCGAACTTTATATCGGCTGGCAGACGAATAGTCTTTCCAAAAATGACTTTGGCTGGGGCTTGGCCCGTCGATGCATGTTCGGCAGCTCTGTACGCCATCAAAAATAGTGGGATATGTCGGTCCCAGTCCCTTTGGTTCTCGTCAACCATCTTGGCAAGGTGTTTATTGAGCGTGCCGTTGAAACGTTCTACCATTCCATCGGATTGGGGATGCAGCGGTGTTGTCCTCGTTTTCCGTATTCCGAGCAGCTCGCACATTTCGCCAAAAACTAGTGACTCAAAGTTTCGGCCTTGATCCGAATGTAATTCGCAAGGTACGCCGTACCTACTGACCCAATTTAACACTAGCTGTTCAGCTACGGTAGTTGCTTCCTGGTTGGGAATGGGGTAGACCTCGGGCCACTTGCTGAAATAATCGGCTACAACCAGCGTATATCGATTTCCCCAATCGGATTCAGGAAAGGGTCCTGCGATGTCAACAGCAATCCTTTCGAATGGCACGCCTACGTTATAGGTTTGCATTTGTCCTCTCAGTCGTCGCTTTGGGCCTTTGACGGAAGCGCAAATTGTGCATCTGCGACACCAGTCCTCTACGTCTTCTCGAGCGTGGAGCCAGTAGAACCGTTCCCGCAATTTCGCTAAGGTCTTGTTAACACCAAGGTGGCCTCCCGAGGATCCTTCATGCATTTCCTTAACCACATCGTGGATTCGGCTTTTGGGTAGTATTGTTTGCATCCTATAGAAGCTGCCATCCGCCGTTTCCCATTTCCGCTTGAGTACGCCACCTTCCACC
The DNA here is from genome assembly GCA_963969285.1 of Odontomyia ornata. NCBI lineage: Eukaryota > Metazoa > Arthropoda > Insecta > Diptera > Stratiomyidae > Odontomyia > Odontomyia ornata. The sequence continues at coordinate 172,383,514 of OZ017742.1, forward strand.
TGTAGGGAGTTCCATTGTGCCCAATAGCTTTTCAGGGTGGCGCCATGCATCGAAACGTCCTTCCACTCCGGTCGCCCAGTTGTCTCCTTCCATACGAGCAATGGTCCGATGTCTTCATCGGCTAGCTGGGCATTTCGAATCTCCTCCGATGACCAACCTTCATCGAATTCCGCCGTTATCAGTCGCAGATCAACGGGCGGTTCCTTTTCCTCAATCCGTCGGCAATGCTTGCAGTTAGCTGGACATGGATGATGAGATAGGCCGTCAGCAATTCCATGAACTCTGCCCTTGTGAAGCAGTTGGGGCCTCACTAGGTCTGGTCGGATCGTCGATCGGGTTGCACCAGTGTCGTTTGTTAGGGTGCATTGTTCTTCATCAACTTGACCAGGAAGGCATCTGTCTGCTTCTCCACGTTGTTGCCTTGGCACGGTGCTGGGGATGTCGATACTCCTAGCCAACGTTCGCCCCACGAAGTTGGCCCTTGCAGTTTGATGGGCCTCCATTCTAGGCTCCTGGCACGGTCTGAATCTCCACCACCCTGGACAATAGCTCGGTCTTCTTCCCTTCTTGCAGTCTCTTTGCAGGTGCCCTTTTTCCCCGCAATTCCAGCATCTAGGCGCACCATTCACCTGCAGCTCTCGCTCAATCCCCACGCGCTCACACCTGCAATTATCTGCCAGTACCTCGCGAACCCGGGCAGTGGTACGGGTCACATTTTTGGCTGCCTCAAAATTTAAACTATAAGCCAATGCATCCTTGACTGTTTGCTTTTGAGCTAACCGCACGGCTTGTTGCAACTCCTTGTCCTTTAAGGCGCTGATGAATGCTTCTGCTGCTACGTCATCTCGATGTTCTGGGTCGTACGCTGGGTAAGCCAAAAGTGCCAGTCGCTCAATGTCTTGTGCTAGCTGCTGCAAGGTTTCGCCAGACTTCTGCATCCGATGCCGTAGCTATGCCCGGTAAATCTGCTTCAGATGATCGTCTCCGTAACGCATGTCCAGCGCATTCATTATAGCAACCGGGTTTGAATGCAGCACAACGGGGATAGTCGGCAAAAGCTAGGCAGCTGGACCTCTTAGAGCAAGAATTAACGCAGTTGCTCGTTCCTGCTCATTCCAGTGATTTATCCTAGCGGCTGCTTCAAACTGGATTTTGTAAATAGTCCAGACCGTTTGCCCATCGAATATTGGTGCTCGCACATTTCTAGATGAGCTTTGCGCTGCGGTTATAAGCGGGGCTGGTGAAGTGGCTGCTACTGCCTTCGCAGCTTCCAATTCTTTTTTCACTTTTCCATCTCATGGTTCATTCTTTCTTCGA
>OZ017742.1:172389830-172534830 GCA_963969285.1 Odontomyia ornata
GCCCAAATGGCTCTCGAAATTTATGCGTTATCAGTGAAGCACATTTAATAAAAACAAACAATAGCAAATTAAAATTATTACACATTTTATGATTCAATTCGAAAAAGGAGAAAAAACCAACCAACACTATTCAAAAATTATTTAAAATTGCGACAAAACAGTGAACTTTTATCCTATACCTAATATGTTATAACTTAATTCTAATACAATTCAATCAAAAACTTTATCTTGTATTAATACAATGGTAACACAATATTCGTAACCTAAGCGTTAAACCTTATCTCTGTTCGAGCGGTTGAAAAAATATAAAGAACATCGAAACTTTGATGGTCGCTGCTGCGATCGCTACCGAAGCGATTGAAGGAAGGGTCGTAAATCTCGATATAACAACGAACCATCCTGAAGTCCACGAAGAGATTACGACAGGAAAGGACAAGATTGACTAGACAAATATAGCGATGTTGTTTAATTTCGTCGCCAACGTAGAAAATGTGGTGGAGGTACTGTACTCGGAAACAGAAGCCGATAATCTCTCCCCAGAAAGGAGGTCGCAAAGTACAATTACCGCCCAGCGACATGAAGAAAAAGGCTATTCTGAAAAGCGGGAGATGTTCTGAAAAGAATACAATCTGCATACGACTCACCAAAAATCAACAAAACATCAAAGATTGAGCTTCTTGAACTGGAGAAGCTCCTAGATCGCATAGGGCATTATCGGAGGAGCTGGTTAAAGGCCGAAAAGGAACAGAAAGCTAAAGAAGAGCGGAAGGCCAAAGAAGCGCGGGGGCTAAATGTAAAGGGCAGTAAAGAAAATCCTCGGCAAATGCGCAACTATAGTCCCACTCGAGCCGATGGCAACGATCGAAATAAGAGACATTGACTGCTTGACGGATCTGGCCGAGGTAGAAGAGGCCATCAAAAGGGACTTCCCTAGTGTGGGCAAGATTAAAGCGATCCTGACACCAGAAAATCAAAGGGGGCAACGCATGTCCATAATTGACTTGACCGAAAACGACGCCGAACAATTTCTGAATAAGGGAAAAATAAGAATGGGATGGGTTGTCTATAGGATACGGCGAAGATCAGCGCCTCTTCAATGTTTCAAGTGCCTTGGCTATGTTCACCGCACAAGTATGCAAAAAACTCGATAGGAGCTCCCTATGCTACAAATGCGGTGGAATGGGACATAAAAGGAAAGAGTGTTGTAGTAATCGAGCAGTTAAGGGTTAAAGAAAATTCAGGCAAAAAAATGTCCCAGATCAACTAAACGGTCGAACTGGTACGATTGCAGATTGAACTGGAACAATTTCAGATTGAACTGGAGCAATTTGCGATCGAACTGGTACGATTTGAGATTGATCTGGGACGATTGAATATTTTTGACAGCAGTTGCCATTGGAAGGAAGAGTGAGAAGAAAGATTTTTCTTGAAGTGCAGAAAACAGGTAACACCCGTTTGGGAAGTTGTGCCCGATATTTGATTAGCAGTTTTATTTCTTGCCTGTGTTTAATTTGTTTAGCGCATGTCCATCGAGAATTTGCAAAACTTTGACCCCTTTACTGATGCAATGAATTGTGCTGAGGATACGGTACAGGACGGACTCGCGCACATGGGAGTTCAGCTCGCGATATACTAAGAGGTAGATTGGCCGTTTCGCTGCTTGGCGAAAGTGTTTCCAAGACGATTCCAATTGAGGTTGGGGTTTCCACAGGTAAGCGGAAAATTCAAAATTTCAATACGACTTACTGAACGAACGCGCAATTCCACATATAGGACAGTTCGAAGGTTCGCATCGCGAACGGAAGTGCACGCATATAGTGTGGGAGCTAGCCAACACCCGCGCCCACAGTCCCAACGGTAGTTTGGCTGGTGGTGAAGTTACTCGCTGCTTTACGGTCTTCTACATTTCAGTTCTTCCCTGGCGGTCGACAGTTTTGAACCCTCACCGCGAGAGAGGTGATCTGACCTACATGACTACACGCAATCCGCATATTCCGCGCTTCCGTGGTTCCATTGAAAGGCCAAAGGACTTGAACATCAACTCCGACCCACCCGACCATTTCGACCGGTTTCTTGGTTTCAATTTGGTTTATTTGTTTTGGCAGTGAACGATTCGCGGAATTCCTCGCGAAACGCGACTTGGAGCTTCCTGTCTTGCAAGGCCAAAATCCTAATTAGTTGAAAGCGTAGATCAGTCCGCATACTAGATCCTTTATAAAGGGTTCTCTGACAGCATTCGTGGCAAGACTTGCGAACAACTTGTGCATTATATGATTTCTGCATTGAGATCAGTGCGACCGTGGAGGGGTTATTTGGATTTCGGGGAAAAGCAGGCAAAAAGTCGAGCGAATAATTCACCAACTGCTGTGTCTGCGCGCATAACCAGAGTTGACGTGAAAAAAAGACGGGCGAGGAGAGCCCATTATATTTGCGGGCGATATATTCTAGCGTGTAACAACCATGTGTTGACGTAAACATAGGAGTTAAGTTAAAAGTCACTACGAGCTAATCTCGTTTCCAATCAAGTTCTCTTTTGTAAGTCCTGCCTTTTTATTATAAGGCGTGTTACACGTTAATTACTAAGCGAAACGTCGAAAGCAACATTTTACCAATATACCTATATTCTCGCCTATTCTCTCAACGAATCTAATCCGCCAGTAACAGGAAGCTGTTATCCCGTTTTCAAGAGGCCTGCCACTCAAAACGTGATTTCCAAAAGTGATACGAGGTACAAAAATTTTTGAGGTTACCCGCCAGGTAAACTTAGTGGACTGTCGACGAAAACAGGGATCGGTATATCGCGAAATAGTTAGTGACAGTTGGTAAGAAACCAAAATTCGAAGGGACTTTTTTTGGCAAAACCATTGTTACATCTGCATTGATAAGGAAAAACATACAGTCTTCCACAAAAGTCAAGGTACAGAGAATCGGTAACTGAAAATTGTATTACTGAATCAATATTTTTATTTGAAAACCAAAAGTTATGAAATGGTAATGATACGAGTTCTGTTGAATTTAAGTTTTCATAAATTTAAAGGGATTCGGCAATAATGATCATTGAAGACAATAATTTTTTGTTGGCAATGTCTCTTTTCTACTCCACAAAAGTCTTGGTACAGTTGCAGAAAATGCCCTGTTATTTGTAAAAAGTGGAATCCCCCAAGTTCATATTATCAGAGTGAGTTAACAACCGTAGGCCGCTGTCTTTAATATCGCGTCCGTATTCGTGGTGTTTTTTTTTATTAATAAAATTTTTAAAAAATGAGTCGAAAGGAGTTGAGTATTAAGGAGCGTGAAATAATTATTAATCTGCATTCAAATCAGAGCAAATCAAATTCTGAAATAGCTGAACTAGTGTTGCGAAGTCGGTCAACCATTCAAAAAGTGATAAATCGATTTAAGAAGGAAAATAGAGTGGAAAATGTGCTCCGAACAGGTCGTCCATCTAAACTAAGTGCAAAGGACAAGAGAAAAATTTCGCGAATGGTAAAACAAGATCCATTTCTAAGCTGTAGAAAAATCTGCGATGTTCTTGGAATTAATGATAAGAAGGAGGTTAGCGCAGAAACTGTGCGTAGAGCTGTCGTAGAAGCTGGATTTTCATCTCGTACGCCTAGAAGAAAACCTCTTGTAAGTTCCATAAACAAACAAAAAAGAATAACATTTGCAAAAGCATATATTGACAAACCAATAACGTTTTGGGATAATGTTTTATTTTCGGATGAGTCTAAATTTTGTATATTTGGTGTAAATGGGCATAAGAGGGTCTGGCGAAAAGTAGGAGAAGCATTTAATCCCAAGAACACTATTAAAACAGTAAAACATGGAGGCGGTGGTGTTATGGTTTGGGGTTGCATGGCTGCTGCTGGAGTTGGAAATCTGACATTCATCGAAAATACTATGGATCAGAACTCTTATTTAGAGATTCTACGAAACAACATGAAACAAAGTGCAGCCAAATTAGGTATACGAGAAGATTTCTTGTTTCAACAGGACAATGACCCTAAGCACACTGCGCATAAAGTTCGAATGTGGCTATTGTACAATACTCGCATGCTTGCTACACCGCCTCAAAGCCCTGATTTGAACCCTATAGAGCATCTTTGGAATGAGCTTGAGACAAAAATCCGAAAAAGAGTGATATCAAGCAAGGCGCAGCTTAAGGATGTTATATTGGAGGAGTGGGCCAGAATCAGCAGCGAATTTACTAAAAAATTGGTATATTCTATGCCTAAAAGACTGAAGTCAGTAATTCAGATGAAAGGATATCCGACAAAATATAAAGAAAAGTATAATTCAAATAACTATGCAAGACTATAATTACAATTTGTATCATTTTTCTTTAGGTGTACCATGACTTTTGTGGACTTCATTCATTGACTTTCCAACACATCATATGTAATAATATGTTAATACGACAGAATTTTCGTTTTGTTTTACATGAATTTAAAGTGTAATGATTATAGTTGAAGTAATACCAAAAAAATTTACCACTATAGGTTTTTTAAATAAAAATATCAAACAATTTTCATGATATTTATCACTGTACCTTGACTTTTGTGGAAGACTGTATGTGTGTTGTTAGTACGCTTATTACGATATCCCATAAGGTTTAGCGACACTTTCTTCACTCGTGTGTAATTGACATTAACCCCGTGCTGCCGGGGAAGTGTGTGCGCGGATACGAAGTATGATGTTCAGTTCGATCCAAGTCATAATCAAATCTGAATAAATGCAGCCAACACAGTCACCATCGCCGCAAGCTTCATACATTCCATCCAAAACTGACGATAGATACAAGCCATATGGCAGCAGCGCTTACTACCACACACATGACCATTAGTAGGCCGACTTTGCTGGCTAACTTACATGGCGTTATATGAAGGATTGTGGAGGTGCCAACAAAAATTCGAGGTTTGATACGGTTTAGAGACGGATTTCTACAGTGAAATCCAGATGATCCGCGGAGAACACAATAGCGCTCCTAGTGAAGTGAAAATTATTTCAGTTCTTACACCCGTTTAGTTTTTATCGCCTTCCAAAGTGAATTTATAGGAGTTTGTTTACATCTCAACGCTGAGCTATCAGTCGAAGGTGCAAAACGTGTGCTTCATTTGCTCGTCTTGGAAAGTTTAGGAGCACAATGGGCTATACAAAGTGAATTTATAGCATGCACGGAATGCGTTCGGCACGTTTTTTATTCGGAAAATAGTATATATGACGAAATATAAGCATTTGCTAATGCCGCAGTTGGGTGACAGCTACCGGAAGCTTGTCCATAGTAGGCCGACTAATACATATGCAAATTGCTACCATATGGCTTGTATCTATCGTCAGTTTTGATTCCATACCAATCACCTCCAGACCAACAACCACAGCCATATCATATCTTACAACAACAGAATCCTTCAGCGGCTATCTTGCATCAGCAGCCTCCTCCGGGCTCGCAGTCACCCCAGGCAGGACAAGGCCAACCAGGTCCAACACCACTATATGTGCCACAACAGGCGGGATACGCCATACCAACAGGTCAATCCATACGCATGAAAATGGCAACAACCTAATATTGTAACAAGGTTACCCAAATTAATTAGCTCGGTTCATTAAACCAAATTCGGACTAGTAACAAAAAGTACCCAAAATAATTTTCGAGCCAAATTTTCTACGTGTCTCCTCTGTTATGTTGAAATAAACCTTCTGAAAAAGTAACAATATTATTGAATGGACATAAAATCAATCAACTCATGAAAACTAATCGAAAAGGGAGGAGTAAAAGTGTGCGCGTCAATTTGGATGTTCCCCTTCCTTGTTGAACTTGAAATTTAGAGCGTATATATTGTGGAGTTAAACAAAACCAAAATAACGGAAAGGTGTAGCTTTGAACTGAATTGTGTGGAGCTGTGAAAATCTATGACCATCCCAAGGATAAATTCCCTGAAGCAACTAGTAAATGCATTTCGAAAAATCAAAGAAGGCGGAGTTTTGTTGTCTTTTCATCGCAGGTTGACGAAATTTACCGGAATTTTAATATATGGTGAACGCGAATATTGGTTTAGCCTTTTAGCTAAGTTCAGAATCGGATGTGGAGTGGGACCCAAAGAAACAGTTGAATGTCTAATCGGGATTCGTGTTAAAGCAAAATACCATCCAGCTGAGCGAAAGACAATGCTTTTGACTAAAACCCCTCGAAAAGGCTAGATAGAAGGCAGTTTGGTTCATTTATAGATTTGTTCCGTGTCGTTTCGTGGTAAATTTTAAATTGTAGTTTGGGCTGGATTCTAGTGGGCAGAACTGTGAAGTCTCGCATTCCGAACTCTCTTCTTAGGGCCGTCGCAAGTATGAAGTGCTCGGGAATGTCGCGTTGCTCAAATTATTGTTATTGCCGAAAGCAAGCACTTATTAACAGTACGTAAATTTCAACAATTGAAGGAAGAACGATACGAAGAGGCAGACGTAGTGACATTAAAATATTCTAATATACGGTGCCCCTAAATCATTTGGTAAAACTAGGAGCCAATCGCATTGTTTCTATCGATTTGCCGCTATACATCGAAGCTCCATTATATGCCCAAAATATCGGTGTCTTCAAAGGAGTAGGAGAGTCACTATTTCGCCAACTATTCCTATGGATGGAAATTAGCAAGGGCAGCAACGACCAAAGAACAGCTGTTTGTCATTAATCTCCGATAATTTTGGTTGGAATTTTTCTTATTGGAAGCTCAGTACTCGTCGATGCATGTTAACGTTAGAAGTAGATTTAACGGCAGTCAAGTTGCATTACAGGACCACCCACATCACCAGCGGGCGCCCGACGAGGATGTTTGGGTGAGTACCTTTACTTTTGTCGTATACATATATATTTTTTTTACATTTTTTACATTTTGTTATATCTACATAATCTTTTTTTTTGCACTTTGTCATATACATATATTTTTTTTTACATTTTTTTATATCTACATTTTTTTATATCTACCTAATTTTTTGCACTTTGTCACATACATATATTTTTTTTACATTTTCTTTTATACATACATAATTTTTTTGCATTATTTTTGGCATGTACATAGTTCTTGTTACATTTTTTTCACATAGATATAATTTTTTTTAAATTTTGTTAGATGTATAAAATCTTGTTTGTACATATACCTATGTTTTTTCCCTATTTGGGCACATACGTATATCTTTGCGTGGAATTAACCAGTTAAATTTTGCGAAAATATAAAGAAAGGATGAATTGCTAAATTTTTTGAAAATCGGTCTTTCCTTTCCCAATATTCTGACCCGGTGTAGGACCCGGTATGGTGGCAGGCTGCCCCCTAAAACCATGAGCCAGCCGCCGGGTACTTAATTAATCCTTTTCGTTTCAGGTGACATCGCGGGTTGAGTGGCCCAAGCAGAGTGCCTCTTTATGGCATAGCGTTATGCAATCAAATTGTATAATTCTATGGCATAAATTGGTCACCGGGGTACTCCCCTTCTGATGGGAAAGTTCATACAATTCAAGTTGTATGAGTTTTCCACTCAGAAGAGGAATACCTGGCCACTGCAACAAAATATGGATTTATTCCGGTTGGGTGGGTGCGAAGGGGCTCCATCACCACCCGGTTGCCCCTCTTTCATTTGTGGGCCATGAGCTTCACCGGGTAATGACGAGGTTACCCCAAGTCCGCCTTTCTTCTCAGGTTCCTCTTGTTCTCGAAACAAGTACTATCTCCCTCGATATAGTTATCTACACTTTTTGCGACTTCGGTCGCCTCTTGAGCAACCTCAAATTCGTGAGTGCGAAATTTTTTCGTAGTGGGTCCTCGTGCTGGGGAAATGAACCCGCCCCACGACACCGCAATGCTAGCCTGCCAGCGCATTCACGCGTCTCCAGACGAGGGCATTCTCGGCGGATATTGTCATCTTCTTCTGCCGAGGCAGCAGAACATCGCTGCAGTCCTTTACGGACCTTTGAAACTCTACCAAGTCACTACAGTGTACGAAGGAGGCACACTGTATTCTTTGCAAGGATGCTAATCCACGACCTGATTTTGGACACGTCTTTGGATCAGGAAAATGCCGGGTTTTACAGGAAGCCCTAGCCAAGCTAAAACCAGAACTTCGATGACCCGTATCCTGCAGCTAAACCTACACCGCGGTTCAACCGCACAAAATCTGCTTGAGCAGTTTGCGAGGGACATGAAGGCCGATGTTATGCCGCTGAGTGACACCATGATAAAAGTTAAGCATCATGGTATCCCGATGAAGCTGGTACTGCCGCCATTTGCGTTCGGTGATCAGAGTGTGTACCTAACGCCGAACGAATCGATATCATCTTTCCAAGCCAAGCTTAATGCTTTGGAGGGCGCTGTCTTGAACGCAGACGGGAATAGACTCGTTGGGGAGACTTCAACGCAAAAGCAATCGAATGGGGCATGCCTCAAACAGATCCGCAAGAAAAAACGAATCCTGGAAATGGCGGCCAGGACGACGCTCGTCATACTAACACCGGAAATACGCCGACTTTCCGCCGTATCGGCTGTGAGGAAACCATACCGGACGTGACATTCGCCTCGGAGTCCTTAGTACGGAGGATACGTATTAGAGGACTACTCAACCAGTGATCATCAGTGCATTCTGTTTGAAATAAGCGTTGTTGTCTCGCGACATCCGTGCTCTCGGCTTTCTACAATTGGATGGAACATCGGAAGGATAGACGTCGCGAGGTTTGCCGAGGTGCTCACAGCAGAGAGCTTCGGAGGGGACGGAAGAACCGGCAGCTCAAGACATGGTTAACTTAACTATGAGCATCATTATGACTGCTTGCAATGCTTCTATCCCCCGTCAAAAACCCCAGCACGGCAAGCCCTCAGTGTATTGGTAGTCAAATGAAATCATTGAAAAACGAAGGGAGTGTCACAAGCTTCGGCGTGAGGCTCAACGGCCTCCGTGTCGTGACAAGGAATGCAACCGGCTAGCAGCATATAAATCGGCCAGGAAATGCCTTCGCAAGGCTCGCCTCTGGCAAGATAGAGGAGATAATGTGGGCACTCTTCCCTGCCCATCCCGTCCGTGTTGACGCTGTCCATGGTGAAACAACAGTTGAGTGTCCACTCTTCACACAGCTGGAACTGGAAGAGGCAGTCCTTTCATTGAAAGTGAGGAAGGCTCCAGGTCCAGATGGTGTTCCGGCTGAGGTGTTGCGGCTCGTCTATCACCATTGTCCTGACTTGCTGCTCAGCACATTCAACGCTTGCCTACGGTACGGAATTTTTCCGATACGATGGAAGGTGAAGAGGCTCGTGCTGATCAGCAATGGGAAGGGAAATCACAGATCGCCATCTGCATACCGCCCGTTATGCATGCTAGACACTGCTGGGAAAGCGCCAGAGAAACTCATCAAGGGAAGAGTCACTGACGCGATTCGTGCTGCTGGGGACCTATCTCCTCGGCAATACGGCTTTAGAGCAGGTCTATCAGTGATGCGATTGCAGAGGTGGTGAGCGCGGTCCAAAAGGCAGAGGCAAATAGTCGCACCAAGTGACGGATCGTCCTGTTGGTGACCCTCGACGTCAGGAACGGGTTCAACTCCGTGAAATGGGTGGACATTCTGGATACCCTGGAAAACTCTTTCAAGTTTCAAAATATCAAATGCGGCTTTTGAGGGGCTACCTGAAGGACCGGAACCTGCTCTACGACACGACACAGGGCCAATGAAGGATGGAAGTCACATCGGGTGTTGCCCAGGAATCTATCCTTGGTCCCGACCTGTGGAATGTGTCTTACGACGGGCTACTAAGACTGGAGATGCAAGATGAGTCGTGCTTGATCGGTTATGCGGATGATGTTGCGGCTCTGGTCGCTGGACGCACCGTTGAACAAGTGCAACTTAGTCTAGGTATGCTGATGCGCCGAGTCATCTTGACAAAAAAGAGAATCCCTAGAGTAAGGCTGATCAGTATTGGAGACATACTAATCGAATCGCAGCCAGCGGTGAAGTACCTGGGGCTACTGATCGACTCGAAGATGAGTTCCTCTGAGAAAATCAGGGCAATAGCTGGGAAGGCTGCTTCGGGAGTATCGGCTCTGAGTCGGCTTATGGCCAATGTAGGGGGGCCCAGCCCATCAAGAAAACGCCTGTTGACCGCTTGTTTGGCACTTCCACTTCTCCTCTCTCCTCCCGCTAGGAGAGGGATCCCCTAGCTTGATGCCGCTCACGGCATAACAAAACGGGACCTGGCCCGAAGTAACGTGTCAAACGGTCCCAGGCTAAGTTCTCAGGTTGACAGGGGAGGGGTTTAGTGAATAGTCCAATCGCTTTCTTGCAAGCATGGTTGTCCCACACTCAGTGCGTAAATGGGCATTCACCATCCTACCACAAAAACAAAAAAAAACACCTCTAAACTTTATAAAATAAACATAACATAATCATACAACACGAAATAAAGCAATAATGAGCTGAAACTGAAAAACAGAAAACAAACACGAATAATTTAGACATTGTCTATCAGCCACCAATATCTAGATTGCCAGTAGCGAGGCAAGTCACAATATACTCGTCAGTTGTGTGGAATAGCTATGAAATCCAGGGATTTCCACTTACAGTTACAGATCTTGCGATATGATTCCGAAGAAGTCTCAATATGAACATATAGACTCTCGTCACTTTAACAGTTTGATAAATTTTTCTATTCGATACATAATGTGTACAAGAAGACATTTCCTTTCGAAAACTCAATCTTCCAATAGTACTAGCACTATGGTTGTACCAGATCTGATATCCATAGGTCAAAACTGGTCTATCTAGGGTCTTATAAAAGATAACTTTGACCTTTTTATTAATGTATCTGGAACGAAAGAGTCGTCGAAGGGCCGTGACTACTTGTCGTGCTTTACTGAACATGATTTTGATATGTTCAGTATAGTACAGAAACAGTTCAGGATGAACACCAAGGTGTCGAGCACAGGATTTATGTGGAGCCTATTCTGAACTACCCTCACCAGCCATAATGTGGGAATCCTTGCAATTTCGTTTCAGGTCTCGAATGACTACCTGCAGCATGGTTCGAGACAAAATTGTTTCGAATTTCGACATATTGATTTTCATTCGTCAATTATCGGTGTACAGCTGCACATCATTAAACATTTTTTGAAAATTGCTCTGAGCTATTGTAGCTTTTTCGGTCTGCCGTATAGATGATCAGACCATCAGCAGACGCTACCAATGATCGCGTTGGCGAGACGTTAAAGTCAAAGCCGTTCAATAGCTTATGAATGAGTATTAAGAAAAGCAGAAGCGCAGTAACTGTTCCCTACTGTAGACCATTCAAGACCTTGAAGTCGCCCATTTTCGTCATGGTTTCCCGTATAACATATTGCACATCATGGCGACAAGGTGTCTGGGGAACCTGTCTGAAGGAGTTTAAAAGCTAGTCCATTTGACCACACCGTATCGAAGGCTTTCTCCACATCAATGAGACACGCTCCAACACATTCTCTTTCATTTAGTCTCATCAGCAAAGTGTTTGAATTAATACTCAATAAAGCATTAATCGCCCACATACATTGAGAAATATGAGTTGATGCCGAATTGCCAATCTGGTTTTCGAGCCAGGCCTTCGACCATACGTGCAATAACGAAACTAACCTCAGACACCTAGTTTCGTTATTGTATGTATGGTCGAAGGGCTGGCACGAAAACCAGATTGGCAGTTCGGCATCAACTCATATTTCTCAATATATGTGGGCGATTAATGCTTTGTTGAGTATTAATTCAAATACTTTGCTGATGTTAGGCAGCAAGCTGATTGGACGATAGCTTTTAGGACTCCAAGATTCTTTTCATTTCGTCAACATTGGAAATACCTTAGCGTTTTTCCACTCATTTGGGAAATATGAATTAGTGCACACGTCGAAACCACCTTCTTCTAACATTTTTCTTCTCTAATAATTTTTCAGAAAAATTATTATTATAAATATGCAACTCATTCATGTAGCTGCAAGCAATTCCATAAGTAATTTAAAAAGCTATCGGAGCCATCCGAAAGAGTGATCGATATCCGCGCGACGTTAGAAAAGCTTCAATGTAGAGCAAATTTGTCGTATAGATTTACATTAAGTTGATGTGAAAAGGTGAAATGATCCAATTAAAGTTTAGCTAATACAAGTACTTACAAGAGAAATTTACCTTGAACATAACTTGCAGATACAAAAAACATATTGAGTTCGCACAAGTAGAAAAATTAAAATTAACTCCTTCACCTCATGGTGGTCGCCATCACCGGTGCGTATCTAAGAGTGATGGCCTGAGGAGAATTAGTGCACACGTCGAAAACACCTTCTTCTAACATTTTTCTTCTCTAATAATTTTTCAGAAAAATTGTTATTAAAAATATGCAACCCATTTATGTAGCTGCAGGCAATTCCATAAGTAACTTGGGAACTACTTTGTCAATCGTTTCCAATGTCAGCTTCTCTAACTTCGACAAATAGAGATTTACTTCATCATTAGTTAGATTTCTGTCAGTAGAAACAATTGAGCAGGCGTTGCCATCATCGGAAAGAGGACATTGTTTCTGGTACTCTTGATTGAACTTCTTTTGAAACTTTCCCCAATCCGTTGTTTTTTAAATTCAATTAATAATTTTCATGTTGAACTGGAAGGAGAAAGACATCATTCCTTCGATGATTGATTTCCATCACGATGGCGCTATGGTGGCTATCGTAAGAAAGCACCTGCATTTTCAGTGGAGGACTATTAAAGCTGAATTCAAGCCTTGCGTCAACAATGTAGAGGTCCAAATATGAATTTGTCCTAGGATATGGTGAGAACTCCGACCCATATAGATCGCATCGGTATTCAATTTAGTTCTCTGTTATCCACGATTTCAGGAATACACCTCTTGGATTATTGGTAGCGTTCAGCCTTGATGTATACTTGGCATTCAGGTCACCGGCAAGAATATAACAACTATGCAGCCTGTTCCATGCGAGTATTTCAAACAATAAATTTAGCTCCTTCTGAACTTGAGAACGTTTAAACGAGTTGTATAGGCAGAGATAATGAAAAGGTTATCGCCACCTGGAAGTAAGATTTTGATAACCAACATAGATTCAAAGTTTTTGAATTCGACTTTATCAATATTTTGGAAATAATAGGGCCTTTAACCAGTATGCCGGTGCCACCTACCCCATTACCGTTTACCCTACGAGTATCGTTTCTTACGAATTCAAAGTCCTTAAATATCATGGAGCGCCATGAAGTGAGGCGGGTTTCAGTGAGAAGCATCATGCCGGGCTTTTGCTTAACAATGAATTCAAGGAGATGTAGAGTAACAATGGAGTTGACGTTGATCGAGGTGAGATGAGTCCTATCCATGGAAATGTGGCTGGATGACAAGTTATTTTGAGGCCTAAACGCTTAAAAAAAATTAATTTTTGTATCTTGTTTATCGATTCTTTTGGATAAAAAGCTAAGATGCTGGTAAATTTTAAGTAGCAGCTCGTTATTGTCACTTCCATTATTTACATTATTTGCAGCATGTTCTGCCGGTCCTCTAGCGGATACTCCGGGCTTGACGAAGTTGGGAGGTAAGACACTCGATGTACTTGTGTTTGCTTTAAAATAAATTTTACTCTCGCATCTTGATATCGGGAACATCCTCGATATAATGCTGGATGACCAAAAACACCACTGTTAACGCAGCATAATCTTTCTTTTGGCTCCGTCTGAGCCAGTTTGCGCTCATCGGTAGCATGAACGTCTTTACCTTTGACGCACCAATGGTTCATGGCGCAGTTGGCAGCCGAATGTCCAAATCTTTGACATCGATAACACTGGTTGGCTTCTCTTTTTTGGAGGCGTTCCTACCTCCAGGCTCTGAAATTCAAGTACCTTATTTTTTGAAGGGCACTTAGACTGCTTTTATTTGAAATTTTTACTAGGTAAAGTGATAAATTCTTCTTTTCTACAGTCGGTTTAAACGGAAATTAATCCAATTTCCTTGAGCACCTGAAGAAGATCGACCGTATCCTCTCTGCAATCCAAGCCCTTCAACAAAAAGGTCTGATTTTTGTTTTCACTTTTTGGGGTATAGGTGAAATGTGGAACCTCTCCAGAATTCACTTGAAATCAACCAGTGATTTCATTCTAATAGTTTATTTTTCAGCATTAACTCTTTTGATCTCGAAAATGGTTAGTATATTTTCGGCTGCCAATAGCCGAACCATATCTTTCCCGCTATGAACAAACACGTTAATTGGCGGAACTTTTTCTGCCTTTTTGGAAGCTTTTCCAGAGGAACCAGCAGAACTGCGAGCTGATTTCTTCTCTTTATTTTTACTTTTTATGTCCTAAATAAAATTTACATCATCATCTTGATTAGAATTGTCTTCAATAAATTCTTTTAACGTTCATTTCCTCTTGTAGTGCGTCCAGCGTTGCGTAATAATTTTGGTTGTCGTTAGTGCCTCCAGCACTTATGATTTCTTCTCGGATAACTTGTTTTACAGTTTTCTCCACCTTAGTTCCCTTATTGATTTACTTTTTCAATTGTACATCTTGAGCCTTCATCCCTCTCTTGAACAGATCTTCGAGGGACTACAGTCTTGGTCTTAGTTCTTGGTTTTCATATCAAACTCGGATCACTTTTATTCGTTTTCAACTATTTGGGTTGTACATCCGCCATCTGCGGAGTTTTCCTGGTTATATCTCCTATTATTTACGATGGCCGTCGATTTCGTATTGCTTGTCTCTCCGGGCTCCCCCAATGGTGAGAAGCCGTCGGGCTCCTCCAAACCAGCAGTCCCAAATTAGTCTTTGGATTATTTGCTTTTTTTGATTTATCGAAGTGAAATAATATGCGATATAATTCCATGGGTTGATTGTGTTGCAAATAATGATATCAAAATAATACACAGAGCCATCTATTGATAATTATGTAAACTAAACTGTCAATGTCAAGCACCCTTTTATTCTTTTTCTCAATAAACAATTAGTCGCTACCCTGCAACAACGTATCTTACTTGTAGATTATGTTGTAAAAATAGTTTAATTGTAGTATTTTTCCATGTTGTGTAAGTTAAAAATGAGTTCCAGCTATCGCGCTAACGTGCCAAAATTAAAAGGTTGCGAAAACTTCGACGATTGGGTGTTCGCAGTTGAAAACTTGCTAATGTTGGAGGGCGCCGACAAGCACCTAAGGGAAGAAGAAACAGATGAAAATGTAGCAGCAGCAGATGCAAAGGCATGTGCAAAAATAATTTTGACGATTGATTTATCGCTCTTCGTGGACATAAAGTACACAACGACCGCGAAGGAATTGTGGACAAAACTACATTCTTTGTTCGAGGTTTCAGGATTTTCCCGGAGGACTACGTTGTTTCGTCATCTAATTTCTATGAGGTTAGAAAACTGTGAAATTATGACGAATTATGTGACACAAATTATTGAAACGTCTCAACGTTTAAACGGAACAGGCTTCGTTATAAATGATGAATGGGTAGGTTTATTGTTACTTGCCAGATTACCAGAGCAATTTATGCCTATGGTAATGGCTATAGAGCATTCGGGGATTCAAGTAACCGCAGATTCGATCAAGTCGAAATTACTTGAAATGAAAGTGGCAGATACACGTGAATCGGAACGCAATTCAGCACTAGTAGCAAAATAGCATAGAAAATCGACTAAAGGAGGCAGCACTAGTACACATGGCGGACAAATATCGAATACTTCAAAATCAACATCATCAATTGTCAACAATACAAAAACAATAACTTGTTATCGTTGTAAGGAAATTGGTCACTACCGTAACCAATGCTCACTTTTAAAGGAGAAAACAAGACATAAGAAGCAAAGCAACGCGCTTTCAAAGCTGTTTTTCCTAGTGACTGATTCAGTAAAAGTGACTTTTACATCGACTCCGGAGCAAGTATGCACATGACGATGAATAAATGTTGGTTGAAAAATCCTAAATATTCATCAAGTTTACCAGAAAAAAATTATGTAATGATTTAACACATCTCGTGCGTTTGAGATTTCCCGAAGGAAATCCAAACCGACCTCTCATCGGTTCTAGACCTGAAGTCTCGGAACGTGACAACGGACTGTACTCATCGGGTCGACAAGTCCGGACACTCTTACTCTACTCCAAAATGGCTGCTGGCTAGCTAGCTAGTTCGGAGAGCAATTTTGGTTGTGGGTCTTACGCGAGCAGACTAAGTCCAAAATACAACAACTCAGCCACCGGTTCAAATGCCCGATTTAAACCGCGTCGAACAACTTCCATCGACTCTACTCTAAATTACGTACGAACGAAAACAACCGCTGAAACAATACGCGCTCCCAAATATAATCGACGCGATGCCCGAAATACACAACTCGAATGCAAAACCGAAAAGAACCTACTCTAATAAAACAAATACAAGCTATGGCACTGCGTACCGACCACAACGCGAAACAGACCATTCGCGGATTACTGGAACCCTACCCTCTCGGCAGCATACTCACCGTTCACCGACATTATCCTGCTGAAAAGGAACGGGTTTGCTGGAAAGGAAAGACTGAGTTAACAGTTCAGCAATTCATATTTTTATTACATTTTATTTAGTAATTTGACATGACTTAATCTCACTTTTCGCTGTACTTTCCTCCGTCCGAGAGGGGGAAAAAATTAAATTTTATAATAAAAGTATTTTATATTTAACATACCATATATTAACGATAAATTATTTATGTATTTAATATAGAACAAATTTTTTTTATACTTAAAAAAAATCCTGCTTCTATTTGAATATGTATAAAGTTTTATCAATTTGCAATTTGTTTTATATACTTTCATTTAGTTCGTAACCGTGTTCGATTTTATTATCAATTTATGTGCTATATTTTATATTTACTTGAAATAAACACCATTTTCAAATTAATTTTCCTTAAGATTAGTTCGGTCAATACGTCCTTCTAATCTCTTATTTATTTTACAAGCTTAACATTTGAGTAATTTTTGAAATTAGGGCGTATACAAACATTGTTTGATTTGTCGTTTAAGGTACATTTATAAGAATGAATAACTTAGTCAAATAACGTTCAACTTAAGACATTGTATCACAACGGAGACTAATTCATCTATGAGCAAATTTTTATTCCAATTCTCGATTCTTCGAAAAGGTCATTGGCCATAGACGATCTGCAGAAGTCAGCGAAATAGGCGTATTAAATGGAAGCATAAACAGAATCTTAATATGTTACAAACTAACTCATACTACATATATTATTTTGTATAATCCAAAATATAATTTTCATTCGTCTAACTGATTAAAAGTATTTAGAAATATTAATTGCGCAGCAAGAAAAATGCCAACTCTTTTCTAGAAAAAAAAAAATGTCGTTTTAAAACTTTTTTTCGGGAGTTACGAATTTTTTATTTCCGTGCTTGCGGAAGTCTTGCTTTATTATTTCTATTACCTTCACACATTTTTCATTCTTTTCAAAATAATTGCTAACGTCCAATATCCTAAATGCGTTAATACTTTAGATTTTAATAACCCTAGAAATGTTGCAGGTCACCAACACAACATTTCGTTAAACGTATGCTGTTCAATAATTTCCCCAGATCGCGAACTCTTTATTGTTACCTTTTTTTGTTTTGGTTGGAATTCATACGCACGGGGATATTCTAACTCTCGAAGAATAACTATACTATATAGACATTTTAACCAAACATTAATGAATTACACAAATGTTGAGACTACAGATTTTTCAAATTTTTTTACATGGATATCAATTCACTATTTCTGACAATCCGCGATCACCTCCCAAATTAATATAGTGAGAATATTTTTCAAGCACTGATTGGTTACTTTCTCTCCCATATTTTCGTATTCAAGTATATAATTCTCTATGAATTCTCGATGCTCAGGAAAGATGTCAGGATGTTCATTCAAGAAGTATTCGAGAATCATTTTGAAGGTCTTAACCGCTTGCTTGTTGATCAAGTTCTAATCATATAATGCTTCTAGTCTAGTTTATATAAAGGGGAAGCAGCAAAATGTGGTCTTTTATTGATGTACTGTATCTGTCCTCCAATTCGACTTTCTTTTTCACAGGAAATATGTCTTGTTTCATGGCCTAGTTTGAAAGAACAAATAACTGGTAGTTTATTGCTTGTTTCACATATTGCACCCACTATAATAACATGTCCTGCTAGAAAAAATACTTCATTTGGCACAGTTACACATGAAACTTGAAGATACTTACCAAATGTCTCAAACTTAATATGTTGCGGTGGCTTGGATTTGTAATCTTTGTTGAAACTTACAGGGATAGGTTCTCCATTTCTTAAACGCAGCAACAATGACTTATGACCTCCTTGACCCGTTAAATATAACTCGAAATATCTATTATTAACAATTATGTCTATCATTCAAATCTAAATCCATAAATGTTGACAAATACAGTATGGGATATGGGTTCGAATCACATCCACCCAAAAAATTAGGACACATTCTTTTGTTGAGATTTCTTGAATGAATGTGGTATTTCATCTATGCTTTTCAGGTTTATACACGTTTTGTTTTAATTAAGAGTCACATTTATTGCTGATAAGCATCTATCCCACTTTTTTTTTTGTTTTTAAAAATTGTTGCGCGTTATCCATCCAGTATTCATACGATCGGTTTGTTCAATCTTAGTCCATTTTTCCTTCTTATTGCTTCAAAGTTTGAGTTGTAAGAGGGTTGTATGAGAATAGCTATCATGCAAGAACAGGCAATACGTAAAAGTATTCTCCGGAATATTCTTGAATATACAGAATTCCACTCGAACAAACCACTGGGCCTGTTTTGATTGACTCATTTTGTCGTGAACAGTCAATTTCGACTGGAGGTGCCATTGATTTGAACTGCTCCCTGCTTATGAGTGCCTGTGGTATCTTATTGTAATTGGACGATTGTAATTTACAGTACATATCGTAAAGTAGTGCAAACTGATCTTTATCGAAATTGATGTTTAAATCATGATATGGGTAGATTTCTGAGTTCAGATGAGAAATTAAAAATTGCATCCACGTTTACGCTGAAATTGTCATTTGACCAGCAAGCGTTCACAAGCATTTTGCTTTCATTTTCTGACAGAGATATCTTATTTTTAATTGTTGATGTCACCCCCGGATCCTTTGTGCGATCAATTTCAATGCCATTCAATTCATATCAAACCTCCTCAAAATAAAGTTAAACTAATAATTAACGCATTTGTTAGTTTAACTTCATTCGGCTTTGCAGTCTTGTTTCCTTTGAATATTTGTCCCTCAATTTATGTAAATGTAGCTCTCGCTTGGGTGAAAATAGAGATCTTGATTTTGGATAGCAATCCGTATTTCATCATTGTTGTTAAATGAGCTAACGAATGGTGAGTAGCTATTGTATTCAATTTTCGATAAACTATTATCGTAATAAACAGTTTCCATTACATCTAGCATGTCAACCGTTTTCACTAAATTAAATTTTCTTTCAGAATGTAACCCTGCGATATGAGAAATCACCTCTAAAATTCACTAAATCACCATCCTGGTCCACAAGTCGTAAAACGATTGTGCTGATTCTCCTAGAGTTGACTGGTAAATATATCACATTCTTTGGCACTTCCACTACTTTATACCCTGGCGCAACTTTTGGTGAGAACTTGTGTTCTGTATGCACCTTTGAGCTTTTTGAAAATGATCCACTTATAATATTATAATTCCACACGAATTGTACTGACTTTGATTATATTGACAGACAAGTCTGACTTATGTGTAAGATCTGGGGTGAGTACTTGCTTACTGAATCCAAGTAGCGGTTCAATAGAATTTCCCTTGTTGAAATATATAGGTAAATTGCTCTTGATTTCAACTTGTAGCGTGTTATTATTTGCAATCATAAATGCATGAAAATTTTCTCCGGACCTGTCCAAGGCACCGGTAATATACTTGGGAATATCATCAATTTCATATGATCTTATTACTATTTCAATCATTAGATCGCCGATGTGAAATAAGTTTTTTGTTGAGTCAACGTTAGGAATTGAGTTATAAGTTTGAAAATTAACCAGCCCAAACACGTAATCAGATTGAAGTTCCAGTATAGGGAGGTAGTCAGCGCTTAGCACTAATTCATTGCCCGTGAAAGTTAATGCATACGACATGATCACTTGGAACAAAATAGCAAGTTTTCTGTTAATTACCTTTATTTATATGATTTATCCCTCCCATGCGGACGCAATAAAAACATTAAGCATATATGACACAAACTACTGTATCAAAGTGCTGATACTTCATATAGTTATAACTAATATTTCGTCCAAGATACTTTATGATCTGTCAAAGTATTCAATGTTTTTGTTCTTTTTGCAGTATGCTACCCAATGTGTTCTCGGTCCTGAAGAGTTATCTAGATACACTATTCTACATTCGTATTTTCTTGGTTTTCTCGGTAAAGATCACGCATAAACACTCTTCTTTAATGTTTAATGTGTTTTCGATAGAATTTGTTCAGAACCAGTTCATTTAATGGTCTTGTTGGGTAACTTCTCTATAAACTTTTTGAACGTTTCAGGAAAAGACCAAGTTCTTTTTTGTATGGTTGCAAATAAACACCATGGCCGATTGCTATTTCTTCCATTTTTTTGTTGTGTCGAATAGCTTCTTCCAATTTTTTTTTTAGCATTTCGGGCCGTATTAATAGCAATTGCCACTGCTGATCCACCACTGGAGAAAACCGAAGTGGTCATCTTGACAAAAAAGAGAATCCCTAGAGTAAGGACGATCAGTATTGGAGATATACAGATCGAATCGAAGCCAGCGGTGAAGTACCTGGGGCTACTGATCGACTCGAAGATGAGTTTCTCTGAGCAAATCAGGGCAACGGCTGAGAAGGCTGCTTCGGGAATATCGGCCCTGAGTCGACTTATGGCCAACGTAGGGGGACCCAGCCCATCAAGAAGACGCCTCTTGATGAGTGCTGTAGGGTCAGTGCTAATGTACGGAGCAGAGGTATGGGGCGACGCTCTCAGCAAGGAGGTATACCGAAAACGATTGGCACAGGTACAGAGAAGAGGAGCACTGAGAATTGCATCTTCGTATCCAACAGTCTCCGACTCGGCGGTGAGAGTGATTGCAGGCGTGATACCTGTCGCCCTCCTTGCTAGAGAGCGCCGCGCTATTTACCTGCGCCGAAACGAGGATGCGAGGGAGATGGTTGTCCGCGAGGAGAGACAACGCTCGCTCAACGATTGGCAGCAGTCTTGGAGGAATTGCACGAAGGGAAGGTGGACTGCGCGCCTCATCGCGGATGTGAGACCGTGGCTAAATCGAAGGCATGGTGAGACTGACTTCTATCTGACCCAGCTTTTGAGCGGGCACGGGTGTTTTCAGTCTTACCTGCACAAGATCGGTAAGTCACGGTCTCCCGATTGTCGGTTTTGCCCAGGAGAGGAGGACAATGCCTGTCACACATTTTTGCGTGTACCAAATGGGTCAGGCTGCGAAGGGAACTCTACAGGGAGACGGAAGAGCTCACCCCGGATAATATAGTTGCGGTGATGCTCGAATCGGTTGACAAATGGAACCAGGTGGCACATTATGCTCGGGCAGTCCTAAAATATAAAAGGGACTCACAGCAGCCGGAGGCACTGGGGCTGGGGGATCGCTCTTCTGGCACTTCCTCTTCCCCTCTCCCCTCCCGCTAGGAAAGGGACTCCCCAGCTTGAAGGCGCCCCACGGCGTAACAAAACGAGACCTGGCCCGAAGTAATGTGTCAAACGGTTCCAGGCTAGGTTCTCAGATTGACAGGGGAGGTGTTTAGTGGGTAGTCCAAAGGTATCCTCCATGGGAGTCCCACACTGCCAGACTCGGCGGGCATAAATGCCTTTACCTCCCTACCACAAAAAAAAACTGCTGATCCACCACCAATAAGTGATCCAATAGCAGCGAGCATTGGGATTATGGGAAGCAGTCCTCCAGTTTTCGGGATAGGTACTAGCCGGGGAATCTTGGTGGTCTTCTTACGATTTTTCAGAACATCTTTTGCAGCATTTGCAGCGTTTCTAATTGCATTTGCAGTACTTTGAGGGTTGGATTGCTTCAATACATGATGGGTTCGTCTCACAACATGCTTCAAAGATGGAGCTTTATTTCTAAACTTGCATCCCTAGATTTAACTCGGTCCCAGGCTTTTCCGGCTAAGATGCGGTCAACAATATTCCAATTTTCTGTTTTTTTGTGTTTAGAATAGGCTATATCGTGGTCTTTGCAGGCCTTATCTAAAGGGTTTATCCCAGGATCAACTCGTTCTAAACGAACTCTTAATTTTGTACCAGGACCAGAATATGATAACCGAGAATATGTAATTTAAACGGGAGATTGATTAAAACAGAATTAAATGCACCAGCTCCTTTTACTGACACTGGTAAATTAGCGGCTTCATAGGTCAACATACTGTTTATACTCGTATACCTTTTGACTTATTCAGGCTTCAAGCAAATAACTTATATAAATGATGGCAATGTTATTTAAGCAATGGTTTTTATTGTAAAAATCATAGTCGGGTTAAAAATGCTGTTCATCGAACAACGCACATCTCTTCAAATTAAAAATATTTCTACTGCTGAGCACAACAGAGAAGGAAAACATGGATTTCTACTGCCAAACAGCATCCGGTCACTCATTGTTTGCCCATCAACTTGTGGGAAAACTAATTTAATGTCAACATTGATCACACATCAAAACGGTTTAAACGAGAATACTTACATATACTCAAAATCCCCACTACAGGCAAAATATCAATATCTGAACCAAGTTCTAGGACGGACCAAAGACATAAGGTATTATACGTTCTCTAATAATTCAGAAATCACCCTATCAGAAAACGTAAAACGGAGTTCTGTGTTTATATTTGATGACATTGCGTGCGAGCAACAAAAAATGTACGATAGGCATCATGACGTTGATTACTTTTCTATGTATCAAACTTATACCCGGATTCCAAAACATTTGATACGAGACAATGCCAACTTTATTATAATCTTTGAGCAGGATTAAATGAGTTTGAGCCATATATAGTACATAGCGACCACGTGAACAGTGATATGTCGTTCAATCAGTTCCGCGATATATGCAGCGAATGTTGGCAGAATGATTATGGTTTCCTAGTAATTGATAAAAAAAGAAGAATAGACCGAGGGAGATACCGTAAAGGTTTTGATACATTCATTAAGCTATAAATTAAAGCAGCATTAAATATTTCTCACTAGTCAATCTCCAACATTAACTTTAACAGACGGCTTTATCAGCTAAACGGATAGCTCAACAGACAGCACATCAGCTAAACAGACAGTGTATTAGCTTAAAAGACAGCTAAGCAGACACATACAGCTAATTGACTGAAAAAATCTAGAAATGCAAAACCAACAGATGTATCATCAGAAAAGACCTTTGAAAATAAACCTAATATAAAGATTGAAAATGATGAACGAATAATTAAAGACATAATTAAAACTTCCAAGATCATACGAAAGGAATTCAATTTGCACAAGACTGTTAAGCATATGAGTGGGATAAAAATCGAGGAAGACCTGAAACCGATCACAGAGCCGTTGAAAGCGCTAGTTATGAAAGCAGAGACTTCGAAGGATATTCCTTTACTTTAAAAAGAAGAGCCTAGTCATGAACATACTTTTATCAAAGATGATTTACTAGATAGGACTTTGCAAATTAGTGATGAATTTCCCAACACTTTTTCTACGTCAACACCTATTAAGCAAGAATTAAGAGCTGATTCATATTCACCCAACTTGTACAAGTATATACAATCAATTGATGACAAAGGTGCAGATACCAAGTATGGGGTATATAAAGATTATAAGAGTCAAAGGTTGAAGATTGGGAATTCATTCATAGACTTTGCTCCTGACAGTACGATTCAAGTTGCCAATGGGAATTATGATGGAACCAATGGGCTATTAGAGTTTTTATTCAGAAAATTCCCACGAAACTACACCCAACTTGATTTGGATGCGTAAAAATATATATTGTATAAGACCAATGCATTTTATCGGAACTATAATGAGAATGAACAAATATCGGGAAGCAAATCATAAAAATACAGGAAGATTCTTAAAAGTCTCATTGGAAACAATAGCCTACATACTGGAGAGGGACTAGTGCAACTCCCGAAGAAACGAATGGATTATATCTATTGGGATGATCCTAATGAGTTAGTTGAAAGGCTAATATTACTGGTAGGCTCTACACAAGCTGAGAACAATAGTCACAACAATGAAATCATAGCTTTTATCGAAGAGTTGCGAGAAGCTGATATCATTATTTAAGTAAAGGATGATTCATAACAAGTGTACACATTTTTGTCAAAAAAAAAAAATAAATAGTTTTTGTGAAGATTGAGCTGTAATGTTTATTTATTATGAAAATTTGGTCCCTTACAATTAAATATGAAACATTACTTCGGGCATATGTGCACCTCGTGCTGCTTTACAGACTATCAAACGATGATTGTAATTTTCGATGACATTTTCGCACCTTCCCGGCGTTATTAGGCATATGTTGGCTCGAATATTGTTTTTTAATGCTTCAGTAGTCTGGAGAGCACCAGCGTAAACGCGATCTTTCAGAAATCTCCAAAGGAAGAAGTCACAAGGAGTCAAATCACACGATCTCACCGGCCAATTTATAGGTGGACCAAAAATTCACGTAGAGCGCGAAATGTTTGCACTGCCGATTCATTATTTTTGCAAAAAGTTTTAACAATAATAAAACTTTTGGCTGATGTGTATGACGCTATGGTTAAAATTATAAAAGACCAAACTGTTATAATCTGTCAATATATGGACCTGAAATTGGTGATAAATAAGAGTTAAGGCCCATTCACATGTGTACACTTGTTATGAATCACCCTTTATTATGGAGGTAGGTATCTCAAATATTTTCATTATGTTTGGACGTATTGCCCTAGGTCACGCAGTAGATGGAAGGCCTGGACCACCAGGGAGAGCGGGACCCCAAGCACTAGGTGGTAAAGGATTTCATCTAACAACAGACGGTGATTACGATCTAAAATTAAAACGAATGAAAAGACTTGCTGACCCAATTGATGAGAGTGACTCCATCACTAAGAGATACGTGGATACAAATTTGGTAGAGTTTCAAAAAGGTGTATCAAATATATATACAAGTTTGGATCAATCCATGTCAAAGCAACTGACTAAAATCCAAGACGTTGCTACAGACCAGAGTATGAATACCGGGAAGATGATTGAAAATATTGGTGATAAAATTACACATAGCCCAGTCATATTAGGGCTTTCACCTCGGAATGAAAGATAATAAGCTGCAAATTGGTATGAACCTTTGTTTTGTCATTCTAAATGTTGTCTCAAAAGTCAAAATCATTATCGTGTTCGCGTCTTAAGATATTCAAGGTCAAAGGTCACAAAAATCGGTTTTTCGCGAATATCTGGCTTCCTATCGGTTAAATGAGATTTGCATTTATTATAAAAGTTGTAGGCTATAAAATTCCCTACAACTTTTGTTTAAACTTTTTTTTCATACGACCAACCGTTTTGAAGGTAGAGCGCGAAGAGTGCACATCGTACAGTCATATACGGCCTAATGCAAGGTCAAGCGTGAGTTATGGTTATCAGTACGTTATAAAGTCAATTATTTACTTGGAAATTATAATTATTAAACAATGCCTATTATTTATGTACTAACTATTAATTATTTATATTTAATTAAAGTAAGTAACTTGATTATTTATATATAATTATTCATATTTAACTATTTAAGTATAAAATATTATTAATTCTGGATTATATATTTTAGTTTTATTTTAAGTTAAAATGATAGTAAGAGTATATATTTTACACATATTTTTATTTATTATTAAATACGGCATAATATACATTTATCAAAATGTGAGTTCAAATATCAAAAGTATCTTTGTTGATTTTAATTGTAATGAAATTGGAAATGGAAGCTAATTATCTTCTTCTTGTTCGTCGTCTTCTTCTTCTTGTCGCTCAAAAATGTTCGATTCATTGTCATCATCCTCATTATCTGTCATGTTCATCTCCAAACCTTCCAGAATATCGGGATCATATGTATTTTCTTCATCGGGATTACTTGGATACAGTGAAGCGTTGAGGCAAGCTTGTCCGTTGCACTGGCCGCAAGCTAAAGAACATTGTAGCCCTGATTTTCTGCATCCACAGCGGGAACCACAACCATTTTTGCAATTGCAAAATATTACGTTTAGTAGTTCGGCTGGTGCTGGAGGTAATAACGTTCGTATGGGCTCCAGGATTTCATTTTCAAGCATCCAGCCCCATTCTTTAGGTTCTAAGTCCTTCCCTAACCACGTTTGAATCTGGTAGTAGACACGTTTTATGTGTTGATGAGCTGCTACACTTGTTGGTGGAAGTGTTGACAGTTGTACAGGTTTATTTAGTTTTGTAAATTTGATGAATTGCGTGTAGCGGAAATGATCAATGTTGTCCTCAGATTTTGGAGCATTATATAATGCCAACAAGATGCGCACTCCATTTTCTAATAATGTTTGTTTTGGGCAGTTTTCTTGTTGAAATACTTCCACCAGTTTATCTAAATCAGGAATTTTTTCCAATGCTCTAGTAACAGTTTTTTTTCCTTTTTTAAATAGCGCAGAAGTCGTGTCACAGCCACTGAATGCGTGTAAAAATAAAATGTGCTTTTTAGTACGAGGATATTGGTCAAAACTTTTAGTAGAATATATTTGTGTTTTGACATTGCCTTTGCCAACTTTTTTCAAAAAAATTTCCTGATGATGTGACTGAGTACGTCCAATTAAAATAACGAGCAAATCGATATCTTCTCCTATGATGACAGCAGTCTTTTGATGTTCTGATAAGGCAATAGCTGTGTCAATGATGAGTTAAATATGAATAATTATATATAAATAATCAAGTTACTTACTTTAATTAAATATAAATAATTAATAGTTAGTACATAAATAATAGGCATTGTTTAATAATTATAATTTCCAAGTAAATAATTGACTTTATAACGTACTGATAACCATAACTCACGCTTGACCTTGCATTAGGCCGTATATGACTGTACGATGTGCACTCTTCGCGCTCTACCTTCAAAACGGTTGGTCGTATGAAAAAAAAGTTTAAACAAAAGTTGTAGGGAATTTTATAGCCTACAACTTTTATAATAAATGCAAATCTCATTTAACCGATAGGAAGCCAGATATTCGCGAAAAACCGATTTTTGTGACCTTTGACCTTGAATATCTTGAGACGCGAACACGATAAAGATTGTGACTTTTGAGACAACATTTAGAATGACAAAACAAAGGTTCATACCAATTTGCAGCTTATTATCTTTTATTCCGAGGTTGACCCCTGTTTTTACCTAATATGACTGGGCTAACAGGCTAATCTAACACATGAAACAGAAACACGAAAATTCTTGCATGATCAATATGAGTTTATTAAAGAACAAAATGCCCTATAGAGAAAAGATTAGAAGAAATGTATGCTGCCAACAAGAAAATAATGGAACAGATTTATGTTTATATTATGGCGGAAATGACAAAACCTTTCAAGAAAATAAACGGAAATTGAGCGCTCTCTACATTAGACATAATTAGACTAATTATGATCAGAACTGTATGAATCTTACTAAGGAGAAACATTATGAGTAAAATAAATGTTTTCAACGAGCTACACAGGCCTGCTAGAAAAAATTTCCCACGACGAAGAGTGATCATAAAAGGGCTCGATGATTTATGGCAAGTAGATTTGGTTGAAATGGGAGCATATCGATCTGAAGACAAAGGCTATTCATTTCTTCTTACCGTAATAGATACTTTCTCAAAATATGCTTGGACTGTAGCAATCAAAAACAAAGCCGGAAAGGAAGTACAGGCCGCAATGCAATCCATTTTCAAAAGTGGAAGAGTACCTAACAACCTGCAAACTGATGACGGCAAAGAGTTTTTCAACCGAAATTTCCTACAACTAATGGAAACATAACATAAATCATTACTCGACGTACAGCATCAAGAAAGCATCTATAGTCGAACGATTTAACATAACTCTCAATAACATGATGTGACGTCAGTTCAGCATTAGTGGCTCATACAAATGTATTAATACTATCAAGAATCTTACCAACCAATACAATAGGACCATTCATTGTATAATCAAAATGAGACCATTGATGTTAACAAATCGAATGAATCCGGATTACTCATCTCTGCATACAATCATGCTAAGGCCTATGGCTGACCAAAATACAAAGTAGGAGACTATGCCCACATCAGCAAACACAAGCATCTACTTGAAAAGGGTTACACTCCAATCTGGACAACTGAAATATTCAAAATACACCGAGTTCAGCTCACAAACCCTGTTACATATTTATTGGTTGATTATCAAGGCAACCCTGTCGAAGGCGGTTTTTATAAGAAGGAACTAAGTAGGACCAAATATCCAAATGATTTCTTAGTGGAAAAGGTATTGAAGACAAAAGGAGACAAAATCTTTGTTAAGTGGCTTGGATTTTCAAAAGACCATAATTCATGGATTAATAAAAATGATTTATTGTAACAAACATATTATAATAAAATGGCTTACATGGCATATATTGTGTGTTTTCTTATGAACTAAAACTATGAATTTATCATATGATTGCCCCAAGCTAAAGCATTAAAAGAGTTTGGAATTGAAAAATGCTGCTCATATCTCCAGAAAGACTTATTTTTTGGCTAACGTAGTATAAATAAGGTTCTTCTCACATCTAAATGTATACATTTTATTAAACAATTTTACTTTCGTATCCTCTACACATTTCATAAAGTCTGATGGCTCAATTTCATCATTCATAACAGATTTTTTGATGCCTTTAATTTTTTATGTGCATGATTTATCCGTATCAATACAATATGGCTATGGGATCTATGGGACTTTCATCTTTAAATTTACCTGGTACTTTTCGATTAACAAGAGGAATATTATATGCATTATTTTTACGGGTAATTACTGTTACCAAATAAATTTATATTATTCTTAATATCATAAATGTCTTCAGTTTTTATATTATAGATTAAAGAGTCTGAATCTTATTTTTGATAAAATTATAATGGAAATCATACATCAACATTTTTGATACATCAAGAATTACCATGCAAATATAAATTGGCGACTCATTCAACTAAATCTTCGTTAATTATTTTACCACTATGAAAATAAGATCGAGTAATAAAGTAATGAGCACTTTCATTTTCCCGACACTTTCCCAATGGGCTGAAACCTTAACATTTACATAATTATCTACATTTTCCATGGTTTTTTCGAATACACTATCATTCCTTAATTCGTAGAAATATTTTTCAAAATCATTTGCTGCCATACTACGCATTTCAGTATTTGAGTCTATATATTTTTTTAACCATGGTGATTGACTAAACTCTACTGCACGATGTATTTTAACTAATTTTAGCACTGTTTCAAATTTCGATAGTGAAGAATGTAATTACGTTTATTTGATTTGGTTGCGATTCGTTTTTTAGATTTAGAAGTTCCAAGAGGTGGGATCCGACTTCCAGGGCAAAATGGAAGATCATGTGAAGCTCATGGAGGTCTTCTGGATAATCTAAATCAACGGATAAAATTCACCCCTTAGGTGCAGTGTCCTCAACATTCAGAACATCTTAAAAATTGGATTTCCTCATTGCTTAGCAAACGAAAACCACTGATGGGTGAGTATTGACCCATTGCCCAACCGTATAGGTTATTTGCATCAATATACAGAATATAGTTGGTTTCAAGATCAGGATCGTATGAAGTTATATATTGATTGTTTGCCTTTGAACATTTTTTAGTGCATTGGCAGAGTCCTCCTCTAATTCCCTGCTTCACGAAAGGGTACATATCTATATCTGTTGGCAATTCGAGCTCAAGTTTGGTGCTTTTGAGCATGCTATCCCAGCTGAGAGAAGGGGCCGTAAAATAATGAGCTGGATCTAGTCCATAGATGTTCCGGCATACATTTCTAAATTCTTCAAATATATCTGTTAACAAGAGCACACCTGTTATTAAATAAACATCTGAGTACTGGCCCAGCGTTTGACAATTGAATTTTTCCCATACATTTTGAGCATGCTTATACTTTTCATCACTGATACCACTATTTTGTAGTGTACTTTAAAAAATGATTTCGCGGGTAAGCATATCTCATCAAGTTTGATGAAGGAATCTATATGCTCGTTTGGGAAAACCCCCTTTCTTATAGCGAGGTTGAATAAGCTATGTTACAATCGCGGAAGTCACCGCAGTTGCAGACATTATTTTTCAGCAGAGGGGTAAGTAACTCGGGGTGGCGTACTGAGGCCAGCTAGCGCTCAGTCATGTCGTGGGTCTTCCGGGACACCCTCTGTTCATGCTGAGCCACACTACATATAAACACTAACACGAAAGGAAAGGACGGGCAAGGGGGAGGTCATTTTAAGAAATGAAAGATGATTGATTTACCATTTCATCATTTTTGTATTTTTACTTGAGTCTAATTACAACCCACCGATGTGACAAGTAAATTCAAAAGATATAAGCAAATTCCATTAAATAAGGCCCTTTTTCAAATTTTCGATTGAACAGGTTAAAACCAAATTATCACATAAACCGTAAAAGTGAATTGAAACACAAAAAATAAAAGAAAATATATACCAATGAAATATTAATAAAAAGAGAAAAAATGATATGTAATTACTAACCCTTTGTACAGCTGCGGAGCGCTCGGCAGCTGGAAGGGGAACGGGGTACTTCTAGAAATTATCAAATTTTCAAAACAAATTTTTGAATTAAATTTATTTATTTTTTTTTGTTTTCAAACAATTCTTTGGACTATTGTCGTTCACTGAAAGGGCACAATCAAATTGGTTCACTATCGGTCACTGCTAATGAGAAGAATTCTCCTCTTCAACGCTTTCTCTTATTTTCTGCACCATTTGCTTTTAGTCATTATAATCCCGGATAGTCCCAACTCCCAATCCAAGTCTTTTCCCCTCACACATCCCAAATTAATCAACCACACCACCTTCTTAAATTTCCATTCATTGTATTAGCAACTTCAACTATGCTACTTTCTCAGTGGGCATTGAGATGAAATGTGCTATCAGGGAAACGTGAATGAATTTTTGTCAGTATGAAAAATAAAATTTGTTAGTGGGAACTAATGAATAAAGTTAGTTAGTATGAAGGAAGGAATTAGGTAAGAAAAGGGTCAGATTGAGATGATGGGGAAATAAAAATTATAGGAAAATTGTTAGATGTTAATAAATATAAATAAATTTACTGAGCAAAAGAAGGTGGAGATGTTATGGCGGCAATTTGAAGTTGCGAATGGGAGAATACCGGCACGCCAGAATTCGCAACAACTATCGTCAGAATGATACCTTTTAGTCTCGAGAAATTAATCTGGAGTTAAATTCTTTGCAAGTTTGTCTCAACTACAGCCCATGAAACGATAGGAATCAATAAATCTTAATGATATCGTTTCTTTACCAACCCTCATATGTTTGGAAAATCCAATATATTTTTCCTTATTTTTAGGAATAACTACAATGTTATCAGAACCTCCTCCAAATTCTGAAATATGAAATGAGCACCATACCCACTAAGATTATGGAAGACTATGGGTACGAACTTGGCAACTCTATATAGAATATTACATTTGTTGCAAGCTGCACCTCTAAAGACTCCTGTCAAATGACAATGATCTCTTACTTTTCGGGTTTCTAGGTCAAACTTTTCACTACAAATATGGCAAGATACAGCGTTTAAAAACTCTTCTTCTTCCTCATCGGATAATTGCATAGGCTTGTTCACCTTTAAGATCCTATGTATACGTTTTACGTCTTCCTGCAACCTACTTAGGAAAACCTTAGGGCAACTACTGCCCCTGAATATTTCTAATTTCTTCAAGGATGGATCATAGCTGCGGTTTATATAATATGCAACGCTATATGGTACATGAATGTGGGTAGTCTCTGTAAATGAACTCTGAGGGTCTGGAGAACATGACTCTATTGGTTGCAGTAGTGCTTCAAAATCAGCAAAACTATAAATGGTACTTTTATCTGCTTTCCCACATTTTTAAACTTTAAATATTTTTCCTTCTCTGATGGTAAAATTGTATGGATCTTATTACAATTATGTTTGATGTGCTCATTGCATCGCTCAATGCTGGTAAATTTAATAAGGTACCCATCACAAAGGTAAGATTTGTGACCATATTTAGTCATTTCACTATTCACAAGTCGACTTAAATTGTTTATCCAGCAATAATGTCCAATTGTTCGTTTTTCATTTCCCACATAAAGAAGATTTATATGTTTTTTAGAGGCTTGCGTGTTTTTGGAAAAATAGAATGGACCCTTAATAGCCATAGACAGCCATAGACATTTATCCTCACATTATATTTTTCTTCGAAAATGGGAATCTCTCTTAAAGAAATAGGGAACGTAATACCTTCTAAATTCAAAACAGTTGGGTCATGGGGGTATGACTTGACTCTCTCAGTATTATATTCAGCTGGATGTAGAGTAGAAATGATAGCCCAAGAAAAACATGCATCATCGGAATTTTTTACACTCAAATATGCTCTTTTTAATATTACCTGTTTTGATAGACCTAAATAAGATCCTCCATGAAAGGGTGTATACTTATTTATGTTGACCTGTAAATAAAGGACCTGTTGGAATGCCCAGCCACTATCCCTCTCTTGAAATTCCTCATTTTTTTTCAAGGTGACAGCACAAATCTCTTTATAAACATACTCAAGGTCGCAATCCCTGGTAATGATTACATTCTTTGTATTGAATGATATTAGAAAGTAAAAAGTCCTAAATTGACTTTTATAGCTGTGAGATCTTGAAGTTGCGCACTAATAAGATCTTTAAAACAATGACCCTTATTTTTTTTAAACTCTAATACTTATTTCCTCATTTTGGTTATTAATTTAGTACTTTGCTATTCGAGTAGCAAATGCTTATGAAATTGGCTCCACTTTCCGCTGATCACCATTATTGATTTGGGCTGCATTTTTTTTATGCTCATTACTCCTCAAACGATTCTTGAAATATCGTTTTTTAATTCCAACAGCGCAAATGTGACAGTGTAATGTATTTTGACTATTACTATATTTTCTTTTCAAGGGTTTATGGAGGGATACAGACATCTTACTCCCTTACTGCTTAAATACTAACTCAATTGAATGAAGCGGTGAATAATTCTGAATCAACTTCCGACGTGGTCCAAGATTAGCTATGATGTACTCGTATACAGATACTCGGTTAGGAGAATCGTCTCCCTGAATATAATTCTGCTTCTACGATGATTATCAAATAATATTTGGTCTTTATTATCCTTCACAAAAGGAATGCTGCAAACTGTAGAGTTTTTGCTCCAAATACTTTGTAGCTTCCACTGTGAAATGTGTTGAACTGTACTTTGCAATCCTATGAAGCTGACAAAAATGTGTAAGCCATTTAATTCTTCCGAAGATGGTAGCGTAGTACAAAAAGCCTAACAACATTTTTGAATATTCTTTTTCAACAAATTGAAAATTTCATAGCCAAGCAGATACTCCGCACATAGACTGGTGATGACAGAAAATCATTCTTGCCCACTACACCAAGATTATTGTATATTTTTTAGAAATCGCTACTTTCAGTAATATTTCCTACGCAAGCGGATAGTCCGCAGATAGGGTGGCGAGGGCCGCAATTGTTATATATTTTTCGAAGAATTGCTGTTTTCAGAAAAATTTCGGATAGTCCGCAGATTGAGTGGCGAGGACCGAAAATTATTCGTGTCCTCTACGCCGCATTTGCTATAGTTGCAAAAATAACTTCGCAACTAAATTCCGATCTCAACTCAAATGTTATTCAGTCGCAGAGAAGAGCCAGATCAGTATTGAATTCAATAATATCTCTCTTTTATACTTTTTCAAAGCCATAAATGATAAATTAATAGCGTGCTCCTGTCACAATTTAATGGCAACCCAGAATTTCTAATCCCATTCTTAAACATCACTGCAGACGAAACATTATGAATTCTCACCAAAACAATTATCATACACTCTGGATCATATACACCATGCTCTTTTCCATAAGTCTAAAACATCAACGGTGACAAAAAACCAAAGTGCTCCATAAATTATCGGCCATAATGTTCTTATTTCTTAACACATGCTAGACATATATTATTTCTAATATCCAAAATTTCATTTCAAATTTCCCCACATATCTAGTAGTATGCATACACTACAAGCGACATCTCATAAATCATACTCCCATAATCACCATGCACTTATCTCACTTAGCTAAAAACATGCTTCTATTCTCATCAATAAGATCACTAGAACCAAACTCAAATTATCACCTAATAAAATTTCACCACATATGCAATAGAACAATAGCGCTTCTCTGACATGGAAAAGATCAACTCACTCCATATCACGTGTGAAAAAACCCTCAAGAATATATGCCTCATATGGATGCATGCGAGTGCATACGATAAGAAAAAACGCTGCGGATCGTCTGTAGAATGTAGGCAGCCATGCAAATGATTTATGGGTTCAAGTATCGACCTTTTTACCACATAGACTTGTGAAATTGATAAAAAAATATCATGAAAATATTTAGGAATTGATAACCATAACTTCTTTGCAATTAGAAGCTAGCTAGATCTTTGCCATGCTACCGGGGTAAGAGGACGCAATTTCGTAAAATGCTGGATTGCGCCTTGGGTTAGCATTGTAATGGTCGTAAAAGCATTCTGAGGGGTAAAACGAATATTTTTAAGACTGATGCTAAGTTGATTTGATCAGAGTTTGAAAATTGATGTGTACAATTATGAACGTACATTTCTTTTTTTTCTTGAGAATTGAACAATTGAAGATACAAACATTGAAAAACAAATAAAAGAAAAAGATAGATTTTACTTAATTGCTATTGAAGTAAAAAAAAAAAAAAGACTGGAACGTAAAGCAGTAACGAACATAATTTTCAATGACATAAAAGCTAATAATGAAACAAATTTCAAATTTTGAAACTAATGAAATGTATGGTTTTAAAAGCAAAGCATGTTTCTCGACATACATTGAGTCAAACAATGGTTCTGAAATCAAATAAATCATGGACATGAGGAAATTGTTAATCGAATAAGAAAACAATTAAGAAAAATACATTTTCTTCGTTTTCCACCTTAAAAATTTAATCCATTTACTAGTATTTGTAAAATGTTATTGAAGTGATATATATGCTATGTGGCGTAACAAGGAAACAAAAGCTATAAAAATGCTAAATATTTCGCAATCAGTGGATTTTCAACTAAGAAAAGGATATTGAATTGACTTTTATTAGCCTTTGTTACAAATGTCTCGATGTATGTAATGAATGATTCGAGAACATAGTTTCTTTGTAATTTAATGATGTTTTACATGCGGTGTTCAGCCAATTCAATGAAAGTAAAATCTTCGACTAATTCAAAAGCTCGATTAGAAGTGCACACAGATAATCCCAATTTTTGCAAAGTTAATTGCTTTCATGGTTAATAATTAAAATTAGGAAGCTATTTAGAAACCAAGAAAAAATACAGAGCATTCATTAAAATAGTTTAGCACGAAATATGCATTCGCTAGAAAACTTACGCTACTGAAGCAAAAGAGTACATTTACAAGCAAGAAAAAATTATATAAAAAGAAAATAAATAAAATAAATAGCTCCGAGGTTTAATGTGAATCGATATATTG
Source organism: Odontomyia ornata (assembly GCA_963969285.1). Classification (NCBI taxonomy): domain Eukaryota; kingdom Metazoa; phylum Arthropoda; class Insecta; order Diptera; family Stratiomyidae; genus Odontomyia; species Odontomyia ornata. The sequence continues at coordinate 172,425,659 of OZ017742.1, forward strand.
AATATTATTTACACGTTTATATATACATGAACTAATAAATAAAAATTAGAATTTAATTTTGACGATAAAGAAGAAGAAAAGATGCTTAACCTATAGTCGAAAATTTATTGTTAGATGAAAATATTAAACGAAACAATTTTACAATACATACAACCTGGAGCAAGAATGATTGATGAACAAGCAATGAATTTAACGTGAAAAGCTCTTCAAAGAATGTTTTGTTTTAGAAGTTCCAATGTCTTGCTTATCCTCTCCCGGCTAGAATTTTCATACAAGATTTGGAGTGGAAAGAAGTAGTGAAGAATAAGAAGCTTGATTTTAAAAAAAATATTAAAAATATCAAAAATAATATTAAGTACCCACATATTTTAATTCCGTTCAAAACATACAATATTGTATTGGCAATTTAAACGTTTGTATATTAATTTGCCATTTTACTACTATTGGTTTGAAAAAAAAAACGTATTTGTATAATTTCAAACTTTTCTCACAATTGAATTTTAAAAACGAAAATTTTAATTGTGTAATCTTTTTATTTATACGTATGTGTTCGATTGAACGTTACATGTAATCATAGTAAAAAAAATATATATTGTACACTTACCCTGAAAGCAAAAATATAAAAGCCACACTTAAATAACAAAATGAATTGCTAACTACAAACACGACTTTCCTTTCCAGTGGTTCTTCCTTTCAGCGGGAGACGGGGTGCAGGGTAAGCATGCCGTCGCGAGGGTAGGGTTTGAGAAAATTCGCTGTGGTCGGTTTCGCGTTGCGCGCGGTACGCGGTACCTTTGTTGTTTTGCCTTTTTATTAGAGTAGCTTTCGTCGGGTTTAGTTAACGTAGTATACTTTTCGGTACCGCGTCGGAAATTCGGGAACGCGAAGTAAAAATTAGATTTTGTTCTTTGACTGATTGATGAAGAAATACGGAGTAACGTAAAATAGGTTTCCTCTCCGTATGGTTTTGTTTTGGTGACGCGTTTGTAAACGGGCATGTATTGGTGGCTGAATATTGTAAATGAGCGTAATCCATTCGGAGACCCGCGACCGAAATCCTCTCCGATCTAGCTGGCCGACAAGCAGCCACCGCGTGAATGGGTTACGGTAAACGGATTGGTTGACCGGTTGGTACCATCCATTGGCACTACTCAGACTTAACGTCTAGAACAGATGAGAGGTCGGTTCCGCGTTCACATGTAGACATAAAAGCATTATATGCTATATCACAGTTGTTGACCTAAACGATAGACACATCTCTTGTGGCGAAAAACTATCCAACACCAAAGGAAAAATCTTGATGGAATAGATAGAAGATATGGAGTTAACAATTCTTAACGCAGGCCTATAAACGTTTAGAAGAATCACGGTTGATGGCCAATGCATTTTGTTCTCGCCCGACGTCAATGTATCCAACATTCCTTCCAAGTTGCTCAGCTGGTGAGAGGTCAGAGAAGATCTGTTCAACAGCGGACATTACGCAACCAGGATAGCGATTAAAATGGTCTCAAGTACACGGCAGTTGTATCAAGATAGGGACAAAATTATGAATGACAACGTAGCTAGATTCTTCGAAGGAAACTTAGGGGAGATTATAAGCGATTATAAACGATTTCGCAAGAAAGTCAAGTTTAGTAACAAGTATTGGTGGTCAAACGACCTAATGAAAGTTGGAGGCACTTGATAAACCCAAACGTTTAAAAAATTAAGTGAGCTGATCTGCCATGAATGAATTAAGATGCAAGTGGAAAGTGAATGTAAGAAATGCTAAGAGAAAAGGCTGGGAGAAAGCAGTTATCGATACTTGCGAGTTAGGCATCATCGAACGCTTATAGAAGTTGGCCACAAGAGTAGAAACCCATGTGAAGAGATGAACGAGGAAGAAAGTTTACTATTCCTCAAAGATATCCGAATTAAGCAACATCCCAGCATTAACATCTCCTTCAAAGTGCAACCGCTGCTGATCCCAAGCGGCTTTTCAAAGTTGAGAACTACTGCAGATTTTTGACACTCAGAAAAAGCCCACTGGTCCAGGTATGGATTCTATCGACAAGAACATGCTGAGGATTCTAGCTGTAAACCACACTCAGTGCCTTCTTGAAGCGTGCAACAACGCTGTAATCGAGTTTAATATCCCCAATGCCTATAGGCTCATCAAAATTGCCCCAGTTTTGAAACCTATCCAACACCCAGCTGATCGAAATAACTAGACCCCTCTCATTAATCAGCGTTCACATCAATATGATAAACAAACTAATAAAAATCAAAATTGATCACTTTATCGAGGAGAAGCATGTCTTATCCCCTAACTTTTATGCATACAAGAAAAACAAGTCAACTTCTTCCTGCCTCAACGCTCATTGTCATCGAAGGAAGCACTTATCGTCCAATGAGCAAGCGAAAATGTAAATAAGCAAGCTATCAGATCGTTGACAAAAAGCTTTGGGTATGCTTCAAACAGAGCAAAGCTGAAGGGAAAGCTAAAAGTTCCGGCGAAAACGCTCTCTCGCTTAATGTCCCAAAAGATCGTGGAAAAGCTTAAGCGAAAAGCCTCCTTCGCTCAATTTCCCCAGTTTTGCACATTCATCTATTGATTCTCACCAAAGTATACTCACATAGTATCCACACTCAATCTACCCTCCGGAAAAATTCGAACACAAGCCGAAGAGCGAACCATAAATCCTCGGTAGCAGGTAGGTGGTAAATGCTGATGCGATTTTTGGCGCGAATATAAATATAGGGTGATTCATAACAAGTGTACACATGTGAATGTGTAGTGAATTTGAATGTTCAATAGGTCCGTAAAGGACTGCAGCGATGGTCTGCTGCCCCGGCAGAAGAAGATGGAGGTATCTGCCGAGAATGCCCTCGTCTGGAGACGCGTGAATGCGCTGGCAGGCTAGTATTGCGGTGTCGTTGGGCGGGTTCATTTCCCCAGCACGAGGACCCACTACAAAGATATTTCGCATTCACGAATTGGACTGCTGATCAAGGGGCGACCGAAGTCGCAAAAATTGTAGATAACTACACAGAGGGAAATATAACTTGTTACGAGAACAAGCGGAACCTGAGAAGAAAGGCGAACTTGGGGTGACCTCGTCATTATCCAACTAAATTCATGGCCCACAAATGAAAGAGGGGCAACCGGGTGGTGGTGGAGCCCCTTCATACCCACCCAACCGGAATAAATCCATAGATATCTTTGTTGAAGTGGCCAGGTATTCCTCTTCTGAGTGGAAAACTCATACAACTTGAATTGTATGAACTTTCCCATCAGAAGGGGAGTACCCCGGTGACCAATTTATGTCATAGAATTATACAATTGGATTGCATAAATCTATGCCATAAAAAGGCACTCTGCTTGGGCCACTCAACCCAAAACGTCACCTGAAACAGAAAAAGGAATTAGTGAGTACCCGGCGGCTGGCTCATGTTTTGAGGTGGAAGCCTACCACCGTACCGGATCCTATACCCAGATAGAAGTTGGAGAAAGGAAAGACCATCGGGTATGGTATTAATCCATTCTTTTATTTAAGCAATCCATACCAAATATCTATAAATACCAAATATATATAAATATGAAAGACCATCCAAATATGCACTTTACTACTTTATAAATAATTTAAAATTATTGAATGTTTCCCCCAACTAATTTTTATATAAAAAAATTCTTTTTTTTTCAAATTGGATTTTGCATATTCGCCCGATTATAAAAAATATTTTTTCTAAGTTGAAAACCTTTTACTAAACAACAAATCTCCCAAATCTACATAAAATGAATATATATCTAAAAAAATGTTCAAATATATATTTACTGAAAAATGTACAAATCAAAATAAACAGGTACTCACCAGTATCCTGAACGAGCGCTCGCTGAAGATCTGGTGATGACGGAGAACTAATTTTGAAGACTGTGTAGGGTTCGGTCGATTTGTTGGTGCTGATGGTCTTTTATGTACACATGACGACTTAAAATTATAAATAATAGCCCGTCTAATAAGAAGTAGAACATTTCTTAACAGCTCCTTAACATTCCAATGAATTTGAAAGAGCTCCAAAATTTTAGCGATTATTTTCATTACAACCACTGAATTGAATAGTCAACAAAATAAATTGAAACACTGCTCCAGTTTTCAAAAAAGTAATACAAACAGCCTTTAGTTAATTTCTGCTTTCAATTAACTCATCCGCATTCGGTCATACGGTATATTTTCCGTTTTGGCTTGATTCCAATCAATAAACTAACAGTTATCAATGAATTCGTCTTTGCATTATCAACGTTTTCCGAAACTAACGCTTTCAAAAATTAAAAACTTCACACTAAATTTATATAATCTCAGCGTTGACTCAGATTGTATTTGTGAATAATGTTTAATTTGTTTTATTATTGTAATCTCCAGATACAAGTATATATCTATGTAGGATCGGGTATTGGCCGGCAAAGAAAATCGGTATTTCCCAAACAATCATAATGAATTCTCGCATATGTTGAGGAAAACTTTACACACGGCAAGGATAATTTTTGCGCCTCGTTCCCCACGACGAAACCATTCATCGGTTTTGTATTAAACGAAGAGCCAAAAAATGTAAAATGACAATTCAACTTTTTAACACAGGCACGCGAAAAAAACTTCAAATGAACACCGAAGCGATAATCTCGTACAATTTGTAAATTTTCCTCCTTGTATTGTTGGTATATCAACAAACGGTTATACTTAAAAGCATTATTGAATAGTTTCCGTTCCACAAGCACAACAAATGAACCACACAAACGACGGCAAGTTACTTTTTATCGTAGAATCACGCATGAAACTTTAATGGGCATAAGACAGAACGGAGCCATCGTAAAACACTCTCCCGATTTCCCCACTCGCTTGATTCCCAACATCTGTTAGAACAACTGTTTCAGTAATACCACTAATCCGTTGAACTGCCGTGGATAGAAAAAACCGAGACTTAATGAGGCGAGATTCAGTGAATTCACTAATTATACAATCACAATAACTTGCATTCTGTGCTTAACGGCTTTTTCAATGTCAATTTCTTACACAAAATCACAGACAATTCCGCGAAATCTTTTCGGATTAGATCGAAAGCACTTTTAAATTTCTTTCTTTTTTTAAACGGAACTGTCGAACAATCGATCACTCTCCACCAGTTGTAAGCGTGAAATTCTTCAGACGTAAACACATTTCCGAGTTCTCGCACGATCGTCCGTCTTTTCTTCATCCACCAAATATCTTATCATTCGAGCGGCGACCGGCCTTCACGATCTTCCATTCGCGACTCCCCTAGCGAGATCCCGTGCGCGCGCAAATTCACTTCCCTATCTAACCTGTTATCTTCACCGTTTCTCTCACTCCTCTCTCTATAAATATATTATTATTCCTACGATTGAACAAACAAAGCGTTCGCCCGGCTCAACGTAAAACCTGATCTCTTTCCTGTTTGTAGTAACTCATCCACATTACTACTACTCTTCCCTCGACCACCATCGGAACTTTTGTTTTTATGCGATGTCGATGTTGCTTCAGAAAGTGATCTCTGTCACTCGCTCGAATGTGTCTCTGTCTGAACTTGCACGTGATAACCTCTTGCTACTTACTCCAAATCGACTTGTTGCTGTTGTCTCATTAGACAACTGGCGAGTAGTAGTCGTTTTTGTTTGCTAGCACACCGCAAGATTTAGCGTTATATCGTATATTGTGCAGTATATTCAGTTTTTTTATGCTTGAAATTTCGCGAGGGTCTGATTGTGCTTTACGATTCATTCATAGAAATTTTGTTGTAAGAGGCGTGAACTAGTTTAAGAATGTTTAAAATCATGAAAAAAATTGAAATTCATTTCGGTCGAAGAAATTTTAAAATGTTTGGCTTCTTTTTGCGCTTTCACTGTTTTGGTCTCTAATCGGCAAAATTGTAATTTCAATACATATCTAATCGGGTTCTAATTAATGAAAATATAAACTTCCAGTTTTTTCAGAGTAATCTTCGATAATCGCGACCTTGCTTACCATTTACTTTTTATATGCATACAAATACAACTAACTCTATCGAAAATTTCTACAAATTTTCACCATTCTTTTGTTAAATCCCGCTGGTATGCTAATGGGCTTTGTATTGCATTCATGAAGTCAAGTTGTGATTGAAGCATGTTATGAATTTTTCAAACCAGTCCTTAGTCTCCTCGCCCGTCGTGCCCCCAACAAATGTAGCGGATTGTTTCAGGTCGTTGTGGATCAGTCGACTTCAAAGAAAATCGATTGTTAGGTAATTCCTCAAGGGCCATTTTATTGACCTGGATATGAGGGTGGTAGTCATAAAGTGGACTCGAAAACTGGTTCCTCTTGCCCACAATGTCTGCAAAAATAATACTTTGTTCAAACAGGAATACTTGTAGTTCGCGTGACTTCTGACTTTGCATCACGCTTGCATTACGTTCGGAAAGATTAACTGACTCAATGCACATTAACTGTCCATTAAGTAAAAGTTTGCCTTGCGCTGTAATATTACCTTTGTATCTTTGCAAGCGACTAGTAACCATCATTTCATTTGCTGTCTTGCAAACCGTATTCATCACCCTAGATGCTTCCGCAATGCTTTGCGCTTCTTCCACCAATCCTGCACGTCTAGTTTGATTTGTTATTTCCTCGAACAGCAGTTTGTACTTTGTAATTCTTTGCACCGCTTTATTAACAAATCATTTAAGTCTAGCCTATGCTTAAGTTTTTGCCTTATTTGGTCAAAGTATGTGATATACTTTGAGACTATGTGGTCTGATTGTGGTTTGTTTTTACAGTAGACACAATACATTTCAAGTTTTCGATCATATCGTTTCATTAAAGGGCCCAATGATTGTTGCTGTGGCTGTGTAGGTGGTGGATTTTCAATTGACCGTCGTGGTTTTTTCCTAGGTGTAGGCTCTAATGTACCATTGTTGCTGTTGTTATTTGAAATTGGTTGCGGTAAATGTTATTGAGCTGGAATCGGTTTTGTTGTTGGTTGGGATACATATCATTTATTGGACTGAAATGCGATTGATTTGACTGTTGTTGTTGTGAGCTCGTCGGCGCCGGGGCAGATGATACAATGTTCTGCTCTTGAATATGTTGAGACGAAAACCGTAGCGGGACAGCCTGGATTTGATTTATCGCTCGGGTTTGCCCAGCCGACGATGAAACTGGTATTTGAACTTGTCCGACAGTTCGATTTGCAGCTGGGACTAATGTATATGTGCTTGTGGGATTATATGCTGCAGATGACACAAGTCCTGACGCTAGACTTGTCGACGTTACTGGTTGACTTGCGGAAATCGTGCTGGTGACCGTAGTTGTTGTAAACGACAAAACCCCTCTTTCATTTGTGGGCCATGAATTTATTTGGTTAATGACGAGGTCACCCCAAGTTCGCCTTTCTTTTCAGGTTTCACTTGTTCTAGTAACAAGATCCATTCCCCTCTGTGAGGTTATCTACAATTTTTGCGACTTCGGTCGCCTTTTGAGCTTTAGTCCAATTCGTGAATGCAAAATTTTTTGTAGTGGGTCCTCGTGCTGGGGAAATGAACCCGCCCCACGACACCGCAATGCTAGCCTGCCAGCGCATTCACGCGTCTTCAGACGAGGGCATTCTCGGCAGATACCGACATCTTCCTCTGCCGAAGCAGCAGAACATCGCTGCAGTCCTCTACGGACTTTATGAAAACTCTTTATTCACCACAAATGGGCCTTAACTCTTATTTATCACCAATTTCAGGTCCATATATTGACAGATTATGATAGTTTGGTCTGTTATAATTTTAACCATGGCGTCATACACATCAGCCAAACGTTTTATTATTGTTAAAACTTTTTACAAAAATAATGAATCGCCAGTTCAAACATTTCGCGCTCTACGTGAATTTTTCGGTCCACCCATGAATTGGCCAGCGAGATCGTGTGATTTGACTCCTTGTGACTTCTTCCTTTGGAGATTTCTGAAAGATCGTGTTTACGCTGATTCTCTTCAGACTACTGAAGCATTAAAAAACAATATTCGAGCCAACATACGCCTAATAACGCCGGAAAGGTGCGAAAATGTCATCGAAAATTACAATCATCGTTTGATAGTCTGTAAAGCAGCACAAGGTGCACATATGCCCGAAGTAGTGTTTCATATTTAATTGTAAGGGATCAAATTTTCATAATAAATAAACATTACAGCTCAATCTTTACAAAAACTATTTTTTTTTTGACGCAAATGTGTACACTTGTTATAAATCACCCTTTATGTGCTTCGATGAGAGATTTTAGGACTACCAGATCTCAAAAAATTAATAATTTTGCAGAAAAACAAATTCATTCTATGCAATCTTTTAGGTTTTATTAGGACATAGCAATACTCTCATGTTCTGCAATGCGTAAAAGAACACGTGTGTCGGAATTTTATTTACTTTTTGTTTTGGTTTTTTGAATGTGACAGGCCTCGGCTCAGCTGACTGACGTTCCCCAGCTCAGCTGACCGGTAAAATTCAGAAAGTGTGCAACACAGGATAAATGGAAGGTGTGGTTACTATATGAATGTATTATGATTCTCACCATAGAGGTATACACTGGAGACGGCGAGCTTTCATTTCCCATATAAAATATTGAAGTCTCTTAATCAAAACTGACGACAGATACAAGCCATATGGCAGCAGCGCTTACTACCACACACATGACCATTAGTAGGCCGACTTTGCTGGCTAACTTACATGGCGTTATATGAAGAATTGTGGAGGTGCCAACAAAAATTCGAGGTTTTGTACGGTTTAGAATCGGATTTCTACAGTGAAATCCAGATGACCCGCGGAGAACACAATAGCGCTCCTAGTGAAGTGAAAATTATTTCAGTTCTTATACCCGTTTAGTTTTTATCGCCTTCCAAAGTGAATTTATAGGAGTTTGTTTACATCTCAACGCTGAGCTATCAGTCGAAGGTGCAAAACGTGTGCTTCATTTGCTCGTCTTGGAAAGTTTAGGAGCACAATGGGCTATACAAGGTGAATTTATAGCATGCACGGAATGCGTTTGGCACGTTTTTTATTCGGAAAATAGTATATATGACGAAATATAAGCATTTGCTAATGCCGCAGTTGGGTGACAGCTACCGGAAGCTTGTCCATAGTAGGCCGACTAATACATATGCAAATTGCTACCATATGGCTTGTACTATCGTCAGTTTTGCTCTTAATACATGCTCAATACGAACAAACACTTCATGTCCGTATACTCCAATTTTCGAAAGCTTTTGGACTTTCATGAATGAGCTTACGTATGATTGTCCAAATTCTATCATTGTTCGAAATTAATTTCGAAATAGCTAAAAAAGTTCATTATTTTAGTTTTCTCTTTAATGATCATACAGCATTTACAATTGTAAACAATGCCTCCAAATATTGTTCAACAAACTTCTTTCCTTTCCATAAAATATACTAACAAACTACGAAGTGCGCCACATTCAAATCGTTTTCGATCGAAATCAACAATTGTGACACCCCTGATTTCGGAAATGATGTTTCAGCTGATAGAAAACAGGAAGTTGACAATTCCCGCGAAAACTCCATCAAATATCGTAATTTTTAAAAATTTTCAATGAAAACGCTTGTTTCGGGTGGATTCTATAAGTGGTTTCGAAAATAAAGTGTTCAATGTGTAAACGTGAGCAAAAATGTGAGCGCGTTATCGAGTATTTTTCATTATTTAGGTAAGTAAAGTGCAGTCAAGGAAACAATTATGTGTCCGGGTATAATTTACGTGATGTTTTCTGTGTCCGTCCAGGTTTTCGGTGCGATTCGTGAATGAGAACATAATTTCGAATGTTGGGTGAATCGTGCCTGCTAGAAACGGTATATGGGAGACGCGAGTTTAAAGATTTTCTCGGTTGAAACAGATTTGACGCCGGTCATAGAATTCCGATAACATGCAACTGAAACTCGCTTGCATTTCAAGAATTTACGCGCTTTTTTTCTGATTTTTATTCCTACGGATTTAACTGGGCCTAAGTTATCCTTAAAGCTTCGTGTTGAAGTAATTAATTGTGTTTTTAAGTAAAAGTTCGTAATTATCAAAGAGCAAATTGCATGTGAAATAGATGTTGCGCGCAAATGTTGAAGTTATGTTGGCTCCGTCCATAATGGTGTTAAGGTTAAATTGTTGAAAATAATTCGTTTTGTTATTGCGAAGGTGCTTGTAAAAGTCTCATGTATCGGAGTAAACATTTTAATTGAAAAACTTTGAATGTTTTCTAAAATACGTGATCTCGTACCAGTGCAGTGCACCTACAATATGGGAGCTGTTTTATTAATTTCGAAAACTGGTCGGTTGAATTTAAAAATGTTTTTCTAGGTTTCTGGAGTTGTGGTGATGGGACTGAAATTGTTGTTGAAAATCGAGCCAATTAATGCCGAAATGCATGCATGGTGGTTTAATTTGAAAATATTTGTTTCTTTACCGGAAAACGAAGAAAACCGACTTCAAAGTGCCCTACAAAGGATGAAATAAGTTTTATGAAAGTGATATTAAAGCACCATGCAATATAGCACCGCTTTTAAAAAATTTTATTCATCTTTCTTACTTTGGAGTCGGTTTTTTTTTAGGTGAATTTCTCAAGAGATATTTGCCTATTGCGTATATATATATATATATATATATATATATATATATATATATATATATATATATATATATATATATATATATATATATATATATATATATATATATATATATATGATTTATATATAATATAACGAAAATCGTGACTATGCTAGAGGTCACAATTTCGCTCCAATTTTCACAAAATTTTTGGGAAAGGCGTATTGGGTGAATATCTCAGTTAAGTTGTTTAACCAGCCAAATCGGTCGCGGGAAAACAAAATGGCGGCCATTTTAGACAAACATTCGTGATTTCATTTCTGACCAAACCGTGGCTCCTATTTGGATGAAATTTGGTACAGAGGTTTATTGAGGTATGCGATGAATTTCACAATAAAAAATCCAAAGTCGAACCGTTTGAAACAAAATGGTGGCCGCTCAGACGTCGAAAAGCGTGTAAGCATTGGATGTTGTAGTTGTTACCAAACTTTTCAACCGATGTTAATGAAATTCGGTTCTTTGGTAATTACTGTAAATGCCTAAAGAATCATGTTAAAAAACTAGAGATCAGGTCTCCAAAAACAAAATGGCGGCTAGTTGAAGCTAGAAATTTCAAAGGCTTCTGAAAGACCCAATTTTGATTCGATGTGAATGAAATTTATTTTCAAGATAGGAAACAATTAGATCTAAACATTTTGCTATTTCAGTGCACAGACATGCTCAAGTTTCAAAATGGCGGCGATTCAAATATGCGATTTTTTCAGATTTTTGTGGCCCTCTAGTGGCCGAATTTTCCAATGGATTTTAATGAAACTTGAGACTATGGATAATTGTACAAAGTCCTTGTACTAAACAAAAAATCATTTAAATCGGATGAAAAATAAAGAAGTCGAAAATATAAAACCTAATATTTTTCGCTGCCATTTTCATTAAAAATTTAATACTTTTGCCATGTCTAGAGGGAAACTGATTTGACTGAGATTGGACAAATTGACTGATGAGACTCTAAGATTGAAATATTTTTAAAAATCAAAAATCAAATGCATGCATTCAAAATGGCGGCCCACAAAGGTCAGAAGGTAAGCGCAATTCGCTATTTTAGTAGCAACTGTAGTAATGAATGTTTATCATGGAAACATTTTTAATGGCGTAACTTGCAAGTATTTATAAAATAGACCATTTTAGGGGATTGTAAAATATTTTTACAATCCCCTTTTAAAATCGCGATCTGTCTTTTCGTCCGCCTGTCCATCCGTCCGTGCGTCTCAGCAAGTTTTCTCGCAAACCACATACTTGAATGATGAAATTTTCTTCGTAGGTCAAAAGTGGTACCCTCTCAAGCGTTTGCAAGAAAATTCCACCAGAATAATAATATCAGCACAAATGATAATTTTTTGGCTTTCTTTTTGTAGTAAACAATTAATTTTCAACCGCTGCATTCTCATAAAGTTTATCGTCAAGAGTATGATACACCTTATCATATGATGAACGAAATTTCGGCCCCAATTTCGAAATTAGCTTCGAGCCTATGCGAGTTATCACAATAGCAAAGGCAAAAGCTCGTGGCTTCATGAATTTGATCTTTTGCCGTCTCCTGTATATACCTCTATGATTCTCACCATCCGAGCTAGCGAGATGGAGCGGGAGGGAAAAGTTTTCGTGGAGAATTGAGGCTTAAAGCTCGCGAAAGAAACATATTTAAAGTTCTTCGGTAAATTATGGCAGGCAGTCTGTGTTTGAGTCTACAAGGGAGCGTGCTTCTATCCATTCATTAAGTACAACGTTCGAGTAGTTGGAAGTGCTGTTCGGTGACCAATAGATGGTAAGGTATGAGGTGTTGGCTTGAGCCCCGGGCCTCGACCGGCCTTTTGGCGTTTCACGCCGTGTGGCCACCCCGATCCATTAGCTCGTCTAGTTGATTCCCTCTACAGGCTGGCGCTCACCTGTGAAGCACAAATCAAGGTGAAAGTGAAATTATCCAATACTGATAGAGGTTTTCAATAATTTAATACGTGAAAATGTAATTTATAAATATTTTAAAAAGAATGAACAATGAAATAAAATTAATTCTTTAAAATAACCTCTTGATCACGTTTAGATAGGTACAGTAGGAGGTAAGTGTCGTACAGAGAGACCTCTCTCCGGGAGCCTTGATGGTGTATATAGGATATACATCAAATCGAGTTCCCAGTTTGTACCAGTCTACATAGGGTATACTGGTTATGTAACATTGGATCCTGGAATGTCAAATCACTGAACTATCCTGGTGCTGTTAAAGATCTTTTACAACAGGTCAATCAATATAAATTAAGCATACTGGCAATCCAGGAAACGCTTTGGACTGGAAGTGATATTCAAGATATAAGATTACACACAATATTCAAAAGTAGGAAGCCTACTGGAACGCGAGAATTCGAAGGGGCCTTCACTGTGGTTAGGGAGTTCAAATCTTACGTTATTGATTTTAAGGCAATCAATCAACGGTTGTGTGTAATCCGTATAAAAGCGAAATTCTATAAAATTTGGCTGATAAATGTACATGCCCTGGCCGAAGAAAAGGACGAAGAAACGAAGGAAACATTCTACAATCATTTGGAAAGGCTAGTCGACTCATTGCCTAAAATGACACAAAAATAATTCTGGGTGATTTCAACTTTAAGATTGACAATCAGCTATCTTATCGGGAAACGACTGGAGGATATAGCCTCATACGTCAACAGTATTATTGGGGAGTATCAAGCTGGTTTTAGAGCAGAAAAATCGGCAATACGCCGATTGTTTGCAGGTACTTGATAAATGCTGGGAGTTCTTCATAGACATGCACCATATTTTCGTTGACTTTAATACCCTGTTTCCACTTACATTAAATCTCAGGATTTCGTTGAGAAGATTTGAAAGTGTTTCCATTAGGTTATCAGATTTAACTTGTCATTGTGACAGTTTTACAAATGTCAAAGTGTAATCATTTAGAAGTGGAAGTTTAGATACAACTTAAATTATTATGGATTCGTTTAATCAAGCCGAAGTTTTAAAGAAACAATTGATGATATTACAACTTAGATGTGGGTTGTCATCATTGTTATTAAGAAATTTACAGACGCAAAGGCGAAAGCATTTGAAGGTGCTTTTAGCTGCACACCGCAAAAGAGTGCTACTACTAAGTGCAATTTTAAGTTGGAGAGCATCCCCAAAAAGATGGTCTTTAGTAAGTTATTAAGCATATAATATTAACATTCCGTTATAACTAAATAATATTATATTGTTTCAGATTCGTTCGCATACTTTTTGGGAGCATGACGTAGCGAAAAACGATGACCTTTTTTTCAAAGAAAATTCCCGAATGACTAGGGAGTCGTTTGAAACTTTATGCGTAGCGGTCAAATCAATTTCAAGACGCGATACTACCTTTAGGAGCTGTGTTGGATTAAAAAAAAGAGTGGCAATAGCAATCTATGCACTTGGCTCTTCGGCAGAGTATCGAACCGTAGCTAATTTATTTGGCGTCAGTAAAAGCACTGTTTGCAAGATTGTTATTGAATTTTGTAACAGAGTATGGGAAGTTATGCGGGGAAAATATTTTAACCTTTTTCCTTTAACAAAGGAAATCATAGAAGAACACATAAACGGTTTTGAAAAACTAGGCCTCCCGCAATGTTTTGGGACCATAGGTAAGTTTGTTGTTGTGATCAAATTTCCTAATTCACCATATTTCATTAAAGATGGAAGCCATATTGAGGCTAAACCCCATGTCGAAGACGGAACGGACTATTACAACTATAAGGGCTGGTACTCTACAGTGTTATTAGCATTAGTCGATTACCGGTATATATATAGTTTTATATAATATCCGCGAGTATACTAAAGTTTTTTGTTTCTTCAACAGATATAGATTCATGTACGTCAATGTGGGATCACCAGGGCGTTGCAATGATTCATCCATATTCGAGAATTCTCTCTTAAAAGTAGAATTGGAGAATATAGTTTTGCAGCAAATGTCGAAAACATTATCAGGCGTTGAGGTTCCAGTTTTCATTATTGGAGACTCCGCATTCAAATTTTCAAACATGCTGATGAAACCATATGCGTTTCATGTTGAAGCAGCCCCGGAACAGAAGAACTTCAATTATACACTCTCTAAATGCAGAAGAGTCGTTGGAAACGCATTAGGACACTTAAAAGCCCGTTTTAGGTGTATTGGGAAAGGCATCGATAATAAAATCGAAAACGCGCCTCTTCTGATCAAAGCATGTTGTGCGCTTCACAATTTTTTAAACGAAAGGAACGACCGGCTAAATTCAAATTGGCTTGAGGAGCTGAAAACTTATGAGCAGAGCCGTGGAAGACAGCAACCAGAAGTAAATAATAGAGCATCAGATTCCAACAGAGGAGCAGAGGCCATAACAAGAGCATTAAGTGAACATATCGGTGAGCTTGTATTTTGTTTACAAAATATATTTACCTATGTTTCATTCTCATTACTCAAAATAAATTTATTTTTACCTCATAACAAATAAAAAACATTTCCACTTCTCTTATTCCAAATCAATGGCACTTTATTAATTGAATCCTTTCAAGAAATATTATAACATTTCATTATCATATATATTCATTTAACATACATATTACCAAAAATAACATCACACATTTTCATTCGAAACATACGAATGAAAAAAGCTAAAATAATAATTTAATTATACGAAAACCTACTGTCAATGATTTAAAAACTATGAAAGGAAACTTCAATAAACTATTTATTTGTAGTTTATTTATTTGTAATTTGGAACCTTATTGAAACTTACCTGTCAAGTTTACTCTACTTTTTACTGACAAACTGTAAAGTTAATTGTAAACTACAAGTTTTACTGTAAAGTATTCGGTAACACTTTAGTAATTGTCTAAAGTTTGATAGACAGTCACTGCTATCTAAAATTTAAAAATATATTAACTTTAAGATAAAATAGATTTTGCAATACAAATCTTCAGAAAATGTTTTTCTTTGAAACGCAAATAAAACATTTCTTATAATTTTAAAAAAACATATATATATTTCAAGGGTAAGTATTCCCTCCTCCTCAGTGTTTCTCTATGACAAACACTGAAGAAGGTGGAATACTTACCCTCGAAATATGTGTATATTTTTTTAAATTATAATATATTGTTTATCTGCGTTTCAAGGAAAAACGTTTTCTTAAGATTTGTATTGAACAAGCGCAAAAACACCGATTTTACATATTGTAAGTAATTCTAAAGGAAAGTGAAGTGGGCGTTGTTCACCAAATTAGAGCTAATCGAATTGTGCCAAAGCAAAATAGTGGAGATTAAGGGGCATTATGCTCGGGCAGTCCTAAAATATAAAAGGGACTCACAGCAGCCGGAGGCGCTGGGGCTGGGGGATCGCTCTTCTGGCAATTCCTCTTCCCCCCTCCCCTCCCGCTAGGAAAGGGACTCCCCAGCTTGAAGGCGCCCCACGGCGTAACAAAACGAGACCTGGCCCGAAGTAATGTGTCAAACGGTTCCAGGCTAGGTTCTCAGATTGACAGGGGAGGTGTTTAGTGGGTAGTCCAAAGGTATCCTCCATGGGAGTCCCACACTGCCAGACTCGGCGGGCATAAATGCCTTCACCTCCCTACCACAAAAAAAAAAAAAAAAAGGGGCTCCAGGAAAAACACCCATATTTTTGCCGAAATGGCACAATTCCTACAAGCAAATGGTTTGCAGTACAAGGCAGTACAGTCTTAAAGAATAATTTACAGTCAACCTTGTACTTTGTAGTTTACTTTACAGTTTGTCTGTAAACAAAAGATGAACCTCTACAGTCAACTAGCAGTAAGTTTCCAACTTACAAATAATATCCTGATAAATATTTTACATGGAGTTTAATACATAGTTTTCAAATTACTTACAATATGTTCTCCTACGGGTTATTGTTACGCACAAAAATCTTAAGAATTTCATTTTTCGCTTCTTCAACTTCCACCATTCGTTGTTGTAAGTGGAAGATTTTTTCGTCTGCTTGTTTTATTCGATCTTTTTCAGCATACATTGTTTTGTTCGCTTCCCTCACTTCTTTTAAAATTTCCTTTTGTAAATAATTCATCGGAATTTTCCTTTTTTCTTCAGGTAGCACAAACACCTTCGGAGATGACTCCTGTAGCTCTTCACAACTGGTTGTAGCAACTGCCTCAGGTGTACCACGTGGCGATGGCGATGTTGATGTTGATTCCTCACTTGGAGAAGATGTACAGTGATCTGCAATTTTAAAGTTTTGAATTAATATACTACTATAATTAATATACAACTATAAGAAAAGTAGTAGTTTTCACAGGAGATTTTTGGCTGGAGATTGCTTGCTGACCTCACCTGATCGTGAAATGGAAACTCGAGGAACCAATAAATACATTAGATACACAGACAAGATTGAGCAATAACCCGTAAAAGTAGTGTTGAATGATCTTTTAAGGCTTCAACTAACAGTCGGTGTATTTCATATAATTAAATATGATTATGCTGGATGTTTGTCCCAGGTAGTGGATCAAATTAGTATATTTTTTCAACATTCAGAGGTGAATGATTGGAATGGTGCTTTCGTAAGGTGTAGCAATTGGTTAAAATTTACAAATACAAAAAAGTCTGAAGAACGAACACGATTAATTACACAATGAATCTTCTTTTACCACTTATTAATAATTTAACGATGAACTTAATAAATGAACCATCGGGTCAGAGTATTCTATTGCAAAAACAAATTCTAAAATTTTCCATGTCCTCTATACAGTACTCACTCCCTCTAGAGTCAATAATAAAAGAAATGTTTTCCAAATAGATCGAAATTTGTCGCCAAATTACTCATCGTGAAGTACCCGAAATCATGCATCTAATATCAAACGCTCGACTCAACGATGCTAATCTACCTGTAAACTTGGAGGCGGCATAAAGCTTCTACATATGCTGAACAACAAATTCAAGAGATTGCTGAACAGCCACCGAAAATCATTCGTGAAACTGGAAGGGAAGATGTAACGACTGTTATGCAAGAAATTAATTCGCGCATTTCCTGTTCCATTGCAACCAACTGTAGTTAATACTTATCAGCTGACGAGTCAAACAAACCAAAAAAATCTTATCAATGTTTTCATTTAGAAGCTTCTGCCCGAAAACATTGTGTTTCTATCAAAACTGACGATAGATACAAGCCATATGGTAGCAATTTGCATATGTATTAGTCGGCCTACTATGGACAAGCTTCCGGTAGCTGTCACCCAACTGCGGCATTAGCAAATGCTTATATTTCGTCATATATACTATTTTCTGAATAAAAAACGTGCGGAACGCATTCCGTGCATGCTATAAATTCACCTTGTATAGCCCATTGTGCTCCTAAACTTTCCAAGACGAGCAAATGAAGCACACGTTTTGCACCTTCGACTGATAGCTCAGCGTTGAGATGTAAACAAGCTCCTATAAATTCACTTTGGAAGGCGATAAAAACTAAACGGGTATAAGAACTGAAATAATTTTCACTTCACTAGGAGCGCTATTGTGTTCTCCGCGGATCATCTGGATTTCAATGTAGAAATCCGTCTCTAAACCGTATCAAACCTCGAATTTTCGTTGGCACCTCCACAATTCTTCATATAACGCCATGTGAGTTAGCCAGCAAAGTCGGCCTACTAATGGTCATGTGTGTGGTAGTAAGCGCTGCTGCCATATGGCTTGTATCTATCGTCAGTTTTGGTTTCTATACATAGTGGTGTCACGGTGAACGCCAATTGGCAGGATAGATGGCGTTGCGATGTCGATTTTAGCATTTCCAGCAAAAATTTCTTTCCGCCGATGTGTCTTAGATGGATGCATGTCGCTTTGGCGAGCTTCAATGCATCGTTGGATAATGATCAAATCTGCTATGGAAGGAAATGAATTTTATCGTAGTTAATTGCAACGTTGCAAATGATGTTCGTGGGCTCTTTTGAGAAACATAATATTTGCGATAGGAATGTTGAATGAATGAATGGAGTTGCTTTAAAAAAAGTAAATCACTTATGATTTCCAAAGAAGGACAATTTGCTTGTCAGTTGGAAATAACTAACCCATTATGAATGAAGTAATTAATTCATATTATAATTTAAATCAAAATATTTGAAAGTAAATTTTAATATCTTTTTAAACATGCCAACAGTTGCATGATGTAAAAGAAATAAATTATATAGTTTTTCATGTACAATTTTCACATTGTATTCTATAGTTATTTTCCAGTAATGCAAAGCACATCTTTTAATACTAAGAGGGAGACCCGTAATCTCATGTATCAATTAGTGAAAAGAGTTTGCTTTGTATCGCTTCATTATAGCAATTCCTTATTTGAAACATCTAGGAAATATGCGATACTTGTATTTTTGTTGAGTTATTGGAGAAAAGGTGTGATCAAGTGACTTTCAACTGCGAAAAGTTCACAATATCGGGATTGAACTCGAAGATAGCGTCGATGCAAAGTTGCCTGGTTATCATTATCTGATGAGAAGCTGAGAAAATTATCATTGTTAGAGGCAACATGGCAAGTGAGAAGTGAATTTAAAGATATTTTGTGAGTATTCGTAGGAAGATATAACTTGTAATATAAATTTTGCAGCTGTTAATAGAAGTTTTACGATACGCGAGTAAATGAATTTTGCATTGAGTTTAATTCAATTTTGATATGTGATTTTCAAGTTATGATTACGAATGCTTAATAATTCCTCTTATGATTTTGATTTGAAGAATTCCATACCTTACATTGAAAGTAAGCTTTTGCGAATTAATTTCGAAATGTAAACACACATTTAATAAAATAGATATACCTGACTTGGTGTCAGTTTCTTTATTTTGAGTAATGATGATTGTGATGTTTGGAATAAATGAGTGGATTAGGAAGCACTAACAGGATATACCTAGCGAAGTCATCCTGCTTTAATCTTTGTTGGAATCAAAGAAAATGTACGATGCACTTCTAAAGGGGAATAGCTCATCAAATAGAATCTTATTGAAAGAAAATATAGTTAGTAGTCAACTACTAGTAACAAAGTTGAAAAGAATGATAATATCATCTTTTTTGTATAAAATAATAATGATATTTGATAATAATTTCGACAAGTCACTAAAATAAAGAATGAAATAGAATAAAGGAATTCAAATTAGCATTGTTTTAAAATGGATTTGATGTGAATCAGATGTTCAGAAGCAGTTAAGACAGCCTAATTATCTTACAAACAGTTTTAGAGCAGTTTCTGAAATTCGAAACATTCTTCAGTTATTAGATAAGCCTTTGTGCACATAATAAATGCGCAAAAAATACAAAGCAATAGAAGCGCTAAAGACTGTGAAATGAAAACTCTAAGAAGAATTCAAAACTGGCTCGGAAACACGCTTAAGAGTAAAAATGATAATAATTGAGAGTAGTAGTCCATATGACTTATTCCATATAAAGGTCAGAATTGCGAATTTATATCGTCGGGATATGTGCAAATGGATGTGGCGAGACCCCGTAAAACTTTTGGACGTTTTACTGCATTTTTTGAAACCACAGATTTTTTAAAAACTTTTTCACATTCGTAGTACAGTGTGATATGTTTTCGCCATTGATGACCTGCGAAGAATTCTTTTAAAAATAACCGATAATCGATATTCAATAAAATTACCGAGACATCATGGGTACACATTATCTAGTGAGTAGAGCTATCCTATTCTAAATTCTACGAATAACCATTATTCTAAGTTTTCACGAGATATTTTGGAATATATTCCACAATCAAATCTTCTTTGAGAACCTAGTTACAAGCACAAAAATTGTTGATTATAATGGATGGCATCCTGCGATGCGTTTAAGAAAATTCTACCATTGTGACACAAAAGCATAAAAATGTATTCTAAATAAGTAAACAATCAACTAATAGAAGGGAAAAACAAAACTAAAATTGGTACACAGACCGGGTATCGAACCCACACCCCCTGGTTGAACCGATCGCGCACTATGAAAGACTTATTTATGGCAAATTTTTAACAACCCACAATCAGAAAAATAAAGCACCCTAAAGATTTTGGCTACCTTCGAAATCGCTTTCCACAATCAAGATGCCTAAATGAAAAGCGTCTAAATGTGGGGAAAATTCATGGTGTCTAATGTTTCATAGGCTTCACCGTTAGAAAGTTTTGAATAAATGTAATGTACTGAAATGGTTCATTACATCTTTAAATTTGAAGTGCGAAAGTGTTTAACTGTGAATTCATTAAAGGAAAGGCTTAAGTATCAAATTTTAATTGTATTTTATTTTGAAATTTTTATGTAGATTTTTTATATAGAAATTCATATATAGAATCACCTTCACGGCTATACGTTTGGTTTTTCCTTGAGTTATTTTGGAATATCTCAGGACAAGAGAACCAATGTCTAGTTAAAGCGTATAGGCATTTAACACTCAAACTTTTTAAAAAAAATCCCAATTTCTGGGTGAGGATCATTTTTAAAGCCCTGCATTAGAAAATATGGCCATAGAAAGGTATTGAAGTAAAATGCATTGCTAACACCTGTCATTCGTAGCGTTTTCTCAAATGGAAAGAACAATATTTTGAGAAACCTCATCCCATTCATTTTAGAGAAAAGCCCAAACAAAGCTTCATTCATCCAACTTTAGCCGATTTAAATTGAAATAACCTGTCATCTCAGTTGTTTCCTCCACTTGAAGTGCGAAAAGATCCGAAGGATGAAAGCCACCTTCGGAATGTTAACTTTCATTCAAGACCTAGCATACTAAACGTACACCCATCTCAGTTTCCATCCCCAGACCGCCGCCTAACAAAAAGCACTGAGGAAAAACAATCAATTCCAAAAGCATGTTTTGTTTCTCTAAAGTATTACCGAATAAGGAAAAATAAATCGGATGTTGAAAAACAAGCAAGAAATTTGTTGAAGGATATAAGCCAAGAGGCTCTGCTTTCTCACAAGCCTAATGCCCCTTTGTTTCAATGCGCAAATTTTTTACTTGAAATACTACTATAGGCCCCCTTCCCTTTACAGGGAATTTCTAAACATGGAATTCAGTGTTCCTTCAGTCAGGACTATTCTGCACTGGTGTTCGAATCTTCGCTTAAAAACTGGTTTTGTTGATTCTATAAAAGACCTGCTTGAGAAAAAATCAAAGGAATGTCTAGTTTAGATGGGCAGTATGTTTTACTTTTTGACGAGATATCAATAAGAACGGAACTGGAATATAATTGCGCAGAAGACATTATTGATGATTTTTGTGATTTGGGCGGCTTAACAACGTAGCATAAAACACTCTGCTTCTAATTTTGAAGCAAGGAATCGGGTACATTGTTGGCTCCCAAAATTGAAATTTACTGGTTTTTATTATAATAACAACGATAAATTATATTCTCAGTGTCGGCTTCGATGTATTAGGAACGGTTTGTGATCAGACCGCAGTAAATCGACGATTCTTATACTTACCTAGGTCCTCTACTGAAATTCATACTTTGCGAGAGAAGGTAGAGGAACATACAACTGTTTTGACATGTTTCAATATCTTAAAAATTTAAGGAATATCCATCTGAAAAATGACATCAATTCATAAAGTAAAATCTTTTCATGGAGAATTATTCGAAAGGTGCGTGAATTGGATAATAATGTTATCACCACTATTAGTAACTCACGGACGTGCATATAGAACCATGTAACTTCGATAAAATGCCAGTAAAACTAGAAATGCTAGCCCTTAGCAATTCCGTATTTGCAACGATTTCAGCCGCTGTTGAATCGGGATATTCCAAACGTAATGACGATCAAGAGAGATGTGCTAGTTGCACATCTGTACTAGTTGTAGGGCCGAATATTTATTCAAGTAGTCTTTTCATATTGCAACAGTAATGTCTGTTAAATATTCCACATCACTTATGGTTGTATGTTATCCACCTATTCCATATGCACTGCAACTAACCACCTCAGATCAAGATTTAAATGATAGTTAAGTAATCGGTGATGTTTCAAAGCCAAAGCATTCCAAAGCTCTAGTTTAAACCTGAAGCTTTGTTTTCTATGATTTAATCAGTTTGCCACCTAATTTCTACTGATGTGTACTATTTTTTCATTTATCGAGCGCAGATTTTTGGTATTGGGGCTAATTTTTTGAGTTGCATCATGCTTATAGCTTTTGTCACGCAACCATGCACCCCAGCGTGCTTCGCGTGATAGTCGAGTTTCAGCTCCAGAAATTATTAGCTACATACTACATATACCTCTTCCTTTTTCTCATCGCGCAACACCTTATCAATGCTTTCATAGTTTGTGCTTGTATTAGAAGGTAATTTTATCTGCATCTATTTCCTTTGACACAGTTAACACCTTCGTGAAGATCATGTTAGTTGCCTTATTAAACCCAAAACTTCTTATTGTGATCAGCCCATCGGAGGGACTACGATTCTCACAAGTTTTAAACGCATGTTCTGTGAAATGGATAAGGCCTACAGAGGATACCACATTAAAAACACGTCTTGCACTTTGCCATGATTCTCACAAGTTTTAAGCGCATGCTCTGTGAAATGGATAAAGCATACAGGGGATAACACATTAAAAAAACGTCTTGCACTTTATTCCTAGTGGTGTGGGAAAACGTGCTTTTTTTACGTAGAGCCCTTTAAAGTATTTTATATACTCAGGCCTCCCGAAATGCCTCTGAGGTTGTTTTTTTTTATATTAAAAACGTTTATTAGCTTATTGCTTTTAAACGAGTCCGAAAGGTCGATTATATCGTTTGTAGTTGCTCGAGAAACTTGCTGTAATGCAAAAATGGGTACACGGATGAGCAAACTGATATTCTCAATTTTGTTGAAAAAATAATTTTTATAAGCCCCCTACAAAACAAGATCATCGAAAGAACAACAACACTTAGCGATAAAGAAAATCGACTCGTATATAATGGATTTATAATCTTTTAAATTCTTTAAAAGTATTAATTCTTATATTTCACACAATAAAATTGTGCACTTCCATTCATGAAATGAACACACCCCAAATTTATGAATGGACACACAAAATCGAAAACATGTACATTTATTTACAATCTTCTATAATCGCGAAGAATGAAATAATCTTACGACTAGCTTTAGCCCTACATGGCAGTGGTGAATCTTCACACAAAACGCATAGCGAACATACATCCATTCTACATAATTCATTCGCTGGGATTTGCCTATATGTTGATATATGTACATCATATATCTCAAAACTCATAACCACTTTCAAAGCAGCTTTAAAAGTTTCTGCACTTGGATTGGATTTTCACTAAAGATATTCTACCTTAGACATTTACCAGCGATATGTGCGCCACCAGAAACATGGGTTCCCCCAATGTGGAGTTAAAATGTTCGCTACGATGACACCATCTTGTTTAAAGATGCAACTGATTTTTGGACTCTTGTAATAGTTTACGATTGTTGCTTTATTTATGTACCTTCTATTAAATTTCAACCATAACTTACAAGCGATTATATCTCAAATGCGCATAATTATTGAAGTATATTTCACTTTGCATTAGTTTTTTATATCCGAGTAATGGTGTTATGAGAAATTGTTCTTGTAATATCAATGACTGAAATGTAATATCAATGACTGAAAGTTTTGTAAACTTCATATGAATTAGTGAGAAAATTTTAATTTACATTGCTTAAGAGAAGGAAGTCCTGCCTCGAGATGCTTAGTGAATTTATCTTAATTGTATTTTTGTAGAATTTTTGGAGGAAAGGTATGGTAATTCCTAAAGGTAAATTATTTATAAGATCAAGATCCAATTGAAGTAAAATTTGTAACATGTTTTATTGCTTTATGTCATGAAATTAACAACAAGAAGAAAAGAATTGCGAGATTGAGTCAAGCATGGTTTTAAACATAGCTTGATGTCTATCGGTTGTTTACAATTGAAGCAAATGACGAATGAATGCTTTATTTACCACATATCTAGATTCTTGAGCAACTTCTGGAATTCAAAGCATTCGGTATTAAGTTGATGAGTCTTTGTGCACATAATAACGAAGCATACGAAAAATCAAATTAATTTCAAATTATGCTTAAGAGCGAAATAATAAGTGAGAGCATTGGTATGAAAGGAGATAGTCAGAGTCACAAAATAATGTTAACGGTTTGAATGCAAATTGATTTGGCCAGATCCCGTTAAACTTTTGAAGGGTTTTCTTATTGTTTATAATTCTTTTCAAACTTTATTCACATTTGTACAATGATATGATGCGTTTTAGCAATTGGTGTCGATGAACAATGGTCAGTATTTAACGAAATTTTCGCAAAGTCAAGAACGCATAAATATGTCTGTAGTAAGTAACGCAACCTAATTCTAAATTCTAATTAAGACTTTAATTCTTCACTTTCACGCAATAGAATGCAAAATGATTTTCAACAAAAGCTACTTAATGCAATTATCAAACTCTAATAAATGGTTAGTAAATTGACGCTTCCAAAAAATGTTTACCCTTATCAGGTATTTTTATACATTTGATTGCATTAATTGTTTATTACATTTTATTATTTTGATGACATTCGATTATGTTAATTACAAAAACATAAAAATGTAGGGTGAATAGATACAAAATCAATAAGTAACACGAAAAAAAAGAAAAAAAAATGCTTGTCAAGATCAGGGATCGAACTCAATCCTGCGCTTGTGAAGACTATGTACTCCCACGAAGCTACACGTTGTACGGTAATTCCAGAAATTTAAACAGATTTATCATTTCTAAACATCTTCCATAATAATTACCATGAATATTTATTTATAGAAAATTTTAAACAACCCAAAATCAAAAAATTCTAGCGCCTGAACATTTTTCGCAAGCTTTTCGAAATCGTCAGCTAAATGAAAAGCGTCGAGATTGAGGAAACTCATGGGGTTCAAGGTTTCACAGGTTCCGCCGTTAGAAACTTGCTAACGAAGGCGATATATTGCAATGGGCCATTAGTTCCTTGAATTTAGTGTGAAAGTGTTGTGCAGTGAAAAGAAATTTACGGGATCTAATTTGTTGGAAGAAATTAAGTATCTATATTTATTAATATTATTTTTATATTTATATATACTATCATATTTCGAGTATGAACTGCTCGTATAAAAACTGCCTTCACGGCTATACATATGGTTCTTCCTTGAGTTATTTTCGAGTACCTCAGGACTATAGAACTAACGTCTGGTTGAAACATGCAGGCATTTCACGTCCAAACGTTCTGAAATTTCAATTCTTTTGTGAGGACCATTTTCACAGCTCCAGTATAAGAGAGTATGGCCATAGAAAGACCTTGAAGCAATACTCGTTGCCAAAGCCTGCCATTAGTAGGCAAGGGGCGAGTCAACAAAGTAACATCAAGCTCTCTGCTTCTGATGTTGCGTGGCTTAAATAAAAACTGGAAGCAAGGAATTGGGTACATTGTAGGCTCCCCCGATGAAGATTTGCTGGTTTCCATAATAAAAACAGCCATAAATAAGGTTCTTAGTGTTGGCTTTGAGGTTTTAGGAACAGTTTGCGATCAGAGCGCAACAAATTGACGTTGCTTGAATTTACTTGGGGCCTCCACTGAAAATCCTTACTTTGAGGTAGAAAATAAACGGATATACACGTTTTTTGACACGCCTCATCTTTTCAAAAGTGTAAGAAATATCGTTTTGAAAATGATATCCATTACGATAATAACATCGTGACATGGAGAGTTATAAAAAAAAGCGCGCGAATTTGATAATAATGTTATCACCACGCTTCATAAACTCACGGACGTGCATATACACCCGTGTAGCTTTGACAAAATGTCAGTAAAACTTGCAACGGAAGTTCTCAGCAATTCCGTATCTGCAGCAATTTCAGCTGCCGTCGAATTAGGATGTTTTAAAGCTGATAAGGAAGAAGAGAAATCTGCATCCAGCACTGCCGAATTTTTATTGAGGGCAAATAAGCTTTTTGATAATTTAAACAGCGTGTCAAAATTTTCAAAAAATCCTAATAGATGTTCCATTTCTTAAGAGGCTTCACATATGCTTGACAATTTGAAAGAAAGCAAGCACTGGATATCACAGTGGACTTCTTTGGGGCGACTCAGCCGACCTTACTGCTTCGATGGGCTGATCCGTAATATCAACGCTATTGATATGCTGTGCAACGATTTAATGGGTAGTCAACAGTACTTGATCACATCCCACATTAACCAAGACCCTATAGAAAATATGATTTCAATGCTGCGCACATTTAAAGGGCCATATGAAAGAAACCCTTCAGCCTATAGACTTTACCGCAACCTGAAACAAATAATGTTTCAAAACGTTTCCCTTTCGGACTTTAGCAACTATTCTGATTGTCAATCACAGAATTTGCTCGATTTTTCCCGACTTCTGAGACTTATGCCGATGACCAATCTGCTTCCAACGCAGATTCAATAGGTAGCCTGACTGCTGATGAAGAATATGTTGTTGTCCACTTCATTGAAGATGCTCCTGATAACTTTGAAAGATTATCAGATTCTACTTTCAAATTAAAATAAAGTTCCAAACTGCATTATTATGGGTTCTTAGCTAGAAAGCTACAAAAAAAATTAACATGCGATACTTGTAGTACATTTATGATTGATAAAACGCCCCCCAATGACCCCAGGGATATGATCACAAAATTTAAGAAGTTCGCAAGCAGCACTCATAGTTTGTTTGGAGGGTTGACTGTAGTTACTCCTTCCTTTGAAGTATTCCTTGACTCAGTACGTGAAGAATTTGAAAAGAAATTCACCCAAATCATGTCCGAGTATAACATCCTGGGCAAACTCTGCAGAGAAATTTCAACAATAGTCAATTGGCAGTGGCAGTGTGATCATAAATATATAGTGCTACGTTTTATTTTATTACAATTCATCCGCCTGCATGTTCATCATGTAAATAAAATTCTGCATAAGGTTGATAAAAGCCATAGGGTAAAGTTTTTGAGAGGACTTGAATAGCTGTTTGGAAATAGTTTAATCTATTGACTGTCACGATATCCAAAATACCTATCTAAACTAAGTCCTCCCTATTGAATTCACATTCTGTATTAGGCCAGTTTTAATTTTAATATTATAGAGGGTGTATTTTTTCCCTGCGCGGAGTTATGACCGCCTTCATAAGTTTATGTGGTTTTGAAATCGAGTCATTATGTTACAAGGTATTATGAAGTTGGTTTTCTCATATTTTTAGGAATGTTTTAATTAACTGTATTTTTCGTTCTTAAGCTTTTCATAAGATTATTTGCAGTTTTCTTCACGTGAAGCCTTTTTAGGGTTTTGTGCTTCTTACTAGATCCTATTGAAATCATGACCTGTCTGTTCGTCTGTTTGTCTGATTTTCAGTGGTAAATCATTACGAATACATTCAAGCGCTCACATATAATGGTTATTATTTTCTTATTCCACTAGGACCTTTGCAATTCTTTCAAATGTTCTGCTTGCTTTGGGGAGTTAGTTTCTCTACGTCTCTTTCTTTAGCTAAGTCTTTTGTGATTAATGTTGTTTGCTTTACAAGAATCTGCTTAATTCAAAACTTTTAATTGGATCAGCTCATCTAAGAAATTGCACACATCGCAAACTTTAAATACCTGTTCTGTGAGGTGGATTAGGCCTACTAGGGAAACCACATAAAAAAAACGCGCCTTGCACTTTACCTCTAGGTGGTGTGGAAAAAGTGCTGACATAAATCTTAGTATAAAGCCCTTCAATGGACGATGTATATGTATATATATATATAAACTTATATGTATGCAAGAATATGTAAATATAAATATGTATATATATATATATATATATATATATATATATATATATATATATATATATATATATATATATGTATATATATATATATATATATATATATATATATATATATATATATATTTGTATATATATATATATATATATATATATATATATATATATATATATTTGTATATATATATATACATATATACATATATATATATATATATATATATATATATATATATATATATGCATATATATATATATATATATATATATATATATATATATATATATATATATATATATGTATATATATATATATATATATATATATATATATATATATATATATATATATATATATATATATATATATATATATATATGTTTATATGTTCTTCAGTGCAGTGTTGAAGTTTATTGAAATTACGGTTTTTTATCTTCAAAATACGTACATATGTAAAAAATAAATCAAATCAAACTAAGGAAGCTTGATTTTTACTTCGAAAGTGAAACTAAAGAAGCATACTAAATTCGATTTTAATACTCTTTCAATATTATTGAAGCCAAATCTTACTTTTCATTATTCATACCAAAAATCATGCAAATTATGAATTTCATTTAAAAATCCAGGCTAGTAATTTTACGTAAAAATGAACACAAAATAATGAATTGCTTCAATGAATGCTCCACAGTGGAATTTAGAATATACACTCCACAAACAATCTTTGTACTTGTTTTTATTCAAAAATCAATAAAAATTACAAAGCCCTAATAACCCCAATCGTTCATTGCAATCACATTTAACATTTTTTACATGTTTATTATCTTTCAAACAGATCCAAATATTTCTTTAAATATTCCACACACAAAAAATCCCAATCAAGTATATGTTATTGTATATTTTTTCAATCCACCTCTATCCTCCAGAACTTCAGCGGCTGCGGCAACATTGAATTACAAAAAGCCCACAAATTATTTTCTGCATTCTAAGTACTGGTTGGATTGAATTAATCTAAGTTGTTATATCTACTAATGTTTATACAGTAGAATAAATACTGAAAAAATATTTTTCCATTCATGACACCTTTTGTAAATTCATAATGATTTAATTTTTGGATTAAAAAACAATCTTCTTTTTGATCATAATTAATTGTCAGTACGTATGTATTTTGAAGGCAATGTTGAAGTACATACCTTCAGTACTGAATTTTAATAAATTGAAAACACCACATTTCAGTTAATTGAAGAGGCGGTATGTTACCATCGACACACGTACATACATACTGAAAATCAATTAAAAAAAATTAAAACATGGAAGAATGATTTTTAAGTCAGAAATAAATCAAAGAAGCTTATAATATTTACAATATTATCGAATTTAATTCTTTCCCATTATCTTTACAAAAACTTATGTGAATTAACAATTTAATTAAAAATCGACACTAGGGATACTACGAAAAAATGAACGAATAATTTCTCCATTTACAATTCCACGGTAATTGCTTCAATGAAATTAATAAACACTCGACAAACTATTTAAGTATTTATTGTTCTTAAAAAACTAATTACCTAATCGTTTTAGACAATTATATTTAAATACTGCTTATAGTCTTTCAAACAAATCAAAATAATCCTTTAAATATTTTCCACAAGAAAATTATGTGCGATCAATTCATTTATTCATTAAACATGACCCACATAAATGAACGGGCGCCCAAATCGAAAGCATTTCAATTTTTCTGCTACGCAATCGATAGGCAAATAAATATCCATTCATTTCCAATTGCAAATAGTGAAACAATCTTCACACACTGCACATCGTGGCCGTGCCGCTAGCGCCAGCCACAAAGCGAACACACACCGTTCCATACATTATTCGTTCGATCGCATTTATACAGAGATGTTGATCAATATATCCACCACACATCTCAATGTAGATATTGTATACGTTGAGTTGCTTTTCTAATCAGCTTGAAAAGTTTGTCGAGGATGAAATTTTCCTATCTAAGACACTAAGCGGCGACAGCTGCGCCGCCAAAAGCATGGGTTCTCCCAATGTGGAGTTAATTTGGTGTGCACCGTGACACCACTATGTATAGAAACACAATGGCTGAACACCACTATGTATAGAAACACAATGGCTGAAGGTTGAGTAGTGGTGCCGCTCGTTACTTAACCTTGAACTTGATCTTCACCGTTGAGGAAGAGCCGTTGCGGCAAAAGTTTTATAAGGGTGAGCGACGGCGGAAGCGCTTTCTAAGAATTGGGATTTCTTTGGAATTTTTAGTTGAAGAAATTTTTCAGATTGTCTGCCGGTGTAATCACTCGTGGAGTGGTCGCGCCGACTTGCTACATCAAAAACGCAACAGGAGTGCTGGGATCCTTGGGATCTTCTATTGAATTAGTAGGGTTGTGTGTGAACAGGTGAATCCTGCAGCGAGATGGAAAGAGTTTTTCAGAGGGATTAAGGCCCGCCTTAAACTTGTGAACGTTTCAACCAGTTGCATAGTCAGAGATAACTACGGAGTTATAGAAAGATGTTTTATTTTTAATGATACTATTTAATAACAATTTTTAATGAAACATAAAAAATTGAATCAATTTATTTGTCGCACTGGCTACAATTCTGGCGTCTCAACGTAGACTCTTTATCGCGTTATCCGTGTCAGTTTTATCAACTGAATTGATTGAAGTCGCTATATCTCACCAACAAATGCGCTGTGACTGCTCGTGTCGCCACAATATCCTCCCCCAAGTAACTCAGTTAACTTGATTATTGACTGTTTGCAACAGTCAGACAGCAGTCTGTTTGGGAGTTTGCTGAGTTGTGAATCTCACGTTTTTAATGCGTAAATATGTTCGAATTTGCCCGGGAGTATTTGCAGATGATGTTGCTGTTGTTGCGGAATGCGTTGATTCCTCATTTTCGGTTGTAATCGCATGTCTTTCAACATATGCAGCTTAATTCTTTCGGCGGAAATCGTTTTTTTCGACCTTCCATTCAATTTGATGGGAAAACCCCGATCTGACCGCCTTTCATCTACTTCGAAAGGGCCATCATATGGTTGCTGGCATGAAAATTTAGTCAAATCAACTCGAAAGAAAACATGGCTACAAGTTTGTAGATCCTTGAAGGCGAAAGCTTTTGGATGGCCATGGTGAACTATAGGAGTCGGCTTGATTTCTTTCATTAAAAGTTTGGATTTCCTTGCATATATTGCCGGATCAAATGGAGGTTCGTCAAGATCGTCGAAAAAAAGTTTCACCAGTAATTTGTAATGTTATCCCATAAACAATTTCAGTAGCTGCTGAATCGATATCAGGTTTGAATCTGGTCCTCAATCCTGAAAGAGCGAAGGGAAAAACATCAACCCATTCTCTATTCTGATGACACATGATGGATACTTTCAAAGACCGATGCCATCGTTCAATTAATCTATTGGATTAGGGATGATATGCCGTTACCGTGTTCCTGGTGCAACCAATCAATTTTGTAAATGAATCGAAAAGTTGTTATTTTATGCACTTAACATGCAACGATTTTGTTGTAAATTGTCCTATGAAATCTAATTGTCAGTTGATGAGGTGAAGCTTTGTTGGATTTTTGTAGGAATGCGTACGTAAGCGGCTTATGATCGGTGAAAATTTTTAAGTTACGGCCTTCCACGAAATGACGGAAAAAATTTAATTGCTTGCTATACCGCAAGAAGTTCTCGGTCGTGTGCGTTATACCGCTTTTGCGTTCGGCCCAATTTACGTGAAAAGAAACCTAGTGGCATTAATTTTCCGTTGACTTCCAGCTTCAAAACTGCTCCAATAGCTACGCCTGAGACATCGCAATGAAGAGTAAGTGGAACGTTTCCACTAGGACGTGCAAGTAGAACTGCATTTGCTACCAGTTCTTTACACTTCTCAAGTGCTTTTTTCGGTTGGGGGCTCCATTGCACTGGTCGTTTGTCACGTTTGTGCGCCCCCTTTATAAGGTCAAGGTATGCCGCTTGCACATGAGCCGCATGGGGGAAACAGCTTCGGTAGAAGTTGATGGTCCAGTAAAGCGACGAAGTTCTTTGACAGTTTTTGGTTGTTCAAGTTTAATTAGAGTTTCCATTCTGTTATGTGGAGCTCTAATGTCTTGTGCATTGACATTTAACTGTAAATATCGAAGCTTTTGCTGTCTAAAAACGCATTTTGCGACATTAATGTTCAAACCATATTTGAGGAGACATTCAAAAACGGCTTTCAAATTATTGCGATGTTGTTGATGATCTTTGGAGGTGGTGAGAATATCATATATGTAAGACCGACAAAAATCTAACCCACGAAGAACAGTATCCATAAAACGTTGAAACGACTGCGCCGCATTAGACCAAAAGTCATCACTTTAAATTCAAGCAAAATATTATTAAGACCGTTCTCTCGCTATACCCGCTCCTTAATTATAATTCACGTGTCAACACCAGAAACAAAGTCCTCATCATGAAAATGGCAATCCAATCGATCATCTGATATGGCTCACCTACCTGGATACAATGTGCTAAATATCAAGTAACAAAGCTTCAGATCACGCAAAAAAGGATACCTAAAAATAGTACTTAATAAACCGTTTTACTTTTCTTCTCAAAAACTACAAAACCTTGCCGGCGTTAGTCCAATTTATAAACTCGCTGCGTTGCGCCGTGGTAACTTAATTGCGAAAGCAAATGACTCGCCCAATCCGCTAATTCGTGCTCTGGCGAGCTAAAAACTAGCAGTTACTACCACCTATCTCTGTGGCCGTAACCTTGTCTCATAAATTTTCACTCTTTGTAAGTAGATAGCTCTAAGTTATGTTATGCTGATAATAAGTTCAGTAGATTGTTGAAATTACACCTGAAGAATGTCCGGAACTTAATCTTTTCATACTTCAGGAGTGAGATCAGCAATTAATGGTGGGAAAAACTGAGGGGTAGTAGCCCGCAGGACCCAGATGGTGAATAGCTTACTCCGTAAGAAGTCTCGAGTGAAGTTATCGAATCTTGGAGTCGCTACTGATGAGATACATCTCGATAGTGCTGGTATCGAAATTGATAGTACGACTCCGGATAGGAATGGAAACAGGACTATTGTAATGAATCGGCCCTACGACACTGCCGACTCACACACATACCCATCGCTACCATATGGCTTTTTAGCGAACGTCAGCTTTGGTTGACATTCCCATCCTACGTCAGTTTCAGTCGGGGAATGTCACCCAAAGCTGACTGCAGTTGGAGTCGGCAACTGTCAAACGGGCCAGATTGCTCGTGGTGTGTGGGGATAACCTCCAAAGAAAAAGAAAAGTCAGTTTACATATCTGGTGGTCGCCAGAACAATAAAGGCTCCGAATTAATTTTCTGAGGAAGAGTGGAGTGTAGCCAAAACTGTTCCGACGCGCAACTCGTGAATGTTTCATACAAAATATAGGGTAGGTAATGCATAAGCAACCGGGGAATTCCCATAATAGCAAAATTGTATCTTTGAAGGAAGTTCGCAACGGCAAGGTATTGAGCAGCGACAGCTAACAAGTACATTAGTTAGAGCAGAATAGAACTCTAGATGAGGAGTGAAGTTCGTCGAGTGTATACGGGAGGAGAGTAGGGTTTTGAAAAAATCCGTGGAGGGCCGGTTTCACGTCGCATGCGGTACGCGGTACCTTTGTCGGCATTATCTTTTTTTCTTAGCGTAGCATTCTTTGGGTTCGAATTAACGTAGTATGTTTTTCGGTACCGCGTCGGTGAATTTTGGGAGCGCGAAAAGGAATTTAGTTTTGGTGATTGGCTGGAATAATGATGAGAACACGGAATAAAGTAAAGTAGGTTTCCCTTCCGTATGTTTGAATTGTTGACGTGTTTGAAACGGGCATTTGATGGTGGCTGAAATACGCAATTGAGCGTAATCCATTTAAAAACCTGCGACCGAAATCCTCTCCGATCTAGCTGGCTGACAAGCAGCCAGCGCGAAATGGATTACGGGTACACGAACTGGTTGACTGATAGGTACCATTCATTGGCACGACTCAGACCACGTTTAGAACCGATGAGAGGTCGGTTCCGACTTCGTTCGCATGAATTTAGACAGAAAATCATTACACTATATGTGATGGTTTGCAGAAGCTTGCCCTGATTGGAACTCATTTTGAATTGGTTTATCTACCAAACTCTGAGAGAGGGAATCAAATTCTTTCAGAAGTCTTTGAAGCAAGAGTTTTCGACTTTAAATCA
This sequence comes from Odontomyia ornata, assembly GCA_963969285.1. Lineage (NCBI taxonomy): Eukaryota > Metazoa > Arthropoda > Insecta > Diptera > Stratiomyidae > Odontomyia > Odontomyia ornata. The sequence continues at coordinate 172,460,308 of OZ017742.1, forward strand.
AGCCTGAACGGCCAATCAATTCTTCATTTCAATGAATCAATAACATCCGACTTCATACCTAGCTTGAATCTTATTGATTACTTTGTCAGCTATGACGAATTGCGTTTCGTATTTGGCAAGATAAATATAGTTTTCCGACATTTGCCTCAGGCTGCTATTAGGAATTTTTGCATATTGTTCAACAACATGTTGAGCAATTCATATTTCCCCTAATGAGTGGAAAAAGGTTAAGGTATTTCCGATCTTGAAGAAAGGAAAAGAATCTTCATGCCCTAAAAGCTATCGCCAAATCAGCTTGCTACCTAACATCAGCAAGGTGTTTGAAGTGATACTCAACAAAGCATTAAACGCCCACATTGAGAAAAATGAGTTGATGCCGAATTGCCAATTTGGTTTTCGTGCCAGGCCTTCGACCATACATGCGATAACGAAAGTAACCTCAGACATCTGTTGGAAACTAAACAACAGAGAATGGGTTGGAGCGTGTATCATTGATATGGAGAAAGCCTTCGATACGGTTTGGTTAGGACTAATTTTTAAACTCCAGGACAGGTTCCCGAGACACCTTGTCGCCATGATGTTCAATATGTTATACAAGAAATCATTTGTTGTAACTGCTGGAAATCTGACAACAATGCGCGAGTTCAAGGTCTTGAATGGTCTACAGCCGGGAACAGTTACTGCGCCACTGCTTTTCTCAATATTTATTTGCAAGCAATTGATCGGCTTTGATTTTAACATCTCACCAACGCGAGCATTGGTAACGTTTGCTGATGATCTGATCATCTATACGGCAGACCGAAAAGCTACAATAGTTCATAGCAATCGTCAAAACATGTTCAGTGGTGTGCAGCTGTACACTGACAATTGGCGAATGAAAATCAATGCGCAGAAGAGCGAAACAATCGTGTTTCAGATAACGCTGCAGGGGGCCAGTCAAAACCAGAAACGTTATTGGAAAGATTTTCACATTATGGCTGGTGAGGACAGTTCAGAACGGCTTCCACATAAATCCTGTGTTCTATACCCTGTTGTTCATCTCGATCAGCATCTATACTATACTGAACATGTCTAAATCATGCTCAGTCAAGCGCAAAAACGAATCATGGCCCTTCGACAACTGTTTCATTCCAGATACATTGATCAAAAGGTCAAAGTTATCTGTTACAAGACCCTGGTTAGACCAGTTTTGACGTATGAATCACCAGTTTTGAAAGAAATGTCCGTGCATGTACTGGGTTATACAGAAAGCTTGAGATGGATTGGAAGCATTACATATATATCGAATAGAAAAATTTATCAAACTGCCGATGTTACGCGAGTCGATACCTTCATATTGAAGCTTCTTCGGAATCATGTCGCAAGATCTGTAACTGTGAGTGAAAACCTCTGGATTTCACAGCCGTTCTACCCTATAGACTTATGGCAACTTGTCTCGCTACTGGCTTCATTCCACCCGAAGCATTCGTGTATTTGGACATGAATCGATATGTAATTATATATCACATATATAGACGCGGGACAAATAAGAAGATAAAATATCCACCGAATTTGTGTTCACGACACCTACAATTCCGATAGATTCGTTGAGGCTGGTCAAAGTCAATGTCAAAGTCAAAAGCGCTTTATTTAATACTAATCGTTATAAATTTTAAAAGAATATAAAGCAAATTCCAAACAATAACAATAAAAAACTTAATGGCCCAAATGGCTCTCTAAATTTGTACGTTATCATTAAACACATTAAAAAAAAAACTATAGCAAATTCAAATCAATGAAGATTGTTACATATTTTTAAAATTCAATTGGAAAACGTTGAGGCTGGTCGAGCTGAGGCGGAGCAACCTAAATATTGGTGGCTGAATGACAATATATAAATTATTCGTGGTTATTTTCAACTGACTTCCTAAGGAAAGAAGGTTATCAATTCGTCGCGTATATTTATTTTTTTGTTGCTTATTTTTTATGTATGTTCACGTATAAGTTTTGAGCGGGGATAGATAGAAGTGTCCTGTTTTCAGCGCATGATACGTCTTACTTTCAGTTAGGTCCCGTTTAAAGGATAAGAAAACCAAATAATGGTAAAGGAATTTTACCGTTAAAATTAAAAATTTTCCAACTCACCCCGATTTTTTTAGCATAACTTACGACGCATATAAGGGTTTTGATTGTAAGGGAGTCAAATGAAGGATAACATATTGATCTAAAATGTATCGGCACAGAATTTTAATCCTTTCAAGGACCCTTCAAATATCAACAGTTCAATATGGTACATTGTTTTCGGGAAATTAAATTTTAATGAAAATTCGTACGAAATATGCCAATTATTTTGCGACTCTTCAAGCATTTGATGGAGATACTAAAGTTTTTGGTCATGTATGATAAAAATGATCGGTATATTCAATTTCCTTCATCAACGGTACATCTTAGTCAATCATTCCTACCGGAAATAACCAATAAATTAATTTTAAATGCAGCATAAATCCTATAATACAAGATTACTCACAGCCATATCATTGGATGAAATTTCATAATTGCTTTTATCTTCCACATTCGTCTTTCCCTTACCGATAAACTTATTGCAAGATCCTTCGCGAATCCTTAGATGCAGATGTTTTACCATAGATGTAAGAGAGAGGATACGAAATGCGTCGAGAGAATTGAAGCACTTTATCATGTAGCGTGAAGTTGGCGCGTTATTAGCTGTTGATTCGAATTTGAAATAAATTTGACGTGACGCCTCCCACTAATTTTCGCATCTTGAAATAAATCAATTTTCCGTGCGGGTATTCTAACTTGAACGATATAAAAGATTGAATACGTCCCTGACATGCTTCCTAGAGCTGTTTTTACAACCCCTCACACGTCACTTCATTTTTCATTTTTCGACACAAAAACACTCGCGATCCGTAACAAACTTTTCAGTTTGGTAAATTATCACATTTGCAACGCTTCTGCACTAGATTCAACACGGTTTATCTTAAAAAAATTGTTTTGTGTACAATTTTAGATTCAACTTGATTCGACGTTTTCCATCAATGTTGAATTTTCACAAATCATATGTTTTCAATCATATGGTTGATATTTCGTTGACAATTCGGGGGTTAAGGTATAAGAAGAGTGGGATTTTCGTGAGAGCAACTAGAGAGCCACTCGAATGTGTGGATTCTTTAGCGGCGTGAAAGGCAGGGGGATTTCAATTCGCATGCGAGAGGAAGGCATGTATGTAGTAAAAGTACTTCACTCACGTATGGATGAAATTAAGCTCATTTCGCGTCCATTACTTTATATGACTTTGTGTTTTACGTAGGATTTGCAAGATTCCCTCAAGATATGATCAGGATTGAATGACTGTAAATTACACGTTTATAGCTAATCGGCATTTGAAAATTTATTCGTTACTTTCTAGAGAATATTATCAACCGACTTCCAAAGGAAAGAAGGTTATCAATTCATCACGTATATTTTTTTTATTGTTGCTTTTTTTATGTATGTTCACGCATAACTTTTAAACGGAGATAGATAGAAGTCCGGTTTCCGGCAAATGATACGCCGTTCTTCCTGTTAGGTTCTATTTGAAGGATAAGAAATTCAAGTAACGGTAAAAGAGTTTTACTGTTAAAACTAAACAATTTTCAAACTTCACTCTGATTTTTCAGCATAACTGCTCGACGCGTGCAAGGATTTTGATTGTAGAGGTTTTAAATGGACAACGTATTGAACTCAAAATCGTAATGCTTTCAAGGGCTTTGTAGATATTAACCGTTGAATATGATACATTGATGTCGGGAAATTGAATTTAAATAATCTTTCGCATGAAAAGTGCCAATAAGTTGGCACTCTTCAAGGATTTGATGGAGATACCGAATCCTTTGGTGACGGATGATAAAAATGATAAGTATGATTAACTCTCCGGATTAACGGCACATTTTAGCCAATCATTTCTACCGGAAATAACCAATAAATTAATTCTAAATGCAGCATAAATACTCGCACAATTCAACAATATTTAAACGAGAAAGCTCAGGATGCTATTCTCTTCCGCATTCATTCTTTGCTTACCGATGCACTTAGTAAAGGATCCTTCTTACATCCTTAGACATTAACGTTACACATAGGATTTATAAGCTTCCCCGAAGAATAGAAATAATAAGTTTCGAGTGATTGCAAATTATAGAGTTAATTCGTTACTTTCCAGTTAATATTATTATACATTACATGTCCAGAAATCTAAAATTAGTAATATCAATACTAAAGACCCGTGAGAATCGCAACCTAAAGAGACGATACTCTTCCTTCTATAACTGATCATAACTTTAAAGATGAATATGAAAATGATAGTCGAGTTTTTATTGAACTATAGGGCAGTAGCTAGAGAATGACGATTCTGGACCACTTTTTCTATACGAATTGAGATTGATTTTGCGCGCCACCTAGTGGCGGAAATTGGAACTAATGGCGCTTGAAGCGGCCGGGAATGAAACTAATGGTTTGTGTCTCGGATATGTGGGTGTGTGTCTTGGGTGTGTGGGTGAGTGTATTAGGGTGGTATAGGTAGGTGCCTGGTATAAGAAGGTATGAGTCCGGAATAGGTGTGGATGTTATGGATGGTTGCAGCGAGGGTGTGGATCTTAGGTATATGGGTATGTGTATCAGATTAGTGTAGGTGCGAGCTAGATGGCGCTCTGGGCGGTTGTTCGCAGGGCTTGAGATCCTTTAGTGTGTGACTTATTGAAGGCGTTTGGTTCGAGCGATTTACTGGGTCACGATAGGCGGGCTGGATTTTTTTTATGATGCGAGTGGCTGCGTGGGGACGAAGGGAGTGGCTGCGTGGGTGACTACGTTATTGACGGGTGATGGGTCTGATCGTCAGCGAGTGCTCTAAGGCATGGGAATTTGCTTCGTGGGTGCTTGTTTAAGGAGCGCATTGCTCATCGATTGGATTGGCGAGTAAACGTCATGCGTGTCGATTGTTCGAAGATGTAATTTGAGGTGTAGTTTTTTAGGCGCGAATGGTTGCATGGTGACGGAGGGCGCTGCTGTAGATGGGTGACTTTGCATTATGGATGGGCGATGGGTTTGCCTTTCGACGGGTATTCTAAAGCGTTACAATTTGCTCCGTGGGTGCTTGCTTAAGGTGCGCGCTGCTCTTCGATGAGCGTCGGTGGATAAGGCGTGTGGAAATCACCGATTTGCTTGATCACGTTAGGCGTGCTGGACGTTTTTCATGGTGCGAGTGGTTGCGTGGTGACGGAGGGCGCTGCTGTAGATGGGTAACTTTGTATTATGGATAGACGATGGGTATGCCTTTCGACGGGTATTCTAAGGCGTTACAATTTGCTTCATGGGTGCTTGGTTAAGGACCGCGTTGCTCATCGATTGGTGTCTTTGGCTAAAGATCAACGGCCGCGTGTGGAAATGACCGATTCGCTTGATCATGCTAGGCGTGCCGGAAGTTTTTATGACTCGGTCAGTTGCATGGTGATGGAGGGCGCTGCTATAGCCGGGTGGCTTTGTATTATGGATGAGCAACGGGCTTGCCTTTCGACGGGTGTTCTAAGGCGTGAGAATTTCCTTCATGGGTGCTTGCTTAAGGTACGTTTTGCTCCTCGTTTGATGTCTGTGGTTAGGGATGGATGGTATTGTAGATGTGATGCGCGTCACTTCTTGGAGGAAGTAATCTGAGGTGTATGTTTCCACCGAGCCGTAGAAATTTGTCTCATGAGCGTTTGGTTAAGTTTCCGCGTTGCTCATCAAAGGATGCCTGTCTTTAAGTATGGACGGCCTTGTCGGCGATTCGGAATGATTTGCGTCGCTTTTTGAAGGATCGTGATTGGGGTGTAGATTTGTTCGGCGGTGAATGCTGTAAGGCATGGAAATTGTCCTCAGAGATGCGTGGCATGTGCAAGTGAGTTTGCTTGCTAAGTGTAGTGTTTCGTTCGCATAGACTTCCCTGTTGGCGGGAGTTTTAGGGCATCGGAATCTACAGCGTAGAAGAGAAGTGGTGCGGTATACACTGCATTGCAATATGGTTTTGCTTGATGGAGGCGGATTTTTTGTTGTATTGGCCGTGGGCAGCGGGTAACGTGAGGCGCGGAATGAGACGTGTTTTCATAAACGTCCATTCACAGATGCGCCTGTTCTAGTTTGCTGATTATTATTTACATTGATCGTTTTCAGTTTCTTTTTGCTCGGATACGTCGTTTCTTTGTTTTGTGACTCAGTACTATTGTATATTATTGCTTTTATCGGTTTCATGTTAATAGTACTTTAAGAATCGTCAACAATGTATTTAATTCGGTTAGACTACTATGTTGATTGTTCAAATCTATGGATGTAGTGAAAGAGATCTTAATGTTTGTTGTGATGCGTTCTTGATATTAAGTATAGTATTAAATTTTAGTTTGCTTGTGGCAGCATTTTGTTTGTCTTCATCATCATCGCTTATTTCTTAGAGCAGTTTCTATACTTCATTCTCTGATTTTACTATTATGTAGAAGTATGGCACTATATTCATTCGTTTTTTTTACTTTACTATAGGATGCCCATTGGTTTTGTTCAAAAATTCTAATAATTTCTTCCAAGACGAGATGGTGATAATTTTGTTCGTACATCATATGATTTGTCCCTTTTGATAAGTGCTTGGGTCTTTTTTTAGATCACTATGTTGAGATGTATGTTTTGGGTATCTATTCTAAATTTGAGATTATTTATGGATGTTGTATAGGAAAGATATTACGGTTTATGGCTTCTGGAATGCTACTTTTTTATGGAGTTAATGTATGATGGATGTAGAAATCATCGTGGTGGTCCTAATGAGTAGAAATATGGACAGATTTTCATTGATAAATTTTGGGTACGAACTGAAAGGAAGAAGCTAATATAGAAAAAAGTGAATGCGGTAGGTCACTGACATTAGGGGTTTGTTGATATTATGGTATTATTCTTTGTTTATGCCCATAATGCATGGAAAATTATTTTTAGTCCTATATGATGACATTATATGCATGCACTAGATTAAATGAATTTTTATATTTACTTTGAATTACGTGTTGTTATTGTGGGTCTGTATTATTTAGTTTAGGTAGTTTCATGAGTGTCAGTATAATATAGAGTAAAACTATTATTTTATGCTTGTCTCACATTCTTCACAGTATGTATGATTTTTCGACATTTCCGGATCTCTTTGGCTATATCTGCATTAGGAACTTGATGATGTTTTGAGTATGAGAATTTTTAATTTGTTATCTCCTTAAAAATGCTTGCATGCATGGATGATGCCATTTAGCTGATACTTTTCGGATGCATATTATCGCTTTTAGTGCCTATATGATTGCATGAGAATTTACAAACCTCATATTTTGTGTGCTTGTATTAAGCGTAAAGTCACTTCAGCTATAGTCATATACATTTTCAATATTTGAGCATTGTAAAATACGTATTTCCTACATTTTAAATATGCTAGATTTATCATCATAGGGATTGTCGGGTATGCTCATTGACATATTCAAGTATTATTTTCACATAAGTAAAATATATTCTTGTTGTTTTTCTTATCAGAATTTTTTTCTGCTGGATGCTTTGTTGAATTTTTATAGGTTTGAAGAAGATCTAATTAGTTTTCAACATAAAGGGTATGTTTTGGGTTGGCGCACTGCTACTATAGATCACTTAGGCTAATGTTTATGTAAGATAGTTCGATATAGATAACGATGTGTGGTAGCATATGAGTTTATGGTAGGCTATTTTTAGATCGATCTCATCGCATCTTGTATAGACAAGTAGCATATGTTATGAAGTGTTCTTGATAAGGATGGTCGCGAGTCATTGTAGGATGTTAAGAGATGATCATTACTTTCAGGAGGTGTTTATCTGCTGGTAATTTGATGAACAGATGTACAATTGAGTTGAATGAACTAATGAGAGTCTTTTTTTGTCTCTCATTGGATATTTATGACTGGTAGAGTTAAGTGTTTGATATTTGAGAGTTTCGGATATGCTAAGAATGTTTAAATTATTATGCTTGGTTGTTTGAGATATTTGTTTGCTTGGACGGTGGTAAAACAGTTGATAAAATTAGAAAAACCTGTATATTTTTCTGATAAAAATAATTTATTGAGTAATACTACTTTTTAACATATATTACTAAATGTTGATAAAATCTTTAACAGCACATCTGGTAAATAGCTATATATTTTTATGTATTCTACAGTATATTGAACAATTTTCAAGTTAACTCAACCCAGGTTTATTCAGCTGCACTATTTAAGCATTAGGACCATACAAATGTATAGTAAGTCCTCTAACGTCTTTTTTAATGTTTATTATACAATTTATATAGCAATTCAATGTCCTCAGCATATCATTGTAGTTTATGTCCCCTTCACTCTAGTGCAAACTGTTGATGTTTCAATTCCAATATTGTTTTGGTTGTGTGTTATGAGAATTGTATGTTCCTTGATGAATTACCGATGAGCATTTCCTTAAACTTTTTTCATTCTAATAGCGCTGGCCACCAGTTGGCTCTAATTTTGTTTGGACTATTTATACTATCCGATGCTATGAATTATTACTTTGTCGTATGTATACGAGACTGCAGGAGTATGTACTGTTTTATTAGTTTAAAAATATTTCTTGTCTCTTGATCGAATGAATGACAAATGCATGTATCAGTGCCTGATGTCGTATTAGAGTTGGACCATTCACATATTTGGTAGTGTATTCCATGTTTATTAGATACTTTTTCGCCCATATCACCATATTTAAGCATATAATTCTCGATTCGTATTCGGTGTTCAGGAAAAATATCACGGTACACTTCCATGAAGTATAGGATAACCATTGTAATAGATCTTATCGCGGTGAAAGTGTATTGACCTCTGTTTTCCTAGTTTTCTTGACATCGTTTACGTTGGTTTGCTGAATTTTCAAAACCTCATAATAATCCGTAGAATTATATGTAGTCTAGTGATAGAAAAAACGACGTGCTGCCATTAAGTTAACATACATTCGTGTCCTAGTTTGTACAGTGCAGCTAAGATGAGGGTCTGTTTCTCAATATTAAATTTCAGTATTTTATAGACTCAAGAGATTATACTTGATTTCAAAGCCTTTCACAAAAGTTTGTAGTTGACCAAGTCTCAATTTCCAATTTCCTAATGAATAATTCCTTTAAGTGAAGTAAAACATTGTTTATAGGGTTTTTAATATTTTATTTCATCACATGGAAAATTAGATCGTTACATAGTACTGGTATTTCATAAAAAAGCCTAGAGTAGTTTATATTTACAAATGATGTTTGAGTTGGAGTGAAGAAGTCGTTGATATCCAGTTTAGGTACGCTTTTTTCTCTGCATCTTGCACAATATTGGTCATAGTATTCCTTCACACAATCGGTAAGCAAATTGTTGTATTGCATGACAATGTTGAAAAAATCCATCAAGATGAAAAGCGTGAAGAGCTCGGGATGTTTAAGTATTAGTCTCTCTCCTCCAATAGGTATGTAGAAGAGTTCAAGAAGTCCAAGCTGATTTGCAGGGAACTCATCTACTCTATCCTTGAGATCAATGAGGTATTGGCGAAGTGAAGTCCATTGACTGTTATCTAACTCCAACTGATTTTGTCCACTGCATCCGAAGATTATTTTCGCTTGAAATTTCAGCGGGTCAAATCCAAGTATTACTTTGCTTTTGTGGAAGCCTTCATCAAGATAGTATGTATAGTTCAGCAAGAGGTTTTTCTCATAGATTCGCTGTTTCTCTCGATTCTTTTTTAGTTTCTTCTCTTTCTTGTTCACTTTTCTGGCTGAAGTAGCCTTATCAGTCTGGCTGGCCTTTTCATGCTTCTGACTGACTGACGAAGTTACTGGATCTGCTCCGTTCATTTTAAATGACTGCTTCTAGTAGTAAAACTAAAGATGTATATTTTGTTACACCAGCATATAAATTCACTTCTCTGCATTTACGGATGGAGTGGGGGGCAAGTTCAATATGTGATGATGATTCTATTGCATAAGTAAACATGTTTAGCCCTTGAATGCTGTAATGTTGCTTACTCTCATGATTTGAATTCAAAGATAAGAAAGTGCTATGGAGTTAAGATTTGAACCACCAAGCTAACAGGAGTAGGAGTCAGTAACAGGAAATGACACATTGCTCCGTATTTCCTTTAGAATTTTTAGGAGTACTGCTGGGCTACAATAGATTGCTTCTAGGCTAATTAGCTGTCTTTTTATCTGTTAAACTATCTATTTAGCTGTCACTTTTGCTGATGAGCTGTCTATCTTATGTGTAATGCTGTCTTTTAAGCCGATTCCCTGTCTGTTTAGCTGATATGCTATCCTCTTGAGCTGTCTATTTAGCTGTCACTTTTGCTGATGAGCTGCCTATTATTTGTATAATGCTGTCTATGCAGCTGTCTATTTAGCTGATGCCCTGTCTGTTTAGTTGTTATGCTGTTCTGCTGAGCTAACCGTTTAGCTGATAAACCCGTCTATTTAGATGGTAAGTTGTCTATGTAGCTTTCTTTTTAGCTGATGCCCTGTCTGCTTAGTTGATATGCTATCTCTTTAGCTGTCTGTATAGCTATCTTTAGTTAATAAGTTGAGCGTTTGACCTTACGTGCTATCTGTCATTCGGTAAATTCATTTGATTGTTGGTAATTATCTACCCATAAAAAAATTCTTACTTTCCATACAGTTGCAGTCAGCTTTTTTTTACATTTACTTTAAATGTCATATGCTCATCACGATTTACGTTAGGCCTATTGGGTTACCAAGACTGCATGTTGATCATCTTCCAAGTTATTCGTAGGCATACATGGGTCAGACAAGAATCTTCACGTCTATGTTGCTCTTCTGATGAACAAATCTTGATTAGGAGCAAGCCATTGTTATTTGCTCGAGAGTTGATTGATCTTATTTCACACTGATGCATTCTTCATAAGAATGAGTCAAGTCACCATTCTTTTTTTATCTGCGTCAGTTTTTCTCTTGACCTCTGTCTATCTAATCTATAGGATCCTCTTTCTACAGCAATTCGATTTCAGTTCTCTAGGTTTTCATGTCTTCATAGGATTTACGGCCTATGGGACCCTTATTGCCCACTATAATGTTCCATTGCATTGAAATTATGTTGCTACACTTATGAACTCATCCAATATGCCCAAAAATCATATGATCCCATGGATCAACCATTTGAATCATTTTGTAAAGCACAAACTTGTTGAATAAATCTCTACTTCATGCAAACCATTGCTAGGGCCTTAACATGAATTAGTTCAGCCTGTTGCTTAGTCGATGTATTAAGGGTTTATAGTGGAACTTATTAAGTATATTGAATCATCTTGGCGTTCTCATGTATGATCAACCCTTTTGGATTATCCGGGATATGCTATGACTGGAACGATTTTTTCCCTATCATTTAACAATTGAGTAAAATTTTGATACCTCCAACCGACTAAAAATCTGTCATTGATCCATTTTCAGAAGTTCTTTGAATGGTTTGGAAGACTTGAGGCTGCATCATTATTCACAACCTGTGAAATGATTAAATATCATGGACAAATGTGTCTACATATGTACATTATAATAGCTATCAAATGTCTATGTATTAGTATCATATGATCGACTGGTCTCTTTATCATGCAAAGAGGGTTATCCACAATCACCGATCAGTTGAGCCGTCTGATACGATCATGAGTTGCCTGTTCAGCAGTTGAACTTTGGTCAACTTCACACCAATATGTTTTCTCTTTCGCACCTGCTAACCCGATTTCCTGACGAACTCAAAGTAGCCTTCTCTTTCACACCTACAACTCGAGTTGATTGGTGAGCAGAAGGTGCTGAAGGGCCTTAAAGGGCTTCTACCCAGCCTGCCCCGTGGCATGCATGCATGATGATCCTCGCAGAGATGCAGAATAACCTTCTACCTAGCCTACCTCATTGCCACGCAGGCATCAATGACCGGTCATCATGCGTTATGACGCGTCATAATGCATGATGATGGGTCATCATGCCTGCATGGCAATGGGGTAGGCTGGGTAGAAGGTTATTCTGCATCTCTGCGAGGATCATCATGCATGCATGCCACGGGGCAGGCTGGGTAGAAGCCCTGTAAGGCCCTTCACCACCTTCTGCTCACCAATCAACTCGAGTTGTAGGTGTGAAAGAGAAGGCTACCTTGAGTTCGTCAGGAAATCGGGTTAGCAGGTGCGAAAGAGAAAACATATTGGTGTGAAGTTGACCAAAGTTCAACTGCTGAACAGGCAACTCATGATCGTATCAGACGGCTCAACTGATCGGTGATTGTGGATAACCCTCTTTGCATGATAAAGAGACCAGTCGATCATATGATACTAATACATAGACATTTGATAGCTATTATAATGTACATATGTAGACACATTTGTCCATGATATTTAATCATTTCACAGGTTGTGAATAATGATGCAGCCTCAAGTCTTCCAAACCATTCAAACATCTTCTGAAAATGGATCAATGACAGATTTTTAGTCGGTTGGAGGTATCAAAATTTTACTCAATTGTTAAATGATAGGGAAAAAATCGTTCCAGTCATAGCATATCCCGGATAATCCAAAAGGGTTGATCATACATGAGAACGCCAAGATGATTCAATATACTTAATAAGTTCCACTATAAACCCTTAATACATCGACTAAGCAACAGGCTGAACTAATTCATGTTAAGGCCCTAGCAATGGTTTGCATGAAGTAGAGATTTATTCAACAAGTTTGTGCTTTACAAAATGATTCAAATGGTTGATCCATGGGATCATATGATTTTTGGGCATATTGGATGAGTTCATAAGTGTAGCAACATAATTTCAATGCAATGGAACATTATAGTGGGCAATAAGGGTCCCATAGGCCGTAAATCCTATGAAGACATGAAAACCTAGAGAACTGAAATCGAATTGCTGTAGAAAGAGGATCCTATAGATTAGATAGACAGAGGTCAAGAGAAAAACTGACGCAGATAAAAAAAGAATGGTGACTTGACTCATTCTTATGAAGAATGCATCAGTGTGAAATAAGATCAATCAACTCTCGAGCAAATAACAATGGCTTGCTCCTAATCAAGATTTGTTCATCAGAAGAGCAACATAGACGTGAAGATTCTTGTCTGACCCATGTATGCCTACGAATAACTTGGAAGATGATCAACATGCAGTCTTGGTAACCCAATAGGCCTAACGTAAATCGTGATGAGCATATGACATTTAAAGTAAATGTAAAAAAAAGCTGACTGCAACTGTATGGAAAGTAAGAATTTTTTTATGGGTAGATAATTACCAACAATCAAATGAATTTACCGAATGACAGATAGCACGTAAGGTCAAACGCTCAACTTATTAACTAAAGATAGCTATACAGACAGCTAAAGAGATAGCATATCAACTAAGCAGACAGGGCATCAGCTAAAAAGAAAGCTACATAGACAACTTACCATCTAAATAGACGGGTTTATCAGCTAAACGGTTAGCTCAGCAGAACAGCATAACAACTAAACAGACAGGGCATCAGCTAAATAGACAGCTGCATAGACAGCATTATACAAATAATAGGCAGCTCATCAGCAAAAGTGACAGCTAAATAGACAGCTCAAGAGGATAGCATATCAGCTAAACAGACAGGGAATCGGCTTAAAAGACAGCATTACACATAAGATAGACAGCTCATCAGCAAAAGTGACAGCTAAATAGATAGTTTAACAGATAAAAAGACAGCTAATTAGCCTAGAAGCAATCTATTGTAGCCCAGCAGTACTCCTAAAAATTCTAAAGGAAATACGGAGCAATGTGTCATTTCCTGTTACTGACTCCTACTCCTGTTAGCTTGGTGGTTCAAATCTTAACTCCATAGCACTTTCTTATCTTTGAATTCAAATCATGAGAGTAAGCAACATTACAGCATTCAAGGGCTAAACATGTTTACTTATGCAATAGAATCATCATCACATATTGAACTTGCCCCCCACTCCATCCGTAAATGCAGAGAAGTGAATTTATATATACATCTTTAGTTTTACTACTAGAAGCAGTCATTTAAAATGAACGGAGCAGATCCAGTAACTTCGTCAGTCAGTCAGAAGCATGAAAAGGCCAGCCAGACTGATAAGGCTACTTCAGCCAGAAAAGTGAACAAGAAAGAGAAGAAACTAAAAAAGAATCGAGAGAAACAGCGAATCTATGAGAAAAACCTCTTGCTGAACTATACATACTATCTTGATGAAGGCTTCCACAAAAGTAAAGTAATACTTGGATTTGACCCGCTGAAATTTCAAGCGAAAATAATCTTCGGATGCAGTGGACAAAATCAGTTGGAGTTAGATAACAGTCAATGGACTTCACTTCGCCAATACCTCATTGATCTCAAGGATAGAGTAGATGAGTTCCCTGCAAATCAGCTTGGACTTCTTGAACTCTTCTACATACCTATTGGAGGAGAGAGACTAATACTTAAACATCCCGAGCTCTTCACGCTTTTCATCTTGATGGATTTTTTCAACATTGTCATGCAATACAACAATTTGCTTACCGATTGTGTGAAGGAATACTATGACCAATATTGTGCAAGATGCAGAGAAAAAAGCGTACCTAAACTGGATATCAACGACTTCTTCACTCCAACTCAAACATCATTTGTAAATATAAACTACTCTAGGCTTTTTTATGAAATACCAGTACTATGTAACGATCTAATTTTCCATGTGATGAAATAAAATATTAAAAACCCTATAAACAATGTTTTACTTCACTTAAAGGAATTATTCATTAGGAAATTGGAAATTGAGACTTGGTCAACTACAAACTTTTGTGAAAGGCTTTGAAATCAAGTATAATCTCTTGAGTCTATAAAATACTGAAATTTAATATTGAGAAACAGACCCTCATCTTAGCTGCACTGTACAAACTAGGACACGAATGTATGTTAACTTAATGGCAGCACGTCGTTTTTTCTATCACTAGACTACATATAATTCTACGGATTATTATGAGGTTTTGAAAATTCAGCAAACCAACGTAAACGATGTCAAGAAAACTAGGAAAACAGAGGTCAATACACTTTCACCGCGATAAGATCTATTACAATGGTTATCCTATACTTCATGGAAGTGTACCGTGATATTTTTCCTGAACACCGAATACGAATCGAGAATTATATGCTTAAATATGGTGATATGGGCGAAAAAGTATCTAATAAACATGGAATACACTACCAAATATGTGAATGGTCCAACTCTAATACGACATCAGGCACTGATACATGCATTTGTCATTCATTCGATCAAGAGACAAGAAATATTTTTAAACTAATAAAACAGTACATACTCCTGCAGTCTCGTATACATACGACAAAGTAATAATTCATAGCATCGGATAGTATAAATAGTCCAAACAAAATTAGAGCCAACAGGTGGCCAGCGCTATTAGAATGAAAAAAGTTTAAGGAAATGCTCATCGGTAATTCATCAAGGAACATACAATTCTCATAACACACAACCAAAACAATATTGGAATTGAAACATCAACAGTTTGCACTAGAGTGAAGGGGACATAAACTACAATGATATGCTGAGGACATTGAATTGCTATATAAATTGTATAATAAACATTAAAAAAGACGTTAGAGGACTTACTATACATTTGTATGGTCCTAATGCTTAAATAGTGCAGCTGAATAAACCTGGGTTGAGTTAACTTGAAAATTGTTCAATATACTGTAGAATACATAAAAATATATAGCTATTTACCAGATGTGCTGTTAAAGATTTTATCAACATTTAGTAATATATGTTAAAAAGTAGTATTACTCAATAAATTATTTTTATCAGAAAAATATACAGGTTTTTCTAATTTTATCAACTGTTTTACCACCGTCCAAGCAAACAAATATCTCAAACAACCAAGCATAATAATTTAAACATTCTTAGCATATCCGAAACTCTCAAATATCAAACACTTAACTCTACCAGTCATAAATATCCAATGAGAGACAAAAAAAGACTCTCATTAGTTCATTCAACTCAATTGTACATCTGTTCATCAAATTACCAGCAGATAAACACCTCCTGAAAGTAATGATCATCTCTTAACATCCTACAATGACTCGCGACCATCCTTATCAAGAACACTTCATAACATATGCTACTTGTCTATACAAGATGCGATGAGATCGATCTAAAAATAGCCTACCATAAACTCATATGCTACCACCCATCGTTATCTATATCGAACTATCTTACATAAACATTAGCCTAAGTGATCTATAGTAGCAGTGCGCCAACCCAAAACATACCCTTTATGTTGAAAACTAATTAGATCTTCTTCAAACCTATAAAAATTCAACAAAGCATCCAGCAGAAAAAAATTCTGATAAGAAAAACAACAAGAATATATTTTACTTATGTGAAAATAATACTTGAATATGTCAATGAGCATACCCGACAATCCCTATGATGATAAATCTAGCATATTTAAAATGTAGGAAATACGTATTTTACAATGCTCAAATATTGAAAATGTATATGACTATAGCTGAAGTGACTTTACGCTTAATACAAGCACACAAAATATGAGGTTTGTAAATTCTCATGCAATCATATAGGCACTAAAAGCGATAATATGCATCCGAAAAGTATCAGCTAAATGGCATCATCCATGCATGCAAGCATTCTTAAGGAGATAACAAATTAAAAATTCTCATACTCAAAACATCATCAAGTTCCTAATGCAGATATAGCCAAAGAGATCCGGAAATGTCGAAAAATCATACATACTGTGAAGAATGTGAGACAAGCATAAAATAATAGTTTTACTCTATATTATACTGACACTCATGAAACTACCTAAACTAAATAATACAGACCCACAATAACAACACGTAATTCAAAGTAAATATAAAAATTCATTTAATCTAGTGCATGCATATAATGTCATCATATAGGACTAAAAATAATTTTCCATGCATTATGGGCATAAACAAAGAATAATACCATAATATCAACAAACCCCTAATGTCAGTGACCTACCGCATTCACTTTTTTCTATATTAGCTTCTTCCTTTCAGTTCGTACCCAAAATTTATCAATGAAAATCTGTCCATATTTCTACTCATTAGGACCACCACGATGATTTCTACATCCATCATACATTAACTCCATAAAAAAGTAGCATTCCAGAAGCCATAAACCGTAATATCTTTCCTATACAACATCCATAAATAATCTCAAATTTAGAATAGATACCCAAAACATACATCTCAACATAGTGATCTAAAAAAAGACCCAAGCACTTATCAAAAGGGACAAATCATATGATGTACGAACAAAATTATCACCATCTCGTCTTGGAAGAAATTATTAGAATTTTTGAACAAAACCAATGGGCATCCTATAGTAAAGTAAAAAAAACGAATGAATATAGTGCCATACTTCTACATAATAGTAAAATCAGAGAATGAAGTATAGAAACTGCTCTAAGAAATAAGCGATGATGATGAAGACAAACAAAATGCTGCCACAAGCAAACTAAAATTTAATACTATACTTAATATCAAGAACGCATCACAACAAACATTAAGATCTCTTTCACTACATCCATAGATTTGAACAATCAACATAGTAGTCTAACCGAATTAAATACATTGTTGACGATTCTTAAAGTACTATTAACATGAAACCGATAAAAGCAATAATATACAATAGTACTGAGTCACAAAACAAAGAAACGACGTATCCGAGCAAAAAGAAACTGAAAACGATCAATGTAAATAATAATCAGCAAACTAGAACAGGCGCATCTGTGAATGGACGTTTATGAAAACACGTCTCATTCCGCGCCTCACGTTACCCGCTGCCCACGGCCAATACAACAAAAAATCCGCCTCCATCAAGCAAAACCATATTGCAATGCAGTGTATACCGCACCACTTCTCTTCTACGCTGTAGATTCCGATGCCCTAAAACTCCCGCCAACAGGGAAGTCTATGCGAACGAAACACTACACTTAGCAAGCAAACTCACTTGCACATGCCACGCATCTCTGAGGACAATTTCCATGCCTTACAGCATTCACCGCCGAACAAATCTACACCCCAATCACGATCCTTCAAAAAGCGACGCAAATCATTCCGAATCGCCGACAAGGCCGTCCATACTTAAAGACAGGCATCCTTTGATGAGCAACGCGGAAACTTAACCAAACGCTCATGAGACAAATTTCTACGGCTCGGTGGAAACATACACCTCAGATTACTTCCTCCAAGAAGCGACGCGCATCACATCTACAATACCATCCATCCCTAACCACAGACATCAAACGAGGAGCAAAACGTACCTTAAGCAAGCACCCATGAAGGAAATTCTCACGCCTTAGAACACCCGTCGAAAGGCAAGCCCGTTGCTCATCCATAATACAAAGCCACCCGGCTATAGCAGCGCCCTCCATCACCATGCAACTGACCGAGTCATAAAAACTTCCGGCACGCCTAGCATGATCAAGCGAATCGGTCATTTCCACACGCGGCCGTTGATCTTTAGCCAAAGACACCAATCGATGAGCAACGCGGTCCTTAACCAAGCACCCATGAAGCAAATTGTAACGCCTTAGAATACCCGTCGAAAGGCATACCCATCGTCTATCCATAATACAAAGTTACCCATCTACAGCAGCGCCCTCCGTCACCACGCAACCACTCGCACCATGAAAAACGTCCAGCACGCCTAACGTGATCAAGCAAATCGGTGATTTCCACACGCCTTATCCACCGACGCTCATCGAAGAGCAACGCGCACCTTAAGCAAGCACCCACGGAGCAAATTGTAACGCTTTAGAATACCCGTCGAAAGGCAAACCCATCGCCCATCCATAATGCAAAGTCACCCATCTACAGCAGCGCCCTCCGTCACCATGCAACCATTCGCGCCTAAAAAACTACACCTCAAATTACATCTTCGAACAATCGACACGCATGACGTTTACTCGCCAATCCAATCGATGAGCAATGCGCTCCTTAAACAAGCACCCACGAAGCAAATTCCCATGCCTTAGAGCACTCGCTGACGATCAGACCCATCACCCGTCAATAACGTAGTCACCCACGCAGCCACTCCCTTCGTCCCCACGCAGCCACTCGCATCATAAAAAAAATCCAGCCCGCCTATCGTGACCCAGTAAATCGCTCGAACCAAACGCCTTCAATAAGTCACACACTAAAGGATCTCAAGCCCTGCGAACAGCCGCCCAGAGCGCCATCTAGCTCGCACCTACACTAATCTGATACACATACCCATATACCTAAGATCCACACCCTCGCTGCAACCATCCATAACATCCACACCTATTCCGGACTCATACCTTCTTATACCAGGCACCTACCTATACCACCCTAATACACTCACCCACACACCCAAGACACACACCCACATATCCGAGACACAAACCATTAGTTTCATTCCCGGCCGCTCCAAGCGCCATTAGTTCCAATTTCCGCCACTAGGTGGCGCGCAAAATCAATCTCAATTCGTATAGAAAAAGTGGTCCAGAATCGGCATTCTCTAGCTACTTAGGGCATAATATTCTTCTTCGGAATCATATCGCAAGATCTGTGACTGTGAGTGAAAACCCTTGGATTTCACAGCCGTTCCACCCTACAGACGGGTATATTGCGACTTGCTTTGCTACTGGCTTCGTTCCTCCAGAAGCATTCGTGTATTTGGACATGAATCGATACGTTTTTGATTCTGATGGCGTCCCAGTCATAAACCTCATATATCGACGGGCCACCGATAAGAAGATAAAATGTCTTTCGAGTTGGTGTTCACGAGACCAACATTCTAATGGAGATACTCATTTGCTAGATTCGTTGAAGCTGATTGAGCTGAGACGGGGCAATCTAGGTATTGGTGGCTGAATGACAATGTCTAAATTATTCGTGTTTATTTTCAGTTTTTGTGTTTTTCGTTATTTAGTTTTTGAGTTTCAGCTCATTATTGCTACATTTAGTATTGTTGTTTATTTCTGTTAAAAATTAGGAATAGGTTAGATATTTGTTATGTTTATTATATTAGGTTAAAGATAGGATTAAACGCTTAGGTCAGGAACATTGTTATAGAAGTTTTTAGTATAAGATAACGTTTTTGATTGAATTTTATTAGAATTAAGTTAAAACATATTAGGTGTAGGATCCAAGTTCACTGTTGTGTTTAAATTATAAATAATTTTAGGATAGTGTTCGTTGGTTCTTTCTCCTTTTTCCAATTGATTTTCAAAATATGTAATAATCTTAATTAATTGAATTTGCTATAGTTTTTTTTGAAGAAATATGTATAATGATAACGTATAAATTTAGAGAGCCATTTGGGCCATTAGGTTTTTGTATGTTTATTGTTTAGAATTTACTTTATATTCTTTGAAAATTTATACCGGTTAGTATTGAATAAAGCGCTTTTGACTTTGACTTTAGAGCGTAATATTCATGAAAATTATGTATCATTGTTAACTGAAAACGAAGGCGATGTGTATCGAATAAACGTGAATGAGTGATCTTTTTAAGTAAATTTCTTGAGATGGATTGTGGAGTTAACTTTATGTTAACATATATAAATACATATATCTATACATAGATATATATATATATATATACATAAGTGTATATATATATATATATATATATACACACAAAAGTATATATATATATATATATATATATATATATATATATATATATATATATATGTGCATATATATGTGTGTGAGTGTACATAGGATATATTGAAATTTGTGCCTGGAGGTCGCAATTTAGCTTCGATTTTCGCCAAACTTTTAGAAATATTTTGACTAGCTTTGTTAATCATTCAAATCGGTTAAGCAAAAACAAAGTAGAGGATTTTTTAGATGAACACCCGTGATTTCTGTTCTGACCAAAGTATAGCGTCGGTTTGTACCAAAACTGGTACAAGGATTTATTCAAGAGTGTGATAAAGCTCACTATAAAAATTCAAAGTCGAACAATTTGATACAAAATAGCGGCCACTCAAAAGTCAGAAAAAGTTGAACAATAAGAAAACACTTCAGAGTCAGAACAAAATACCAAAATGGCGGCTAGGCAAGGTTCGAAATTCGAAAATTTTTCAATGCTACAATTTATATTGGATTTTTATAAAACCTAAGATCAAGGTAGACGTTGATGAGATCATGTATTAATTGTATCGGAATTAAATTCGATCCCTATGAACGCTACAGATTTTAGCCGTAGCGATTTTTGCATTGCAATTAAAACATATTTTAATATACATGGTACAATGTATTCAACAAATTGAGTTTTGAAAGGCTTGAAATGAAAAAATTTGCCACTGAAAAGGGTGAAATAAAAAAGAAAACCGACTTCGAAATGCCCTAAAAAGAATGAAATAAATTTTATCGAAGCGGTGTCAAATCAATTTCCCCATTTCAACATAAATGCTTACATCTGCACAAAAGAATCGGGGGAAAAACATATGGCACCGCTTCCATAAAATTTATTTCATTCTTTTTAGGACATTTCGCAGTCGGTTTTCTCTTTTTTCTAATTTTGTTCTTTGTTTTAGTTTCGAGTTTGTGATGAAATTATAAATATGTTTTGAGTAGTATTGGTTGGTTTTTTTTTCTCCTTTTTCCGATGGAATTATAAAATATGTATTAATTTTAATTAATTTGATATTAGTTAGTCCGCGTGGCTTAGTTGTTAGAGCACTAAGCTCGTAAGCTGCAGGCCTCTGGTCCAAGTTTCGTTGGCGTCAACGAGATTTAATTCGAGTGGTTCTTCGAAAGGACTATAAGCCTATTCAGTTATGATACGTGCTGGCTTAAATCAGAACATATCACAGCTGGGTAGACGGACACACGGCCAAGGCGTGATAATGATCATATCACCTTGTGGAGTGCCGATACGTTAGATCATGACAATGAGATACTCTATCTCTAAGCGAAGGCCCGAAAGGGGCTGTAGGGCTACGAAGAAGGAATTTGATATTAGCCTTTTTGATTAAATGTTTTGATTGATAACGTGAAAAATGCTTTATACTCTTTGAAAATTTATGATTGGTATTGAATAAAGCGCTTTTGACTTTAAGTTCAGTAGAAATTTTTCTCTAGCTAGTTACAAATGTTCACATTGAAAATACGATGGTGCACATAGTTTTAAGTAATGTTCCAACGATGGTGACGACTTTTCCAGAATACCGAGCATATTATAAGACCTCAAAGTCAAAGTCAAAAGCGCTTTATTTAATACTAATTGTTATAAATTTTAAAAGAATATAAAGCAAATTCCAAACAATAACAATCAAAAATCTTAATGGCCCAAATGGCTCTCTAAATTTGTACGTTATCGTTAACTCATATCATCAAAAAAAAAAAAAAAAACTATAGCAAATTCAATTAATTACGATTATTACATATTTTTAAAATTCAATTGGAAAAAGGAGAAAAAACCAACCAACACTATCCTAAAATTATTTATAATCAAAACACAACAGTGAAACTTTGATCCTACACCTAATATGTTGTAACTTATTTCTAATAAAATACAATCAAAAACTTTAACTTATACTAAAAAAATCAATAACAATGTTCCTAACCTAAGTGTTTAATCTTATCTCTAACGGAATATAGTAAACATTACATATACCTAACCTATACCTAATTTTTAACAAAAATAAACAACAACACTAAATGTAGCAATAATGAGCTGAAACTCAAAAACTAAATAACGAAGAACACCAAAACTGAAAATAAACACGAATAATTTAGACATTGTCATTCAGCCACCAATACCTAGATTGCCCCGTCTCAACTCGATCAGCTTCAACGAATCTAGCAAATGAGTATCTCCATTGAAATCGTTGGTCTCGTGAACTCAAATTAGGAGGATATTTTATCTTCTTATCGGTGGCCCGTCGATATATGTGATATATGACTGGGACGCCGTCAGAATCAAAAACATATCGATTCATGTCCAAATACACGAATGCTTCTGGAGGAATGAAGCCAGTAGCGAGGCAAGTCGCTATATACCCGTCTGTAGGGTGGAACGGCTGTGAAATCCAAGGGTTTTCACTCACAGTCACAGATCTTGCGATATGATTCCGAAGAAGTTTCAATATGAAGATATCGACCCTCGTCACTTCAGCAGTTTGATAAATTCTTCTATTCGATATATAATGTTTCCATTGCTTTCTGTACAAACCAGTACATGCAAGAAGACATTTCCTTTCGAAAACTCTTAATTTTTCCATAGTACTAGCACTCTGGCTGTACCAGATCTGACATCCATATGTCAAAACTGGTCGAACCAGTGTCTTGTAACAGATAATTTTGACCTTTTGATCAATGTATCTGGAATGAAAGAGCTTTCGAAGGGCCATGACTACTTTTAGTGCCTTACTGAGCATGATTTTCACATGTTCAGTATAGTACAGATACTGATCGAGATAAACACCGAGGTATCGAACACAGGATTTATGTGGAACCCGTTCAAGACTACCCTCACCAGCCATGATGTGGAAATCTTTCCAATTACGTTTCAGGTCTTGACTGGCCCCCTGCAGCGTTGTCCGAAACAAGATTGTTTCACACTTTTGCGCATTGATTTTCATTCGCCAATTGTCAGTGTACAGCTGTACATCATTGAACATTTTTTGGAGATTGCTCTGAACTATTGTAGTTTTCGGTATGCCGTATAGATGATCAGATCATCAGCAAACGCTACCAATGATCGCGTTGGCGAGACGTTAAAATCAAAGCCGTTCAATAGCTTGCGAATGAAGATTGAAAAGAGCAGAGGCGCAGTAACTGTTCCCTGCTGTAGACCATTCAAGACCTTGAACTCGTGCATTGGTGTCAGATTTCCATCAGTTACAACAAACGATTTCCCGTATAACATATTACACATCACGGCGACAAGGTGTCTGGGGAACTTGTCCTGAAGGAGTTTAAAAATAAGTCCATCTAACCAAACCGTATCGAAGGCTTTGTAATGTGACGCCTACGCCCGGGAATCGAAGTGATTCCGATCCCGAACCCTTGCAACCGGCCAGATGGATATGTCCTCGAAGTGCCAGCGGACTTCATCTGTCGTGCGGATATCGTTGTGCAGAAAATATTTTTTTTCTGTCCAAATATTTAGATCCGTGGATATAAATATTTGAAATATAGAATTAATCCCAAACCCCGGCACATTTCGAGACATAGCCATCTGGAAATGCCCCTCCACCGTGGCCATCGAGAAAACTATGCCACTGGCGACAACTGGAGAGGCACATTGCCGCCATATGGCGTGCCATTCCACACACAGATGTTTTGTCCGAGGCGACAACCGGGACTTTTGACAGCCACATGGCGGCTTCGTTTTTCGTTGCTGTCGTCTGCTAATCTTGTCCATTGTCGTGAATCGCAAAATTCGTGAAGTTTCTGTGTTTCCCGTAAAAAGTGGGCAATTGTTACATTAACTTCCAAGAAATGTTATAGTTGTACCAATTATGCTGGTGGTTAAGTGTACGAGAATCTCAGGGTAAGCTCGTTGTACGCGCTGAAAGGTTTCGGAAACAAAAGTTTTGTGGAATTCGTGATCTGTCGCAATTGCATTGTGCGCGAGCTGCAAAGTACGAACGCAAACAAGGAAAACGTTGTGAAAATTAATTTGCAGAGTTTTTGTGCAAATCTGAGCAGCTCTACATAAAGAAAAGTGCATAATTGTTTGCAGTGGAGGAAACTAGTTCGTTTTGTGAAACTAATTTACACCTGCAGTGTGCTGTCTAGATCCTTTCAAGTGCTTTGCTACCTCGTAACATACCTTCGTGACGATCGTTTGTGTGTAGGACTCGGTCGGAGCGAGGTGTACTCAAGAGGGCTGCACGTGGAACATCCAACCCTTGAGAACTTCAACGGAACGTTGCCTCAGGCTGGAACAGATCGTGACGGTAGGGATGGTGAAGCAATTCGTATCCATGATATGTAAAATTTATAATTTTTCATGTTTGTAGCATCTGCAACCAACAGTACCAGTACCGAGACTACCATTGACAGGAGGTGTAAGGAAGCCGCATCGTTGTCGTCCCGGTACGGTTGCTCTTCGAGAACTTCGTCGTTACCAGGAGTCCACAGAATTGTTGATCCGGAAATCACCGTTCCACGCTTGGTTCGTGAAATTGTTCGCGATTTCAAAACAGATCTTCGTTCCCAATCAGCTGTTTGGCGGGGATCCATCGGCAAACAATTGGCATCATTTGGATCATCACGCAACTCCACATTTATGATTGGGACAAAAAGGAGGGAAGGTAAAGCGATCTCGAGGTATGTAGGTTTTGTTGTTCTGGGATAAAAACGAAGAACGAGGGAATCAGGATCAGAGCGGGGCCGGCTTCTAGATTTGTGTGGGATTGTATACCTGGGAGTTGAAATGGTTTGGGGGAAATAATAAGAGTCTGATTCGTCCGTTTAATTCTTCCTCCCGTGAACCAAATGAACATTGCTTTTAACTTAATAAAGCCACCAGAGGACATATCGCTAATAATACATTGCTGTTAACAGCGATTTTTCACCTTGAACGTTATCCTCTATAATTGGGCAACACAAAAATCCAGACATCGACTCTTTTCTTATTCAACCTTCAAAACTTGCAGTTTAAGTAGCATAAAAAAATAATTTGAAGCTTAACTTGGACGCAGATGAACTTTCACAGAATGAAAAATGAGGAAAAAATATTATAAAAATGTAAAATGCAACAACTAGCAAAGTAAAATCTAGAAATTTAAACAAATCTACAATGAAACTAGATAAAGCCATTTAGAGTTAATAGGCAATTGAGAAAAGATTTCATGAAGATGAAAATTTGTTTTAAAAAAAATCATGATTTCATTGAGAAAAGTTCGAAGTAACAGAACTGTTATATATGATCAATTAAAATTGTGTTTCTATAGTTAACGATTTTTTTTGGCTCACTATCAATTAATAAACTTTTAAAATGTTTGATTTTGCAATCAAAGGAATCTTAATGATAAATTTTTTTACAACAATATACGTTAAGTGTTCGGTTTTAAGTTAATATTTAGTGTAATATAAACGCCTCACAATAAGCGTTGATGAATCTCGTAACTGTAAGAAATGTTAAAGTGGTAAATACTTAAATATAAAAAAGAAACAGATTCTAATTAAGGTTGCTTCGCATAGCAAATTTATTCTGCATTTTATTGGAGGTTTCTAAGGTAATGCGCGAATTGAATCACCCAATTGTAGACATATTCATGGTAAAGATTATAAATCAATGGAATTCAGAAATGATATGTGATTATATATCCCCAATTTTTCCAAATTGAGATTATACATTGAATGATTTTGAATATAATATAAATTTCGGCCGAAAACGTTTTGCGTAAAAAAAAAAACAAAAAAATGGAACTGGATAAATGATTAAAATTATTTGGAAAGTAAAAATACTAGCTTACTTGAAATCATGTAAAGGACTATCTTACATGAATAGCAAAATCGCTGCAATAAAGTCAGAAGAAATCTTTTTCAGCATAGCACTCACTAAAATTTCTAGTGTCTCATGATTATGATTAAATTAATCGTTCAATAGCCTCTCTTCCCAAAATATAGATTAACATTAAAGGTATATGGGATTCAGTAAAAGCAGACTTATCCCAGGCTTCTAATTAACCGGTGAACGGGTTTAATAGTCATGTGTATTTTTATCGTCTAAAGGACGTTTTAACATCGACGTATCGACCCATTACTTCTTTTCTTTTATCTTCTTCTTCTAAGTATAGGGTCAAATAGAATCTTTTACAAATGCATTGAGTCGCTCACATAATGTAGAATTTTGTGCGCAAACACAATTTTACAGATTTCTTAGGAAGACATAAACTCCAGAAAATCTTAACTATTCTATAGCGGAAGATTTAAACCTGAAAAATCATGAGCGTCTTCAATAATTGATCAATTTCAAAATTTCTCATGGCTTGTTTTAATTTTTCAATAATACTAACTGTTTAATTTCTTTCTGAGTCCTCAGTTTTAATAATATAGTTGAAAAATTTCATAAATTTTTGAATAGTGGACTTTAAAATCAAACACAGATTGCAGAATACCTCTATCTCAAAACTTGAGAAGTATCTAAACTGCATCTTTACGATTTCAAGGTAAATTGAAAAACTAATTAAAAGCCAAAATAAATTTTAAAATACCATATCACTGCATTAATTCGGCATTTATTCGAGTAACATCGACGAAATAAAAAAAAAAAAAAAAAAAAGTCATTCCTTATCATACAGGAAGAGAGAAAACGAAGCAATAACTACTTAAAAACTCATATGCTTAAATATCTGCAACACTTTTATTCAAGAGCTTTGTATTCTTTCTTCGCATATCGTTAACGTAAGATCGATCCTAATTTACAATTGGAGCTTACCTATTGTTAAGTGGAGCAATTATTTTCAAAGTGCTTAAATTCAATTTGCTTGAATAGGTATAGCAGTGATATAAAAATATAACAAATTTAATTAACTAGTTAATGAAGGAATAAAGCAAATTTTACATTGCTCGAGA
The DNA here is from genome assembly GCA_963969285.1 of Odontomyia ornata. Classification (NCBI taxonomy): domain Eukaryota; kingdom Metazoa; phylum Arthropoda; class Insecta; order Diptera; family Stratiomyidae; genus Odontomyia; species Odontomyia ornata. Next base: position 172,487,913 of record OZ017742.1, read on the forward strand.
ATCATGTAAATATGTGCTTGATTACATATCAAAATAATTTTTAAATGAACATTTGCTTATGAATATGTATATGATGTATAAATGTATGCATTGAATGAAATTGAAACCACTAAAACAGAATAGAAATTGGATAATTGATAAAATTGACACGAAAAATTAGAAATTAATATAGAAAAAAAAAATTTCATAAATGATGTAGTCTTTGCCAGATTTGTCTACAAAAATTAAAAGAGCACTGAATTAATTAACAATAAAATTGTGGTATATTGTTATGTAGGCTTTGAAGTCTGATAATCTAAACTATAATTTTGTATCTTTGATTTGTCATAGATAAACGACTTTTGTTTTAGAGATGAAACTATTTTTTTTCGATGAATACAAGACCAAACCATTTTTGTAAACAGCGTGATACCAAATAGTGGGCAATTCAGAATTAAAGTAAATGTATTGATAGCTAACGGTTATCAGGTGTGAATTAGATACAAAATAGAATGCATTAACCAGTTGCGCTGCACTGACTAATGTGAAGCTTCATTTTTTTTTACACGGCTATCCAATTTTACTCGATTTTCCTACATTCGAAAACTGCCAATACCTGGCGATAAATGTTTATTATTTTAATTGAAAAACTTTTAATCATTTCTCCACCGACCTTAGAAATCCTTCAATCAAAACAGGATCAAATACTACTCATAAGAAAATTTTAATCTTAATTGGCTAGATAATAATAAGTAAAAGAAAATTGAAATTCCAATTCTAGTTTATCCAAAACGAGATATTGTTCATCAAATTAATGAGATAAATAAATTTGGAAGCTATAACAAAATTTTGATTATGAACAAAAAAGTCAAACATTATTGGTAAATTCTTGTAAATATTGTCAAAAAATTTAAAAATGAAACCAAGTTATAATAAAAATAACATGAATTGCTAGATAACTAACGACTTTCCTTTTCAGTGGCTCGTTCTTTTTCAGCGTGAAAGGGAAGTGCAGGGTAGGTATGCCGTCGCGAGGTTAGGGTTTCGGCAAATCCGCTGAAGTTGGTTTCGCGTCGCGCGCGGTACGCGGTACCTTTGATTGTTTCGTCATTTCTTTAGCGTAGTTTTCTTCGGTTTAAGTTCGAGTAGCATATTTTTCGGTACCGCGTCGGTGAATCGGTAACGCGCCTATGGGATTTTGTAGCGTTTTTGATTTGAGATCTGTGGATAGATCACATCCAGAATTAACGTAATGTAGGTTTCTCGTTCTGGATGAGTAATTGTTGACGCGTTTGAAAAACGGGCAAGTTCAGGTGACTGAAATATTGTAATTGAGCGTAATCCATTCGGAGACCCGCGACCGAAATCCTCTCCGAACTAGCTGGCCGACAAGCAGTCACCGCATGAATGGGTTACGGTGCACGGATTGGTTGACCTGTTGGTACCATCCGTTGGCACTACTCAGACTTAACGTCTAGAACCGATGAGAGGTCGGTTCCGCGTTCGATCTGAAAGTAGAAAATCATTACAAATGGCGCCCAACGTGGGGCCAAAAACATCCTAAGGGGGAAAGAACTTCGCGTCTTCTGACGAGTTGGTCCTTTACGGAGGATGTAAGGTACTTTGGTACTCGAGTCCCACTAACAGGAGCAGTGGAGTTGTGTGATACACACTCGCAGTCGCTTCACGTGAGTTGTAGCTTCCGCTCTCCTTTGTTTGATTTTGCTTTCGCGACAGAATCCTTCCGACGTGTTGTCCTAGGCTAACCCCTGTAAGGACCTTCTATTTTCTTGATGGAACTGCCAGTCTGATGGGTTTACCTATCAGCATGGACTCTCAAGAAAATAGAAGGCTACCTTGCCTTTATGTCGCGGAAGGGTTCTAACTATTTCTTATGCGTGTTAGACGAGTGGTATCGGTTCAACGTTCGGTGGCGTATGCTGGAGTTGCGAAGCCCGGAATGCTTCCACGCGTCGGGAATTTTGACCGCGTACAAAGTCGTTACGGTAGCTCTACCACTTGTCTCGTCGAGTCACTTTAACGTAGTTTAGAGACGGTTTTTTGTAATATATGTGGGTTAGGGGTTAAATTTCGTAAATCGACCAAAAGCACCCTTTCTTCGGCAGATTACCACGCACTCTCTTTTCCCGTTGAAGGAGTCGACCACTGGAAAGGAAAGTATATACTAATTAAATTTTTTTTCAATTTTACGTAAATAGCTCGCCACTATCGGCCACTAAAGTATTTTTAAGCCTTTAGTCATATTATACTTAAGTCCTTAGTCATATTATATAATTACATTTTTCTTTTTTCGTCACTAAGACATAGCACCCACCCAAAACCAGCAAAAATCAAAGATGGCAACGAAGCGGACCCCAGACAAGCGTTGGACCAGATCCAAAACGGTCCAACCAGCTAACTGCGGGATCTGCTTCGAGGACGTAGTGGAGGGGGTACACAGCGTGCGGTTGGATTGTGGACATCTATTCCACCGTGCCTGTGTCCAACAGCTCCTCCTCACGTCCGAGCTGTGTCCATTATGTCGGCGACCCATCGAGCGGACCGCCCTAGACGTCCCCCTCGGAACGCCCCTACCAACGCGTGGAGCAGTGGCGAAAGGAGCTCCAGAAGCCGAACCATCACAACCACTCTTAGACCTGCAAGGAGCAGTAGGCGGTGAAGTTCCGGCTGCAAGTGTCGTGTCCGAGGTGACAACCATGCCTTCCGCCCACTCCATTGACACCCTCGTGGCGTTGATGAGGGATATGTCGGAGAGGATTGGCAACCTGGAGGGAAAGATCCAGAATCTCCCGTTGAGCCAACCACCCAGTCGCGTAAGAACTCCGATTGGATGGGAGCCAAATCCCAGTGTGGCGATGCCCCACTCCCGAAAATCCGAGCAATGGGTCCCACCTCCAAGGAACTCGGGAATGGATCCCAGAGCTCCCGAATACAGACCGCGACACAGTACCGGACCTCAGTTGGTACCTCCAGCCCCCGAGGCAGTTCAGTACAACAGGTCAGTCGAGGATGTGATTCCCCCCGGGAACGCATTGACACCTTTTCGAGACCCGACGCCTCGTATCATGGAGAGTTGGCGCCTGAACTTTACAGGGTTCAACGATATGATATCGGCGGACCGGTTCCTTTTCCGGATTCAGGCGTTGGTATCCAGCACCCTGGGAGGTGATTCCTCGGCCTTCCTCCGGCATGCACATCTTTTGTTCAGCGGCGACGCTGCCGACTGGTACTGGAGCTTTAAAGAGTCAACGCCACGTCCCACTTGGCACTCTTTCAGTGCAGCCTTCCGCAATCGATTTGAGGATGGCTTCACTGAGAGAGAGCTAAGGGAGCAAATAAAGAAACGGAAACAAGGCGCTCACGAACCGTTCGACCAGTACTACACCAGTATAGTGAGATTGAGCACTCGCCTGCGAAATACCATGCCCGAGGACGAACTGGTAGAAATTATCAGAGAGAATATGCGCTGGGATCTCCAGAACAGCCTTCCACATTTTCCCATCAACACCATACAGGGATTGCGCCTCCATGCCCGTAGACAAGAACACTTGGATGAGCGGCGAGGTACCTTCCGTCCACAACCTCGCATAACGGGACCAACTCCCCGAAATCATCTCACCGCGGAGTTGATGGCAGCGGACCACCTGCTGGCTGATCCAGTACCAATACCGAGGAGCGGAGCACCACCGGAACTTGAGGACCCAGCCTTGATTGATCGACCCTCCCTTGAAGCAATTACAAGCCCGACGGTCTGTTGGAACTGCCGACAACCGGGACATCGGTTCTATGCATGTCCAGCGGAGCCAACGCTTTTCTGCTACCGCTGCGGGAAGTCCGACACATACGCACCTGATTGTGCAAATTGCAAAGGGCGAAAAAACTTGCCACCGAGTGCCGCGACCACCCGTCGGCACTCCTAAACCCCGGACGAACCAATCCAGACCCCATCACTAGTTATGACCCAGCTCCCAACATGACTCCAACTCTGCTGACTCGCACCGCTAAACACAGTTCTCCCGAAGTTCCACAACCGACGCCGTCCTTCGCCGAGGCCAACGCGCAGGGAAATGATAGCGAGACGAAAGTTCCTTGGCATGTAAAACCTTTTCATGTTAGGCTGCGGAATTATTTGGCTACTCGACAGCGCATCTTCCATGAGGAATTGGCCACAACTGTCCCACCGCGAAGCAAGCGAGCCACGCGTCGGATGCGGAGCTTCTGGAGAAAAGTCAGGCAGTCGAGAAAAGTGTTGAAGGACATATACTTAGACGAATTATTGAGGGATGATGTTCGGCCATATGCGTCAGTACACCTCCTGCAAAAACGAGTATCAGGCTTAGTCGATACGGGAGCCAGTGTGAATTGCATATCTGCCGAGTTTGCAGGGGAGGTACTGGCAAAGCACGCGGACCAAATCCGTCATTTCACCTCCTGGTTAAGCACGGCGGACGGAACTCGTCACTCTGTAGTGGGAAAAATTATGACGGATGTCACCTTTAAAGGGGTAACTAAACCTATGGAATTTTTCATCATACCTCAGTTAACCCAGAATCTTTATTTAGGAGTGGATTTCGTTCGAAAATTTAACTTGGCCCCGGCACTATTTTCCGGTTCGACTCTGGAGTCCGTCACCACCGTTCCTGACCCATCTCAACCCACTAACTTACTACGACACACTCTGGATGTAAATCAGCAACTGCGTCTAGACTCGGCTATATTGGCTTTTCCATCGCATGAGAAAGAAGGTCTCGGGCGGACTGCCCTGGTGTTCCACACTATAGATGTGGGGGATGCTAAACCCATAAAACAGAGACATTTCGCCATATCTCCAGCGAAGGAAAAATCGTTATATGCCGAAGTGGATCGAATGCTAGCATTAGGCGTAATCGAAGAATCACAGAGCGCGTGGGCTTCCCCAGTCACCTTAGTGGTCAAGCCGAACAAGGTCCGGTTATGCTTAGATGCCAGACGCTTGAACGCCGTCACAGTCAAGGACGCATATCCTCTACCGTTGATCGAAGGCATTTTGAGTCGATTGCCTAAAGCCCATTTCATCACGAGCTTAGACCTCAAGGACGCCTTCTGGCAAATTCCTTTAGACCCCGGTTCAAAGGAGAAAACAGCCTTCACAGTCCCAGGTCGGCCCCTATATCAATTCGTGACCATGCCATTCGGATTGTGTAATGCCCCCCAAACAATGACGCGCCTTATGGATAAGGTGATACCACCTCATTTGCGGCACCAAGTTTTCGTTTACTTGGACGATCTGTTGCTTATAACCGAGACCTTTGATGAACACATCGACCTGCTTCAGGAGGTGGCTCTACACATCCGGAGGGCAAGATTAACCATCAACATAAGGAAGAGCCAGTTCGTGATGACGGAGGTGAAGTATTTAGGTCACATTATTGGGCATGGCCATATCAAGACCGATCCGGAAAAGACTCAAGCGATTGACGTTTTTCCACTACCCAAGACCACCAAACAGTTACGCCGATTCTTAGGTTTATGCGGATGGTACCAGCGTTTTGTACGTGACTATGCCACCATTACCACTCCTTTGACCGACATGCTGCGTAAGGGACGTAAATTCGTCTGGGAAGAGTCCAGCTTGCGAGCCTTTGAAGAGCTAAAGAAGAGTCTGACTACAGCCCCCGTACTGCACAGCCCGGACTTTGACAAACCGTTCTCAATCCAGTGTGACGCGAGTCAACATGGGGTGGGAGCAGTCTTAGTCCAGGTTGCACAAGACGGCGAGGAGAGACCTATAGCCTTCATGTCTCACAAGCTGAACCCAGCCCAGCGAAATTACACGGTCTCCGAGCAGGAATGTCTAGCCGCGGTGTTGGCAGTGAAACGCTTCCGAGCCTATGTGGAGGGACACATCTTTGAAATCGTTACGGATCACGCTTCTCTGAAATGGCTAATGAGCCAGACTGATCTCAACGGCAGATTGGCAAGGTGGGCACTGAAACTATAGGCATTTGACTTCACAATTCGCCACCGAAAAGGAAGCCAGCATGTAGTCCCCGACACCCTATCCAGAATGTTCGCCCCTGAAGGAGCCGAGTTGGTCCAAGAGGACGACAGCCCCCAATTGATCGATCTGGACCATCCTGCCTTCAAGTCAGCCAGCTACACACAACTGATTCACACTATCCAGAATCAACAGCCCCAGCTTCCTGAACTGCGGTTGACGGATGGATTTATTTACAAACGGATGGGACGCGCATCCGGAGACCCCATACAAGAAGAAGAACAGTGGAAGTTGTGGGTGCCCGAAGAATTAACCACTGATCTTATCAGACGGGCTCATGACCACCCATCAAGTGCGCACGGCGGATACGGTCGTACACTTAGGCGGTTGAAAACCTGTTTCTTTTGGCCTAAGATGGCACAACAGATAAAAGCGTACGTAGCCTCTTGTGAGCTATGCAAGTGCACTAAAGCGCCCAACACCATTCTTCGGCCACCCATGGGTAAGGTTGAGGTCCCCGAACGCGTGTTCCGGCGCTTGTACATTGATCTTATCGGTCCTTACCCTCGATCTGCTTCTGGTCACACGGGAGCTGTCGTGGTCCTGGACCAGCTCTCTAAATTCCCTATCATAGAACCACTACGTAACATGCACACTGGACCTATAATCAGCTTTTTGGAGAACCGAGTCTTCCACATGTTTGGAGTTCCGGAGAAACTTGTCTCCGACAATGGGGTCCAGTTCACCTCCAGCAAATTCCGAGACCTAATGTCCAAATACGGCATCATCCACCAACGAACTGCCGTCTATTCACCACAAGCCAACGCATCTGAACGACTGAATCGTACGCTCATAGCGGCCATTCGCGCCTATGTCCACCCGAATCAGAAGGACTGGGATCGCAAATTGTCCGCCATCACTAGTGCGCTGCGCTCGTCGTACCACGCCACTACTGGCATTTCGCCGTATTTCGCAGTGTTCGGCCAGTACATGATCTGTCATGGGAGCGCTTACCGGCTATTGCGGCAGCTGAAATCGCTAGAGGACCCAATCGTGGTTCTGGAACCGCATGAAAAGCTCCAACTTCTGCGAGATCAACTGCGGGAGAAGATTGAAGAAAGTAGACGGATGGGGGAGGAGCGGTACAACTTGCGATCTCATCCTTCTGGCTTTAAGGCAGGCGACGAAATATATCGTCGAAACTTCCGACAGAGCGATGCCACCCGCCATTACAATGCCAAACTAGACAAGAAATTCGTGAAGTGTCGAGTCCTACAAGTCATAAGCCCCACCCGATACCTCATCGCGGACATGACTGGTAAAACCCTGGGAATTTACCACGCAAAAGACCTTAGACGATGAAGTGCAACTATTTCCCACGAGAGACCTTGGCTTACCCCAATCTCTGCTTAGACGAAGACCTCCGAATAACACCCGACTCCCTACCATATAGTCACTGTCGAGTCTTCACGAACATGGTTGTAGCCTATCCTTCGAAACCGACCTTCGACCCGCCATGGCCCTAACCAAGACCTTTTATATAGGAGACGGGATCGTAATTACTTCGATTTTGGGGGGGGGAATGTGTAATGTGACGCCTACGCCCGGGAATCGAAGTGATTCCGATCCCGAACCCTTGCAACCGGCCAGATGGATATGTCCTCGAAGTGCCAGCGGACTTCATCTGTCGTGCGGATATCGTTGTGCAGAAAATATTTTTTTTCTGTCCAAATATTTAGATCCGTGGATATAAATATTTGAAATATAGAATTAATCCCAAACCCCGGCACATTTCGAGACATAGCCATCTGGAAATGCCCCTCCACCGTGGCCATCGAGAAAACTATGCCACTGGCGACAACTGGAGAGGCACATTGCCGCCATATGGCGTGCCATTCCACACACAGATGTTTTGTCCGAGGCGACAACCGGGACTTTTGACAGCCACATGGCGGCTTCGTTTTTCGTTGCTGTCGTCTGCTAATCTTGTCCATTGTCGTGAATCGCAAAATTCGTGAAGTTTCTGTGTTTCCCGTAAAAAGTGGGCAATTGTTACATTAACTTCCAAGAAATGTTATAGTTGTACCAATTATGCTGGTGGTTAAGTGTACGAGAATCTCAGGGTAAGCTCGTTGTACGCGCTGAAAGGTTTCGGAAACAAAAGTTTTGTGGAATTCGTGATCTGTCGCAATTGCATTGTGCGCGAGCTGCAAAGTACGAACGCAAACAAGGAAAACGTTGTGAAAATTAATTTGCAGAGTTTTTGTGCAAATCTGAGCAGCTCTACATAAAGAAAAGTGCATAATTGTTTGCAGTGGAGGAAACTAGTTCGTTTTGTGAAACTAATTTACACCTGCAGTGTGCTGTCTAGATCCTTTCAAGTGCTTTGCTACCTCGTAACATACCTTCGTGACGATCGTTTGTGTGTAGGACTCGGTCGGAGCGAGGTGTACTCAAGAGGGCTGCACGTGGAACATCCAACCCTTGAGAACTTCAACGGAACGTTGCCTCAGGCTGGAACAGATCGTGACGGTAGGGATGGTGAAGCAATTCGTATCCATGATATGTAAAATTTATAATTTTTCATGTTTGTAGCATCTGCAACCAACAGTACCAGTACCGAGACTACCATTGACAGGAGGTGTAAGGAAGCCGCATCGTTGTCGTCCCGGTACGGTTGCTCTTCGAGAACTTCGTCGTTACCAGGAGTCCACAGAATTGTTGATCCGGAAATCACCGTTCCACGCTTGGTTCGTGAAATTGTTCGCGATTTCAAAACAGATCTTCGTTCCCAATCAGCTGTTTGGCGGGGATCCATCGGCAAACAATTGGCATCATTTGGATCATCACGCAACTCCACATTTATGATTGGGACAAAAAGGAGGGAAGGTAAAGCGATCTCGAGGTATGTAGGTTTTGTTGTTCTGGGATAAAAACGAAGAACGAGGGAATCAGGATCAGAGCGGGGCCGGCTTCTAGATTTGTGTGGGATTGTATACCTGGGAGTTGAAATGGTTTGGGGGAAATAATAAGAGTCTGATTCGTCCGTTTAATTCTTCCTCCCGTGAACCAAATGAACATTGCTTTTAACTTAATAAAGCCACCAGAGGACATATCGCTAATAATACATTGCTGTTAACAGCGATTTTTCACCTTGAACGTTATCCTCTATAATTGGGCAACACAAAAATCCAGACATCGACTCTTTTCTTATTCAACCTTCAAAACTTGCAGTTTAAGTAGCATAAAAAAATAATTTGAAGCTTAACTTGGACGCAGATGAACTTTCACAGAATGAAAAATGAGGAAAAAATATTATAAAAATGTAAAATGCAACAACTAGCAAAGTAAAATCTAGAAATTTAAACAAATCTACAATGAAACTAGATAAAGCCATTTAGAGTTAATAGGCAATTGAGAAAAGATTTCATGAAGATGAAAATTTGTTTTAAAAAAAATCATGATTTCATTGAGAAAAGTTCGAAGTAACAGAACTGTTATATATGATCAATTAAAATTGTGTTTCTATAGTTAACGATTTTTTTTGGCTCACTATCAATTAATAAACTTTTAAAATGTTTGATTTTGCAATCAAAGGAATCTTAATGATAAATTTTTTTACAACAATATACGTTAAGTGTTCGGTTTTAAGTTAATATTTAGTGTAATATAAACGCCTCACAATAAGCGTTGATGAATCTCGTAACTGTAAGAAATGTTAAAGTGGTAAATACTTAAATATAAAAAAGAAACAGATTCTAATTAAGGTTGCTTCGCATAGCAAATTTATTCTGCATTTTATTGGAGGTTTCTAAGGTAATGCGCGAATTGAATCACCCAATTGTAGACATATTCATGGTAAAGATTATAAATCAATGGAATTCAGAAATGATATGTGATTATATATCCCCAATTTTTCCAAATTGAGATTATACATTGAATGATTTTGAATATAATATAAATTTCGGCCGAAAACGTTTTGCGTAAAAAAAAAAAACAAAAAAATGGAACTGGATAAATGATTAAAATTATTTGGAAAGTAAAAATACTAGCTTACTTGAAATCATGTAAAGGACTATCTTACATGAATAGCAAAATCGCTGCAATAAAGTCAGAAGAAATCTTTTTCAGCATAGCACTCACTAAAATTTCTAGTGTCTCATGATTATGATTAAATTAATCGTTCAATAGCCTCTCTTCCCAAAATATAGATTAACATTAAAGGTATATGGGATTCAGTAAAAGCAGACTTATCCCAGGCTTCTAATTAACCGGTGAACGGGTTTAATAGTCATGTGTATTTTTATCGTCTAAAGGACGTTTTAACATCGACGTATCGACCCATTACTTCTTTTCTTTTATCTTCTTCTTCTAAGTATAGGGTCAAATAGAATCTTTTACAAATGCATTGAGTCGCTCACATAATGTAGAATTTTGTGCGCAAACACAATTTTACAGATTTCTTAGGAAGACATAAACTCCAGAAAATCTTAACTATTCTATAGCGGAAGATTTAAACCTGAAAAATCATGAGCGTCTTCAATAATTGATCAATTTCAAAATTTCTCATGGCTTGTTTTAATTTTTCAATAATACTAACTGTTTAATTTCTTTCTGAGTCCTCAGTTTTAATAATATAGTTGAAAAATTTCATAAATTTTTGAATAGTGGACTTTAAAATCAAACACAGATTGCAGAATACCTCTATCTCAAAACTTGAGAAGTATCTAAACTGCATCTTTACGATTTCAAGGTAAATTGAAAAACTAATTAAAAGCCAAAATAAATTTTAAAATACCATATCACTGCATTAATTCGGCATTTATTCGAGTAACATCGACGAAATAAAAAAAAAAAAAAAAAAAGTCATTCCTTATCATACAGGAAGAGAGAAAACGAAGCAATAACTACTTAAAAACTCATATGCTTAAATATCTGCAACACTTTTATTCAAGAGCTTTGTATTCTTTCTTCGCATATCGTTAACGTAAGATCGATCCTAATTTACAATTGGAGCTTACCTATTGTTAAGTGGAGCAATTATTTTCAAAGTGCTTAAATTCAATTTGCTTGAATAGGTATAGCAGTGATATAAAAATATAACAAATTTAATTAACTAGTTAATGAAGGAATAAAGCAAATTTTACATTGCTCGAGAATCATGTAAATATGTGCTTGATTACATATCAAAATAATTTTTAAATGAACATTTGCTTATGAATATGTATATGATGTATAAATGTATGCATTGAATGAAATTGAAACCACTAAAACAGAATAGAAATTGGATAATTGATAAAATTGACACGAAAAATTAGAAATTAATATAGAAAAAAAAAATTTCATAAATGATGTAGTCTTTGCCAGATTTGTCTACAAAAATTAAAAGAGCACTGAATTAATTAACAATAAAATTGTGGTATATTGTTATGTAGGCTTTGAAGTCTGATAATCTAAACTATAATTTTGTATCTTTGATTTGTCATAGATAAACGACTTTTGTTTTAGAGATGAAACTATTTTTTTTCGATGAATACAAGACCAAACCATTTTTGTAAACAGCGTGATACCAAATAGTGGGCAATTCAGAATTAAAGTAAATGTATTGATAGCTAACGGTTATCAGGTGTGAATTAGATACAAAATAGAATGCATTAACCAGTTGCGCTGCACTGACTAATGTGAAGCTTCATTTTTTTTAACACGGCTATCCAATTTTACTCGATTTTCCTACATTCGAAAACTGCCAATACCTGGCGATAAATGTTTATTATTTTAATTGAAAAACTTTTAATCATTTCTCCACCGACCTTAGAAATCCTTCAATCAAAACAGGATCAAATACTACTCATAAGAAAATTTTAATCTTAATTGGCTAGATAATAATAAGTAAAAGAAAATTGAAATTCCAATTCTAGTTTATCCAAAACGAGATATTGTTCATCAAATTAATGAGATAAATAAATTTGGAAGCTATAACAAAATTTTGATTATGAACAAAAAAGTCAAACATTATTGGTAAATTCTTGTAAATATTGTCAAAAAATTTAAAAATGAAACCAAGTTATAATAAAAATAACATGAATTGCTAGATAACTAACGACTTTCCTTTTCAGTGGCTCGTTCTTTTTCAGCGTGAAAGGGAAGTGCAGGGTAGGTATGCCGTCGCGAGGTTAGGGTTTCGGCAAATCCGCTGAAGTTGGTTTCGCGTCGCGCGCGGTACGCGGTACCTTTGATTGTTTCGTCATTTCTTTAGCGTAGTTTTCTTCGGTTTAAGTTCGAGTAGCATATTTTTCGGTACCGCGTCGGTGAATCGGTAACGCGCCTATGGGATTTTGTAGCGTTTTTGATTTGAGATCTGTGGATAGATCACATCCAGAATTAACGTAATGTAGGTTTCTCGTTCTGGATGAGTAATTGTTGACGCGTTTGAAAAACGGGCAAGTTCAGGTGACTGAAATATTGTAATTGAGCGTAATCCATTCGGAGACCCGCGACCGAAATCCTCTCCGAACTAGCTGGCCGACAAGCAGTCACCGCATGAATGGGTTACGGTGCACGGATTGGTTGACCTGTTGGTACCATCCGTTGGCACTACTCAGACTTAACGTCTAGAACCGATGAGAGGTCGGTTCCGCGTTCGATCTGAAAGTAGAAAATCATTACAGCTTTCTCCATATCAATGAGACATGCTCCAACACATTGTCTATCATTTAGTTTCCAACAGATGTCTGAGGTTACTTTCGATATTGCATGTGTGGTCGAATGCCTGGCGCGAAAATAAATTGGCAATTCGGCATCAACTCATTTTCCTCAATGTGGGCGTTTAATGCTCTGTTGAGTATCACTTCAAACACCTTGCTGATGTTAGGCAACAAGCTAATTGGGCGATAGCTTTTGGGGCATGAAGATTCTTTTCCTTTCTTCAAGATCGGAAATACCTTAGCCTTTTTCCACTCATTTGGGAAATATGAATTGCTCAACATGTTGTTGAACAATATGCAATAGTTCCTAATAGCAACCTCCGGCAAATGTCGGAGAACTACATTTGGAATACCATCAGTACCACATGATTTCTTGTTGTTTATCTTGCGAAATATGAAACACAAGTCTTCATAGCTGACAAAATAATCAATAAGATTCAAGCTCGGTATGAGGTCAGATGTTAATGTTTCATTGAAATGAAGAATTGATTGGCCGTTCAGGCTTGATTTGAAGTCGGAAACTTTTGCTTCAACGACCTCTGAAAAAATTTCGTTCCCTCTCCCAGGGTTTGGTAGATGAACCAATTCAAAATGTGTTCCAATCAGGGCAAGTTTATCCAATCCTTCACAAAGAATCCTGTTTCCATTTCTATCCGGAGTCGTACTATCAATTTCGATACCAGCCCTATCGAGAAGATTTATCTCATCACTAGTGACTTCAAGATTCGATACCTTCACTCGAGACTTCTTGCGGAATATGCTATTCACTTTCGCAAACACGCCATCTGGGTCCTGTGGGCTAATACCCCTCAATTTTTCCGCCCATTGATTGCTGACCTCACTCCTGAAGTATGACCGGATTAAGTTCCGGACATTCTTCAGATGTAATTTCAACAAAGCCAACGAGGGATGGTTGTAATCCAAAAATCGTCGATAAATATTGTCGACGCGTGTGAGAAGAAGGCTTTTCAATCTTTTCATATTGTTTCGAAGTTTAATCTTGGGAACTACTTTCTCAATCGTTTCCAACGTCAGCTTCTCTAACTTCGACAAATAGACATCTATTTCATCGTTAGTTAGATTCCTGTCATTCGGAACCATTGAGCAAGAGTTGCCACTATCAGAAGGGGGACATTGCTTCTGGTACTCCCGATTAAACTTCTTTTGAAACTTTCCCCAGTCTGTTTTTTTGAAGTTCAACCGAGAAGAAATCATCCCTGTGATGATTGATTTCCATTACGATTGCGTTATGGTCGCTATCATAAGGAAGCACCTGCAGTTTCCGTTGAGGACTATTAAAGTCGAATTCGAATCTTGCGTCAGCAATGCAAAGGTCCAAATATGAATTTGTCCTAGGGTATGTTGGGAACTCCGACCCATAAAGATTGCACCTTTATTCAATTTGGTTCTCTGTTATCCATGATTTCAGGAATACACCTCTTGGATTATTGGTGGCGTTCAGCCATGATGTATGCTTGGCGTTCAGGTCACCAGCAAGAATATAATAGTTATGCAGCCTGTTCAATTCGAGTATTTCAAACAAGGAATTGAGTTCCTCCTTGAGCTTGAGAACAGTTCCACCAGTTGCATAGGCAGAGATAACGATGAGGTTATCCCCACCTGGCAGTGAGATTTTGATAACGGACACTTCAAGAGATTCAAAGCTTTTGAATTCGACTTTTTCAATATTTTGGAAACGATAGGGTCTTCGTACCAATATCCCGGTGCCACCTCCCCCATCACCTATTACCCTATCGTTTCTTACGAATTCAAAATCCTTGAATGTCATGGAGTGCCATGAATTGAGGTGGGTTTCGGTTAGAAGCAGGATGTCAGGCTTTTGTCTGGCAATGAATTCAAGGAGATAATCAAGCCGATGTAAAGTAACAATGGAGTTGACGTTGATCGAGATGAGACGAATCTTATCCGTGGGAATGTGGCTGGATGACAACTTATTTTGAGGCATTTGAAAGTCCTAAACGCTGAAAAACAATGTTAATTTTCGAATCTTGTTTATCGATTCGCTCTGATAAGGAATTTAGTTGCTGATGAATTTTTAGAAGCAGCTCATTATTGCCACTTACATTATTTACACTATTTTCCGCATTTTCTGCTGGTCCTCTAGCGGCTTGTGCAAATTATACTCCGGGCTTGACGAAGTTCGGAGCTAAGACACTGCGGTGTATTTGTGTTTGCTTTGGGGCAGATTTCAATCTTGCATCCTGATATCGGGAGCATCCTCGATATGATGCCGGGTGACCAAAAACACCGCAGTTCACACAATATAACTTCTCTTTTGGCTCCGTCTGAGCCAATTTGCACTCACCGGGAGCATGCACGTCTTTGGATTTAACGCATCGGTAATGCATGGCGCAGTTGGCAGCCGAATGCCCAAATCGTTGGCAGCGATAGCACTGGTTGATTTCTCGCTTCTGGAGGCGTTCCCACCTCACCACTCGAAAATTTAAATATCTGATTTGCTGAAGAGCGCTTGGACTGCTCTTATTTGTTATTTGTACCAAATAAAGTGGTAAGTTTTTTTTTTTCTACCGTCGACCTTCTTGTCGCGAATGTTTTCACTGAGATAAACTCGATTTGTGGTGCTGTTTCCTTGAGAACCTGAAGAAGATCGACGGTATCTTCTCCGCAGTCCAAGCCCTTCAGCAAGAACGTCTGGTTCTTCTCGCTTTTGGGGGTATAGGTGAAGTGCGGAACCTCCCCAGAATTCAAAGCATCTTTCGCTGATTTGAAATCAACCAGTGATTTCGTTCTAATTGACAGCTTCTCAGAATTTATTCGTTTGATTTCGAAATTTGTCAATTTGTTTTCGGCTGCCAACAGCCGAACCATGTCTTTTCCGCTTTGACCGAAGACATTAATTGGCGGAACTTTCTCGGTATTCTTGGCTACTTTTTGAGGAGGACCAGCAGAACTACGGGCTGGTTTCTTCTCCCTATTTCTACTTTCATTATTTTTATTTTTTAAATATAAGATAAAATTATCGTCTTTTTACCTTCGTCTACCTCCATGTCCTGTTGGAGTCCATCCAGCGCCGCAAAGTAGTTCTGGCTTTCGTTGGTGCCACCAGCACTTAATACCTCTTCAGTTATTATTGGAGTTGCAGCTTTCTTCTGTTTTTCGATTTTTCGTATCGGACCACTCTCTTGAACTTTTTTTGCCGTCTTGAACATTTCTTCGTACGTTTGAATTCTTGCTTTCAACTCTTCGATTTCACTTCGAAGGCGGCACACTTCCTGTCTATCCTCGAGCACTTGTGTTTTGCGACCGGCATCTGCGGTATCCTGGGTGCTCGTGTGTCTCCGCTTGTTGACACTTGCCAATTTCACACCGTCACTCTCCCCGGGGCCCCCCAACGGAGGGAAGCCGTCGGGCTCCTCCATACAGCAGTCCCGAGTTGTCTTTGGTTTGTTGCCTTTTCTTGATTTATTGGTTTGGTTGGTCGATGCCTTCGACGATTAATTCTTCCCCAATAAAATCAAAACTTGCTTTTGACTGACTCGTACAAAATTAATTCAATTATTTGAAACTGACTTTTGTGAAAAATTAATTAATTTTTAAAATTAATGACAGGAGCGATTAAAAACACGTCTACACGCAACGAGTGCTAGACGTAGAATCCTATTATAAGACCTCTGTACCGCATACATTCTAATCAAGAACAATTATATATAAAAAAATCATTTTTTTCGTTGAATGTCAATTTGCCAACTAGCTCTTCTAGTGAATGGATCCTCTCTGAGTTTTTCATTGTCTCACTTGACTTTCTCCATGTTGTCATAAGCTTTAACGATTTCTTCAATTTCGGGAACTGATAAAATTTTTATTTTTTTTTCCTTTTTCTCTCCGTTTTAACTGTTTCTCGCCCGTCACTGTTGGCGATGGACATGACACACCTATTTGATGGCTGAAGCCATCAGGCTCCTCCATCTGGTTGCTTTTGCTGCCAGATTCAAGGATTCATCAAAAGGGATTGCCCCTTGAATATTACCGCTTCCCCAAACTTCTTCAGAGTAAAATTTCTGGTATTCGATAAATTGCTCGAATAATTTGACGGTGCAATATTTTTCAATTAAAAAATTTAATTTTCACTGATTTTTTTGAAATGTTATTTAATTTAAAAAAAAAAAAAACATGTGTGTGGCAGAAGTATTATTCCAGGCGTGCAGCTTAGTATTGATAGAATATTATGGATACAAATTTGGCTTCGCGAAAAGATAAAGATTTCAATTCATATAACAAGTCCTCGTCAAGGCCTTTTATCTGATTTATTGAATGAGGATGTTTCCGGAGCTTCACCGTCTTATGCGAGAGAGCCACCTTTGAAAAATAGTTGTTAACTCTGATTAACCACCACCTCAGATATGTCGACAAAGTTTCAGGCCTGACTTCCATAGTTGCTGTTCATGCACGGACGGCCAAAACTAATGGCAATAGGTTTATTATAAAGCTAAAAATGGTTGGTGCTAACCTCATTAATAAATATTATTTGACTCGTGATTTTCATAGGAGTATATTCATATCAGCAACAAAGCTTACAACTTTGGTGCAATTAGTTTTCAAAATAATTACATGACTAGAAATAAATTGGAAACAATTTTATTCTTATAATGCATATTTTTATAATTGCATTCTAACTCAAAATCACTATAAATAATATGTCCTTGATCCTTTTTCATTTGAGTGTATGCATTGTTTGAAATAGAAAACATGTACCATGTACAACGCGTTTGATGCTTTTCATTATGTACGATTTAAATTTAAGGGACAGCTTTGCTATATTCACATAGCTTCCAATCTGCCTAATCTGCGCAGGTCCACTCGAAAGAAAAATCAGAAATATACATACGCCCATTTACAGGATGCTAAAATCATCTAATTACAGTAGTTTTTATGTAATAAAAATCTTGGTATAGATAAAAATAGTTGCTTGTGAGTTTAAGATGTTCTATAATAATTCAACAACTTTTATTTTGCTTGATGCCATACTTGATAATTTTAAGTCAGTATTAAATTAGATTTCATCCAATTTTCCTTTTGATAGTGACAGTAGTTTCTTGTTGATACAATTAAAAATGTTTACAATATCTTGATCGATAAAATTCAAATAATTAAAATTCATTCAAATTAATTTTAAAAAGAAATCTTCTATCTGCAGCAAACACATGTACGATTACGTGGTGCAAAATTTGGTGTGTGCATTCTTTTGGCTAAGCGACAAGAGCAATTCGAAACTTTTTTAGTTTGATCCACAATACATTCTTATTGACACGTTATACAGAATGGTTCATTTGTCAATTTTCGGTATTACTCAAGAGCTACCGCTCACCTTAATCACATGAATCATAGTATGCTGTCTTTTGATTTTATTTATATTACCGAGACCGGCAATAAGAAAGCGGAGAATATACCGAACTAATTTCAGAATTACATAGAGTTTTTGTGATGATTTCCATGAACATTACACACTGTCACAATGCTATATTTGAGGCACCTTTTATACCTTCCACAAATTAAAATTATAACTGACTAATCTCACCGACTGTGTTTTGCAATGCTCCAATGAACACCCTACGTGAATGTGTTGCCTAACTTTCGGCTAAAATATCACCTTCGGCTTCATCGTAAAGTGAGGGAGCTGGTTGCTCGTCGTTGTTTCCTGTTGTGTCTGAGGGGGGCGATGGACCTGGTATTGAAAAATCATTTGGATCGATTGCAGATTTATTCTCTGGTTTACCGTTACTGCTTTCTTCCATCTTATTGCGTTGTGGAGGTTCATCGTCCCCAAATATGTCAAATTCATCACTCTTATTTTTTTGAGCGTATGGTTCAGCGTCGATTTCATTGCTTCTCAACGGTCCATCTGAATCAATCTTTCCAGTCACCTTGTGGTCAACCAATTCGCTATCCCAGTCTTCTTCTGTGTCGACATTGGGTTGTTTTTTAGGCGCAGCTTCTTCGGCATCATAATTTCGTTTTTGATTTGCAGACTTTGTTGGAGGAGGTGGAATAAACAAATCATCCCAGTCTTCTTCATTTTTGTTGTTCTTGCTTCTCTCGTAAGTAGGTGGTGGAGGAGTGATCTTTCGCTCACGTTTCTGCTCACTAACATTATCATCTAAGCTATCCCAATCCTCAATTTCTGTTGGATCGTATTTAGCCTTGCCCTTATTATTTTCATCCCTATTACGGTCTCCTCTATCATTATCACGGTCCCGATCTCGATCTTTATTATAGAATCTATTTCCACGCCTTCCACCATCATCATCGTCTCTCCAGTTGTTACCTTGTCGTCTATCCATTGAATTGTTGTTACCTCCTCGCATTCTTCCTCCCGAATTCCCGCCACCACCTCTTTCGTCACGTTCGAACTGAGGTCTGTCACCTCCCATATTAAAACCTTTGTGGATAACAATTTTAAAAGTTATTATGTTAATAGATTTCATAAACTTACCAGGTGGTCTTGACGGTCCACGCATAAACATAGGACCTAATCTTGGACCAAAAGGTGGTTGGAGACCTCCTCTCATTGGCATTTGTCCACGATTCATGCCTGGACCCATTTGTTGTGGCCCAAACCTGTTCCCAGGATTTTGGAAGAAATCACGCTGTTGTCCACCGCGTCTATCATCGACTCCAAAATCTAAAATTAATGTTTTATTGTATTTTAATTGTTCGAAATTAGTTAGATCAATATTAAATATTAATGAAATCTACTTACTGTCACGTCTACCGTCGAAGTGTTGAGGTCGTTGAATTGGATTTGGTGGCATTGTCATATCAATTCCCATCATGTTTCCTCCTGGGCCGCCAGGACCACCAGGACCGCTCATACCACCGGGTCCACCAGGTCCTCCTGGGCCTCCTGGGCCTCCCGGTCCTCCCTGACCTCTCCTGTCGCCAAAGGAAGGAGGTTGGAAGCTTTGTCCTGGTCCGTTTTCACGCCATATTTGTGGTGGTGGCTGATTCATTTGCTCATGGGGCATGCTACGACGAGTGAAATCTGATCGGTTATCATCAATATTATCATTTCTGTCGCGCGAAGGTATTTCTCTCTCCCTTGAACGGCCGCGTTCGCTTCCCCATCTTGAACTGCGATCTCGATTGGAGAAGTCACCTCTACCACGGTTATCTTGGCCACTACGATCGTCTTGATCGTTTTTGCGGTCATTTCCCATGCCCGATAAATCCGGCATATTGAAACTGGGCGGTTGGAACAGAGGCGGCGGTTGATTGAAGTTGATTGGAATTGGCGGCTTGGGAATATTCATCGGAATTTCATCTTCCATTTCAATATCCATATGGTCGTCACTGTGACTTGCACTGTTCGACATGGAAATTTGATTCATTGGTTGCTGTTGCTGATTGAACTGTGGAGGCATTGTCAAATTCGGGAACGGCGGAGCGTGTTGCATCGGTGGCATTTGCATGTTTCCCATAAATGGCATTGAAGTTCCGTCCGAGCCAGCCGCATTGGGCGGTGGTACTGATTTGTCCATAGGAGGTGGGATGGGTCCGAACATGCCACCTGGCGGAGGTAACATGTGTGGAGGAGGCATTCCCGGCACAACATTTGGAGGCATCGGAATACCCGGCACCATTCCTGGAACCATGTTACCCGGAAGGGGAACTCCCATTGGAGGCATTAAACGTGGCACTGGTCCAAGTGGGAAAGGAGGAACCATTGGAACACCAGGCATCATTCCACCAGCCGTTGGTGGAGGCTGAGAAGTATCAACTGGTGGCAATCCTTCTATTCCATATAATCCTCCCAATATTGTCTTATCCTTCGGATCTTTCTTCTGATTAAGCTTGTCCTTCATCCAGTCCGGCATTGTATCCTCATCAAACATTCCGCCTTCCTCTAGTGCTACAAGGTCCGTATCATGATTTAGTCGGTCCCATGGTATATAGCTCACACCTAGATCTAAATCCCAATAATCTTTCCATTCCTTACTTTTAACCCCTTTTCCTGCCGCCCACGAAATTGTAATAGCTCGACCTTGCATTTTATAATTTTTCAAGCTTCCCATGGCCTTATGAGCATCTTGACGTCGATTCATGACAATAAATGCACAGCCACGTGGGTGAATCATATCAATACTGACAATGTCTCCATATTTGCCAAATGTGTCAGATAATTCCTCTTGTTGGACAAGTTTCGAAAGATGTCCCACCCATAACGTTGTACTGCATACTGTAATGGAAATAGAACAAGTCAAAGAATTTGAAAGATTAGAGCATAATATTTTGGTAAATTAATTGGCTTACAGTCATAACGTGTCTAATCAATAAGCTTGTAACCGTAAGTACCTTCCCCATGTTTTAAAAAAACGAAATGAACATGAAACATCCAAACATAACCTTTAAAGAATTAAATCCCAGAGAATTAAGTGAATTAACTTATCAAACTATAGTATTTTAACGAATTTTTTGAATTCACTAGAGACTATTCTGCTAAAATTCGGATCAGTCTATTATAAGTTGAGATGATTTCGTCTTATGTTCAAATTTATATTTAAGGTTTGAACACAAAAGCTTGAAAATATTTAAATAGAAATACAGTAGCAAACAATAGTTTTATCTGGCTGTTTCTTTGGCTTTATGATCGCGTTTCCATTTTCGAATTCAAGATTGTAATGCAATAATTTAACTAGTTTATTTGACCGTTTGGTACCTGTTTGAATACTTGAAATCTTGAAAGTATTAACCTCTGAACATTTTTCACACACAATAATATCTGTGTTTTCTTGATTTTTGCCTAGGGCTTCTTTGTAGAAATCATAGCTTTTAAAATACTTTTGCTGGGATCGCCTCATTTCCCATGGCGGAATAAGAATTATGAAAATAATCGCATTTCTATGATTTCGGCATTTCAAGATATCAACTTTCAAAACTTTCAACCAATATTTAATTTGGGATCAATCTATCAAAAGTGAAAAATATTTGGATTGAAAGACAGGTCAAAGTAGTAGGAGAGTAATCCTGCCAGAAGAGTTTTGTAAATATATAGGGTTATCCACTTTACGCTTGGGAAAGTAAAGCTAAAGAAATCACATGAAGTATTCAGATAGAAACGAAATTTTTTATTCATTATGAAGATTGAATCTTGCCATTATACGTGAAACACAACATCATTCAAATGTGCTCCACGGGACCTCTTACAGGCCTCAATCCTTTTGAGGTAATTTTCAATGACTTTTCGGCACATTTCCGGCAATATCTCGGCCATAACTTCACGAATATTGGTTTTCAATTGCTCAAGATTTTGAGAATTGTTCGCATAAACACGATCTTTCGCATAGTCCCATAAAAAGAAATCCAAAGGTGTTCGGTCGCAGGATCTTGCGGTCCAATTCACATCATTCAATCTCGAAATTACGCGTCCTGGAAATTTCTCTTGCAAAAGTGCTCGATTAGCCTGTGTTGTGTGGCTTGTGGCTCCGTCCTGTTAGAACCACATGTTCTCCAGATCATAATCTTCTATTTGTCTCCAAAAATAATCGATTAACATCCGTCCATAGCGGTCAGAATTGACTGTAATGGCTCTTCCTTGATCGTTTTCAAAAAAAAATACGGGCCAATAACACCACCAGACCATAATGCACACCGAACGGTCACTTTCTGCGATCATCTGAGGATTTTGAGAGCCCCATATGCGGCAATTCTGTTTATTTACGTAACCACTGAGCGAAAAATGAGCTTCATCACTAAAGAAAATTTTGTTCGAAAAATCGTTATCAATGGCTTGTTGTTCAATCACTCAATTCGCATACATTCTGCGTTGTGTATGGTCTTGAGGCTTAAGTTCTTGAGTGAGTTAGATTTTGTACGGATGGAGATGCAAATCCAAATTACAAAATCCGCTACAATCAGCTGTAAGACAAGCCCAAATGTTGAGCACGTCGAGGAATCGACAAATTCGGGTCTTCCTCCACACTTAGAGCAACGACAGCGATATTTTCAGCAGAACGAATGTTGCGATGATGCACAGGCCTTGCAATATAATAACCGATCCAGTCTCTTCAAATTTTCTCACTGTGTTCGAAATTGTTTGCTGTGTAGGTCGATTATGTCGGCTCGTAAAGCCCTAAATGTTGATACAGCAGAATGACCATTTATATAATAAAATTTAATAATTTTAATGCATTCTTCGACTGTTAAACGATCCATATTTCTAAATGGCAAACCTTCAACTAAAAGAGACACGCTTTGGATGACATTTAATTCTGACAAATGTCAAATGGCAGGGTTATACTTTCCCAACCACGAAATGGATAACCCTGTATTATTGTAGCAAATCAAACAATGTCCTACAAATAGCTTAATCACTTAATACAATCTAGTTTGAGCGATCGCAATGGTATATTATTATTACAAGCAATTCTCAATATTTTCTTGAAATTTGAACATCTGCTGTGTTCAGGCCGCTTCGAAACGCTTCTAATATTCTCTACAACAGTATTCACGTAAATTACCAAAAATTGTGAAACTAACAACAAGAGCCGAGTTGAAAGTGTGCTAAAAAGGCTTACATTAATTTACATCCGAGTAAAAATCGATGCTCAGGTGGTGTTATGAATGAGACAATTGTGCGTATAAAAATGGAAATTGTGCAAAGAATCAATTTACAAACAGCTAACTTGTTTTTGACCTTAGCGTTTAGAACTATAAAGAACCATTGGGCAAGAAAATATGAAAGGGCTCCCACACTTTACGATGTAAACAAACGAAATGAGTCAATCTCTATCGGCACACATTACTTTTAATTACAATTCAGCTAAGAACGCGCGAAGATACACATCGAGAATAATATCTTTTTTCTATTTGATTCTTATGTAACAATATACGGATGAAATTTTCGTAAATGCATGCAAGGATGCTATTCTCTGTGATGTCTGCACAGTGATTAACTAGCTGTTAAAATGCAAAATACAGTTAGATGAACGTTTTGTTATGTGTGGCTGCTACTTTATTTTTTTTTGTTTTACCACTACAGCTCCTTTTGGGCCTTCGCTTAGAGATAGTATATTTATCTCATTATCTTGATCGAATGTGTTGGCACTCGAGGTGATATTTTTTTTGTGGTAGGGAGGTGAATGTCATTTGTGCACAGAGTGTGGGACTCCCATGCGCGACTGGACTACCCACTAAACACCTCCCCTGTCAACCTGAGAACCGAGCCTGGAACCGTTTTACACATTACTTCGGGCCAGGTCTCGTTTTGTTACGCCGTGAGGCGCCTTCAAGCTGGGGGATCTCTTTCCTAGCGGGAGGGGAGAGGGGAAGAGGAAGTGCCAGAAAAGCGATCCCCCAGCCCCAGCGCCCTCGGCTGCTGTGAGTCCCTTTTATATTTTAGGACTGCCCGAGCATAATGTGGCACCTGGTTCCATTTGTCAACCGATTCGAGCATCACCACCACTATATTGTCCGGGGTGAGCTCTCCCGTCTCCCTGTAGAGTTCGCTTCGCAGCCTGACCCATTTTGTACACGCAAAAATGTGCGGCAGGCATTGTCCTCCTCTCCTGGGCAAAACCGACAATCGGGGGACTGTGACTTACCAATCTTGTGCAGGTAAGACTGAAAACACCCATGCCCGCTCAAAAGCTGCGTCAGATAGAAGTCAGTCTCACCATGCCTTCGATTTAGCCACGGTCTCACATCCGGGATGAGGCGCGCAGTCCACCTTCCCTTCGTGCAATTGACCCAATTATGTAAATTCCAAAAATTTGGCTGATGAGATTAAAAAAGCGAGGTAAACAACAATCATGTAGTTCAAATTGATTGATTTATTACAGAGATAGTGAAGTACATGTTAGAATTAAAAGCCATTCACAAAAAAACTCGAGCCCACTTTCATTCCAGAATTATTTAACGAAATAAGAGAGAACAAGTCGAAGTAGCAGGAGAGTGCTCTCGCTATAAAAGTTTTGTTATCTAATTAAATTAGTAAATCAAACAACATCTACTGAATATCAAAATTTGTCTCATACATTCCATAAATTGAGTACTAAAAATTTAATCATTGTTATTATGTATTTAAATTTGCCGCCATTTCGTTTTCAGTATGTTGAGATTCTTGAGTAGTCAAAACATATCAATGTTACAAATAATTTCTAAAATTTTCATCAACATTCCTACATACATCTGTAGTGTCTAGTCCCGTCGAAAACGTGTATATCCCCAATATTACGTTAAATTTAGAAAATAGCAACTCTTGTAAAAATGAAATTCATATGCTCATTAGTTCCATGTGAAATATTTTGGAGTAGATAAAATCGAGAATATATAGTGATTACGGAATATCCGACCATAAATTTCAAGTTTATAGATGTTATTTAATGAATTTTCAATGATTTTGTTTCTTGAATAGCCGTCGCACCATGCATTGTTGTGTGAGCAGACGCGTCTCGATTCCTTTGAGCCATTTTTGGTTTGGTGTTGGGAAGGAAATGCTTTCACATAGGCGTAAGATGGGTTAAGCAGGTAGGTACTAAATTAGGCCACATAGAAGGATATTCGGTTTTTATTTTTTGGATTGTTGGATGTCCGTGTTCTGGTTCGTCTCGTTTCCATTTCCGTCGAAGAGTGTGGTCTAGTACTGAGAAAATTGCGTCGGAATTTGTAATTAGCTGTTTGTTGATAATCTTACCGGCTGTTTTTCTATGATTATATATTTCAAATCTTTCTAGAATGCCAAGTCTCGGTCTTTTGCTTTGTTTGTGTAGCAATATCATAGAGTTTGTCATAGCGTCAGGCTCGTGTGCGTGGTTTTGTAGGTGCATCGCATAATTCGAGTCTGCCTTGATAAGTTCTCTTTGTATCTTATCGTTAGTTTCCGTATTGTCCTTCATGTGTATACCATGTCGCAGTCCTTGCATGTCAGTTTGTATATGCCGCTGTTCTCGCATATTCATGTGTTTTCGTTTTTTCCCAATGTTCTTGTTAGTTTTGAATGCACCTAATGAAGTTTGATAGTTCGTATGTCTATTTGCCTACGTAACATATGTTAACGAAATCCACTGTTGGTCGTTCTTATACGTTTCAGTCAGTTGGCGATCCTGCCTGTTTTTGTTTGTACTATGTAATAAGTTTGTCAATGTCACGTTGCTTGTATCTGTTCTTAGTAACTATTCTGTAAATGTTATTAGGAGTATGGTATGATTCGTTGTGGTTCTATTTTGTAGTCTAATCGTGTTTGTTCTCACGTCACAGTTAGGTCCATATAGTTGAGTTATCCGTTTGTTTCTTTTCCTATGGTGAAATTTATATTCGGGAGTATTTCATTAATATAGTTAAGTAGTTTGCCTTGTTCATTTTCTTGTGAGTCAATAACGATGAAAAAGTCATCCAAATATCGTACGTAAAATATAAGATTTAATCTATTGACAATTTTGGGTACAAGACTTCTTCCAGTGATTGTATTGTAAGAATATTTCTGACATTAACATATTGAGGACATTGGATGTCCCAATTTTCAATGTTATTTATTGGGTTAGAAATTCCAAATATTCCCAATAGACTTGATTCTTGAATAGATCTGGGAATACAACATCGATGTACACAAGCTTTTCGTAAGCTTAACGCAAGCAGACAATATTGTGGACCCAAAAGCATTGTGGAATATGCTTCATTTTGCCCACATGGTCAAGGCCACAATAACAGACAGAGCTCAAGTTTATCGGGGAACTAATGAGAAGTTTTCAGAGTTTGTATTCAGACTAATAATTCGAAATTGGTAGAGAACTAGCCTTTTTGGAGGCCCTAGTTGTCATAAGGTTAACACTTTAACAGAGCCCGACCACATGCTGGAAGTAATTTGATGGTCCAACCAAGGAATTACATGTCATTGTGTCAATCCTTCTCTGAATAGAATATAATCTCGAAAATGTGTAAACAGCATCGTAAAAAATGCAATCTTGAGAAGAATAAATGCGAAAATAAGACCGACAATACATAAATACAAGCTGCGTTCCAACGACAGGCGCGATCCAAAAGCTTTTCGAAAGAGTGTTTCAGGTCATTGACGGAAACGTCCTTCAGGATGTCGGTCAAGCCTTTTGGATGCCCTCTACGGATGCAAAGCGTTTTCCTTTCATGGCCAAATGCAATTTTCCGAATAGATAGAAGTCACAGGCAGCCATATCAGGCGAATACGGTGAGTGATTGATGGTTAAAATGCGTTTTCGTCAAAAAATCAAAAAAAATTTTGACAAAATTCTCGTTTATTTATTTGTCAGTTAACTTGTGTGGAACAAAACATGCATAGACCTTTTGTACGCCCAAATAATCGGTTGAAATGCGATAAATCGATGTGTTGGAGATATTCAACTCCGATTCCATAAATTTCAACTATGATTTCGGCTCATTTTTGATAAATTCACGCACAATTTCGATGGAGTTTTCGGTGATCACTGAAAAGTGTAAACCACCCATGAACTCTGGAACGAGATAGACAATCACCGTCATAAGCTTTTTTCAGTAATTCAAATGTTTCGGTAAACGCTTTACCAATTTTAAAACAAGATTTTATATTAGCTTTTTGTTCGAAACTCATTTTTGGACCGATGACACAAACATATTGTCACTTTCGACGCAATAACTTCGCTTCCACGGAACCGAATGTCACCAAAATTTTACTGGAAGTCAGGGAGGGATGTAATTTTCGCACTATATCATTCACAGATGGCGCCACCAAAAATATTTTTATGACAAAAGTCTCGTTTGTTTTGGAATGCACCTTTTAAATCTAATGAATCGAACCTAAATTGCTTAATATAGCCTGATCACAAGCGATTTTGAAAGGACTGTGCGAGGAGTGTTCAAGCACAGCTTCTGAAGAAACTTTCAACTAGTAGTGTGAATTATATCGAATAATCGGTTGGGTAAGTAAATGAGTGCAATGAGCACAAGAAGTTAAAAGTTCAATAATAATGAATCGATTAGCGCCATGGAGGTGTTCGGCCAACAAAAAAATGTTTGCACATAAGGAGAGCACAAAAAGTTCAACATTGTAGGATAAAACTGAATTGAGGTTATGACTTCTGCATTGTAAGATGCTAATGCAATACCCTTTAAATATGCAAAATATGTTAATGGAGAATTGAAAAATTGAAAACTCATAACAAAACAAGTGAAATCATCTTATATATGCACATATACATACCAAAACTTTATAGACTTATTATTAGCAACAGACAAGAATTTACTAACTTGTTTTGCGAAAACCAACGAGCGAAGTATAACCGATCCAAGTAAGCTGATATTTAGAATCTAGCTTTCGAATAACTTGGTGAACAAACTGCGTCGTCAATATGGCGTTTTTTTTTTGTGGCAATGAGGTGAATGCCCTTTTACGCACAGAGTGTGGGACTCCCATGCTGGCAAGAAGGCGACTGGACTACCCATTACACCTCCCCTGTCAACCTGAGAACCTAGCCTGAGACCGTTTGACACATTACTTCGGGCCAGGTCTCGTTTTGTTACGCCGTGAGGCGCCTTCAAGCTGGGGGATCGCTCTTATAGCGGGAGGGGAGGGGGAAGTGCCAGAAAAGCGATCCCCAGCCCCAACACTCCCGGCTACTGTGAGTCCCTTTTATCTTTTAGGGCTGGCCGAATAAAATGTGAAATCGGGCGATCTTGCTGGACATTCCAAATCGGCAGAACAGGAGATTACGCGACCAGGAAACGCTTCGTTCACAATATCTTTTGTGGCTCGAGCTGTGTGTGCGTTTGCACCGTCTTGTTGAAACTACACGTTCACTAAGCCTCGCTCGTGCAATTCCGGCAGTAAGACGCCGTTTATCATGGCCATGTAGCGTTCGCCAGTAACAGTGACCGTATTGCCGATGGCGTCCCCAAAAAAAAAAAAAAAAATACGGCCCGATCACTTCTCCCCCGTGAACTGCGCACCACACAGTGGTTATGAGTGTATGTAATGGCTGTTTGTGAATCACACGCAGATTTTCAGAGCCCCAGATTCGAAGATTTTGCTTATTGCCGTAACCGCTTAAGGGGAGATGCGCCCCATCGCGCATGATGATTTTCGATACAAAATCGTCACAATTATTACACGGTCTTGCGGAGTGTAGCGCTTCATTGCTTGTCTGTTTGTATTCTGCGGCTGTCTAGTTCACAAATATCAAATACAATTCACATATGACACCATTTGCAGAAGTTAAAACATCTTCCAATAGGGTAATTAATTTTGCACCACTCTGTATAAGTACGCATTGTCTGGATACTGTCCAAAAATTTTCAAAGTAACGTAGACTTTCTCTGGCGAGAAATTAAAATTCACTCAGCTTTGTTAATAACAGTATGATTTGCAAATTTTACGTCAATCAAAACTGTACCCTTATACTTCTTACAGTTATGTAGATTAATATAAGATCCTTAGGCGCACGAAATTTCATGGATCATAATCAAGCGAGTTTAGCCATTGCAATTGTATGGAATTACAACAACAATCACAGGAGTTGATAGTTGATACATATTTTAAATCGACCAAGGCACTTTTATTTTCTTCGCATTGCCGTGAAAAGTTATGAAATATTGTTTAATTTGAAAATAAAAGTTTCGCACAAAATAAAACAAATCAACAAAGACTAGAGCCCATGGAAGTTGATAGTATTAGTAGGGAAAATGTAGATTATTTAGATACAAATGAGTTTTTTACCAACTAGCCTCGGAAGAAAAGAAAATTCATATTAAGGTTACTTTCAGAGGAAGAGCGTACGTAGTAATGATTCAGTCTGTTAAATTCAAGCAGTTCCAGCAAATCTATTTGAAGTTATTAAAGAAACCCCTGTTAAAATTAATACCATTCAAGGTATAGTTACGAATCAAACAGAGCAAGTAAAAACGGAATGTCCTGAGGAATTTAATCAACCCACGAACGCCAAGATAAGATGGACGAAAATCGATTTAAATGAGCAATACGATGTTTAATAGGAATCGACGGGATTACAAAGAACGTTAAATTAATTGATATTCAACAGCAGGAAATATTGTTAATTAATGGTGTGCATATTCCGTTCTTAGTAAAATCACTGGGAGAAGTGAATGTGCTAGATATAAGTGAAGTATGACATTCAGACCGCTCATCTGAATAAAATAGAAAAGGATTCCATTGAAAAGCTTTTGAAAAAATACAGGAGATTAATGTTCAAGGAAGGAGATCAGTTAACCAATACTAATTCGGTGGTTCATCAAATCAAAACGACGACGGACCAACAAATAAATTCGAAATTATACAGATGCCCACCACAACATGAGGCTGAGGTTCGCCAGACAGATGGAGGAAATGGAAAAACAAGGAATTTTTAGAAAAAAATAATAGTCGGTACAGTTCACGTATAATCGTGATTCCGAAGAAAATGGGTAACTTAGGAAAACAAAAATACATAATTGTTGTGGACTATAGAAAGCTTAACCAAGCCAAGTTCCTAATAGTGATAGCATCTCAGATAAGTTGGGGAAAGCCCTATATTTTAGTACATTGGGTTTGGCGAAGGGATATCACCAGATACTGGTAGCAGATGACATCGAAAAAACTGCTTTTGTTACACCATCAGTCCTTTATGAGTATGTCAGAAATTTTAACATTTTACAAAAGCACAGTTTTGAAATACAAGCTGATAAGTGTAGCTTTATGAAGAGGGACACAACATTTTCGAACCATATATTAACGAAGGAGGATATTCAACCAAATCCTAACAAAATCAAAGACATTGGAAATCTTAGTCTACCAAAGACCGAGAGACAACTAAAAGGGTTCCTAAGAATGACGGGTTTTTACAGAAAATTTATAAGAGATTACGCTAAAGTAGCGTACCCAATGATCAAATATTTGAAAAAAGACGAAAAAATTAATCTAAATGATCTTCAATATATTTCAGCCTTAAAAACCTAAAAGCCTTCATTACTGCACACACCATATTAAAGTTCCCAGAATATGACAAAGCATTTACATTGACTACTGACGCTAGTAATTTTGCGATCGGAGCCGTTCTGTCTAAGGACGGACACCCAGTTTGTTTTGTATCGAGAACTTTAAATAATCATGAGCAGAATTGTAGCGTTACGGATAAAGAATTTTTAGCAATCGTTTACTCTGTAAATTATTTTCGTCCATATTTATATGGAAGAAAGTTCAAAACTATTACTGATCATGCACTCATAAAATATTTAAATAGCAAGTATAAAGGAAAGGAATTTTTGCAACTTAACCGGAGGTGGATTTTAAAATTACAAGAATTTAATTTTGAAATAGAGTACCTACAAGGGAAAGAAAATAAAGTCGCGAATTTTCTAAGTAGACTTGAGGATAAACCTAAAATTTCAGAAAATAATGACACCGAATCAAACATGGACTTAACAGATAAAATACACTCTGTAGAAGAACAGCAATTGGAACATATTGGAATAAAAGATGAAATAGGTAATAAATTTAAAACACAGCTTATATTAACCTACAATATAAGTAAGGAGATAGAAATTTTACACGGACGCAGAATTATACTTGTATATTTAAACCCTTTAGAAGGAGTCAGTAAAATTAAGGATGTATTAACTAGATTCATAAGGAAAGGAAAGATAGGAATACTTTGGGAAGTGGAAGATCATGACTATAATTGATTCCAATAAGCGATAATAGAATTAATTTCGAACGATGAAAACGCTAGTTTTATTAGGTGTACAATAAGAGCTACAGAGATTCAAACTGAAGAGGAGCTACACAAACAAATTTCCATGTATCATACGAACGAATCAATGCACAGCGGAATAAATGAGTCTTACTACTCATTGAAATCAAAGGTATATTTTACTAAATCCCAGGAACATATACAACTGGTAATAAATAATTGCACAAAGTGCCAGGAAATAAAATATGACCGTAATACCATTAAACCAAAATTTCAGATAATTGAGACCCCAACACAAAAAAATGAAATCCTAAATTTGGACATTTTTTATTTGTCGAAACGAGCATTTGTAACCATAATTGACAAGCTAAGTGTGCAGTAGCATACACTATAAATGATATAGGGAGGAGGGCGAGGGAAGCGGTTTTAGTTGAGCATTTTGCTAAATTTGGAATATCAACAAGTTGGGTAAACAGGTTTTGTACCCAACATCTCAGAAATGCAGTCACCAGCAATGAATAACGCCAAGAAATATGTCAAAGAGATGTGCACGTTCAAAGGAAAATCCATTGTTTTTCTACTTTCAACGGTCGCCATTTTGCTGCAAACTGATAAAAATTACTCAAATCATGAATTCTTAAAAATATTAATGTTATTGACCTTATTGGAAAATTTCAAGAAGATCAAGTCAAAACTGCAGTGACGGATTCGATGGAAAGTCCAATAAAATACCAAAATCATGTGTTATTGTTGTTGTAATTGGGAGAAATTTTAAACGGCTATAAATTCCGTGTATATCATTCAATTTTCATTAAACTTACAAAGTTTAAGGATCCTTAGTAGAACTACGTAAATGTCGAATTTCGTTCAGTTTAAGGGTACCAATGCGATTTTATTGGGAAAAATGTGAAATTCGAATATCATACTATTATTAACAAAGTTGAGCGAATTTCGACTTCTAAGGTATTTGTTGTTGTTGTACTCATAAACACCTACCACCATAATTTTTTTTCAGATTTTCGGATCACAGGTGTCCAATCGCGAGGGGGAGGAACACAACTTTTCCGTGTATTTTCCCTCTCTGCGCGTCCCTCGAAGCAACAAGTATCAAATTGAGACCTGTTTTGAAAAGTTCTTATCAAGGCCTTTCATTTGATACCCATATCGGCTACCTTTGATGAAGCGGAAATTATATGGGGAGACCCCCCCTAAAATACCTTATAAAATTTTTTGTAGTTGAAATTTAGAGAGAGCACCACTTTACACCTGCATACAAAATTTGATGTTTCTAGCTTAAGTAGTTTGCGAGAAAAAGTACTGTGACACACGGACGGACGGATAGACGGACAGACAGGTCGCGAAACTAGTAGGGTTTTGTAAAATTATTTTACAAAACCCTAAAAAAGATGATTTTGGACAATGAATTCAGAGCAGAACAATTGAAAGAATATTTTAGGGCGTGTCATGTAGAAATACACAAAACCTGATAGCCATCCATATTGGGAATGCAGGTGTTGAAAGATTGCAATCAACATTCCTAAAAAAAAGTAAAAGGTATCGATGATAAAAGTTTGTCAGTCGAAGCTAAAATTCAGTTAGTAATAGGAAATTATAATGATAGATATCATTTAACTATAAAAACTACGCCAAGCAAATCTAAGGAAGATGTCGATGCGAAGAGTTTATGTAAGATAGTAAAGGAAAATAAAGAAAAATTAGCAAGGTGAATAAAAAAACGGGAAGATTATATAGAAAATAGGCAACAAGGACCAATTAAAACTTATAAACATGTTAGGCATAAGGATGAAACTAGATATAAAATTAAGAAACTTGAAAATTGACATTTAACAAATATTAAAAGGCCATATAAATTTACAGGCAATTCTTTTTATAATAATCCTACAAACAATACAAACAGATGATGAGTCGGGTTATACAAAAATTAAATTGAGAACAATAGAAATTGTTAATCAGACTAGCATTATTTGACATTTAGTTAATCCAGAAGATATGTTAGATACTGTTTCAAATATAAGAGTTAATATAAAACACTTGGATATTGGGAATGAGGAAATAATTTTTAGAGAAATATATAGTCATAGCGAAGATAAAGTCCATTATTCCTAGTCCAGTAAAAAGATAGAAAAGAGGATTGAACATTGTAAGCAATGTAAAAAAGGGCTTTCTGGGATGATGGATAGTAATGATAGAGAACAAATTTTCAACCATTTGGAAATTATAGAAGAAAATAATCATAACGCTATTAACAACCTCAATGGGCAAATGAATTTTTTTTTATGGTAGGGAGGTGAATGCCATTTATGCAAAGAGTGTTGGGCTCCCATGTTCGCAAGAAAACGACTGGACTACCTACTAAACACCTCCCCTGTCAACCTGAGAACCCAGCCTGGAACCGTTTGACACATTACTTCGGGTCAGGTCTCGTTTTGTTACGCCGTGAGGCGCCTTCAAGCTGGGGGATCCCTTTCCTAGCGGGAGGGGAAAGAGGGAGAGGGTGTCAAAATTAAATTATTTTCGTTGGGGTTACACAAAGTCTCTGGTCTTCAGGGATAAGTCAGCTTCAATCAACGCTTTGGAAGCCAACGGGATTTGAGTCATTCGCAACATATCGGTCGCTATGCTGGAACGCGTCGTCCAAAATTGGACCCGCAGGATGGACTATTTATGGCGTAGTTGCGATCAACATTGAAACGAGATAATCTTTAAAAAGTAGTCATGGATTGTTATAACGACTCACAATAAAATCTTTACAATAGAATTCAACGTTATGCCTTTTATTTGAGATTAAAAACCAAACCTCACAATGAATCACCCTATACAAGTATTGGATGAATAATTCAGAAAACTTCACTTGACTTGTTTTAATTTATATTGTTGGTGTATATTTTTTGCACGTCAATATTCCTATAAAATATATTTGTGACAATGTGACAAGAGTGGAAGAGCACCGATTACCTAGGCAAACAACTAGAGACATGTTTAGTAGGTAAGACGAGGAAGACTCCTTCGAAACCACAAGCCGATCGCTGCTAGGCATCGTATGAACAAACGAGGTTGCAGAACAGCGAAGATTGGAAGTGGCTTCGTCTGGAAATCAAAGCTCGACTTGAAGGTATGCCACGTACGACATGATACGATCAAGAAAACGTATATTTCTCCTTGTCACTTCTAGCAAGTATCCTCTGACTGATCAATCTGCAATAACATAGTTGTAACGCTCTCCGGAGACCTTATTACCTTCTTAATTTACCAAATCAAACTTTGACATTTTATCTGCGTTTCATAAATAGGTCAAAGTGAATGCTATCTATTCGATATATCAAGGCGAATCAAATCAATCCAACCATATTAAATTATTCAGGTCTTTTCGGAAGTTTTATAGACAAAACTAGTTCGCGTGTATTTATTAAAAACATCAAAATAAAAGGTTCTCTCAGATAAATCTTGATTTTGTCGATCATTTTTCCAGTCTACATTTTAAAATCTAACACTGACTCCGAAATGATGAAGATATAAGAGAGGAAAGCGTTATCTTCAGACTCTAGAATTGAACTTTAAAGGTTATTCATTTACTCAATATAATTGTTACGTTTTCATGTGAAAAGTTACCGATATTCAGTTTTTTCATAGAGCTTACCACTTAAATGATCTTTCTTTATATCTGGTAGCCCCTTCTTTCGTCTTTCTCGTTCATATTCTTTTTCCTTTTCCTTCTCCTTTTCACGCTCTTTGTCTTTGCCCCGCTCGCGTGAAGTGCGACGACGATTGGATCGTGGTGACCGACTTCCGCCTCGTGACCTTGACCTTGAGGAGCGTGACCTTGACCTGGATGAACGACGTCTACGATCCCGACCTCTTGGTGATCTAGAGCGACTGCTGCGTCGCCGTTTATATCGATCACGGTCTGGTGTGGGACTGCGAGAATCGTTGCCATCCAAATTTATAACCTGTGCAAAAAGATAAGACGAGAGAAAAAATGATATTGTCTTAAATTAATATTTCCTACATTGTCACCTCGAGAATAACAATAGCATCGAAAATATGACAAGATGGGGTTTAAGAGACATTAGGTATCATGTTGACGTGTTTATATTAATCCAATTATTATTGAAAATAACGATTAAATCAAGTTGTATCTTCATCATTTCGGATAGTTACTCAAAATTCGCGCGTTTTAAAGAACCTTTTATCATGGATTATCTCAAAACCTAATTATTTTAATGAAAGAAAAGTTATAGAAAACGACTTACCAGCTTTTGCATAATGGTTGTTATACGAGAGCATAAATCGGGCGGAATTTTGGTTCTGTATATGACCTTACCTTTCGCAGAAATTCCGTACGATGAATGTTATTTCTTTCGTTATTTATTAAGATGCATATATCAAATAATTAAAATGTTGGAAAATTGGTTCGATTTAATCAATTGTTAAATTTATGCAAAATACTTTTGTCTTTAATATGCGTACATTACGCACTGAGTTTTCATCAGATTAAGATAGTTGTTCAAAAAGGCCGATGAATGTTTCGTTAATTTTAAGTTCCTACTATTCTATAATTGTCAAATTATTTCAGCATTTTAGCATGTACGTGTTTTGAGTATAACAACACTATATGTTAAGCTGACTGCACTTTTCAATATTTCATATTCCAGGCGAGTTCATTTAACCGGTATTTTTATTACTTTCGACACGTCATCACTTTGTCTTTCAAATGGATCTGTGACATAATGGTTGCTATTTTTTTTACATCGAGTACTCTATTTCCTCTTATGTATATTTTTGCGGTAGCTTATTCAAATTTTTATTAAATAACTGTGTTTACATTACACTTTTAGTGGAAAAAATCTCAAACGTAAGAAAATGTATCGCAAAACTCAAGTTATGTTACAGATCTATTTGAGGAATTTTCAAGGAAAAAATAGATATTTAACACAAAGATTTATAAAATCAACAACAAAATAGCAATTCTACTACGACCTATAAATCTTTGTGTTCGTAACACATACACTAAATAGACAACTTCAAAACATACCTCAATTTTGTTCCCATCATTCGTGACGTATTCAATTTCTTTCTCTCCTTCTCCTGATTGCATACCTGGCATGCCGCTATTACCCTACAGATATCAAACTGTAATTCATTAACAATTTGTAAATATTTTATCATACCTTTAAAACATTTTGCAAATGTTTCTCAAATGCCTCTTCTTGTAAGCGCATTTCATTCAATTTCATTTGTTTTTCTTCTTGCTGCTTTAACTTTTGAAGGGTTTGTAACTGCCGCAATACGTTCGGATCCTTTAACAGTTGCGTTAAATTGTTACCCTAAAATGATGTCAGTGACGATAAAAGTGAAAATAAGTAGAAGTTCTCAGCTGGGTTAACTTAACAGTCAACGAATACAAAATGTATTAATAATTAGGGAATCAAAAATGTTAAAGAAAATTACATCTAGAAGGTTCGGAACATGTGAAGTAGTTTTATCCTCCTCTTCCTCATCACCGTAATCATAATCGAGAAGTTTTTTGTTAAATTTCACTGAATCTGATTGGTTGACACCTGCACAACCACCACCACCACCACCACCAACCGATGATTTTGTTTCATTCGTTTGTCGCCTAAGAATTTGCTGGAGTTGTTGCAGTTGACGGATTGTGCTTTGGTCAAGAGTATTTGCCGTTTGGTGGCCACTCTAACATGAAACAAAGTGTTTGTTTTGATGTTTTAAAATAGGTCACAGTTGTAGATTTATACAAATATATGTTGTCCTTAGAGTTATACTTTTCAGACCGTATGCGATATCCATGATAAGCCAAATAGGGTAAGAAATATTTACAGGTCAAGATTTTATCTAATAATTTCAGCCAGTTGACAGTTGGTAGGGCAAATTTTCTACCGATATCGCATACAGCCAGCACAGATGATGATTAATCTACATAAAATGCATATCATGAATTATAAATTAACATGCGAGTAGCATTTTCAAGCAGGTTCACGTTTTTTCGTTGATCGTCTGAGACTTTTATTAGGGTGGTCATTGTCATTAGCTTCCTATATGAATATTGTCAGCATTTTACTAAATGGGACTTTAATTTATGTTCATGCTAAAGTTTAATAACAGCGACATCGATTAATGAAAGCATTAAAATGGCCGACGTTCCCACATTTTTCATGATACTAATATATTTTCGACCAACATAACGAGAGATGACTTCTTCGATAAATAGACAAAGGAGTATTGCATACAAGTAAGCACAAATAAAAACATGTCAACATTTTAGAGTCTACATTAGCTAGCCCGATTCCATAACAAACTTCCTACAAAAGATTTTACAGTACATGTTATTACACGAATGATAAATATGTCTACAAAACCTTCAGAAAGAGACTCCAGAAAAAGCAGGACCATTGTCATGCTAAAGGCTCTACAAATAGCTGATACGCTTACTATTGCACTTTTATGATATATATATATATATATATATATATATATATATATATATATATATATATATAATCATATATATATATAAAATTATATATATATATATATATATATATATATATATATATATATATATATATATATATATATATATATATATACATATATACATATAAAATATATATATATAATCATATATATATATAATCATATATATATATAATCATATATATATATATATAAAATTATATATATATATATATATATATATATATATATATATATATATATATATATATGTACATACGTATAATGATATATATATATATATATATATATATATATATATATATATATATATATGTACATACGTATAATGATATATATATATATATATATATATATATATATATATATATATATATATATATATGTACATACGTATGATATATATATATATATATATATATATATATATATATCATTATGTACATACATATAATGATATATAATGATATATATATATATATATATATATATATATATATATATATATATATATAAAGGGTGGTCCAACCATAATGCACGATGTTAATTGTGACTCACACCTTAACGTTTTTCGCCCAACTTAATTTGACATTTCTTTGTTTCAGTGTTTTACAAATTCAACCATGGAGAGATACACAGTTTAGCGGCTCGTTAAGGTTTTTAAAGCCTTTTACGAAAATGGGCGTTCAAATCAAAATGCATTTCGCGCACTTCGTGATTTTTTTGGTCAGTATAATCGACCAAATGTGTCAACAATCGGGAGAATTGTGCGCAAATTACAGCAAACCGGGTCTGTAGGAAAGGTGAAATCACCTGTGCATGCTCGCCCAGTTCGTTCTGCGGAAAACATTGTTGTTGTTTGCGATAGTGTGGCAGAAGAGCCGTCAACCTCGACTCGTCGTCATGCCCAAAAATTGAACATCTCATGAACTTTGAATAAAGATTTGAATTTACACGCTTACAAGGTTCAATTGACTCAAGAGCTGAAGCCTACTGATCATTTCAAGCGTCGGCAATGCGCCGAATGGTTGGTTGAACAGGCAGAAGGGAAAGGTGACTTTACAAAGAAAATCATTTTCAGCGACGAGGCACACTTTTACCTCAGTGGACCCGTTAACAACCAGAATTACCACATTTGGGCAAATGAGAATCCACGAGTGATTGTTGAAAACCCGATGTATCCACAAAGAGTGACTGTTTGGTGCGGTTTATGGGCTGGCGACATCATCGGGCCGTACTTCTTCGAAAATGAGGAGGGCCAAGCAGTTACCGTGAATGGTTTTCGCTACTGCGAGATGATAACGGACTTCTTGTGGCCAGAAATTGAGGTTATGGACCTGGACAATATGTGGTTCGAACAGGATGGTGCCACTTGCCACTCAGACAACAAAACAATGGCTCTTTTGCGCGAGAAATTCAATGGCCGTGCTATCTCACGTTGTGGCGATGTTAATTGGCCGCCACGAGCACGTGGTTTGACACCGTTGGACTTCTTTCTCTGGGGATATTTAAAAGAAAAAGTGTACGTCAATCAGCCAAGAACAATTCAACAGCTAAAGAATGAGATAATTCACCACATTAACGACATTGAACCTCAATTGTTTCAGAGTCTTTGAAAATAAGGACCATCGGATATAAGTATGCCACCGTAGCCGTGGCGAGCATTTGGGCGATATTTTGTTTCACTCATAATTGTCATAAATCCTTCTATAATAATAATAATAATATATTACACAGATGGAATAATGACTCTACCCAAAAAATGGCAAAAGGTCATAGATAATAATGGACATATATATATTTACATATATATATATATATATATATATATATATATATATATATATATATATATATATAGAGGTGGCCAAAAGTGATCGGACAATACAAGAAACAAGCAATAAAATACTTTTACGAGCATAAGCTTTGAAATGAAATAAAAATTTTTCCCTTATATAAAAGTTACTTGTATTCTCAATTAATTGCACAAAAAAATAAAACAGAAATAAAAAGATTTTCACAAGAAAATTAACAACTAATTCAAATTCACATTGCATCAAGTGGACAAAAGTAATCGGACATTTTGAAAAGTGTGAAATTAGTCATTGAAGTTTGGAGCAATTCTTTTCTTTTCATTTCCGAGTTTAAAAGGGAATTCCCCTAATTATATGTTGATATGTGTTTTTCTGATATCAGTCATTTACTTGTCAGTTTTAAGTGAAGAAAGTTAAACATGGCTAAGAATCGCAAAGAAACCTGTATACATGAAAGAAAAGTTATAATAAAGTTGTATAAAGAGAATAAATCCTTTTCTGAAATATCAAAAATAATTAGAAGAAGTCGTTCGACAGTTTTCGATATCGTGAAACGGTTCAGAAAAAATAATCAGGTGGAAAACGAAATTAGGAGTGGTCGACCATGTAAACTAACAGAGACAGACGCACGAAAAATCTTAAGAATTGTTAAAAAGAATCCGACTACAACGTCCAGAAGTATTAGGGATCAATTAGCAGATGTAAATGGTACCAATGTTAGTGCCCGCACTATTCGTAGAGCTCTCAGCCATGCTGGTTATCAAGCGAGAGTACCTCGAAAGAAACCACTAATTAGCAAAGTTAATAAGAAGAAAAGATTATGCTTTGCAAAAGAATTTAAAAGCAAGCCGCTCGACTTTTGGACTCGTATAATATTCTCTGATGAGAGTAAGTTTAATATCTACCACTCTGACGGCAGGTTGTTGGTGTGGAGAACTCAAAATAGTGAGCTTCATCCCAAAAACATTCAACATACAGTAAAACACGGAGGTGGCTGTGTAATGGTCTGGGGTTGCATGGCTGCCAACGGTGTAGGAGAACTTGTTTTCATTGACGAACCTATGGACAAACTAGGTTACTTGTCGATTTTGAAAGAAAATTTGAAAAAAAGTGCACAAAAATTGGGTCTTGATGGTCATTATTTGTTCCAGCAAGATAATGACCCAAAGCATACAGCTCATGATGTTCGTATGTGGCTCCTTTTCAACACTCCTGGTCAATTAAAAACACCACCGCAATCCCCAGACCTAAATCCCATCGAACATCTTTGGGATCATCTGGATAAAAAAATAAGGAACCATCACATTACTAATAAAAGTCAACTGAAGACGGTGTTATTAGAAGAATGGGACAGCATTACTCCGGACGTTACCCGTAAGTTGGTACAGTCTATGCCCAATAGGTTAACAGAAGTTATAAAACAAAAAGGATACGCAACTAGATATTAAAAGCCTATGTTCTAATGGAATCATCAGAAAGAAAAGTATTACAATTGAACGTCCGATTACTTTTGTCCACTTGATGCAATGTGAATTTGAATTAGTTGTTAATTTTCTTGTGAAATTCTTTTTATTTCTGTTTTATTTTTTTGTGCAATTAATTGAGAATACAAGTGACTTTTATATAAGGGAAAAATTTTTATTTCATTTCAAAGCTTATGCTCGTAAAAGTATTTTATTGCTTGTTTCTTGTATTGTCCGATCACTTTTGGCCATCTCTGTATGAGTGAGTGAGTGCAGTTGATGATGACGCCAAAATTAGCGAAATCAGTGCTGAGGAGAGGAAAATTATGCTGAAACTTAAGAGTGAAGGGAAAACTTGCCGCCAAATTGGTCAAATAGTAGGCAGAACTCACTCCTCTGTCCAGTATGTGGTGAAAACATTTGACACAACTGGTTCGATTATGTCAAAGCCTCGTTGTATTCGACCCTCCATACTGACTTAACGCGAAAAAAGAAATGTTTTGCAGGCCGTTAAAAAGAATTCTCGAGTTACTGCTTCCCAAATTGTTAAAAATATATAAGACTTTTGGCAAGGTTCTGCACGAGCCACCAGAGTTTTGGGAACAGGTCCTATTCTCTGACGAAAGCAAATTTTGCATATTTGGCATAAAAGGAAGAAAGTTAGTGGAGCGGAAGAGAGGTACTGCCCTCGAAAAAGAAAATCTCGTACTAACTGTGAAACATGGAGGAGGTGGCGTGATGGTCTGGGGGTGTATGGCGGCAGAAGAAGTTGGCCAACTTGTGTTTATAGGATCAACTATGGATCAATACGGTTACCTTAATATTTTGAAAACAAATTTGAAGCAAAACGTTCAGCAGTTGAGGCTTGGTGACGATTTCTGGTTCCAGCAAGATAATGATCCCAAGCACACAACACACAATGTGAAGACATTGAGCATTTGTGGGACTTGTTGGAGAGCACGATCCAATCGCCAATCGCCAATCGTCGAATCACCGTTAGAGAAGTTGCTGAGGACCTAAACATATCGATTGGCTCGTGCCATTCGATTTTTATCAACGATTTGGGCATGAGACGGGTCGCCGCGAAATTCGTACCAAAATTGCTCAATTGCGACCAAAAACAGCAACGCATGAACATTGCTAATGAGATGTTAAACTCTGTCCGCGACGAACCAAATTTGCTCCAGAGGGTCATAACTGGTGACGAATCGTGGGTTTATGGTTATGACGTGGAAACCAAAGCTCAATCATCTCAATGGAAGCTGCCGCATGAACCAAGACCGAAAAAAGCGCGCCAAGTTCGGTCGAATGTGAAAGTTTTGCTGACAGTTTTCTTCGATTGCAGGGGCGTGGTGCGTCATGAGTTCTTGCCACAGGGAAGAACGGTCAATAAGGAATATTACCTGCAAGTTATGCGCAATTTGCGCGAAGCAATCCGCCAGAAACGCCCGGATTTGTGGGAGAACAAAAATTGGCTTTTGCACCACGATAACGCCCCTGCTCACACATCGTTGCTTGTGCGCGACTTTTTGGCCAAAAACAACACACTAATGATGCCGCAGCCACCGTATTCCTCAGATCTGGCCCACTGTGACTTTTTCTTGTTTCCTAAACTGAAGAGGCCCATGAAAGGACGACGTTACGCTACGCTTGACGAGATAAAGACGGCATCGAAGAAGGAGCTGAACAAGATTAAAAAAATGATTTTTTGAAGTGCTTCGAAGATTGGAAAAACCGTTGGCACAAGTGTATAATATCTCATGGGGGTTACTTTGAAGGGGACAAAATAGATATTCATGAATAAATAAATAATTTTTGAAAAAAAAAACAAAATTCGCGATATTTTTTGAACACACCTCGTATATATATATATATATATATATATATATATATATATATATATATATATATATATACACATATATATCTATATCTATATACATATATATATATATATATATATATATATATATAAATA
This sequence comes from Odontomyia ornata, assembly GCA_963969285.1. Taxonomy (NCBI): domain Eukaryota; kingdom Metazoa; phylum Arthropoda; class Insecta; order Diptera; family Stratiomyidae; genus Odontomyia; species Odontomyia ornata. The sequence goes on from OZ017742.1 coordinate 172,531,027, forward strand.
TAAATATAAATATATATATATATATATATATATATATATATATATATATATTATATATATATAAATATATATATATATATATATATATATATATATATATATATATATATATATATATATATATATATATATATATATTGTTACATGTCCAAACATTTCTGCGAGCTACTGTCGCAATTGTCGTAACTATTAATAATATGATGATCAATAAACTAATTACTCGGAAGCACAAGAATCGAGCAAGCATGATCAATATCTGAAAGTGACGTCACTGCGGGGTATTCTGAATCGCTCGAATATTCCAGGTAGTTCTCGCCAGAACATTCGCCAATATACGAGAAATGGGTTGAATGACTAGAGACCCTATATAAAGCCGAGCTGAATGAATGGGGAGAGATAGTAAAACCGCGATAGTAAAACAGCGATAGAGTGGAGCGCGAAGTAAAGGCGATATTGATTGATAGTGATGTGAGTGAAGTGATTTTCGTTATATAGACAGTTGGAATATAAGTTGAAAGACAGTAAAAATTAAAATTAAATGCGTAGTTAAGTTAATGATTGTGCCTTAGTAAATAAACTCTTTTAACTTAATTTAAAAGACAGTGCGTTTTCACTTTCCCGGATCATTAAAATTATCGGCCGCAAACCATAGCACGCGACAATGATGTCAGAAGTGGGATAGAAAACTTCGAAAGTGAAAACTTTTAAACATTTTTAAAGTGCACAATAGTGAAATTTAACGTGGAAACTGGTGGAAAAATAGCTGAAATAATAAAAATGCCAGGAAACTTACATCTAGAAATTAATGAATTGACCATATCGGAGCTTGAGGAGTTGGAACAGCGAAATCTGGCTACACAAGGTACAAATGCCACACTGATTGCACGCCTGCGTGACGCCATTGAATCGGAAGGCACGTATCTGGATCCGGGTGAGTCCTCAGATGCAGAAAAAGGCGCAGAAGGTGGAGAAGCAGAAACAACACAATCAAAGGAATCAGAAAATGCGCTGATGCAACAAGAGCAGCGATTACAGTCATCCAGTTTAACTGTGAAGCTCAATCAACAGTCATCCAGTTTAACTGAGAAGCTGGATCAACAAGCGATCGGAATCAAGGATGTGCAAAAACAATCAACCGAAATAAAAGCGGAGCTCGGTAGTCTGGACAAACAGATTAAATGCATCGAGGAAAGGTTTACCAGGTCGAGGAGAAGGTCAGCCAGGTTGAGGAGAGAATCAACTATGAGATCAGCCAGGTCGAAGAGAGAATGAACCATGAGATGGAAAAAGTGAAAAAGGAATTGGAACCAGCGAAGGCAGTAGTAACCACCTCACCAGCCTCACTTATAACCGCAGCGCATAGCATATCCAGAAATGTTAAAGCACCAATATTCGACGGGCAAATGGTCTGGAGTATTTACAAAATCCAGTTTGAAACCACCGCTAGGACAAATCACTGGAATGAGCAACTGCATTAATTCTTGCTCTTAGAGGCCCAGCTGCCGAGCTTTTGCAGACTATCCCCGTTGAGCTGCACTCAAACCCGGCTGCTATATTGAATGCGCTCGACATGTGTTATGGAGGCGATCATCTGAAGCAGATTTATCGAGCACAGCTACGGCATCGGATGCAGAAGCCTGGCGAAACCTTACAGCAGCTAGCCCAAGACATTGAGCGACTGACACTTTTGGCTTACCCTGCTTACGACCCAGAACATCGAGATGACACAGCAACAGAAGCATTCATCAGCGCATTAAAGGACCAGGAATTGCAACAAGCCGTGCGTTTAGCCAAAAAGCAAACGATTAAGGACGCATTGGCTTATAGTCTGCACTTTGAGGCAACGAAAAATGTGACTCGTACCAATGCCCGGGTTCGCGAGATAGTGACAGACGATTGCAGGTGTGAGCGCGTCGAAATTGAGCGAGAGCGGCAGGTAAATGGTGCGCCTAGATGCTGGAATTGCGGTGAGAAGAGGCATCTGCAAAAAGACTGCGAGAAGCAAAGAAAGCCGAGCTTTTGTCCAGGGTGGAGGAGACCCAGAATGGAAGCTTTTCAAACTGAGGAGGCCAACTTCGTGGGACAGAGGTTGGCTAGGAGGATCGACGTCCCCAGCACCACCATCACCGTGTCAAGACTACATCGTGGAGAAGCGGACTTATGTCTTCCGGCTCAAGTTGACGGAGAACATTGCACCATAACAATCTACACTGGTGCAACCCGATTGATTATCCGACCAGACCTAGTGAGACAACAACTACTTCACAAGGGCAGAACTTTCTCACTACGGACAGCTACGGGAGAAACAGCACCTGTCCATGGAGAGGTCAACCTCCACAAACAGTTGGGAGATCTTGCGTTCCGACATAATTTTCTGGTCGCGAATATTATGGAATGGATTTTCTGGGACCACACGGAATCACGTTGGATTTGGGAAAACGGGTATTGAAATGGCGGAATGTCGAAGTATTGATGGAGGATCCCAGCGTCCGAATTCCCACGATGAATGTGGTAGTATGTACCGACACTGATGTACCGAACTATTCCGAGAGCATTGTATGGGACAAGTTTCATGGTGATTTTGGAGGGCGCCGATCTTATCTGATAGAGCCAACGAAGACGTCGGCATTGCGCAGTCTGATTGTAGGGCAAAGCATTGTAAGATCTATAAGGAACGGATACGTACCGGTTAGTCCTTAACACTGCTGACTCAACCACGAGCATCAAAGCGGGAGAAGTCATCGGCAGCTGCCAGCCTGTTTTCACCATCACCTCTTTGGAAGCTACTCACGAGCATCGTTGGAAAAGGAGGCAAGACACAGGCAAAGCCCGGAAACTCACGTCTGCAATATTGAAGCAGACCAAATTGCCAGTGCAGCTATTCAAGCGAGCCTCTGATCTGGTTACCAAGTACAGTGACATCTTCTCAACAAGTCCGGATGACCAATGCCGAACGAGTATGGTAACCCACCTCATAGATACACAGGGAGCCAAGCCGATTCGACAAGCACCGAGACGTCTTCCTATAGCCAAACAAGAAGTGAACGCACTGATCTCGGACCTGGAAAAACAAGGGGTTATCGAACCTTCTGTCAGTCCATGGGCCGCGCCAGTAGTTCTAGTAAAGAAAAAGGATGGTAGCACTCATTTTTGTGTCGACTATAGGCAGCTTAACAAAGTCACTAAGAAAGATAGTTACCCGCTCCCACGCATCGACGACATCATGGACACTTTAGCCGACGCAAAATGGTTTTCTACACTCGATCTCAAGAGTGGCTATCGGCAGGCAAGAATCGACAAGAAGCACCGAGAGAAGACCGCATTTTCAGTTGGGATCGGATTGTGGCAATTTGTGGTGATGCCATTTGGGCTTTGCAATGCTCCAGCCACCTTCGAACACCTGATGAAATACGTGCTACGAGGCCTAACCTGGAAAACCTCTTTGGTGTACCTAGATGACACCATTGTTATCGGGAGAACGTTTGAAGAGCATGTGCGGAACTTAGAAGAGTTTTTCTCCCGATTGCGACTGGCAAATTTGAAACTTAGCCTGATAAGTGATAAGTGTACCCTTTTCGTAGCTGAAGTAAAATACCTGTATCGTATCAGCAGAAGGGGTCAAAACAGACCCTGAGAAAATTGAAGCCGTGAAAAGCTGGCCAACACCAACAACAAGCGCCAACTACGAAGTTTTCTGGGTCTGGCAACCTACTATCGAAGATTCGTCAAAGTCTTTGCCAAAATAGCTAAGTGTCTCCATCAGCTAACCGAGAAAAATCGTCCGTATGTCTGGAATTAACAATG
>OZ017742.1:172542330-172547330 GCA_963969285.1 Odontomyia ornata
ACAAATGAAAAGCGATCCCGAAGTTCCAAGTGGCCTCAACGAAGAAACCAAAAACGGGAAAAAACGAAGCAATGCAGAAATCACGATACTGTTACAATTGCGGATCGTCTGACCACGAATGGAATGGTTGTCCGGACAAGACGAAAGGCCCAAAGTGTTTCGGGTGCAATCTATTTGGTCACAAACGCACTGATTGCCCGAATGGAAAGGCAACCAATTCCATACGAAAATCTGGACCATCATATTGTTCTGTATTAATTAACGAGGTGGCTTTTTCCGGTCTTATCGATACTAGAAGCGACGTGTGCATTGTGAACAAGTCGTGCCTCAGTAAAATAAAGCCACGAGACGTATCAGAATCTTCGAGTTGTACGTGAACGGGTCTCGGTTCCAGTATCATTACGCATGGGCTGTGTACTGTCGATGTGAAAATTAACGGTATCTTATTCGAAAATATCGAGTTCAACATAGTAGACAACATGAGTTTTAATCCCGACGTCATCATAGGAATGAATCTACTCGCTAGCGCCATAGTGGAAATTCGCAATGGTAAAATGACAATTACGAAAGTCGATGCGGAGCCTGATAGTAAAGAAACGATGGATGAAGCATGCAACCCAATAGAATGTTTTCTCGCGCAAATAAACACGGAAGCGTTGAACGAAGATGAGCTTAGTGCAGACGTTTGCAACATGAAGGTTCGTTCTGAAGTTAAAAATATTATCTCGAAATATTCACCGACACAACCGAAAGAATCGCCGATAAATATGAAAATCGTTGTAATTGATAACGAACCGGTCTATCGTCCCCCAAGAAGATTTTCGCCACCCGAACGAAAGATAATCGACGAACAAGTGGAGTCTTGGTTGAAAAACGGAGTTGTGCGCGAAAGTGTCTCTGATTATGCGAGTCAAGTGGTTCTGGTAAGGAAAAGGGACGGCAAGCACAGATTGTGTATCGACTACCGAGCCATCAATAAGAAAATTTACAAAGATCGATACCCGCTACCGGTGATTGAAGACCAAATCGACAAAATTGGAGATACAGCATTTTTTAGTACCCTCGATCTTGGAAATGGCTTTTTCCATGTGACGGTGGATGAAGAGAGTCGCAAATTTACATCGTTTGTCACTCAAACCGGACAATATGAGTTCACGAAGGTACCATTTGGATTATGCAATTCGCCCAGCGAATTTCAAAAGTTTATAAATTATACATTCCGAGATCTGAATCGCGAAAACGTTGCAATAATTTACATTGACGATATCGTTGTACCCTCACGGACCATTGAAGAAGGCTTAATTAGTTTAAAACGAACCCTAAAAGTGGCTGCTGATAATGAACTGAATATAAAATGGAGTAAATGCCGATTCCTGCAGGAAGAAATAGAATACTTAGGCCATCGAATTTCAAAAGGAACCGTCAAGCGGTCGATCGGTAAATCAAAAGCCGTTATTAATTTCCCGATTCCAAAGACGTTGAAGCAACTACAAAGCAAATTTATTCCGAATTTCGCAACAGGAGCGCGACCGTTGACCGAGCTTACGAAAAAGGGAGCTGTCATCGATTTAGGAGAACTTGAGCTGGAAGCCGTACACGACTTGAAAAATGCGTTGACATCAAATCCTGTGCTGAAAATCTTCAAATATGGCGTTCCTACGGAGTTACATACTGACGCCAGCAAACAAGGATATGGAGCGGTTCTTCTCCGGAGGGACGCGGAGGACAACTCGATGCATCCTGTTTTCTATATGAGCAAGCCTACGGCCGAACCTGAGAAAAAATATTCAAGCTACAAACTCAAGGTGTTGGCTGTCGTCGAAGCATTGAAGAAGTTTAGGATTTATCTGATTGGACAGCGCTTCAAACTTGTCACCGATTGTAAAGCGTTTAAATGCACCATGGAAAAGAAGGATTTGGCGACGCGGGTTGCCAGATGGGTCATGCTGCTTGAAGAGTTCGATTTTGAAGTGGAGCACCGTGCTGGAACTGGCATGCGACATGTCGATGCCTTAAGCCGCAATCCGGTTGTTATGATGATACAAAATGACGACTTTCTGAAACGATTGAGCGAAGCACAACATAGTGACGAGGCGTTGCTACCTATCATCGAAATACTGAGAGATAAGCCTTACAAAAATTATACGATGCATCATGGAATTTTATGTAAAATTTCAAATAATAATAGTTTGTTTGTCGTTCCAGAATTAATGAAATCAGCATTAGTTCGGGAAGTCCACGAAAAAGGGCATTTTCGTTTGCAGAAAATGAAGTATGTGCTGCAAGAGTTTTATATCCCCGATCTGGATCGTCGCATTGAACGTTGCATTTTCAGTTGTGTGAGATGCATCTTATCCGATAGAAAACGAGGCAAAGCAGATGGATTTTTGTACCCGATTCCGAAAGGCGATGCCCCCCTCGCTGCGTTCCATATCGATCATCTCGGCCCTATGCAAGACACGAAGAAAGGTTTTCGTTATATTTTGGCTGTTATCGATGGATTCACAAAATTTTGTTGGCTTTTTCCGACAAAAACACTTGCGTGCGATGAAGTCCTGCAGAAGATGGAGGTAATTGCTGAATCGTTTGGTTATCCTCTTCATTTAATTTCCGACCGAGGAGGAGCATTTGTATCGCAAAACTTCAAGAAGTATTGCACCGACCACGATATTGAGTTGCATCTTGTGACTACCGGCGTGCCTAGGGGAAATGGGCAGATCGAGCGTCTTCATGCGGTTGTCATATCGGCACTTACGAAGTATTCTATTGACACACCTGATGAATGGTTCAAAAATGTAAAAAATATTCAGAGAGCTATTAACTCTACGTATCATCGATCGATAAGAATGTCACCATTTCAATTAATGGTCGGTACTAAGATGAATTCTGAAAAGGACATTCGGCTTATGGAGATTTTAGAGGAAGTTATATCTCAACAGTATGACGAAGCTCGAGCAGAATTACGCAAGCAGGCGAAAGAGGCTATAGCGAAGATGCAGGATGAAAATTCGAGAAATTTCAACAAGAAGCGAAAGAAAGCTACCATCTACAAAGTTGGGGACCTGGTTGCGATAGAGCGAGTGCAGTTTGGTACGGGACTGAAGATCAGACCAAAGTTTCTTGGTCCCTATCGGGTTGTTTCAATCAAGGGATTCGATCGTTATGGCGTGCAGAAGGTTGGCGAACACGAAGGCCCAAAGGTTACCAATACGAGCGCAGACAGGATGAAACTATGGGCCGAATTCGACGACAATGACGACCTCACCGTTCCACCACAAGACGCAGATGACTCGCCTGAGGCAGACGAGTAATATGGATGACCGAGTGTGGAATGAAATACGACTGTCAAACGAGATACTACGAACCGGGCAGTTGGTATCCAACCTCCGTAGAGCGTGGACGTGGTTTAACCTTTCACATCTTACATCTATTGTGAATCTTTTTCGCAATAATTTATTTACTAAAATAAAGTGAATTTGAATTAATCTATAAACCAATCTTTACATATATATACACATACAGATGTATACACTTACACATAATATGTACATATATACACATACATATATATATACAAGGTGCGTACGGTATTTGAGGACAACTTGAGAGTAAAATTAATTAGCTTGTATTTTTAACAAAATTCAATGAAATTTCAGGAATTTTTTATACAACGTTAAATTAATATATGGCTATAAAGTTATTCAATAAAATCGCCATAAGCAGCAATAACCTCTTCGATCCGGGTCCGGAAACGATTACATGCCCGAATCAAATGCTCCTTGTTCATATTGACCATACCGGCGTTAATTAATAGCAGTCTTCAGCGAAGAAGTGGTATTATGAGGAGGCTTTTTGGTCTCACGCTCAACTACGCCCCATGCGTAATAATCCAAGGATTAAGGTCTGGGGAGCTAGGTGGCCATAGGTTCTCTGTTATGTGGTCATGAACATTTTCGCCCATCCAATCTTGTGTCGCCATCGCTTTATGTGAAGGAGCAGTCTTGTTGAAAAATTTATTGCTTACATTGTCTATCCAGGGTTTCACTACCGTCTCCAAAACCTCGATGTATGCAGCAGAGTTCACTCGAAGTCCTTGAGTAAAAAAATTGTGGTGGCACAACATGTCCTTCGTTGCTGACAACACCTAAAACCATAACAGTGGCTGGAAATTTTGTGTGCATAACAACAGGAACCTCCATAGGATTTGAACATAGCTATCTATCATTTCTGCGCTTGGTCTTTTGATCTTGGTCAAAAGTTTTTTCGACGGAAAATAACCATAACATTTTGGGCGCCTGAGGGTGTTTGATTTTGTTTAAAAGACATTTTGATCGGAGAACTGTCTGTTCCCGTGTTCGTTCTGACATGAACTGTCCTCTGCGCATCATGTAAGACTTGTACCGAAGGTCTTCGTGGGCAACTCTACGAATAAGGCGCTCAGAAACATGAAGCTCACTCGCAAGGACCCTCATTGATTTTGAAGGGTCCTCGTCTATGATCGCTTGCACTTGCTCTAAAAATTCTGCAGAAGATCGGACAGTGTCAGAACGTTGTTCGTGCTATTTGCGTTTTGCAACCGATTCTGTATCGCCTCCTGATGCTTCCAATTCACGGCGAACCTTATGCACGAATGAACGGGCGCAATTAAGAAAATTAGAGACCACAAAATCTGTATGGTTCGCACATGTAGCGACGATGACAGCATGTCTCTTCATTTCTTGAGTGATGTTGTAACCCGCCATTTCTTATCTGAAAAGGAAAAATAATTAAAAAAAAATTCGCGAAGTTATAGTCACATTTATGCATGTCCTTAAATACCGTACGCACCCTATATATATATATATATATATATATATATATATATATATATATATAAATATATATATACGTATATATATAAATATATATATATATATATATATATATATATATATATATATATATATATACAGTAGAATTCACATCTAACGATTAACCGATCTTAGCGATGATAAGTTTAC
>OZ017742.1:172552330-172554830 GCA_963969285.1 Odontomyia ornata
TATGTATATATATATATATATATATATATATATATATATATATATATATATATTTATATATATATATATATATATATATATATATATATATATATTCATATATATATATGTATATATATATATATATATATATATATATATATATATATATATATATATATATATGTATCTATAGCTATATATATATATATATATATATATGTATCTATAGCTATATATATATATATATATATATATATATATATATATATATATATATATATATATATATATATATATATGTATATATATATATATATGTATCTATAGCTATATATACAGTCTTCCACAAAAGTCAAGGTACAGAGGATCGGTAACTGAAAATTGTATTACTGAATCAATATTTTTATTTGAAAACCAAAAGTTATGAAATGGTAATAATACGAGTTCTGTTGAATTTAAGTTTTCATAAATTTAAAGGGATTCGGCAATAATGATCATTGAAGACAATAATTTTTTATTGGCAATGTCTCTTTTCTACTCCACAAAAGTCTTGGTACAGTTGCAGAAAATGCCCTGTTATTTGTAAAAAGCGGAATCCCCCAAGTTCATATTATCAGAGTGAGTTAACAACCGTAGGCCGCTGTCTTTAATATCGCGTCCGTATTCGTGGTGTATCTTTTATTTAATAAAATTTTTAAAAAATGAGTCGAAAGGAGTTGAGTATTAAGGAGCTTGAAATAATTATTAATCTGCATTCAAATCAGAGCAAATCATATTCTGAAATAGCTGAACTAGTGTTGCGAAGTCGGTCAACCATTCAAAAAGTGATAAATCGATTTAAGAAGGAAAATAGAGTGGAAAATGTGCCCCGAACAGGTCGTCCATCTAAACTAAGTGCAAAGGACAAGAGAAAAATTTCGCGAATGGTAAAACAAGATCCATTTCTAAGCTGTAGAAAAATCTACGATGTTCTTGGAATTAATGATAAGAAGGAGGTTGGCGCAGAAACTGTGCGTAGAGCTGTCGTAGAAGCTGGATTTTCATCTCGTACGCCTAGAAGAAAACCTCTTGTAAGTTCCATAAACAAACAAAAAAGAATAACATTTGCAAAAGCATATATTGACAAACTAATAACGTTTTGGGATAATGTTTTATTTTCGGATGAGTCTAAATTTTGTATATTTGGTGTAATTGGGCATAAGAGGGTCTGGCGAAAAGTAGGAGAAGCATTTAATCCCAAGAACACTATTAAAACAGTAAAACAATGGAGGCGGTGGTGTTATGGTTTGGGGTTGCATGGCTGCTGCTGGAGTTGGAAATCTGACATTCATCGAAAATACTATGGATCAGAACTCTTATTTAGAGATTCTACGAAACAACATGAAACAAAGTGCAGCCAAATTAGGTATGCGAGAAGATTTCTTGTTTCAACAGGACAATGACCCTAAGCAGACTGCGCATAAAGTTCGAATGTGGCTATTGTACAATACTCGCATGCTTGCTACACCACCTCAAAGCCCTGATTTGAACCCTATAGAGCATCTTTGGAATGAGCTTGAGACAAAAATCCGAAAAAGAGTGATATCAAGCAAGGCGCAGCTTAAGGATGTTATATTGGAGGAGTGGGCCAGAATCAGCAGCGAATTTACTAAAAAATTGGTATATTCTATGCCTAAAAGACTGAAGTCAGTTATTCAGATGAAAGAATATCCGACAAAATATTAAGAAAAGTATAATTCAAATAACTATGCAAGACTATAATTACAATTTGTATCATTTTTCTTTAGGTGTACCATGACTTTTGTGGACTTCATTCATTGACTTTCCAACACATCATATGGAATAATATATTAATACGACAGAATTTTCGTTTTGTTTTACATGAATTTAAAGTGTAATGATTATAGTTGAAGTAATACCAAAAAAATTTTATCACTATAGGTTTTTTAAATAAAAATATCAAACAATTTTCATGATATTTATCACTGTACCTTGACTTTTGTGGAAGACTATATATATATATATATATATATATATATATATATATATATATATATATATATATATGTATATATATATATATATATATATATATATATATCTATATATCTATATATATATATATATATATATATATATATATATATATATATATATATATATATAATATATATATATATATATATACAGTCTTCCACAAAAGTCAAGGTACAGAGAATCGGTAACTGAAAATTGTATTACTGAATCAATATTTTTATTTGAAAACCAAAAGTTATGAAATGAGTTCGGTTGAATTTAAGTTTTCATAAATTTAAAGGGATTCGGCAATAATGATCATTGAAGACAATAATTTTTTGTTGGCAATGTCTCTTTTCTACTCCACAAAAGTCTTGGTACAGTTGCAGAAAATGCCCTGCTATTTGTGAAAAGGGGAATCCTCCAAGTACATATTATCAGAGTGAGTTAACAACCGTAGGCCGCTGTCTTTAATATCGCGTCCGTATTCGTGGTGTATCTT
>OZ017742.1:172559830-172562330 GCA_963969285.1 Odontomyia ornata
GAGGACAACACCGCTGCATCCCCAATCCGATGGAATGGTCGAACGTTTCAACGGCACGCTCAATAAACACCTTGCCAAGATGGTTGACGAGAACCAAAGGGACTGGGACCGACATATCCCACTATTTTTGATGGCGTACAGAGCTGCCGAACATGCATCGACGGGCCAAGCCCCAGCCAAAGTCATTTTTGGAAAGACTATTCGTCTGCCAGCCGATATAAAGTTCGGAACACCCCCTGAGGAACCCCAAACGGTCTCGGAGTACGCAAGTGATCTAAGACAACGGTTGAACCAGATACATCGGACAGTGCGGAAACACCTCGAATCGGCTACTGACCGCATGAAGACCAGGTATGATCTAAAGGCTAATTCTACTGGCTTCCAGCAAGATGACTTGGTGTGGCTTTATAACCCGCAACGGCGAAAGGGTAGGTCTCCAAAGTTGCAGCATAATTGGGAGGGACCATACCGAGTTACAAAGCGAATCAACGACGTCGTATACCGAATACAGGAACATCGTAAGCCGAGAGCTAAAATGAAAATCGTGCATCTGGACCGTTTTGCCCCATATTACACCCAGGGAGAATTGACTACAAATAGCGACACATCTTTTCGGGGCGAAAAGAACTGAGATGGGGGCAGTGTTACATGTACAAATAATTACATGTACAAATCATTCTGCGAGCTACTGTCGCGATTGTTTTCATCATCATTAAGAACGTCAACAAATGAATTTACTCGAACCCACGAGTAAATTCAACAAGCATAATCAACATCTGCAAGCGACGTCACTCCATTCATGAATTTGCTCGAACCTACCAGGTACCTCTCGGTCGAACATTCGCCCATGTGCGAGAAATGGGTGAATAGGTAGAGACCCTATATAAAGGCGAGCTGAATGAATGGGGGGATCATTCATTCGACCGCGATAAGAAAACTGCGATATAGTGGAACGCGAAGTAAAGACAATTGATTGTTTGAGTGCAAAGTGTGTTTCGTAATAGTGAAGTAATTTAGAAGACAATTGCGATAAAAAATTTATGGACAAGTGTTAGATTTTAATTTTAATAGTGAAAATTAAAATTAGTGAAAGTGTTAACTGATTATTGTGCATTTTATTTAATTAAATAAACTCTTTTAACTAAAATTAAAAGACATTGCGTTTTCACTTTCCCGGAACATTAAAATTATAGGCCGCGAACCAATAACACGCGACAATATATATATATATATATATATATATATATATATATATATATATATATATATAAATATCTGTGTATATATAGCTATATATATCTTTATATGTATATATATATATATATATATATATATATATATATATATATATATATAAATATCTGTATATGTATAGCTATATATATATATATATATATATATATATATATATATATAAATATCTGTATATGTATAGCTATATATATCTTTATATATATATATATATATATATATATATATATATATATATATATATATATATATATATATATATATATGTATATATCTATATATAGATATTTATATATATATATATATATATATATATATATATATATATTTATATATATATATATTATATATAGTATATAGATATAAATATATATGTATATATCTTTGCATAAAACATGGCAGCATGTTTGGCCAGAGAAAGTTTCCGCACACGACAAAACAGGGAATTCTCCGTGTTAGGTGTTGGCATATGAAGATACGTTGGATGTACTTGAACCTCATGACAGGTTTGTTAATTTGTAGTAGGTTTTGAAGTGAATATGAGTACTTTGTCAAGGAGAATATTGCGATGGTACATAAAACACGAGAAATTAGTGTTGATGAAAGAAAAATTATCCTTAAACTCTGTGAAATAGGAAAATTAATAGGAAGAATACTCTCTATGATCCAGTATGTCGTGCACTCATTTAATACAACTGGCTCTATAGTGTCCAAGCCATGTTCCCGGTCGGCCAAGCAAATTAACTGAACGCGAGAAATGACAGTATTACAAGCAGTAAAAAATAACCCAAGAGTAACTAAAATAAGGGCAAATTTAAAACAATCATTTGGCAAGGATCTCCACCAAGACATTTTACGAAAAATATTAAAAAAGAGATGGGTAGTGCGCTCCAGTTGCACGTAAAAATCCGTACATATCGGAAGTGAATAGAAAAACCGGTTCAATTTTGCGAATGGATATTTAAACAAGCCTCTAGAGTTTTGGGAAGATATTTTATTCTCGGATGGAAGCAATTTCTGCATATTTGGCATCAACGAAAAAAAGCTAGTGTGTTGGAAAAGTCGTACTGGCCTCGAGAAAGAAAATCGAACACCAACTGTTAAACATAGTGGAGGTGGTGTGATGGTCTGGGGGTGTATGGCGGCGGAAGGAGTTGGTGAGCTGGTCTTCGAAGATTCAACGATGGATCCATATGCTTATCTAAACATTTGGAAGACCGGTATGAAGTAGTCTTCACCAGTTGGAACT